>CM053512.1:17982977-18198248 GCA_028627145.1 Eidolon dupreanum
TCTCTCTCTCTCTCTCTCTCTCTCTCTTTCTCTCTCTCTCATTTCCCCTTCCTCCCTCCCTCCTTCTCTAAGAATAAACATCAAGACCATTCTGCTAGAATATCTTAATTTCTGAAATCATTGTAGTATGATAAGCTTAGTCCTTGAATGGACTCTACGGAAGTGGGTGGTGAATAAGCATGGAGTGATATTAGGAAGATGGCAAGCTGAAAATGAGCATTCCAGACAGGATAAAACCATCTGAACACAATATTAGAAGATTTTATGATATTATGTTTCAAACTCAGGGAGTGTGGTCTTCCTGAGTTACTTAAGAAACTTATTTATTTATTTTTTGCCATCAAGAAATATCTTAGAGTTCTTTTGGTTGCAAGAGAAATCAATGTAAACTTAATAAGGTAAAGGCAAATGCTTTGTAAGTGAGATGGCTCCCTGGGACCCCTGCTTTCTGTCATAGTTTTGCTTTGTGTAGAATTTCATATAAATGGATTCTACAGTATGTCTATGTTTGTGTCTGACTTCTTTTATTTAGCATAATACTTTTGAGATCCATCTATGTTTTTGCATATATCAGTAGTTCTATAACTGAATAGTATTCAATTGTGTAGATATAAAACAATTTGTTTAGTCACTAGTTGATAGATATATGGGTTGTTTCTGGCACCAAATAAAGTACCTGTCTTTGTGTGGACTTATGTTTTCATCCCTTGAGGGTAAATACCTAGGAGTGGGATTACTGGATCATAAAGTAAGTACACGTTTAATTTTATAAGAAACTGTCAGACTTCCCCAACATGGGTGTTCCATTTTGCATTCCCACCAGCTATGTATGAGAATTTCAGTTGTTCTATGTCCTCATCAATACTTGGTACTGTCAGCTTTTAATTTTAGCCATTCTAAAGAACATGTAGGCTACCTCATATGGATTTCCCCTCAATTTTATTAAGATATAACTGACATATACACATTGTATTAATTTAAGGTCTAGAACATAATTATAGATGTATGTTATGAAGTACCACAATAACATCTATCAATTCACATAGTTACATTTGTGTGTGTGTGTGTGTGTGTGTGTGTGTGTGTGTATGTGTTGAGAACTTTTAAAATCTACTCTCTTAGCAACTTTCAAATATACAATATAGTATTGTTAACTGCAGTCACTATGCTCTATATTATATTCTCAGGATTTATTTATCTTATAATTGAGAGTTTATACCTTTTGATCAGCAGTCAAATTTCCTCTGACAAGTTTCGGTTAATCTTTCAAGTTTCCAAAATGTTTGTAAGTGAGAAACACTGCTCTTCATACAAATGAAACTTGAACTAAAGGTGTTATAATATCAGAACTATTTATTTCATGTGTTAAAAAATATATGTGAAAGTGCTTTGAAAACATTAAGAACTGAACAAGTATAAGGACTGTACCTTAGTAGAATGTGCTAATACTTTTGCTAACTGTAAAATAACCTTCACTGTATATAGATGACACTGGTAATAACTTGTGGCTAGATACATTTCTACCTGACTTTGCCAGAATAGTCTAATTGACTTTGGGATTACAAAGCAATAACACCAGAGTCAATCTAGACAATTCAACTAGAGAAGATATATAGAAAAAAACAGAGGTTTTTAGTTTCAGGGGGGAAAGTTAGAACAAAGTTTCCTCAAGCACGCACTTGAGAAATCATGAAGAGAGGTGGAGATTTTGCATTAATAAGAAGAAAGTCTTTTCAGGCAGCTGGGGAGCCTAGTTGGTCAGGGATAGAGAGAAATATCCACATATTCAGTAAACTGTATGGAAAATCTGACTCTACCGTATCAAATTCACATTCGTGACTATTGATAAAGTTTGCCTGAGATTTGAACCTTGAATGGGAATTAGAGATGTGGAATAGGGTAAGAGAAAGAATCTGAATTTAGAGTAAAATTCTCGCTTCGAATCTCAGTTCTGCCATTTACAATTTGTGTGTAAAGAGAAGCAAGAATGCTTCCTCAGCTTCTGATGTCAGTTTGTGAAGAACAAATGTAATTATGGGGATAAAATGTAGTTTATTAATATTAAGGCGGTTTAAAGGTGCTCATTTGTTTCGCTTATAAACACTCTTCACTGCCTGAGATAAACTAGTTTCCATGGCGATGAAGAAAGCCCATATGAGACTTTTTGGAATCACTTACCTTGATAAACAGGGATAGAATAGAGCAAGAGAAGGACTCAGGTTCAAAATCTCAGATCATCAGTGGGAGCCCCTCATCTCTTTATGGTAAGACGAGGGATAAAATGTAGGTGCTGGAGACAGTGCATCATCAGGGATTGCCACTGGACTCAAAACAAAAACAAACAAACAAACAAACAAACAAACAAAACCCTGGGGCTGTCCTTATCTGCTCCTGAGGCAAAACCTTGCTGTACCGATCTGGATCGTGATTGGCGATCTCTTTTAACCCAGTAGAGCATAGATATGCAAGTAGAAGTTGACCCTGGAGATATAGTGACTGGCAAATAAGTGCTGGAAAGGGGGGAAGATTGAGAAGTATGATTCACGAGCCTGAATTCTGGCTTCCTAGGATGGAAAGAATGGAGAAGTGGAGTTTAAAGATGCTATGTTGCAGGGTAATATGAAGACTAGATGCCCGAAGCTTCAAGAAAATACTGGTTGAGTAATCAGCCTTCCCTTTGTTTGAGAAACTGCCTCTGTGCTTCGGGAAATCCCGCTCAAGGGCTTCCAGCATCTCAGTTGTCTCTTCCCTGCCCCGCGACTCCCAGCCAGCCGCCAGCGCCCTCCTCCGACCCCGGCCGTCTCCGGCCAGTGGCGACCTCCACCTTGGTCACCTGACGGAGCTCGCGAGGGCACAGTTTCCCGGCGCGCGGGCGCAGGCTGGCACGCCTACACCGCGCGCTGGGCGGGACGCCGGGTTCCTGCACCCCGGGAGCAGGGGGCGCTCTGCGGCGCGCGCTCTCCACTCTTCCTCCGCCAGGCAGGTTTCCCCACGAAGGCGGCAAGAAGGCGCGATCTGGAGGAGGCTCTACGACTCCTGGGTACGTGGGACCACGGGCAGGGGGGTCGAAAGCATGCTCTGCTGGCATCCTCGCTCAGCAGCCCTTCCCTGGTCCAGCCAGGCAGGGCCGGAGGGGAGCCCTCCTTCTCCGTCGTGGGTGCCCGGGACCCCAGGTCCGGGTCGGGACGGGAACGGGCGGGGAGAGCACCTGGCCCCCTGGGAGTGTAGACGCTCCACCGCCCCCGTCTGCGCAGCTCTGCGCGGGCAAGTGGACACGCGAAGGCCGGGTGGAGGTCGACCCTCGGGAGAATCAGGGGCCATCTAGAAAGGAACCAGGGCGCAGCAGAGATACGTGCCGAGCGGCTTTCCAGCCTTGGAGGCCGGTGAGGGTCGCCGCGGGAAGTTTCTTGTGGGTTCCGAGCTGCGGTCCGCTGCTTCCCGCTGCTTCCCCTGCGAGGCCAAGGTAGGCGGTGACCACGGCAATGTGCTCGGGCCTCCTAGTTCCCCAGGGGCCGCCGTCCTCGGGGGCGACGTAGACCAGGTAAAGGCTTGAAGGTTGTACCTGTGCGTCCTGCTGGGGATGTGTCTGAGCTCACTAGTTACTACTAGAACCAAACTTGGAAAAGTGAGATTTCGGTCACTGAGGCTAACAAGTGGGAAAGGTTCGGGACTTTCACTTCCTAACCCCGAGCCTGGCCCCTGCTTCGGGGTGGGCTCTAGGTCCCCTCCACATTCCTTCGTCCTTAGAATATCTGTTATGCCGGATATAATTATGTGTATTCAGTTATGATTAGAACATAACTTAGAGCATTTAAGCAGGGACGAACTTTTAAAATAAGAATGCTTTGAAGTTCCTCCTATAACTTCTTAAATTTCTATAAATGGGAACTGATATTTAGAACTTAAGTGCACACCTGGATAGTGTTTTCCCCTGCAGGGGCGGGGAGGGATGGCTGGGTCAAAAGGTAGTTTCATTTTTAGGTTTTTGAGGAACCTCCCTACTGTTTTCCATAGTGTCTGTACCAATTTGCAGTCCCACCAAAGGTGCACAAGTGTTCCCTTTCCTCTACTCCTTACCAACGTTTGTTTGTTGATTTATTGACGATGGCCATTCCGACGGGTGTGAGGTAGTACCTCATTGTGGTGTTAGTTTGCATTTCTCTGGTGATTAGTGATATTGAGCATCTTTTCAAATGTCTGTTGACCCTCTGTATGTCCTCTTTCTCCTGTGCCCTTTCCTGCCTTAAATATCTTGTATTGATTTTAGCAATCGAGCATGATTTATTGTGCATGTCATCTTGGGTGTGACCTCTTCATAAAGATCTTTCAATAAATATAAGTTGTTTTTACTCCTTACAAATAGGAGTCTTGCTTGTCAGAATTGTTTTTTTCCCCACAATGTCACTTAAAATTCACATTACTTTTTTTTCTCATTCTGAAAAGCCATGTGTGACTTTCTGAGTGCTGAGTTTTTTTTTTTTTAAATATATTATTAAATCTTTTAAAAATTCAGTTTTTCTTCTTGCAGCCTACTCTTACCATGTTCTTTTGCCACACCGCCACAGAACATGTTTCTGGGTACTTCTTTCAATGGGTATATCTGGATAAAAATTCTCTTTTAGTTTTCAAATATCTGAAAATGTCTGAAAATGTCTATCTCGTCTTTGCTCTGGAATGATTGATTTAGATCGACAGGTATGTTTTCTCAGCCCTTTGAGGATATTGTTACATCATTTTCCAGTCTTGTGAGCAGTTCCTATTCTTTTTTTGAGTTTCAATATGCATTTATAATCTGGGAACTTATGTTTTTCTTCAATTCTGAAAAATTCTTAGTTATTTTATCTTTTAATATTTGGATCCACACCAGCATATGTGGCAGGCCAGGGGTTCTGATTTCTTACAGGAGATTTTTAGTAGGCTTTTTTCCTTGCACATGGCTTTATGAAGAGTCCACTTACAGTTCTCTACCAGGCATTGGGCCATGAGTCTCTTCTCCACTCCTGCTTCACCGAAGTATTACAGCCCTGGCCCTAAAGTGGATATATCCATATCCAGTTGTGGATTCACTGTGGGCCACCAGGTTTCAACTTCCTCCCTATTCTACATCAGCAGATGTCTACAGCATAAGTTGCCTCTAACACCAGCTGATTTCTCTTCCGTCTTGGTCTTGGACCAATAATTCCTCACTATCCTGTCAGCTTTTTGAATTCTTCAAGCAGATGATTTTATAATTTGTCCAGACCCCCAACCCTCATTAGATATGACCACAATGCAGTCTAACTTGAGCATTGCCCTTCCCCTTCTCACTGTCTTACACTGAGGAGTTGTCTGGCCTGTGCTGTAATGTATTGGGGAACAGAAAGGAGAGAGAATTCTGATCTTAAATGTCAAATGGTTAACTGTAGTTTTAGCATCATCAATAATTCTTACTGTTAAAAACTTATCATGCTATAGGTACCATATAATATTTGTATGAAATAGCCCAAGATCTCGCTCTTATAAGTTTTACATTTTAAAGAGAAAAGACTAGGAAAACTTTTAAAAAGATGTATTTGGCCTTAAATCTTAGCCAAAAACTAGTATAGATTTAAGATTTCTGCTATTCATTACAAAATGGAGAAAATCAAATAATGTCGGTTGCCCAGTGGAGTTATACTAAGAGGATTTTTATTTTATTTTTTTAGGCGAGGCAACCCTTGATTGACCTCACAGATTGCAAGGACCTTGTCGGCTTACAATCTCTTATTTATTATTTATTTTTTATGCCTAAAGCACTTGATCTTCCTAGCTGGTCTCCAATCCAAGTACTAACCAGGCCTGACCCTGCTTAGCTTCTGAGATCAGATGGGATTGGGCGTGTTCAGGGTGACATGGTCATAGACCTAAGAGAATTTTTTTTCAAAAACTGATTAAGCAGAAGGACAATGGGATAAATAGTACCAAACAATAATAACCATTTCATCTTTACCCTGTCAATTTTAGAGGTGGGTATAATATTAGATCTATAGTCTTAATAGGTTAGTTCCTGTTATCTGCTGTTTCTGCTCATTTCATACTTATCTTGTTTCCTTTAGTACCTGGTTATTTTTTATTGTGTACTGGACATTGTATTTGAAAAATTGTAGAAAAAATGTGAGGCCTAGGGTGATGTTATCTTCTAGGGAAGATTTTCCTTTGCTTCTGCAAGTACCCGTGAACACTAGCATTTCAGAAATCATCTTAATCCATTTTCAGAGATTTAGACTGTCTGAGCCATCCAGGTAAATCAAAGCTGTGCTGCAATCTATGTGAGGATTTGTTCTCCTCTAGTTCTGTCTTACCTTTCCCATCTATGACTGCTTGAGACCTTACTCTTTAATTCCATGTCCTTCAGGGCTTTCGAAAGTGCTGTGCAGCTTATCAATGCATGCTTTCTGTGTTCAAGGTGATAAAAGACAAGATAGAAAGTTTTGGCAGAAAATTGGAAACTGTAAAAAAAAAATAACACAGCAAATGTGAAAAAGAACCAAATAGAAATTATAAGGATGAAAACTGCAATAACCAAAAAATTTAAAAGCAGTGGGTGGATTTAACAGTAGATTAAACACAACTGAAGGCCAAATAATAAACTAGAAAATAGATCAGAAGAAAATATCTGGACTGGAACTTGAAAAGACTAAAGTTTTGAAAAAAACAGAAAAGAGAGACATGGAGGATACAGCTAAGCTACTGCTTAAATGAAAATTTATGACCTTAAATAGATATATTAGAAATGAAGAACAGCTGAAAATTAATGGGGAAACATGTACCTCAAGAAACTAAAATAAGAACAGTAAAATCTAGAGAAAAGAGGAAGGAAATAGTAATATAAAAATATAAATTAAGGAATTAGAAAATAGAGGATCTATAAAGTAAGAAGTTGGTTTTTGAAAATGCCAATGAAACAATAAACCGCTGGCAAGATAATTGAGAAAAAAAGTACCATTCGGGACCTATGGTGAGTTCCCAATTTTATTTCTTAAATGAGACATTAAAATAATGCTAATTAGAATTTTATTCTAATGATAGGATATTATAAGTAACTATGTCAATAAATTTGAAAATTAAAAAAAATAAATTCCTTGAAAAACACAATTTACCAAAACTGACAGAAGAAAAAACCTGAATAATTCCATAGCTGTTAAATAAATTTAATATATTTCAAAAAAACAAGATAAACGAACAAACAATAACAACAAAAACTGCAGGCTCAGAAGGTGGCATTAGTGAATTCTACCAAAGGAAAGGAAATTAATAGGGCAATTTAACTTCTGAATGTAGATGGAGAAATTCTAAATAAAATGTTAATAAATAAAATCCAGGAATATATAAAAGGGATAATACGTCCAAACTAATTTGGGTTTATTCTAAAAATGCAAGATTTCCTTAACACTAAAATTGATTAATCACCAGTGTTTATTAATAAGGTAAAGAAGAAATTTGTTATTATCTCAATAGATACAGGAAGAAAAAAGAATTTGATAAATTCAACATTTAGTCATTGAGAAAATTAAATAAAGGTTATAAGGATTGGAAAAAGAAAACCATTATTATCTGGGTGATATGACTGTATACAGAGAAAATGTTTTAAAAATCTACGAACTGGAATTACTAAGTTTAGCAATGGTTCTCAAGGCACGGTAAATATTTAAAATTTTAATTAAGTTTATACATATAGATGTGTATGCCACATTTAAGTATATAATATTATTTTCAAAGCATCAAAAGTAGCCAGTGCCTAGGAATACACTTCACAAAATATGCTCAAGACCACTGTGCAAAATACCATGAGATATTATTGTGGTAAATTAAAGAAGACTTAAATAAGTGGAAAGGTACATCGTGCTCAAGGATTGGCCAATTCAATACTGTAATGATGTCATTCCCAGATTGATCTGCAGGTTCACGGCATTGCCAGTTTAGCAGGTTTTTTTTTGAAACTAGTGAGCTAATTCTGGAATTTACAAGATTATTCAAAGGGCTCAGACTAACCAAGACTCAACTGAAGAAGAATAAGAAGGAAGGACTTGTTCTCCTGGATATTAAGATGTGATATATTTACTGTAGTGTGTTACACAGATAGGGAAGTAGACATTGGATTAGAATAGAGAGCACTGAGACAGACCCATCCCTATGAGGACATGTGGCTGTTGGAAAGATAATATTGTTGATTGTTTCCCCAAAATGATCTTTTTAAAAATGGTACTGAGTCAACTGCATATCCATACTGGGAAAAAAAAATGAATCTTGTCTGCTACCTCCCATATTTATCCCAGGTAGATTGGAGGCCTAAAAGTGAGACGCAAAACAATAAAGATTTTGGAAAATAATAAACAGAATATTTTTATGATAATGTAGGAAATATTTTTTTAAGGACCATAAAAATCACTATTAAAAAACAAAATAGAAAATTTAAGAACATCTGTTCATCAAAAGATTCTACTAAGAAAGTGAAAAGGCAAACCAGAGGGTGGAAGAAGATATTTATAACACATATACCTTCCATTCCCAGAGTATATAAGGAGCCCCTGTAATTGAATAACTGTAATAATAATTAGTCATGTGCCACATTTCAGTCAGCAATGGACCACGTATACGATAGTGGTCCCGTAAGATTATAATGGAGCTGAAAAATTCCTATCACCTAGTGGTGTCATAGCTGTTGTAATGTCATAGCATAACACATCACTCACGTGTTTGTAGTGACATGGATGCGGACAAATCTACTGCGCTACCAGTTGTATAAAAGCATAGCACATACAGTTACGTATAATACATAACACTTGATGATCATAATAAAAAACCATGTTCCTAGTTTGTGTATTTACTGTACTGTGCTTCTTATTATTGTTTTAGAGCGTACACTTTTGACTCGTAAACAAAGTTTTGCCGTAAAATAGCATTCTGTGTTACGCTGGCGGCAGCCTCATATGTCTCACGTTTACCGTCTCACTCGGTTGCATCATTTTCTCTTGTGTTTGATGTAATCTCGTGTTGTTTTCTACAGTAACATGCTGTACAGGCTTGCGGCCTAGGAGCCAGAGGCTGCACCCTATGGCCTAGGTGTGTAGTAGGCTATAGCATCTAGACCTGTGTAAGTGCACGCTATGATATTTGTGACACACTGAAATTGCCTAATGATGTTTATGAAATGATGGTTTATCCATTCTATCAAAAGCAGTGGTCCATTGGCAAAAATCAGAAATGTCTTTATATACCGATGTAGGAAGATGTCAAGCTATATTTTTAGATAAGAAATGAAAATCCAGGAAAAATATGCACGGTATGACTTCATTTCTCTAAAAAAGACTGGAGGGGATGCAAAGCAGTGGCAGTGATGTGGCTATAAAAAATCTAGCTGTAATGGCAATTATGTTCCCAAACCAAGTATGTAATAACATTATTTATATTTTAATTCTCTGTGCCTGTAAACTGTATAGTTTAGGCCTTTATAATCCCTCGGATTCTGTGGGAAACTGGGAATGTGGGGAATTAGTTTTCCCCATAAAAAGTTTTGTTCTTGGGATTAAATTTAAGAATTTTTTCGTAGAGTTAATGCAGTGAGCAGAGATGAAAAAATATAGAAGCAAGGAATGAGAAAGCTAAATAGAACCCAAGAAGGATATAGGACCCAGAAGGTGGGCAGAGAGAGAGAAAGTCAAGTTCATGGTTGAAAGGATTAGCAGTTGTGGAGAGTGTGCAGCCTTTTTTCCCCACATTCATCTGAACAGCCCATCCAGACATAGGCATTGCTTTGTGCGTTACTTCTCTGCAGGAAGAAAAGGTTCTGATCGTCTGATTGTCCCTCTGCCCAGCAAACCACCTTGCTTTACCTGGGGTTCCCAGCATCCCTCCTGCCTGCTAGGAGTAGGTGCCAGACAGAGTTAACAAACATGGGACCTTTATCGTTTGGTCAATGACTATGTGCTCCTGGAGCTTCATTCAGTTGTCCAATGAGAGCTGTGATTTGGCTCTGAGATCCCTAACTCGAAGGGGGCATCAGGCAGGGTAGAGGCATGCTTAAATATAGGAAGGTTGGAAGTACAGGAATAGGTGATTATAAATTTGTATGATTACCCTGACCCTTTTCGTAAGCTGCTTGCTTGTTCATTCCTCCATTCATTCATTTACTCATTCTTTCAACCCATGTTGCTTGAGTCCTGTGCTGTACCCCAAGATGGTATTGTGCTTTTAAGTCATTGCACAGTGGCAATGTATCTGTGTTAGTGTTCAAGGATGTGTTATGGAATTCATTTTTATCCTCATTCATGCACTCTCGCTCTCTCTCACACTTTTGCGTGTGCTCTCTCTCTCTCTCCCCTCCCTTCTCTTCCCTTTCTCCCTTCCTTCCTCCCTTTCTCCCTTCCTCCACCGCCCCCCCACAGCTCCCGTGCGTATGTGTGTGCATGTGTATATGTGTATGTGTGTGTGTTTTATGACTTACAAAACATTTCTCAAGAACTGGATTTAAAATATATGTCGAACAAAATCACTCATTTGTGCCTCTTTTGTTTTTAGGTTGAATCACGGGACAATGCCACGTGTTTTATGGACAGTGTGGGTCTTGGGGGCTGCAGTCAGCCTGTTCGAGGAAGGGGCCCTTGACCAGGCTTCTTCTGTGAATTGCGACTCCACTGGTGTCTGTGATGGCCACTCCAAATCTTTAAACTTCATCCCCTCAGGGCTCCCAGCAACTGTGAAAAGCCTTGACCTATCCAACAACAAGATCACCTATGTCAGCAGCAGTGACCTACAGGGCTATGTGAACCTCCGGGCTCTGCGGCTGGGGTCCAACAGAATTACTGCAATACAGGAAGATTCCTTTTTCTCCCTGGGGAGTCTCGAACACTTGGATTTATCCTATAATCACTTATATAATTTATCAGCCTCCTGGTTCAGGCCTCTTTCTTCCTTGAAATTCTTAAACTTACTGGGAAATCCTTACAAAACACTTGGGAAAACATCTCTTTTTTCTCATCTCGCCAATTTGAGAATCTTGAAAGTAGGAAATAATTACTTCGCTGAGATTCAGGAAAAGGATTTTGCTGGGCTAACTTTTCTTCAGGAACTTGAGATTGATGCTTCAAATCTTCAGAGGTATGAGCCAAAGAGTTTGAAGTCAATTCAGAATGTCAGTTGTCTGATTCTCCATATTAAGCAGCCTGTTTTCCTCCAGAAAATTTTTGTAGATATTTTAAGTTCCTTGGAATGTTTGGAACTGACAGATACTCATTTGAACACTTTCCATTTTTCAGAAGTATCTGTCAATAAAACTGATACATTGATTAAAAAGTTAACATTTAGAAATGTGGAAATCACTGATGAAAGTTTTAATGAACTTGTGAAACTGTTGCTTTATGCTTCTGAAGCATTAGACGTGGAATTTGAAGACTGTACCCTTAATGGAATTGGCAATTTCGACATATCCATTTGGGATACAATTAAAAATTTACGTAAAGTAGAGACATTAACAATACGGAGGTTATACATTCCACAGTTTTACTCATTTTATGATCTGAGTGATTTATATTCATTTATAGGAAGTGTTAAAAGAATCATAATAGAAAGTAGTAAGGTTTTTCTAGTTCCTTGTTCCCTTTCACAACATTTAAAATCATTAGAATATTTGGATCTCAGTGACAATTTAATGTTTGAAAACTTTTTGGCAAACTCAGCCTGTGAGCATGCCTGGCCCTCCCTACAAACCTTAATTTTAAAGCAAAATCACTTGACATCATTAGAAAAAATTGGAAAAACTTTGCTTACTCTGAAAAACCTGACTAACCTTGATATCAGTAAGAATAATTTTCATCCTATCCCTAAAACTTGTCAGTGGCCAAGAAAGATGAAATATTTAAACTTATCCAATACAAGGATACACAGTTTAACCCGTTGCATTCCCCAGACACTGGAGATTTTAGATGTTAGCAATAACAATCTTGATTCATTTTCTCTGATTATGCCACATCTCAAAGAACTTAATATTTCCAAAAATAAATTGAAGGCTCTACCAGATGCCTCCTTCTTACCCGTGTTACTAGTCATGAGAATCAGTGGAAATACAATAAATACTTTCTCTCAGGAGCAGCTCGATCCTTTTAAAAAGCTGAAGACTTTGGAAGCTGGGGGCAACAATTTCATTTGCTCCTGTGAATTCCTGCATTTCATGCAGGAGCAGCAGGCACTGGCCCAGATCCTGATCGACTGGCCGGGAAACTACCTCTGTGACTCTCCGTCCCACGTGCGGGGCCACCGGATTCAGGACACTCACCTCTCCATTTCTGAGTGCCACAGAGCAGCTCTAGTGTCCGCCTTGTGCTGTGCCCTTTTCCTGTTTATCTTGCTCACCGGAGTTCTGTGCCACCATTTCCATGGATTGTGGTACATAAAAATGATGTGGGCCTGGCTCCAGGCCAAGAGGAAGCCCAAGAAAGCTCCCCACAGGGACATCTGTTATGACGCCTTTGTATCTTACAGTGAACGGGATTCCCACTGGGTGGAGAACCTTATGGTCCAGGAGCTGGAGCAGTTTGACCCTCCCTTCAAGTTGTGTCTCCATAAGCGAGACTTCGTTCCTGGCAAATGGATTATTGACAATATCATTGACTCCATCGAAAAGAGCCACAAAACTGTCTTTGTGCTTTCTGAAAACTTTGTGAAGAGTGAGTGGTGCAAGTACGAACTGGACTTCTCCCATTTTCGTCTCTTTGATGAGAACAACGATGCTGCCATTCTCATTCTTCTGGAGCCTATTGAGAAAAAGGCGATTCCCCAGCGTTTCTGTAAGCTGCGGAAGATAATGAACACCAAGACCTACCTGGAGTGGCCCACTAATGAAGCTCAGCAGGAGGCGTTTTGGTTAAATTTGAGAACTGCAATAAAGTCCTAGGTTCCTTCATTAAAGGCCAGTCTTGGTCTGCTGGTGGTCTTTGTATCAGTAGTTGTATTTCAGTCCATTGTGCCCCAATTGTATGTAAACCACATGAATGTACTGTCACTTGAGGACTTGTTTACTAAAACTACTAAAATGTTCAAATTTAGAATGCTGTTTTATAAAAACTGCTACCAGATTGGGGAAAAAATGATTTTGAGTTTTTCCTTTATCCTAGGAGATAATCAGGATCTAAATCCATCGTTAATATGTGAATGATCTGCAGCAGTTAGCTTAGTTCATTAGGAAAGAGCACAGATGAACAGGAGATTTCAAATGAATGTGTCCAGTCAGCTTTCTGCTTGCAGACTCATCTGTGTATAGAGGGCAGTCTCTGTACCACGTAGCTGTCTCACTGTGTGACTGCTCTCATGATCAATAAGACAAAATGTCTGAGTCATTCAGCCAAACTTGTTGCCATTCCTAGAAAAAAGTGTGTCCCCATCAAACTTCACAAGGTACAAAATGCCTGGAGGATGTGTTTTGCGAACGGGTCTGTCGGTCTATGTATTTGATAGCATTCTCTAGCCATTATCACTTGAGAGAAGGTGTATAACACAAGATACAATAAATTATGACTTTCCATGAAAGTCAAACTAGTGCAGTAAATATTCGGTTTAGAAGAATTTGAAGCCTTTCATGTTCCTGGCTCTGGTCTCCCTCCAGCCATTAACTGCATGTGAAATTCTAATTAGTATCCAGTAACTCTAGCTTTCAGTCCCTGCCTGCTCATCTGTCTCCCCTACATCATGGTGCTTCTTTTCTTTGAAAAGTCTCATTTCTGATTCTAAAAAGGACTTTTTTTTCTTCTGAAAATGTATATTAGTACACGTGAGCTAGATTTTTAAACAAGTATAAAGCTAGAGGTTCCTCAGTGATCAAAATATTTGATACATAGCAATTTAAAAAATAGATACTACTTGCATATGTTAATTTTTATAATCTAGATTTAATAATATATTACATTGAATGCAATTAATGCCTTAAATTTAAAACCTAAGAACTGTTTACTGATTCGGTACAACTTTCTCCTTAAGCTGGGAACCACATGTGAAAGGATGTGAACTCCCTCTGACCCTGCTTGAGTCTCAGCCGGAACTGGGTTTGTGTGGTTAACTGGTCTCTGGAGTCGGAAAGACCTGGGTAAGTAGATGTGTATCGTTAGGCAAGTTCCTTAACCTGACTCAAAGTATTTTCCTGTCCTTAAAATAGGAACAATCATATCAAGATCATAGGGTATGATGTAGATAATAATGTATAGTAATGCAGCTAAAGTACTGAGCGTATGTCCCTTGGTTACCATTCCCTCTGGAGGGCCGAGGAGAGGATGAGGACCAAGCCTGTGAGAATGACGGGTGCTCGCGTGGGCTGACAGGGATGCCTGTACTGGATGTTAGCCGTTGTTATTATTTTACAAGAAGTGATTTGTCTCCTTTCGTGTATAATTTGCAAACGGACATTTTTCTGTTATGGTTACTAGCAGGGATATAAGGGACCCTGCTGTTCACGGGAAAATATCCCAAAGAAATAAGTTCATTGAGTGCGTAACAGGCTTTAGTTCTTGGGACACTCACATAGTGTTTCTTCTCTCTCAGACAAACTCCTGGGAGAGTGTTATAGAGGAAACCGTTGTCAGCTTAAGAAAAAAATGAAAAAGCTCAGGAGAAGGAAATTCGAGGAGATGCCACAGACACCAACCACAATAATGGGCCTTTTGCTTCTCTAGGTCCTACATTAAGCACAATGTTAATTATTACAAGAACCAGACACATTTAATACGGACTGTATCTGTAGATTAAGTTTCAGTTGTTTAAACAGCAATAGAAATAGCTTCCTAGTTAATTGATAGATGTTAAACATGTTCACTGTAGAAATTTTGGAAAAGATAACATATAAAAGAAAATAATAATCAGCTCTTATCTCTTCACCTTCAGATAACTACCGGTAACTAGTATCTAGCTCTCCAATATTATATATATATAATATATATATATATTTTACATATAACATATATATATATATAATTGAGATTTGATTTTAAATACTTAAACTGCATAAAGAAAATAGCATCTTTACTTTTTTCCTGAGATTGTTTAGTTATTATTATTTAACATTTCTGAACTCTGAAGGTCATTCAGAATTCCATGCAGATATATACTGGTTACTTGCTCAAGTTCTAAAGGGTTCTAAAAGTTACCTCCATGCAGCCATCCACAAAAGATAAGTGGCAAATATATTAAAGGTCAATTTAAGGGCTCCTTCTGTAGAAGAAAAACTATTTTTTTAGTGTGTTATCCAACTATGAGGTCTTTTATTTGTCAGTAGACCATGAGCTCAAGAATCTTTATTTCCTTAATCCTTGCACATGCCTCGTATATAATAAGTATTGCATTGTTGAAATGTTTGCTGAGTAGAAAAATACATGATCTAATAATCTGAATGGTTGAATCAATAGTTATATTGCACTGGTCAGTTTCAAGAAAGAAAATTACCAACAGGTAGAAATCTTAGTGTGAGTTTCCATTACAACTATAATGGACCTTTGCATAGCATTAAGTACATTGCCAGTATTCCAGACAATAGGTGTATTTTCTTTCTACTTCACAAAAATGCATTGTCTTCAAGTATTGCAGAGTAGATATGTGGTGTTACATGTACGGCGTTGGCTGTTTAACAAATGACCAGTAATTTTAAATGAATGAATTTTGGTAGTCTAACATATCCTTGGGTTAATTCTTTCTGATTGGTCTTTCCTACTCCATTAATTTTGTTCCCTTCTGCTGGATTAATTCATTCTTTCAACAAATATTTATTGAGCGCCTACTATATGCCAAGCACTGCTCCAAGTGCTGGAGAAATAGGGAACAAAACATAAAATTCTCTACTTTCATGGAGGGGAAGACAAAGAATAAACAAATATACGATTTCAGGTATTGATAAGTGCTATGAAGGAAATAAAAGAGTGTAGCAGTAGAGTGTGTGTGTGTGTGTGTGTGTGTGTGTGTGTGTGTGAGAATAGAGTGGCACAAAAGAAGAGAATAATACTATTTCAGTGCAGCCCTTGGAAGAGTTGAGTACATTTCACAAGCCCAGGGAACCTGGCAGAGCTCCAGCCCATTCACTGAGTGGCCTGTGGCACCTAGTACTACAGGTTTCAGGAGTAACCCCCTCTATACAGAAGGGCTTTGAGGAGCCAAAGCTGCCATGTAGTCACATGCACAAAGAGCAGAAAAGACCATACCCGTGAACCACAGATTACTTAATAACTCTGCCTACTTCTTTGAAGATGTTCTAAGTGAGAAGTATTTTGTGAACCTCTGAAACATTTTACAGATGAGATCATTATCAGCCAAGTTAGAGGTGGGATGTCCTCGGGGAGTTGTAACAAATATATTGCATGCACGGATTAGAAAACAATCATAATGGGAAAGATACAAAGCAGGCTTCATTTGCTCATTCAGCTTTTCAAATTATTTCTATATAGACAAATTGCCTTATGTAGACCACCAAATTTTATTCAGTTCTCTTAAACTTTTGGGATCATCTCTAAAATTAAAAAAAAAAATCAATAGTAAATGTAGGATCAAGGATTTAAAAATATTTCAACAGGCAATACATGGTTTCTGAGGTAAGTCTGCTGTACTATTCCAGCCCTAGTGAAGAGTAAATGCCTTGAACTACTCCCATCATCATGGGTTGCTAGGCTACCAGATAACGAAGCCAGTCAAGGATTTGTTCATACAAAATGTGTGTGCGGTCCCAGCTAAACCTCAGTTAAGGGGGTTGTTCTCTACACAGACAAGTAGCAGAAATACTCATGAATAACATTTGAAAATATAATAAGCAATCTCAAAAGTGGATATTTCCTTTCTTGTTAATTCTATGTGCTCATTGAAAAGCCCCTTATATGATTTTTATAGTGTTTGGTTATCATTATTAACACTACAACCAATTTCCAAAAATAAATGGAAATAGTTTACAATAAAATCCCAAACTACAAAACAAGAAAAAAAGGCAAGGATCATATGCTAAAACAAAGAGAAGAGGGGAATGACTACATTGGAAAGCCAAGGATAATGGAAGCTACTATAACTGAACAAAAACAGCTCTGGGCTTTCCTATAGTCAGCTAGTCAGAGGGAACTCATTTTTTATTAAGAAAAACATGTTTTCACAGAGAAGATATACCTTTTCCTCATATCACTGATAACTTCTGCTAAGGGGACTTAATACATTGTATCTCTGATAGCAATGTTACATATATGGAGGCAGAGTTTTCACATGTAGCTTTTCCTCTACTGAGTCTCAATAAAAAGAGTGCATGTAATATTAAAAAAATTATTCTCTCAAGACTATATAAAGAAACCAACTGCCCTTTGTTATTTAAATGATCATTTAAGGTGACATTTATGATCATATTATCAATAATTTTATGACAAAGATATGCGTACTATAGTTTTATAAGTTATAACCAAAAGTGGTTCTGGACTCAGTCTCCTCATATTAGAAGAGAAATTCAGGGAGAGTGGATGAAAAGGAAGGAGGAAGAAGCATCACATGCCTTTAGCCTTGGTTGTACTTGAATTACACTGACTCATTGAGAAAGACCAGGCCTGTAGATTGTGGTCCCCAACCTTTTGGCACCAGGGACCGGTGCTCCTATGAGAATCTGATGCCTGATGATCTGAGGTGGAGCTGAGGCGGTGATGCTAGCGCTGGGGTGTGGCTGCAAATACAGATGAAGCTTCACTCACCTCCTGCTGCGTGGCCCAGTCCCCCCATGCTAGGGCATGGCTCTGAGACCCACAGACCCATTGATGCTGCCTCATCTTTTGCCCTAATTGAAATGTGTGTGTGTGTTTTCAACTAAAATTTGCAGTCCTCAGAGATGAGAGTGTTGCTGCCAATAGCCACTGCCAAAACCATACATTTAAGGTTGGCAAAGAGAAGTGGGGAATAGGAAGAAAGGGAAATGTCAAGTTTAACACCATACAATTTAGGTGATTGGTACTCAGAAAGCACAGAAAGGCTGCCTCTTATGAGAAGGGAGAGTACTTGGCAGGGGGATGCCAACCTCCTGATGTTCTTTTGCTTAAGGGGGCTATGTTTCGATCCCATTTATCCCCCTGGAAGAGATATATGATGGTCTTGGGCCAGGGGAATTAAAGACTGTCTTTCTAGTCAGCTCTGGATGGGGCTACCTTTCTTAATGGGGTTTGGGGCTATTCAGTGGGGGTCCCTGCTGTCTGTTGAAGTCTTAGTTGCTGCCCTAAGCTGACCAAGTCTGTAGGTCTTCATTTCCTTCCAATATTATTGTCACTAGGGTTTAACCTAAGAAAAGATGAAGCATGGTAAGGAATTTAAAAAGCTAAAATTCAAGGGGAAAATCTTACTCATTTCTGGAAATAATAACATTTGTACACCTTCAAAATACTTTTTTTACTTTGGCTCACATTTGAGACTTTTAAAATGTCAATTCCAATCTATTTATCTACCCACCCACATATCTCATTCACCCATTACCTATCATTCATCTATCTATCTAACCCTTCTTTACCTATCTTTTGCAATGTCATCACATTACCACTAAAGCCCTTATAATGGGACATATGGAATATAAAGAGTAGAATGTGTCTTTTTTGGCATTTAGGTTCCTAACCAGAATAGTAACATAGGCACAGGGGAGAAAAGAGACCAGACCAGTGAGTCATTTTGGAATAGGCGGTTAGGGAAAACAGGAAATTTTCTGCTGCAACTATAATGAAGGTAATGAAAGTTTAGACTGAAGAATTGGGTCACTTAAGATGATATTTTGTAGCTTCTTAAAAAAGGGCTACGAGTTACTGATCATCCTCTTCAAATTGACCTTCTCTTTGCAGTAAGGGCAAGTCTGCTTTTTACCAACAATACACCAACCTCGGATGCAGAATTCATGAAAGCTTAGACATTTTGTTAGGGAAGCTCATAGACAGTACGAGGCAAGGGTCTGCCTCATGAGGACATCATGGGAATGTTGTGCAGAGCGGGAGGCATGAGAATGGCTGTCAGTCTTGACTGGATCATGTGCATCACTTTTTTAGGAAGATTCTATACGACAGTGGAACCCCGAAGACTGTGAGCCTGGAGTCAGAGCTACAATAGCTTTGTGACCCCAAGGCGTTTACTTAGCTTTTTGCCTCACTTGATTCTTGCAAGAATTAGATAAAGAATGTGAATGAAAGTGCATTTTTACAGTAGTATCTTAGTTAATGCATCATTCTCTTTCCCCGCCTCACTTATTGTTCATTTCTCATACATTTACCATAGCGTTTCATACTTTTGTGTATTACTCGTTACCTACTATGTAATCAGACTTAGGCACTTAGACAGGTTTAAATTATTTGTGGTCGTAAACTCTCAAATATTTATATTGGCTTTTTAAGTTTTTTCTCCACTTTTTTTTTTACATTACTGATAAAGAGTCAGTTATTTTTAATAGCATATAAACCTAGGCATTTACAAATTCATTTGTATACATCCCCTTGTCCAGAAAGTTTGACCTTTTTCCCCCAAAGTTGAGAGTGAACCCTATGTCTGGAAGTCCTTAAGTGTCAGGGACCTAATCTTGTTAGAGTATGTATCACACTGTATCATGGGTTTCTCTATATTTACACATCTCTCTTGGACCCTGTGCTACCTGTGGGGCCGTCTCATTCATCTCTGTCCTCAGCGCCTTAGACAGCGCCTAAGTGCCCGTGTTCTGAACAAATATTTGAAAGAATCACTCAAAACTATAATGAGACCAATCCTATTTATTTATTTATTTCTGCAGTCGTTGATCCTACTGTGGCCTGCTGGGTCAAGATCACATGATTTTCTGGCTAGCTTGCTACGCACCCATGGAAACAGCATGTAGACGTCCCCTCCCTAACAACTGGAGGGTGGTGAGGTGTATACAAGTCAAGGCCATGTGAACAGCTCCTCAATATTAGATCTGTGTGCAGCTAGGAGTTCCACTATTTTATATTCTTAGAACTGGGGTCACTTTTGTAATATGCTTGAGTTAACATAAAGTGGTATATTATCACAAAAGATTTTGAACCAAAACCCATATGGCCCTTTATTCAAAAGGCCTGGAGTATGGCCCCACCATCCAGATAGGTATAGAGTTCAGAAGTCATGGAGCCAGCATTGAAATGTCCACCTCTTTTTTAATATTCTCTTTCATCTTCAAAATCTCCATGCTGAAAAGCCTCTACACTAGCAGAATAGCCACAGAGCAATACTCAGATCTCTGCCCCTGCCTTGTTAATAGGACTCATGATGGTCTGCTCCTTGCTAATATGACTCATGCTAAAATGGGCCATTAATAATACTCCCTGCAAAGCAAATTAAAGATAACTACATTTTGGATTACATATGCACACATGTACAACAATCCCTAAGGGCTTTTAAAGGTGGAGAGACAAAATATTTCCACTTGCAAATGGCAGACGGGGCTCTGTTCCAACATTTGAAAAGTAAATCATATTTAAAACGAGAGCCAGACTTGGAATATTTCTACTAAGAATGATAGCTTTTTGGGAAACCTATCATAGTTTTATGGTAGTACTGAAAATACTACCCTAGGATTCCATACAGGCTGTCTCTGTGCTTCTTACCTTAAACAGTTCAGCCTTAAATGTTGGAGTAAGGACTCCTAGTACATTTCAGATGCATTTGGTCCAGTTTTTGCTCATGTTGAATGAATGGAATCTGTCTTGATTAAACAGAATTGAATCACGGGCACTACATGTTTAGAGTATTACTGAGTTAGGTGGGCTGCAGAGGCAAGAGACAGGTGCTTTAACCACCTCAAAATGCCATGGCTTTGAATTGACTGACTGGATAGCAAGGCTATAAAATTGGCATTATACTATAAAATAAAGGTAAACGATGCCTTTTTAAATATGTATTTAGAAAAGAATTAAAATACTGGTCGTTAGCCAGCCCAAGCACAGCTTTCGTGTCTGGAGGTGTGTGCTTGTGCGGCACGGTCTGCCTTGCTCAGGGCTCTGGACCCCAACATCTTTGTGCACATTGAGGTTTCCCTCAGTGGTTTCTGGAGTTCCCAGAGAATTCTGGTTTCCAGGCCCAGGCTTGCCTGGTCCCTAACACCTAAAGATCCCTCAGCTAGTGCATGGCTATTTGAGCAGAGCCTATAGGCAGAAGAGCCAAATGGTCCACAAACTGAGTGCTCACGTTTGTTTGGTCCTTTTCTCTACCCCCCGCCCCCCTCTTTTTGTTTTTTTTTTGTTTTTGTTTTTTGTAATCTAGAGTGTCCTGCTGCCTGTGGCATAAACCTCTTTTCAAGACCAAAGCCAATACTTACTTGGTTGTCCCCATCACCACTGTTGACACAAGCAGATTCTTAGGATTATTTCCAGGCAAAGCACACTTTGTTGTTCTTGGTCCTGTGAGATTCAGACATGGGGCTCCGCCTGGGTAGTTCTGAGCTCCTCCCTACACCCGAAACTTCACTTTTTCTCACCTCCAAATCCCTCTCTGCCTGATCCTTCTTGGCTTCCTGTTCACTTAAGGCTTTGTCAGCTTTACCAGCCAGCATCCTGCACAGGCACTGCAGGCTTCCTGTCTGTGTGGCATTAAGATTCCTTTTTTAAAAAGGAAATTACTGGAGGAGGAAATTACTTTAATTAGCAAGCAGTTCATTTTTAAGCAGGGATGATCAGAAAGTCTCAAAAAGAAAGATGGGCAGGAAGATAAAGACCTGGGAACTGAGCAAGGCACAGGCGTGGGGGACAGGAGGAAGAGAGGAATGGGGGGGCGGGGGGGGGGTGAAGCCGTCTTCCCTAACTTGCCAGCTCCCATGCCCAACACGGATTATTTGATATTTGCTTCCCAACATTGGCTTCATGAAGACCAGGTGGTTTCCTATGAAAAGGATACACATGACTGCGTGAAAGCTGGTATGTGTTTTCAATGAGCCCTCCTTCATCGAGCTCCACAATGATCTTCAGACGGCACAGATACTGCCTGACAAACTCCTTGCGTGCATCCCGCCGACGCTGTAGAACTGTTGAGGGGAACACACAGAGCACCATTGGAAAAGCAAGCACAGGCCATAGAACAATGCTACGGTGGGGGTAAGGTTTTTAGGTAAACCCCTACTGAGCCCCAAATGGACCCAAAGTACATTGCTAATTATAACCTCCAGTCTAACCTCCCTACTAAGGAATCCTTCATGATGAACAGTTTTTATCTGGAGCAATAGTTCAGAGTTACACGGGAAGCTTTTAAAACTTACTCAGAGCCTGACTCTTCCTTTCATTTTCCTGGAGATTCTGATTCATAGCTCTGGAGTAAACCCAGGCACCTCTATATATTTTAATCCCCACATAGTTATAGTATGTATGTGCGCGCGCACACACACACCATCAATTCAAGTCACTGGCGGCTGTGCCAATGGCTTGAGGCAGTGGGTTTTATCTGTTTGGTAGTTGAAGTGAAGATGACAGAGGATGGGTGAGATCAGATAGGAAGTGTTCAGAAAGTTGGTGCTTAAAGACTTGGTTGTCTTCCCAGCTTAAACTTCTTCCTGGGCCACTGGAGAAAAGCGTATATACAACTTTTCTCTTCCTCTCTGGTCCATAAACAAGCACAAGAGGCTTTGGGAATTCTTTAAGGAGGTATGGTTTCTGTTTTTTGTTGGAGGAACCAGGAGCCAAAATGTTCCTTCCTTTGTTCACTTTAAACCTTATTAGAAAGGCAGCTGTCACGTAGATGACACGTGGCAGAGGAATGCTAAAAAGTATCGTGTGCCAGTGTTTCACTTCGGAAGCTGGACTCCAGGCTCTAGGAAAAGGGCGAGAGGGAGCCTATGGAGATGGAGAAAAGCAGATGGGGTAGAGATAAAGTCAAGGTCATGTCCACTCAGTCCTGCCCCATAAATGAAGACAGAGAAAAACAGTCCAGAAGTTCACTCTTGCCACTCACACTAGTTTTTCCATTTCATATCTGGCTGTGGACCAAGAGACTAGTGGAGGACAGAGATGCTGAATTCCTGAAACTACTAGGTCATCCCTGGAGCCCTTGGCTTGAAAGTGTTTAAGAGATGTGCGTGTGTCGGACACAGATGAATGTTCCTAATATCTGAATCTGGAATCCATCTAACCAGAAATTATGTCCATTCTGAGTTTTTTTTTAAAGAGAGTTAAAAAAAAACTATTAGTTTTTTTTCTCTAATTCCAGGGAATAATATATAGTCAGAATACATTTAGCATATTTTTTATATCTTCTACTTCAAATGCTATACAACAATAAGTAATTTTTAGAATGAGTATTACCCTGAGGCATTGGTTGATTTTAAAGTGTTTCATGTGCATCAAATATGACTTTTGCTTGCATTAGGCAGAAATAAACATTTTATTATTGTTTAATTTTTACTAATCCTTTAAATGTTGACAATTGGAGTATGCTAGATATGGTTACTTCCAAATAACGAATTAAAGGATGCCTATTTCCCAACCACTTTATATAAATAAGAAATACATTTTCTAATTAATTAGCAAAGACTATTTTTGATGCAAGGAGAAACCAAAGAGCAATTGGGCTTAGAGAACCAAAAAAAAAAAAAAAAAAAAAAAGGAAAAAAAAAAGAAAAGATTGATCTATTTCTGAAGATGGGTAAAAATGAGACCATTTCTCCATGTACTATAAATGGTTACAAAGAATAAAAATAAAAGGGACACTTACCCCTGTAGTAGAAGCCATGTAATCAGAACAGATCTCTGCAGAGTCTCTCCCCGTTATACCATAGTAGAAGCCATAGAACAAGGACACAATGTCAAAATCCATGGAATCTCTAGCCTTGATCCCACTGAATACAACAGTGTAAGGAAGTAAGAATGTGGCTGGGGAGGGCTACGGCTAGGAAGGTGTCCCCTGCCATGTATCTAACAGAACCTGGAGGTATTCTTTTTTTCCAGTGGTTTGTGTAGCTTTACTTTTTGTTAATACAATAATTTTAAATTCTCTAAATTTCCCTAAACTTTTACCACTCAGTGCTAAGCGGAAAGTAATCCTTGAGAGAGTCTTCAAATGCTTCTTAGGACCACAGCCCTTAGACAAGCAAACTCAACCTGATGGTTCTCAGGCTGGGCTGAGCATGGAAAGACCTGGGCAGTTTGTAAAAATCTCCATCTTCTGGCTGTACCCAAGGCCAATTACATTAGACTCTCTGGGGATGGGACCTGTGCAGCAAGCAATATTTTGGGACTCTCTCCAGACCCCAAGGTATCCCAGTGGGCAGGTGACATCTTAAACTTTTTAAATTGGGAACTAGCTCTTAGCCCTAAATATAGATTAGAATCACTCAGGGAGGTTTAAAACTATACTGACACATGAGTACACCTTCAAGGGCTCTAATTTAGGTGCCCTGGGGTGGGGTCTGCACAACAGTGTTTTTTAGGAGCTCCTTAGGTGACTAGCACAGCTAGGGTTAAGAATCCTGCTATAGAGCTCAGATTTTACAGAAAGCTTTCACATACTTTATCTTTCCTGAAAATATTTGAGATAGTTACAAGAATCAATCTCAAATTTTGAGGCCTTTTGCTACTGTGCTGTAGTTGTCATGTATTAATAAAAATTTTTTTTTGCAAGTTGGATCATATTTCAAATATAAAGATTTTCTATGATAATCCCTCCTTTTTTTTTTTACGAGAAAGATCTCTTGAAAAAGTGAATAATTAGCACCTAATTTAATTTCTGAATCTTAACGATTGCACATTTGGTTTACTGTATCAGTCAATAGTCTCAGTAATTAGCAATGGGCCTGATTGAGTCAGGGAGGGAGTGAGGAGGAGAGGGGGTTGGGTAGTCTGTCTGTGGAACCTTCTTCTGGGTATTTTTGTGCTCTGTTAATTCGAAAATGAAATATAAGGGCAGAGAACTTTGTAGACTTAGAGGGTACAGATCTTATGATGTGAATTGAGAATTCTGACACAGGTGGTGGCTGTATTTGAGAACCAGAACAGTGGGGAGAAGTGAAGATTGTCTTCCCTCCATGTCCAGAGGAGCATGTGTTTATAATCTTATTGATAAAGAGTATAGTAACAAACTCATGGTTCCACAGAAAAGAATCTTAATACAGCGATGATCAACAACACTTAATAGTGAAAAAATAATTCCTTCTCAATCTGAAGGGTTCAGTCCTTGGCATGCCTCATTGTAGGAGAAGTCATGGTGAAGGGTCCTAAAATCTCATAATAGTCCAGGGACAATGATAGTTTCAAGTGATTTAATAAAAGTCTTTATAAATATTCTTATGTTCATTAGAAGTAATACAGATGGTATGCTTAAAAAAAGAAATCAGTGTCTGTGTCTTAAACCAGCCATAATAGATCTGTACAGTTACTTTCTATTCCTTTCCTGTTAGATAACGGCAGGAGTTCCTGCTCTGAGTTTCATGAAATGCTTACAAAATGAGATTGTGCTGTGGCCTCAAGAAGAGTCCTCCCCACCAGGGCCAGCTCCATCTTATTTTACAAGTTAAAAGTTGCTGATCTCTGCCTTTTGATTTCTGTTATGGTCCCAGAGATTTAGAGTAACGTCAATGGGAGAGAAATTCTGGGGAATTTTTATTTGAGCTGCTTTCCATAGTTATGTAGTGTGTCTTAAATTCCCTTTCACAGAACACAGGTCAGTTGCTCAGCCTCAGCTCTGCTGGTGAGGACCTCGCCCACCCCATGTCTCAGCGACCATCTTCCTAATGAGAGCTTAGTTCTGAGTCATAGATGTCATTATCCCGATTTCCTTCATTCCTCCCAAGATTTTCTTGCTCTGTTATCTTTTTACCTCTCTTTCAATTTCTGAGCCCTCAGTTTCCTCCTTCTCCAACTATCCCCAGTCAAAGAGATTTCATGGGTACCAGAAGCAAAACTCCAGAACAGTGCTGCTCAGTGGATATAGACTGGACATACATAGAAAATTAAAACTTTTCTAGTAGCGATATTAAAAAGGTAAAAAGAAACAGGTGAAATAATTTCACCAGAACATCCAAAATACTACCATCATTTCAACATGTAGCCAATATAAAAATTATTTTTTCATACTGTTCTTGAAATCCAGTGTGTATTTTACACTTATAGTACGTCTTCCTTCATATTTTAAGTGCTCAACGGTCACATGTGCTAGCAGGTACTGTGTTCGATAGCATCGCTCTAGAGGTTTTAAGGAAGAAAATATATAGAAGGAAGTGACACTTCAGAATTTTGTAGTTCAGTAAGAATTACTTTACCACAAATGTAGGGCTACTTTTAATGGTGATCTTTTAAATTTGCAGGTCAAGTATAGTTTCTCTTTAAGCTTAGATATATTTTTTGAGGGCACACAAGCAAATTTTGTCACACTTGGCATTCTACTTAGAATAATATATTTCAGTGACAGCAAAGTCTTGCATGATGTATAAAGCCAATATTCATAATAATGCTATATTTAATTTTGATGAAGTTTAAAATGTTTCCTGTTTTAAAAGTTTTGCCATAGCTATGAAATTTATTTAGTGCTTTGCTGTTGTCTCTGAATATCACATCTAGTTTTTTCTTAACTGTTTTTGAAATGCTTTAGCTTTAATGCCCAAGGTTGTAGTAAATGATAGTATTTCTTTGTACCCTAAACAAACATATTTTTTTAAAAAATTAGTAAACACATAAATCCAAGATAAAAAATGAAATAACAAAATGTATATCGTATTTTCATTGGGAAAAAGAAATATATCCATAAAGGAAGTATGCTAGCTTTAATGTACTTATAGTAAAAGATGCATAAAATATGCTAGTTTTCATTCACCATAAGAGAATCAGAAAATGAAAAATATTCATTTTGTCATAAAAGTTGTTACATGCATCAATATCTTCTTAGTAATCTAATAGTACTGATTCATGTGGATTATTAAATTGTATAATTTTCTTTGGAATATTCTTTTTCTAGGTGGAGTAAAGAGGGATGTTTTAAAAAAACAAATAAACAAGAAACATCTTAGTAACCTTAAATGTAGGAAACAAATTAATTATCCTGAAATTATTATTTTGCTGGAGTATCATCTTTTACTAACATATCTTAATCATTTTTTTGAACAAAAAGGAAAGAAACTGACTGAATTTATTCAGGTCTTTGATATTTAAGTAGGAAGAAGGAAAAAGTTGCTATTGGCCCTTTGAAATTAATTTATATTTTCAAAGCTATTATAATTTCTAAGTTATTATATTTAATAACCAGATTTTCCAACTTAGCTTTTTGAAAAAATGATAAACAAATCACAAAGTAATTGATGATAATGGACCTTTACTTTGGAATTCAAGTAGTTAAATTTAAAATGCTGTACTACATGTATTTTTCAGTTATGGCAGATATAATCTGGAATGAAGAATTTCTCTAATTTCCATGGAAATCTAAAAACATATTGGGAAATCTGTTTTTCAAAAATGTTGCCAGAGAGTCATTTATTGTATTAAAGCTGATAATTTTTTGAAAATTTTTTATTCTCTAGGGTTCTGTCTTTTCTTGTGGTTTTCCCCAGGGACATCTACTATGCTAGTGAAATCTGCTGTGAGCAGTGTGTGCATGAAAAATGGTAGGGCCAGGTGCAGCTTAGAGGTACAGAGAACTCGACCAGGTTAACCCTACAAGCAAATGCTTAGAGATATTAAAATCTTCATTGGAGATACTTACTTGAAAAATAAATGTAGTCCACACATTGTAAATATGATAACCAAGTGACCCACAACACCACGTGCATAGCCAAGTTTGTAGATTAGAAGAAACCATTTGTAGACCAATCTTTGGAGTGGAAAATGGGGAGAAACACAGAGTGTGATATGTTATAAAGTATTTTATCTTCTTCAAGCACTGTCATAAGGCAGGTTTTAGTTTCTAAAATTCTATTTTCTATGTAATATACAGAACATAAGTATATTATATCAGCTAAACTCAATAGTAATCTAGAGTTTTAATATACTATCAACAAGCAATATGTGAATAGTACTATCATGTATGTGTGTTTCTATGTATATGCATGTATAAATTCGTTGTAAATTCATCTATGTTCCTCATGTAAAAACGGCCCTCAGGAATGGTTACTCTACCTGGGATCCTACCTCTCTCCCCCTTTCCTTTTCTCATTTGGCTCCAGGGTGCTTTGGGCAGGAGCACCTTGGAGGCAAGCAAAGACAGGAAGAGAAGTGAAGAGAGGAGACTGCCTCCTCCAGGAGTTTCTTCCTTCCTGCTCCTGCCGGCCCCCCAGGCCCAGCACAGGTATCCTCGGCCTTCATCCCGTTTCCTTTCCATCGAAGGGCCCATTCCTCAGCTGTGGGATAAAGTTGCAAGAGTGCTTCAGCCTTGTTTTCTTCTGCCACATGGATGGGTCTTTTGTGCGTCACACTCACCATGACCATCCTAAGGCCTTTCCTTCTTTCCACAGGGCCTCAGTGGAGAAGTGAGAGGATGGGGTGGAGGGTGAAAGTAGAGATGATCTAGAAGGGACCCCTGTACCCTGTTTGTTCCCCTCATCCCTGGCAGTAGAAGCCCTTAGAAAAAACTACAGAAAGGGCCACGTGGTTGCTTCCTGCCTGGGAGGATGTGCGAAGAGCTCGAGCCATTTCTATTCCTGGAGTGCCACAGTACAAAAGCCCTGCCTACTGGAACAGGAAGAGATAGCGGAAGGAGAAGGAGCAGCTGGGGGGCTATCCTTAGTATCCAGAGACAATATGGGGCTGACTGGAGTGTTGTTCTCAAGGGCAAACAATGGCAGGAGGCTCAGTTTGCCCCTAAGCCCTTTCTTTTCTCATCCTCCTAAAGCCCCTCTCCTGCCTTTCATACAAAATTTCATTCCGAGCCTCACTCCAGAGAGTTGGCCCCACCCCGTCACCTGTTGGAGCCATTGCACCAGATACTTAAGTTCTATGATATTCCTGGTGTAATGTTTCAGTGTTATTTTAAAAGATACTCTGCTTCGCCAAATTCCAGTCAGAGGGGACCTTCTCAAACATTATGGTTTAAATGGGGTTTATGGGTTAGCCTGAGAAATGAGTTGTCATTTACATCATTTCTCTGGTGAAATGCTTTCCCCACTTCAAGCAACTCACACACAAGGGCTGTTGGGTGGCACCCCTTCCTCCAGGTGTACTCCTGCCCATGGGAGGGTTCAGCGCTGGGTCGGGGGTGGGTTGCACGGAGCCAGAAACTCACAGGGCTGCACAAGGTGGCTCAAGCGGCTGTGAGGCTGTGTCATCTCTAAAGTGGGCCAGGGACAGTTTTTGGGGCCTTTATGCCACAGTGACTCCTTGGACCGTTGGGTTGGTCCTTTTGCTTTGCCAGTGCTGACCAGTTTGGATCTTTGCTCGGTGCAGCCAGATGGAAGTGGAAGTTTGTGTCTCAACAGCGGGGTGATGATGAGAAAGGTGAGAGGATCTTCCTCTTCACCTCGCACTCCAGCCAGCACCAGAGCGGGGTTCCCTGCATTCTACGTGTCGTCCACGTACCCTCTCTCTGCCTGAGGGGCCCTTCTCAAGGTGGGGCCAGCATCAGAGGTGTTCCTAACTAACAACTTTTCTAAATGTAAGGTTTCCTTGCAAATGGGGTTTGCTGATGTAATTAAGCCATAGCATGCTATTGGGAGCAGGGCTTTGCATGTCTTTGGTTTGATTCTGGGCTCTGCCGCTTACTGCCTATGGAACCCAGGCCAACCTACCTTGCATTTCTTCCTATAATTGCTCATTTATAAAGTGAGGGTGATAACATCAGCTCCTAAAATAGTTCTGAGGATTACATGGATTAATGTTTAATAGACTTGGCACATTAAATGCTCAATATATCATATTATTGTTATGGATGTGTTAGATTTTCCAAATCTCGCCCCCCAAACCTTCCTGCTTATGGGGGGTGGTACATGTTTTTAGAGCGCTGGAGTCCAGACTCCCCTTTCTAATCCAATTACATGGGAAGGCAGATAAGCCGGAAGAGAAATTGTGTTCGTACCTCCGAGCGGCGTCCACAAAGGACAGCTTGGCCTTGGGCTGGAGCTGATGTGATCAGACTCAGCTCTCTCTGGCTACATGTGGCCTGTTTCTGAGCCTGAACATTGCTTGGCAGACAACCTGACTGTAGTGGAGAGGAACCCCACTTCTTCTCTCTGACTGTCCCGCAGCTGGGGCATGCCGTACTCGGGGGAGAAACAGTTGGCTTTCAAACTGCACTGGCGCTGGGGACCGCCTCTCTTAGGTTTGCCTTCTGGACTGTGCGGATTTATTTGACTGGCTTTCTCAACTTGTAATGAAATTCTCCACTTTCAAATGGAAAATGGAAAATATGATTAATCAAAGATCAAAAAAAATCCTTAGGGCCTACTACCTCTCATCAATAGGAGTTTCTTTATCCTGACTGCTTTTCTAGAAGAAAAGGGGCCCTACTTAGCTTCTCCCATTGTTTCTTTTCAAATGGCAGCTGAGTCTGCTTAAAATGTTAGCAGAGCATCTTGGCCCTCAGACTCTGCCAGCCAGAGCTCAGAGCTGTGCAGGCAAGGAGAAGCTGTAATGGGTGCACTGTGGGCATGAGAAGCAGAGGACATGGGACTCTGGCCATCTGAGACGTAGGAACCAGGAGTCAGTTGAGGTAGTATTTGGGTATTTCCCATAGTGAAGTTCCTCTTCATTCAGTGAGCTGATATGTACAAAAACAGTGCGTTTAGCTGGGGTAATTCATTATACAGTGGAAAAATGAACCGATGTCACTGAAATACAATATAATTATATCCAGGAGATGAAAACAAGTACATTTCAATTCATCTAAAACTTACATTGCTTCACAAGTCTTAAATAACTTAACAATACTTTGTGAGAATGAGGAAGGGTACCAGCTGTCCACTTACAGATGGGTAAACCAGGTCCTAAAAAGGCTGTCTAAAATTCCAAACTGGCTACTTAGAAGGTCTGCTAACACCACACCAGAACTCTTCCCAAAGTGGGATTAGATTAAAACATTCATAACCTGAATTCATTTGAATTTCAGTCTTTATCATTACTTTAAATATCTGATTTCTTTCACTTCATATTTTTCCTTCTCCATACTAGAAGAAAAAGTTGATTTTGTCTCTCTCATTTTTTTTAGAGAATTAAAAACAAATATCTAAATGGCTACATAATCATAAAAATATTTCACAGGAGTTATTATTTTCTGATGAAGATCAAAATTTAACATTGTGTAATTACTATTAAACACTTTATACATTTTTAAAAAAAAATTTTTAGGCGAGGCAACCCTTGGTTGACCTCACAGATTGTAAGGATCTTGTCAGTTTACAATCTCTTATTTTTTATTTTTTATGCCTACAGCACCTGGTCTTTTTAGGTGGTCTCCCATCCAAGTACTAACCAGGCCCAACTCTGCTTAGTTTCCGAGATCAGATGGGATCAGGCTTGTTCAGGGTGGTATGACCATAGACTTATACATTTTTTTTAATCTCATTTCAGTTTTATCTGGATTTGGATTCATATCTTATCTAAAGAACAAGGAGAGCAAGTACAAACTTGGTGGGCATGTTATAAGCACTTTGGAAAGATATGTGAATGATATAGAATTATGTAAATGTCAGGAGGTTGACAATGGTAATTAAAATGATCACTGGAATAATAAAGCCTTGTCTGTTACGAGAGCAATAGGTCGTCCATTATAATTTATCGGATGTAAACCTTACACATAGTTGTTAGAAATATGAACTTCTCTTTCTCAGTTTTAGAATGTGCATGACATGTCACAGTGGAATTAAAAAAATGCTGCGTTAAAAATAAAGATGCAAATAGTGCTCTGGAAAACTTAAAAGTTTCACTTCTCTTTCTCCTGGCCTTCACTAGCTAACATTCAAAATAATAAATTTTACAGGCATGTCTGAATCACCATTAAATAATGAATGTGAACTGATAGCAGTATAGCTAATCTCCAGCTAGTTTTGCTAGTGAAGCCAAAAGAAGTGTAACATGCTCCTCCCACACACGGAAAAAACGGAATTAAATATACTTTTAGTGTTGACAGTGAAGGGGATGGTAGGGAAGGAACCAAAGGAATGCTTACCGTGCGTTCTTTCTGAGAGGGGCCTTCAGGTAGCTCTGAAGAGGATATAACTGGTGATAACTGAGAACATTCCTTACGTAGACAGAAACCACCACCAGTGAAGTTTTATTGTGAAATACACAGGGAAAATCCACATCTGCAGCAGAGTCACCAGCTGTTAGAGAAAAGTACAGAATGTCTCTTTCAATGACTCAGGGACAGAACAACATATCCAGTATTAAACAATTCAGAAGCTACTCTGGGGAAACCACTTACACTACCACGTCTATAACGTACAACTGGTTCCCCATCCAATTGTGATTGGCACAGTTATCTGAAAATTCAAACAGGAAATAATCCAAAATATCCAGCTTCTGTCTTGCCTTTTCTCTGGATATTTCAGACGAAAGCAACTTTAGGCTTCAACAGCTATGAGACTATGAACAAGTTCCAAAACTGGGGATAACAATGCCCACCTTGCTTGCTTGTGCATCCTGAGGCAGGGGGATCAAAGGAAATCATAGATGGAAACGTGCTAGGCAATCAGTACTGTACTGTATGGAGCCTGGGGGCTGTCGTTACTATCACTGGCACATGTGCAAATGCACAGTGATCACAAAGGTGTCAGAACAGCTCCTGGGACCTCTCCTACCTGCTGACCATTGCTCTCTGTGGGGCTAACCCTTAAATCCCAATTGTGGGGTTACCTTGCCCTTGACTATTAGATTTGCAACCCACCATTTGCTTCTTATCTTTATCCTTTAGTTTCTGGTGCCTTTTCCAGGCAGCCCTAAGATGTGGATCAGACTCTTTCCTGTTCCTCTATATGTAACCCCTTTGTGGCTTATACCACTGACTTGAGTCCAAGTAGCTTTAAGACAATTCTTTAAGTTGTCTGGCTTCAGTCCCACATGGCAGGAAGCAGGGTTGCATTGGTGGGCTGTGTGTTAGTGACTTAATACAGTTCTCATAGCGACACTTCTCTTTAGGTCAGACATAATACCAGCCATTCTCTTGTGAAAAGCAGATAGGTTTAAACCATAGCAATAATCTGTGGTCTTTTATGTTTTATCACATTTACACTAACCACCTATCATTCGCTCAGCACCAGTGTAAGAGGAAGATGACAAAAAGATTTTTGTCTCTGTACTTGGACTTGACTTAGTAGTGGCACCTGGCAATGCTCGGTTGAGGAAGATTCTAAACCTGGGTCCTTGGTTTCATGGTAAAGAGTATCATGATCATTTAATTATGTCTGCCAGTGACGTGGAAAGAGTTTTAGAACATGCATGTCACATATTTGTCATCTGAGTCTTAAAAAAAAAGATAGCATTTTTTTTTTCATTCTCTTTTTATTGCTCCATCCCCATAAATGACCTGGATCCGGAATCTTCTCAGAGCTGCTCTAAGTCTTCTTTCAGAAAGCACTGCTGTTATTATACATATGCATTTGAACAAAAATACACATGGAGCGAATCTGAGAACTATCTAGAGGGTTCAGTAAAAAATACCCTAAAACTTATGTTTTTGCTTTTGAATTCCAGGCAGTACTTTCAAGGAAGAGTAGATATTCTTTACTCTAGCCTGAATTAGTCAGATAATTGCTTTACCTTTCTATCCTACTTTGTGAGGAATGGTCAAAGCTAATGATTGGGTTTTCACCTTTATTTTTGAAACTGAGATAAACATATATATTTGTGTGTGTGTGTGTGTGTGTATGTGTATGTATGTATATGTGTGTGTGTGTGTATATATATATATATAATATATATATATATATCCAAATAGAAAAAACTGGCTTTCCTTAAGGAAGTAGGAGAGTTTTCATGAAGGCCAGAAACCGTATGCTGGGTAACCAGACTCAGGAGATGCTCCCTTTAGCACTCAGCTTTGGTAACTTTGACCCTCTACGTTTGATCATAAAAGAGTGCAGCTCCTTAAAAAATCTCATCAGTATTTTGGCCATTCATTTCCTTTTGCTGAATATGGAAATAGTTATCGATGATTATTATAGATTTTGACATTTTTGTAGTTCATTACTTCTGATATTAAAGAAGGAAATGGACATGAACTTCATTTTCAGAATCAGATCACCTGTCATTTGCATTTTCCATCTTACTGTTTTAAATATTTGATTCATCTTTTTATTTCCCCCATAAGAATGCTGAAGTTTTTTAAAATAAAAAGTTAAGAGCCAGTTCATTTTAATTTAGTGAAACTACCATGCTCTTATATTTAATGCTTTAGGTTATAAGCCAAAATTTATAAGGCTAATCCATTTCCTCAAATCAGTGGAGTTACAACCTATGATAGTTTGAATCAACTATTGGACTATATTTTTTATAAAACTAGTTCTCTCCCTGTGCATCTATAAATACAACACATTTCTAGAAGATTTCAAATTTTTCTTACTTGATACCTGGATTTAATTAACGGTGAATAATGATGTTCAAATATATAGACATGCTACTTCTTAAAAATAGGCCTTGGAGATCAGAAATAAAAGGAAAACAAAATAATCATTATAATGTATTATATACACAAATATTTAATTTCTTAACTATCTTCAAAGTGTAAACCGGGAACCATATTTCTCAACACTCAAGGGGAAAGGTCAGAAATTTTCATTACAAATTCAATAATTATATGAAAAGTCATTTTGAAATGAGGGCTACATTTCACTGTAATTTAAAAGATGATCAATTTCCAGAGCAGTTAAAACTTTTCATTTTTAATAGTAACTGCCACATATGAAATGTACATATACTGTGCCTCATAAATAAACACAGGAAATATGTGAAATTGAGGTGCATGAATGCAATGGAGGAAGCCTGGCAGCTGGGATGCATTAATCATGCCAGAGGGGTCACCACCTGGGCATGCGGGTGTATGAAACACACCTACATGACTGGCGAAGTGCACCTGGGTCACATCATCCATGCCCTATATTGTGCAGAAGGAATATCCTGATGAATTGGATGCTGCCCAACAGTACCATGTTTTTTTCTTGTAGCCATGCAAAAATGAATCTGAAAAGAATTGCAAATCAATTTTAAAAATATATCTTTTATTTTTATTTATTTCTTTGTTTGTTTGTTTGTTTGCTTATTTTTAAGCCTACAAGCACCCAGTCTTTCTAGGTGGTCTCCCATCCAAGTACTAACCAGGCCTGACCCTGCTTAGCTTCACGAGATCGGGCATGTTCAGGGTGGCATGGCCATAGACAGATTCATTAAAAAAAGATATCTTTTAATTTGTCTCTTTGTATAGGATGATAAATGGGTCATGCAATAAGAAAGGGAGGGAGAGAGGGAGGGAGGAAGAAAGAAAAGGAAGGAAGGAAGGAAGGAAGGAAGGAAGGAAGGAAGGAAGGAAGGAAGGAAGTTATGTATGTGATGCTCATTTCCTTTGCACTGCAAATCCCAAACTACTGTATTTGTAACCATTTGTACATGTGTCTGTGTGTATTTGTACGGGAGGGGGTGGAGAAGAGAGATGCTAGAGGTAAGCAGGAAATGCTCATAAATGACTCCAGTAAATATTGCTGTTAACACTACAAGGGCAATGAAGGAAAGTGTGGACATAAATTGAACATGTAAAATCACAGAATCTTGGTATATGAAGGATTCTTAGAAATTCACTTGGTCCATATTTCTATCTTCCAATCAATTTGGACTGTTGATTTTTTTGCCATTAAGTATAATGTTAGCCATAGGATTTTTGCAGATATTCTTTATCAAGTTGAGGAAGTTCCCCTCTATTTCTAGTTTGCTGAGAGTTTTTATATGAATAGATATTGTACCTCATCAAATGCTTTTTTCTACATCTATTAATATGATCACATGATTTTTTTCTTGATCCTCTTGGTGTGCTTGATTACATTAATTGAATTTTAGTTGTTGAACCAATCTTACATACCTGGAATAAATCCCACTTGGTCATGGTGTATAATAGTTTTTATACATTTTTTAGTTTGAGTTGTTAACATTTTATTGAGAATTTTTACATTTATGTTCATGAGTGACATTGGTCTGTAGTTTCTCTTTCTTGTAATGTCTTCATCTGGTTTTGGTATTAGCATAATGCTGGTCCCAAAGAATGCATTCTGATGTGTTCCCTCTGCTTCTACTTTCTAGAAGAGATTGTAGAGAAGTAGTATAATTCCTTCCTTAAATGTAGACTTCACAGTGAAAGCTTGGTGCTTTTTTTTTTTGGAAGGTTATAAATTATTGATTCAGTTTTTAAAAATAGATGTAGGCCTATTGATATCTGTTTCTGCTTGTGTGAGATTTGATATAGTTTGTGTCTTTCAAGGAATTATCCTATTTTGTCTAAGTTATCCAAATCTGTGGGCATTGAATCATTCATAATTTCTTTTATTTTCTTTTTATGTCCATGTGATCAGTAATGATAAAATCTTTTCTGATATTAGTAATTTGTGTTCTCAATCTTATTTTCCTTAGCTAAAAGGTTATTAAATTTGTTGATCTTTTCAAAGAACCACCTTTTGGTTTCACTGAGTTTCTTATTGATTTTGTTTTTCATTTAATTGATTTCTGCCATTATTATTATTATTAATTTTACCATTGTCATTTAGCTTATTCTTCTTCCTGTAATTTCCTAGGGTAGATGCTTAGATTACTGATTTTACATCTTTCTTCTTTTCTAACGTATACATTCAATGCTATAAATTTTCCTCTAAGTACTGCTTTTGCCACATCTCATATATTTTGATATATTGTATTTTCATTTAGTTCAAATTATTTTTAAATTTCTCTTGAGTCCTCTTCTTTGACTCACGTTATTTAGTGTTTTTGAGATTTTTCCAGCTTTCTGTTATTGATTTCTAGTTTAATTTTTACAATGTGAGAGTATACAGTTGACCCTTGAACAATGTGTGGGTTACAGGTATCAATTCCCTCACACACAGTTGAAAATCTGCAGATAATTTAAGTCGGCCCCCCCCGAAATAAGCAGGTTCTCAACTGGGGATCGAAGATGCTGTTTTTGATCGTCAGTTGACTGACGATGTGAAACCCAGGGATACGGAGGGCTGATGTATATTTATTTTTAAAAATCTGTGTATAATCTGTGTGGATCCATGCAGTTCAAACCTGTTTATTCACGGGTCAACTGTACGTCGTATGATTTCTATTCTTTTAAATTTGTTTTGGTGTGTTTTATAGCCCAGAATGTAGTCTATATTGGTTAATGTTCCATGTAAGCTTGAGAAAAATGTGTACGCTGCTGCTGTTGGGTGAATTATTCTATGAAATTCAATTAAAGTTGGTCAATGGTGCTGTCAGGCCAACTACATTCTCACGATTTTCTGCTTGCTTGACCGACCTACTAATGAAAGAAGCCATTGAAATCTTCAAATACAATGGCACATTTGTCAGTTTCTCCTTGCAGTTCTATCAGTTTTGCCTCGTATATTTTGAGGCACTGTTGTTAGGCACATATAGATTAAGAATTGTTATGTCTTCTTGAATAACCGACCCTTTTATCGTTATGTAATGCTCCTCTTTATCCCTGATAATTTTCCTTGTTTTAAAGTCTGCTTTGTCTGAAATACAGCTTTCTTTTGATTAGTGTTAGCATGACACATCTCTCTCCAAACTTTTACTTTTAACATGTCTATATTTTTATATTATAAGTAAGTTTCTCTAGAAAGCCTATGCTATTTTGCAGATAAGGAAAATGTTTAGTGTGTTTAATTGACAAGAAAATAGTGATATGGCAGCAAACTGATGCATTTGCTTAAAAAACAAGAAACAAGAATCTTCTTTTTAAGTAAAATGTTCAAAATTGCCTAAACTTAAGTATTATACAGAACTCAAGAGAATTCCCTTAGACCCTGTGCTACACAGAAAATAATTTTTATGATGGGTAAAAAGAAAATGAAATACTGGTCTAAGCTAGCACTTCATATGTCATGGGCAAGTCTTCTAACACAACGACCAGTCTGAGACCCAGAACCATGTAGAGTGTTAATTTAGGACCTTTACCCTTTGCAACAAGTCTAAATCACTGGTTATCAATATGTGGTCCCAGGACCAGTAGCATCAGCACCACCTGGGGACTTGTTAGACATGCATTTTATTGGGCCCCTATTGAATCAGAAACTCTGGAAGTGAGACCTGAGAATCTGATTTAACAAGCCTTCCAGGTGAGTCTGATGTACCTTAAGATTTGAGAACCCCTGATCTAAACATTATAAATGCAAGGTCTCAGGTCCAACAAAGCCCAGGGGATAACTGTGAGATCGTGAGATGGCAGAGTACCAGTAGACATGCTTGGATGGGGGTGGGCTGTGAAACTGGGGTGCTACTCTGTGTGGCTGAGTCAGTGCAATGTTTGCATTAACATGCCTCCATGGATATGCAAACGATCAGTACCGAGATAGCTCACTGCCAATGAAACAAAGTTAGCCTCAGCCTTTTGTTTCTGCTATGTCTAAACTTCCCTGGGCCACTGGCAGAAGTTATTCATGCACAAAAGGAAAATTGGCTTACTTAAACCAGGGCTTCTCAACCAAGGCACAGATGATGTTTTTGTTGCAAGGGGTGTCCTGTGCATGCTGAGCAAGCACCATGCCTGGCCCCTGCCCACTAGATGCCTGTAACACATCCCAATCCCCCTCTCCTCCCAGTAAGGTGTGAGGATAAAAAATGTTTCCAGATGTTGCCAAATGTTTCCTGGGGGCAAAAGAGCACCCAGTTGAGAAACATTGACTTAAACCAAACCATCTCCCTCAAAGGGGTGAAAAAGGAGGGATGTGGCAGCAAAAGGCACAGGCTTCCTGTGGCCACCAGGGTGACTCACATTTGTAGGACCGGCTATGCCTCTGTCTCCACTGCACCAGCACTACTTGGGCGATGATCAGGGTGGAAAGGAAAATCAACATCATCTCCATGTGCATGGATTCGTGGCCCTGGTGCACCATGTACGTCCTCTCTTGCTGCAGGCTGGCAAATGAGTTCATCTGAAAATGGCCTCATCCTTTGCACATTTAGCAAAAAAATAAGCTGGGCTCATAGGAAACAACTGGGGGTTTCAAATGTAGGGTTTTTAAAGCTTTAACTCTAAAGTTTTCCTGTTTTCCTTGGTTTCTCCCTTTCCCCTAGGCTTGGGGGAGGGGCCGCTGAGTGGAGGCGCCTGAGTTTATCAGCAAAACCAATTCTCTCAGCTCTTAGCTTCCATGTGGTTTTGGCCTATGCCTTGTCCTTGAAAGTTAAGTGGGCCTTGGAAAGACCTGGGTTCCAGTCTTGACCTGCCACTTCATCGCCATATAGGCTTTCTAAAGTTACTTAGGGTCTACGTGCCTCAATTTCCTCATTTGCAAATTTAAAATAATGATCCCTTTGTACCTCACAGGATTGCTTTAAAACTGCGAAGGATGTATGTTATTTTATTTGTCCCTACATGAGGAATAATAATCATAATTGTTAGGTTGAATCATATAAAATCACCATTTTTGAAAGTCAAAAATAGTAAAATATTGATCATTTTAACTAATTTCTAATATTCTCAAGTAAAAGGATATCCTACAGATGGTGCCTATGGAGAGAATATTATCCATGGGGCTACAGAAATCTCCTGAGTGAGTTGTATCAATTGTTTTCATTCTGAGAAGACAGATGAAGGCTAAGTATTACCTTAGATAGGCACACACATTCAGATGATGGCTGACTGTTTAAGTTTTTAGTTGGACTCTAAGTTTTGCACAATGGTAGAGAAAACCACTAAGGTAGGATGTCATCTGTTTTAACTTCCTATAGCAGAAGTGGCCTTGAAGAAAGCCTAGAGCAGTGGTTCTTGAAATTGGATGTAAGTTAAAATCACCAGGGAGCTTTTAAAAATCGCAGTACCTGAGACCAATTAAATTAATTAAATGATCAATTCAATGCCATATCAATTAAAAACACCACTGCCGGGTATTATGGGCTGAATTGTGTCCTCCCAACCCCAAATTCATATGTCGAAGTTCTAACCTTCAATGCCTCAGAATGTGACTGTATTTGGAGATAGGGGCTTTAAAAAGGTAATTAAGGTACAGTGAGGTCACTTGGATGGGCCCTAATTCAGTCTGACTGGTGTCTGTATAAGAGGAGACGATTGGGACGCAAACTCACACAGAGGAAGATGATGTGAAGACACAGTGAGAAGGTGGACATCTACAAGTCAAAAAGAGAGGTCTCAAAAAAAAAAAAAAAACCACAAAAATCACTGACACCCTGATTTTGGACTTCTAGCCTCCAGAACAATGAAAAAAAAATTCTGTCTTTTAAGCCTTTCAGGCTGTGGCATTTTGCTATGGCAACCCTAGCAAACTGATAGATTTCTAGGAGGGGATCTAGGCATCAGTAATTTTTAAAGTTCCTCACCCATGTGATTTTAAGATGCAACCAAGATTTAAGAGAACCACTGGCCTAGAGGAAAAGTGGTCCAGGGTCAAGATTAGGGGAGAGGAGGAAATTATGAATACTGACAATCAATAAATATTTGTTAGCATTGTCTTTCATCTTAGTGGAGCACTGTAAGTCACAAAATCTTTTAAAATTTCCACTTACGACTGTATGTACTTAGAGTACCAGTCAGAAAACACTGTAGGGTAATACTCTGTGCCAGAGGACTGTGATCTTTCAAGGGTAAGTGGGTTGGGTTCCACCCCTTTCCTAGCATTTCTACAGAGCTATGAAGAGCAACAAAGTGCCTCAGAAAAGAGCCCCATCCAAATCTCAGGGGTGCCCCCTGCTGGAGAATGAGCAGAAATGAGCCCACAGAGTAAATTTTCCTGCTTGAGTTCAGCTTCTTTGAGATGGAAAGGATCAGAGAAGTATTGAAACCCTTTATTTGTCAAACAAAGACACTGAAGTTCAAATCAGGTAATTAACCTGAATAAAATTAAATGGCTATTAGTCTCTGAGTTAGAAGCTGATCTTAGGAGACAAGGATGATTTCTAGAAGCTCGTTAAAGAAAGGACACATAAATCCAGTTTTGTGGGATCACAAAGAGCTGTGGTTTTGGTCTATACTACCTATGTGCATGATGGATATGCTAACCCACTTTATCCTGGGAAATTTATAAACAAAATGATAACTTCATTTAATTTCTAAAAACGTTGAGATGGAAATCTAATTTTTAGCATAACAGTGATAAAAAAAATGCTAATCACTTATTTCCACTCATCATCCACAGAAAGCCTTGTGTGAGAGATATGAAAAATATAAAAAGAGCCCTCCTCAAAATTTTCTTGTTTTTTTTTACCTTGTATTTCATAGCATTACATGGGAAACCCAAACCATGAAAATAGCGATGCTTCCTAGTACTGCAATAATTTAGGATGAAAACCCTAATAAAATGTTTGCTTATGGAATTAAAACACACACACACACACACACACACACACACACACACACACCAAACAAAACAGTAATCAGGTCACTATTAATAAATATTCGAGAACCAGATGAGGCTCCATTCAGTCGAGGTTGTAGAGAATCGCCTACCGATAGGCAGTGTCACCCTGGCTTCTGCAATATGATGTATAAATCCAAGAACCCCTAAAAACCATGTTTTTCTGATATGATACCAATGAGTAAATATCATCTCTAAGTTCAAAGTTTTAGAGACAGCTGACTAGAGGCTCTACTCATTTGAAGCATTTTTGTGTCCAGTTAATTTAATTTAAAGCCTGACCCCAGGGAGGGGGGTAATCTGGCCATGACCTTGCAGACTGAGCTGGAGAGCACAGAGATCATCCCCAGGAAGTGCTTTTTGGATGACTTTCAGAAAACCCACCTGCTGCCTTCTCTTGATCACTGCTAATCCACTCTATTTGGCCATTTGAAAGCTAAAAGCCAATCATTTTGCCATTACTCAGGAGCCTGCTTGAAATGCAGATTTTAATTCAGTAGGGCTGGGGTGGAGACTGAGACCCTGCATTTCTAATTGGCTCCCAGGTGAAACCTTGGCTGCGGGTCTCTGGATCCAAAACTTTGCTATAGGGGATTAAGGGAAAAACTGTGAGTCCTTCTTAGGATGGAGTTAACAGAGGGGCCATGCTTTCTGAGGGCAGAGGGCAAGGCAGCGATGTTAGCCTCAAGGAAGAGCAAATAGCAGCAGCAACAGCGACTCTGCCAGTCTTCTGCCCCTCCTGGTGTGCAGGTCTTCATCCACACCCCCTTGGAACCGGCAGAGAAGCCAAGGAATTTCCTTATGGCTTTCTCATTTTAGAGACTAAACCTCAAATGCATAGTGTGGCTCATAAGGCCCACTCTCCCTTATCATTCACTACAAACCTTCATGAACCCCGGATTTCTGAGAGTCATAGTGGATATCTGTGCCTGCCTTTCCCCATGATCACCCCCCAACATTTTTTTTCACCTCCAAGCGATTTGGTCTGCTGTCCCCTGCATCTAGAGTTCATCACCAGGTGGCCATATCTCATCCATCCTCCAAGGCCCAGCTCATATTCCTGTGCCCCGACTGGCCTTGCCCACACCCACCCCTGCCAGGGACAATCCCTTGCCTCTTTGTAGGCTTTCTTCCTACAGAGCTTCGCTTGGACCTGTTTTGGAGACGTGATCTCTTCCTACCCTCTGAGTTATTTTCGTCTTTGTTTTCCTTTCAGGATGTGAGTTCCCATAGGAAAGGTCCACCTCTAATTGAACCTCACACACACACCAGGTATAGCACAGCTCCTGGTACCTGGTCACCGCCTAAGACTTGTCCTATGAATGAAAGATAAAGTTAAGGATTGGGTTTGAAATCACCACCAGCAAAAGGAAGAAATTGCTAGCTCACTAGTTCCCAAAGCTCAAGCATCAACACTTCCTGGGAACAGTTAGACTTGCAAAAGATCAGGCCTTATCCAGTAGGTGAGGAGATAGAAATCCGGGGGCGGGGCGTGGGGGGCGCAGAGCCCAGCGACCCTAGGTCTAACCAGCCCTCCCAGGGATTCTGATGCACGCTTCAGTTTGAGAACCCTAGAGTCAAGCCCGATGTGCACTCATTAGCCGTCGGCTGTCTTCTTCCAGTGCCCTTGGCCCTCGCTTGGGCACTGGGGCTTCTTGCCTGGGAGGAGGAGAGAGGGGCAGCCTGTAAGGGTGGCGGGGAATGGATACGGATAAGCCGGTTAAGGAGTGCGTGGTGAGAGAGGGAGGGAAGAAAAGAGGAAGAGGGAAGGAAGGGGACAGGTGAGGAGGAAGAGGAGGAGGAGGAAGAGGAGAAGGAGAAGAGAGAGATGGAGAGGAGGTCTGCTTCCTTCGTGTGGGGCGGGGTAAGGCGAAGTCGCCAGCATCTTCTAGAGGGTCGCCGCCTTCGGTCCCGGGTCGGTTGACACCGCGTGGGATGGGGGACTTAAAGATTTACCTCTGCAGCCGCCCAGCTCCTTCGCGAGCCTTAGGAACCAGGCCCAATGTCCCCTCGGCCTGCGCCGCTTGCCAGGTACCTGCTCGTGCTGCGGGGGCGCCTCCAGCACCCCCACGGCCATGCCTCCGCTGCGCAGCGCGGGTTGGGGGGATCTCGGGGAGCCCGCAGAAGGGGCGCCCCCTCACGTGCGAGAGACGGGGGGCAGCTGAGTCTGCGGCGGCCATGCGGTGCCGGCGCAGCGAGCCTCCCAGCGCGCCGCGCCTTTGCCCTCCGCTAGCGTTCTGGCCTCCTTCTCCTCCCGAGGGGAGCTCCAGGTCACCACCAGCACGGCTGGTGCGACCCTTGGGGTCTCAGGTCCCTCTACAGTGAAGCAGATGTCAGCCATCATCGCTAATAAAACGTCCTGTGCGCTGGGCAGGAGCCAGTGGTTTTGTTTCCAGGTGACAGGGCTGGAGGGCGGCTCAGAGGTGGGTAGGAAGACGCGTGGGGAGTACGAGAGTGAGGAATGGAGATGAGAGAGGGAGCGAGCAAGAGTGATCGTTTTTTTCTCAACTGGCTCTCAGAAGCTAAGAGTTCAGGTGGCTGTCCAAAGGCGGGGAGACTGAACCTCTGTTGCATCCTCAGTCGTGTTCCTTCTCGGGGCCCACTGCCTTCTCTCCCCTCAGTTATCTGCAGTTTTGGTCCTGTGGGACAGCTCCCTGATAAAGGCAAACTGGTCCCTCCGAAGATGACAAAGGTGAGAAACTCCGCTGTGGGGAGAGAACACAGACGCTCCTTGCTCCTGTGCCGCTTCTGGAACATGAGCTTGACCCTGGGAAATGACTCACAACTTGCCTTTGCCCCTTCCACTTAAGGGGACACACTCCCTCCAGCGAGCCTCAAGCCTGGACTCACAGCTGGGAACAAGCTGCACTCTTGGGCAAGCCTTCAGTAATACGTGGGTGCTAATTTAGGCCGGTAGCCAAAGAGGGAACATACAGTTAGACAGTCTGACTTACAAATATGGCTTCTCCATTCCAGTTTGTGATGGCTCATATTTCTCAACACCTACAAGGAGCTACCAGTGGAGACCGACCAACAGATGGACACCTCCCTGCCATTTTGGAACTTACAGTCCAGTGGGACCCCGAGACAAACATCCAGCACATATTGCGGTAAGCGCTTCCTGTTCCACGTACTTCACCTGTGTGACTGCATTCAGTCCTCATAACACCCCCGTGAGGTAGCTGGTGTTACCATCTCCATTTTACCCATGAGAACACCAAAGCACAAACCAATACGGAAGTTTGTCCAACTTCCAAAGCTAGTCGGTGTTGCAGTGGGAATTCAAGCCCAGAAAAGACTGACTGCATGGTCTGGACTCTTTACTGATCAAGAAAGTGGCTGCAAAAGCCATCGGGGACAGATCAGGAAGGTCTGTGTAAATCATATTGAATAGTTTGGAGTGTAGCCCAAAGAGAATGAGGAGTTATTCCAGAGCATTTAGCAAGAAAATGATATTATTAGATTTACCTTAAGGGAGGTTCAACTGTGACCCAAGACAGGGGGACCAGTTAGGAAGCTTAGCTGTAGTTCTAGCTAAAGATGGCAGTGGCCTTGGTGGTGCATGTGATTATACGCAGGGATAAGGTGGAGGGGAGATGGAGAGATGTGGATGGAGCCTAGTGATTGAGGCGATAGAATCTTTGAGACTTAACTGATCTTCAAGGACAGTGCCCAGCCACGTGGTTGGAGCAGCTTGGCATGTGGGCAGAGGATGCTGCCATCCCTCAGGCTGGGAATATCGAAAGAGCAACAGATTTGGGGGAACAAAGATAATGTGTTAATTTGGATGTGTTGCCAGCTTCTGGCCTGTCTCCACATGGCAAAGACCATTCTTTCTCTCAAGCTCAAGACGTCCTCAAATTTTTCTGGATTCTTTTGTCAGCCCCTCTTCTCCCTTCAAAAAAGATCCAGAATTTCCTTTTCCTGTAAAATTCTGGTCCATGATTATTTTATAAGTTCTGGCTCCCTGATATAAGACTCCTCCCTGGTTGACTGATTCCAGAAATGTCCATATATTTCACTGGAAACACATGTAAACACAAAACAGTCTTCTTCCTTCTGGCTTTAGCTCAACAATTATAAGAGAATAAAACAGAAAAAAGTCCAATTCTCCCCAACCAGTAGTGATGGATTTATTCTACTCTAGTTTTCTCTCATACCTGGTTCCTTTTGTGACCACATTTCAGATGGACAGAACCAGTATTTCATTTCCCAGTAGTTCAACCACTGCTTTCTGGAGTCGTTCACTCAACCACAGTTAACTAATTAGCAACTTTGTTTCCCAAATCAGATGGTTGGCAGTTGCCTTTGTCATAAATCCTAGAATAGATGAACTGTGTTCCTGTAGTCTCTGCTTCCTCCTGTCATCTGGTTTAGATCCCTGAGGTGGTTATAATGACCAAATGGAAGAAATGAACTAATGTCCTAGAGGTGTTTGAAAAACAAAGTGGAGTCAAGAGTAACTAGACAATTAAGTATGGGATTTGGTGCAGAAATAGAGAAATAGACACATGGAACAGAAAGGAAAGATACCAAATGGTCACATGCACTCACAAGAAAATCATTTTAAGAGAGGAAAGGATGGACTACTGAGTAGTTGGCTTATCCACCTGAAAAAAAAAAAATTATGCCATACCAAGACAAAATGGGTGGTTTTAAAAGCAAAACTTTAATAAGACAATTTGAAAGAATACTTTTATCATCTCAAGATAGTAAAAAATATATTAAACAAGACTCAAAAGGAACAAATCATGAAGTAAAAGATTAATAACTTGGTTAATGTTAAAATTTAAAATTTCTGTACGACAAAAATTTACCATTAAAAAGAAGCAAGCCGTGGACAAAAAGAACATATTTGCAAATATCTAGTTGTCAAGGATCAATTCTCAGAAAATAAAAAACAGAACTGTTAGGTATTAATTTTAAAAGAGTGTAAATCAATAGAAAATGGGCAAGGGATATAAACTGATTTGAATAAACTTGAGACTTTGGTAATTTTAAGGTAATTAATATTGCATTTATGCATATGTGAGTTAATCTAGAGTACATGCTCCACAGGCTTGCCTTGGATATGTTAAATAACTTATTGCAAAGTAGGTTCCTACCCACAACCTTATTGTCTCTCATGAATTTTCCCTCTTCCTCTACTGTCTTTTTGAGGATGGCCAAACTTCCTTGGGCTGATGGTGCCACCCAATGGTTAGGTCTTGCAGAAGTCCCCTCTATTGCTTTACAAATGATCTTTTTAAAGAAACTTTCTTTTTCATTTTCTTTCCTCTTTTCTCACATTCTGTTAATAGTTATGAATAAAATGTGTATTTAATCCTTAGCATTACAGCTAAAATGGCTGATTCCGAATGTCTTCAGCCAGGTGCAGTGCTGGTCAGGTGGGGTAAGGCGGCCGGGGAGAGCCTAGACAACTGATGGGGCCTTTCCTCTGGGAAAGGTCTGGTAGTAGCTGATTCAGTCTAAACGGGGGGTGAGGATGTCTAATTCAAACCATCTTGGCAATGTGAGTATCCAAGAGCTTGTGTGATCTCAGAATCTGTGTGAAAGAGGCACCAAAAGTTCTGCACTTCAGTGATTCTTGAGGTCAGGGGCAGACTAATTAATGTGGGTAATCATTTCTAAACCGGGAGGAACACAGAAGCCAGGTCCTACCTTGGCCGATGGAATGGCTGCATAGAGATAATTAGGCTAACTCCCTTTGAGTCTACCCGCCCCCCCTCCCCCTCTCCCAGTCTCCCCTGGGTGCTTGGTTGGCATTCAGGTACAGACACCAGCCTCCCAGCACTGACAGAAGTCATGCAAGCTGGTCTGCTTCTCAAATGCCAGGGTTCTTGACTATACTATTCGCTGGCCTCTCAGCCTCACTGGATAGACCTTTTCATCCTCATTTAATTAAATCTGGTTTGGCTTAAGAACTAGTACTCAAGACATATGAAAGATACTCAGCTTTGTTTATCCCATTTGTAACATTACTGACCTCTACTTTTTTTTTTTTGGCTAAAAGTACAGTGTTTAGCTCTATTATGGTTATATGGAGTTTTGTGAGCTGGATTGTGTCCCTAATCACCATTTATAAGATCGTCTCTTTGGGAAAGTGAATTCTGCCTTTCAAACCACAGCTTTCCAAATGCACGTTTGGAACACGATCGTTTGTGAGCTGGGGACTCTGTATTAATGTCTCTTGGCCCAGAGCAGCCCCGCAACCCAATGATGTGTGGTTTAAGATTCATGTAACAGCCGGTTCATTTAAATAATGTTAGCTGGAGCTCAGCTTTCAGGTTCTCTGGGTTTCTGGAACAGAGGAGGCAGCAGCAGTCAGACACCAGCATGGATGGGGCTTCCTGCTCCCAAGAGAAAGATGGCACATTTTGGCTTTTCATGGGTTATCCTGCAGGTTTTAGGACTGAGCCTCTTCTGAGGGCAGGCTTTATAGTTTTATTGAACAATTGATTCTGAAAAAGAAGAAAAGCTTTTAAAAACTTTCAAGCCTGGAGGTTCAGCTAGCTTCATTCTAATTTATTGAGTGCAGGGGTCCTCTGAGCGGGCGGGAAAACCACATTTGAATCCTCCATGGGTCTCCTTCCCCTCCCCTCTCCTTGATTTCCTTTCCTCGTGCCTCCTCTAAGAAGCCTCATCTTTACTAAGTTAGAAGCTGGAGAGCCTGTCCCAGTCGTTACTGTCCTAACCATAAAAAGAGTTAATACTTATCAAACACGTACAATGCCAGGCACCAGGCTAAATACTTTAGGTGTCTGATATCATTTAATTCTCAAAATGATCCCCAGTGACAGGTATCACTGTCTACATTTTACAGATGAAGATATACATTTAAGTTAGAAGAGGTTAATTGTTTTATATAAAATTGCATAGCAGCAACCACTGCTCTACCAGCTGCCTCATCCCTGGGTTGTGTGGGATGCCCACTGTTTCACTCCGAAAAACCCTGTCCTACTGTGAAGTTGTGGTTGTCATTTCTAGTTAAGACTAAGGATTTGCCACCATAATTGCTAGACAGATTAATTTCTAAGGTCATATTACACCTCTGTTCTACAAGAGTCACATTCTCATGGAAGAAAAAATGCTAACGTTTCTATTTCCTCTTGACTTTAGATATTTGTCCTATTTGAGGGCTTAAAACAAGATCAGTTATAGAAGCAAGAACAAGAGGACACAGTTATTTTTTCCTGGAGTGCAAAGCCTTCTAGCATGTACTTCTGGCCTTACCCATGGCAATAGCTAGAACTTTTTATAGTGCCTACTAATGCCAGGTACTTTACATATATTCAGTCCTCGAAACCACCCGATGAATTAGCTGTACTATTATCCTCATTTACAATTAAGGACAAATAAGAACTCTGGGCCATCCCCTGTGCTGAGAAGACCCTCTTCTTTCCTAATTTAATTCTTCGTCCAAGGGCCTGACCAGCCCTGTTCCCTCACGAGGCTCTCCCAGATCCCCAGTGGGAATACATCTCTCTCAACCTTTTGCTCACAGCTTTTTGCATTTGCCTCTATTGCAGACTGCTCTGTGTTCAAGGTGCTGACACATATGTTTCTGTCAGCCACCAACCGCACACACTTGGAGAGCGGAGACCCAATTCTGATCATCTTTATTCCACCACTGCATCTAGCACATGCCTGGCCTAGACTCAAATTGAATCAGTGGTATGGTCACATCTCCAGGTCATTGTACTTCTGCCTTGGGCTTCTCACTGCCTTGTGAAGGCAGAGTGAGGATAGGCCATTTTCGTTGGCCCATCGCCTGCAGAATTTCTCCAGGAAGGAGTGGGGTCTCTTGTCTCTGTGGCCACAGACTTTCCCATTCTACCAAGAGCAGGACTGTAAAGAACTGCACATCCTTGTGGACTTAAAATAAGAGGCCTAAATTGTGCCCTTAGCATTTTTCCATGCAGCCCAGAATGTGCATATGCTAATTCTTGTTTTATAATTCGGCACTGTTAATCCGGCCGGGGACATACTTTTGCCATCGCTTAGAGCTGCTGAGACATGGCTGGGGGAAAGAAAGCAGTGCCAAGGGTGAGGCCTGAGTCTGTTTCATTCTACCTGTTCTCTCTCTTATCCTTGTATCAAAGGAACATAAGTGTTGGTATTTAGCCACATAATTCTAAAAATATGTAGCTTGCGTGAGTGCTGGAGAAATGGTTGCTTTTCTAATTTATTCTATAAGTGCAGTAATCCTAGCACATCATATAATAGTTGGATGAGTGCACACATGGAAATAAAACGCATTTACATTATTTCAGATGATCAAACAAATGGAATACCAGCATTTTTGTTTGTTTCTTGTTAATTGCACCTTTTCTTTGACTAGGATTTTCATTAGTCTAAGTGACTAAATGGTTATAAATAAAAATATTGTGCTGGGCGTGTCGAATTATGACTATTTTAAAACATTAATATCTTGGCATAAAATTACTTATGTATGTTTAAGTTTTATAGTAAATACATTTTACTGGGTTTTCAATGAAGGAACATTTTAGAAGCTGACCTAGATGTGATAGTTAGTGGATAATTTAGGGACACTGCTAGTTAGACACTTCTAGTTAGACACCACTAGTTTAAGATTTTCCAGAAGGTCTCGTGTATATCTGTCAAAGTGGTCACAGTGTTGGGGATGACTTTAAGTGAACAACGCAAAGGAAGGTTTATCCTGTTGTGAATGTGGAGAAGAACATGTGCAGTGTCAGTTCGCGGCAAGGCTCGAGGCAGGGCCTCCCTCTGTTACTGGCTCACTAGGGTCTTTTGGAGAGCGTCTCTATTTTTCCCCCTTTATTGCTCTTGTGTCCATATTCTAAGTATATATTTAAAGCCTTAATAACAGTGGAATGAGAACGAAAAATCTCTTAGTATTATTGTCACCTAGGTGAAGAATCACCAAAGAAAATGGTCAGAGATGGTAACCTGAACATAAAAAACTTGATTATTTGCTGGACTTGGGGTGTTAATTATCTTTGCTTTCTAAACGGCCTGAGAAATGGAAAGGATACCAGCCAATGAGGAATAACTACCAATAACAGCTATTCATAAAAGGAAGATAAGGTCGTAGAACGTGAAGTTGAATTTGGTTTAATGCATGTTGATTTTGAGGCATCTCTAGGTCAGGTAGGCAAAGTAGTTCACAGAGACTAACCAAAGCTCAGGAGAAAAGTTAGGGACAGCAATAGAGACTTGGTGTTTGACACTAGTGAACTCCATGGGAGTAAAGAACATTGTCCTGAAAGTCTGTAATGTGAGCAAAGAAGGAGGTAGAAGTATTTGGTTGATAGTTAAGACAATAAGATTTAGAATCAAACACATTTGTTTACAAGTCTCTGTTCTAACAGACTCACTGTGTAACCTTGAGCCTTGAGACATCTGACTGTTTTATTTCAATGACAGACTTGAGATATAATTCACATACCATACAATTCACCCTTTTAAAAGTGTATAATTCAGTGTTTTTTTAGTATATTCACAAAACAATGCAACCGTCACCACTATTTAATTTCAGAACATTTTCATCACCCCAAAAAGAAAACTCATATTTATTAGTACTCACTACCTCTTTCCTCCTTTTTCCATCCCCTCACAACCACTAATCTACTTTCTGTCTATATAGATTTTCTGGATGTTTCATATCAATGAAATCATGCAATATGTGGCCTTTGTGTCTGGTTTCTTTCACTTAGCATAATGTTTTCAAGGTTCATCCATGTTGTAGCATTTATCAGTACATCATTTCTTTTTATGGCCAAATAAAATTTTGTTATATAGTTATACCACATTTTGTCTATTTACTCATCAATTGATGGGCTTTTGGGTTGTTTCCACTTTTTGGCTATTATGAGTAATGCTGCTTTGCAAATTCATATACAAGTGTGTTTTGGTGGATATATGTTCTCAAGTCTCTTGAGTATATATCTAGTAGTACACCTTCTTGGTCATATGGTAACACTATGTTTAAGATTTTGAGGAACAGCCAAACTGTTTTCAAATTAACCGTACCATTTTACAATCCCACCAACAACGTACCAGGGTTCTGATTTCTTCACATTCTCACCAACAGTTGTTATTATGTGATATTTTGATTTGCATTTTCCTAATGACTAATAATGTCAAACATCTTTTCATGTAATTACTGGCTATTTTGTATATCTTCATTGGAGAAATGTCTAGTCTTTGCTCATTTCCAAAGTGGGTCATCAGTCTTTTTACTGATGAGTTTTAAGAGTTCTTTATATATGCTGGATACAAGTCCTTTAGTAGATATATGATTTGCAAATATATCTTCTTTTACTTCTTTTACTTTTTTGATGATGTGCCTTGAAGCACAAAAGTTTAAATTTATTTTTTCTTTTGTACAGGTGCTTTTGATGTCATATCTAAGAAATCTTTGCCTAATCCCAGATTGTGGAGATTTATTCCTATGTTTTCTTCTAACAGTTTCATAGTTTTAATTCTTACATTTAGAGCTTTGATTCACTTTGAGTTAATTTTTATATATTGTGTGAAATAGAGGTCCAACTTCATTCTTTTGCATGTGGATGGATATCCAGTTGTCCTGGCACCATTTGTTGAAAAAAGTTTTTCCCATTGAATTATTGTCTTGGCACCCTTGTCAAAAATTAATTGATCATAAATTTAATGATTTATTTCTGGACTCAATTCTATCCTTTTGTTCTATATGCCTATCCTTATGCCAGCACCACATTGTCTTGATTACTGTAGCTCTGTATTAAGTTTTGAAATTGAGAAGTGTGATCTTCCAACTTTGTTCTTCTTTTCCAAGATAGTTTTAGCTATTCCTGGTCCCTTGCATTATAATGAGAATTTTAGCATCGGCTTGTTAATTTCTGCAAAAAGGCAGCTAGAATATTGATTGTTTTGACTCTGTAAACCAATTGAGGGAATATTTTCATATTAATAATATTAAGCCTTCTGATTCATGAACATGAGATATCTTTTCATTTACTTAGTTCTTTAATTTCTTTCAATAACGTTTTTAATTTTCAGTGTATAAACTTGTACTTCATTTGTTAAATTTATTCCATACCTAAGTTTTTAATTTTTTTAATGCTATGGTAAGTGAAGTTGTTTTTTTAACTTCATTTTTAGATTGTTCAGTGCTAGAGTATAGAAATACAATTTGTATTTCTATACAAATTGATTGTATATCCTGTAGCCTTGCAGAACTCATTTATTAGTTCTAATAGATTTTTAATGAATTTCTTAGTATTTTTTATATACAAGATCACATCATCTGTAAATAGAGCTAGTAGTTTTACTTCTTCTTTACTGATTGGGATTCCTTCTTCCTTCCATCCACTCATTCATCCTTCCTTTCTTCCTCTCTCCTCCTCTCTCTGTCTCTCTCTCTCTCTCCCCTCCCTTCTTCTCTCCCGACCTCCTTCCCTTCTTCCCCTCTCCCATCCCTTTTTTCTTCTTTTCTTCCCTCCCTCCTTCCCTTCCCTCTTTCTTGCCTTTTTGGGCTGGCTAGAACTTCCAGTAATATATTGGATAAAAGTGGAGAGATTGAGTATTACTTATTTTTTCCTGATCTTAAAGGGAAAGCATTTAGTTTTTCACTATTAAGATGTTAACTATGGAGTTTACGTAGATGGCTTTATCAGGCTGAGGAAGTTCCCTTTAATACTAGTTTATCGAGTGCTTTAATCCTGAAAGTGTGTTGGACTTCGTCAAGTGCTTTTCTGCATCTACTGATATGATCATGTGGTTTTTGTTCTTTATACTATTACTATAGTATATTACTTTATTCTTTATTCTGTTAGTATATTCTATTACATTGATTCATTTTCATTTGTTAAACCAAGCTAGCATTCCTGGGATGAGCTCCACTTGGTCATGGTACATAATCCTTTTAATATGCTGCTGGATTATTGAGGCTTTTTGCATATACATTCAGAGGGAATTTGGGCCCGTTGTCTTTTCTTGGGATTTCCTTTTTTGGTTGTGGTATTAAGATAATATTGGCCTCACAGTATGAGTTCAGAAGTGTTCCCCCTCTTCTATTTTTTGGATGAGTTTGTGAATGGCTCTTCCTTAAATGTATGTTAGAATTTACCATCTTGGCCTGAGCTTTTCTTTTTGGGAAACTTTTATTATTATTATTATTATTATTATTAATAATAATAATAATTTAATCTCTTTACTTATTATAGGTCTATTTAGATTTTCTATTTGCTCTTGGGTCAATTTTGGTATTTTGTGTCTTTCTTAGAATTTGTTAGTTTTGTGTAGGTTATGTAATTTGTTGGCGTAAAATTGTTCACAGTATTCTCTTGTAAGCCTTTTTACTTCTTCAAGGTTGGTAGTAATATCCCTTCTTCATTCCTGATTTTAGTAATTTGGGTCTTCTCACTTTTTATTTTAATCATTCTAGCTACATTTTTGCCAATTTTCTTTAAACAATCACCTTTTATTTTCATTTATTTTCTCTTTTGTTTTTCTATTCTCAATTTTATTTATTGTTGCTGTACTCCGTATAGTTTTCTTGCTTCTGCCTGCTTTGGGCTTAGTTTGCTCTTCTTTATTTGTATTTTTAAGGTAGAAGTTTAGGTTGTTATTTTGAGATCTTTCTTCTTTTTTAATGGAAACATTTATAGCTATTTTCTCTGAGCATTTCTTTAGCTGCATTCCATACTTTTGTGTATATTGAGTTTTCGTTTTCATTTTCATTCATCTAAATTTTAAACATATTTAGGAATGTGTTGTTTAATTTTCCTAGGTTCATGAATTCCCCAAATTTTCTTATGTATTTCTAATTTCATTCCATTGTGGTTGGAGAACATACTTTGCAGGACTTTGGTCCTTTTAAATGTATTGAGGCTTGTTATATGGCCTAATATATGGTCCATTCTGAAGAATGTTCCATGTGCACTAGTGTGATGAGTTCAAAGATTTGGGGGCTGATCAAGGGAAGACAGGAGCATGTGATGGTAGTTTTGCACAACAAGCTTATTTGATGGTATTTGTACAGGAGTGGATGAGAAGGGATGTCTATCACAGTGGGGCCTTCCAGGGACAGAGGGCAGCATCCAAAAGGGGAAGAGGACCAGGAAACTCTCAGGGAAGAGGGAGATGAGGAGGGGCTTATGTGCCTAGGTGATGTCACTCAGCAGCAAGGTGGGGGCTCTGAGTCAGAGCTTTGAAGGGCAGCAGCAGTTTGGGTCTTTGATGACTACAGAGCTTATCTTATCTGTGTCTAGCAGATATTTGGTGCAGTTTTGCAGGGTATGCAGAGCAGTCAGGCTCTAAATGGTGAAAAATATGCTTATTTGGGATATATTTAAAGCAATTGGATATGTAAGAATTTGTGTTTGGCTTTGAGCTAATGCTGCCAACCTGCTGTGAAAAAGTAAACAACATGTACAGGGGCCATCTATGGCCCATGTGTATAACAATTTGAAAAATACGTGTATTCTGCTATTTGGTGGAATGTTCCATAGATAGATGTCTGTTAGGCCTAGTTGGCTTACAGTATTGTTCAAGTTTTCTATTTCCTTGTTGACTTTTTGCCCATTTGTTCTATCCATCATTGAAGGTGGGGTTTTGAAGTCTCTAAAGGTTATTGTTGCGTTGTCAGTTTCTCCGCTTTGTCCCTCTGCACATCCTTCCCACATTTTCTTGGCCTTCTCATGTCCTCAAAAATAGTTCATGCTGGTGGCCTGGCTTTGCTGGGCAAGGAGCAACTTCACTGGTTTAGGGGGTTTTTAGTTTAATTTTTCTTTTTTCTAGCCTCACATCATAGGCCAGTACATACATTCTGATCTTCTGTAGAGCACAAGTTTAGTGGAGTTAGGCCAGAAATGTTGTGGGGGACACACGACACTCAGAACTTCTCTTCTTTTGATTTCAGCAGCAATTTCAGCAGCAATTGAGTGTTGAGTTAGATTCTTAGAAGTCCAAAACACTAACCAGATTATTATGACCTCCCACACCACCTCTACATTTTCACCCTGAAAACCAAGAAAACCCTAACTTATTTTATAAGTAAAGGTAAGTATACAATGACTTGGTTTTCCCTTGTGATAACTATTTTGATGCTTTTTTAAAAAATCAAAAATCAGATGCTTTTCCTCTTTTTTTTTCTGTTTTATTTTCAGACTCCTGCTTTATTTTATTGACACCCTAAACACAATGTTTGCCCATCATAGAATTAAGCCTACAAGAAAGTCTCCTTTGTCCCATAGGACCCGGGTGCTGAGCATCTGAGGCCTAGCCACCACTCCCTCCTTTCATATCCCTGGCAGACCCCATCGAGGCCATTTGCACATTCTCTTCCACTGAATGTCTGTTCATTTCTTTTACTCATGTTCTGTGTGCATTACTTTTAACTGTTGAGTTTTGAGAGTTCTTTATATATTCTAGATACAAGCCCTTTGTCAAATATGTGCTCTGCAAGTATTTTCTTTAATCTATAATTTGTCTTTTCATTCTCTTAACACTGTCTTCTCCACTCCCCAGCTTTATTGAGCTATAATAATTGACAAAATAGTAAGGAATTTAAAGTGTAAAATGTGATGATTTGGTGGTATATGTTTAGATAACAAAAGTTTTACATTTTTAAGAGGTTCGGCTTATCATTTTTTCCTTTTATGGGTTGTGTTTTTTTTTTTTTTGTCAAATGCTTTTTTTTTTTGCATTAATTGACATGATCATATGATTTTTCTTCTTTAACCTGTTTGATATGGTAGATTACATTGATTAATTTTTGAATATTAAAATAGCCTTGCTTACCTTAAGTGAATTCAGTGTGGTTGCAATGTATTGCGCTTTTTATACATTGCTATATTTGATATCTTAATATTGTTGAAGATCTTTATGTCTAAGTTCATGAGAGATATTAGTCTATATTTTCTTTTTTGTGCTATTTTTGTCTGGTTTTGGCATTAGGGCAACACTAGCCTCATAAAATGAGTTGGGAACATCCCTTCTTCTTCTGTTTTCTTGAAGAGATTGTGTAAAATTTCCAGTGAAATTTTCTGGGCCTAGAGATTTTGATTTCTAGTATTATTTTAATGTAAATTTCTTTATACTCATAAGAATAAATGGAGCCCAGGAAGATAGTGTACAGGAGGGTCTGGAGAAATCTGGGTCTCAGTTACTCTTGTCTGCCACATGTGTATATGTCACATTAGACTGTAGGGTAGCCATTGTGTGTTGATCATTGTGGGACCTCAGCACTAAGCAAACAACTGACACACAGTAGGTGTTCAGTGTAAGATTGTTGAGTAATCGAATTAACCGTCAGCAGCTGTAGACTGGCAGCCTGATCCTGTTAGAGGAGCCTGATGAAGGAAGGCCAACATGGAGTTGCCTGAGTCCCCTTCTGGGGGTGGAAAAATCTCTTTGGAAGAGGGGAGGAGTAGATAGTATTGATGGTTCCATTTCTTCTTCCTATCTGCCTAAATCAGGCAGGCCCTGATTGGCCACCCCACTGTGAGCAACTGGATGTGCTCAAGAACCTGAAGAGCATGGGACGCTGGTGGGGCAGAGGGATGTGTGGGTAGGGGCAGGACTAGGGCTGGCTGCAGACTGATGTTCCTTCCTGCCATGGGTATCTCCTCACACAGAAACGAGCTCTGAGAATTAGACTTCAAAATAGAGGATAGACAGGATATATTGAGCTTAGGCTTGCAGAATAATAATTCTTAATTATCTATAGATGAGTAGTCTCAGGCTTGCAAAAAGTATAGACTTGCCTAAGTCTCTCTGAATTTTTACACCATGTTGCTTGCCACTTGTACTGCAGTTTCTAGTCTGCTAAGTGATATATTTTGATATCCTTTAAATTATACAGTTTTAGAAGGTTTTCTACCAGAGCTACATTTGTATGTAGGTGGACATGGGAATACATGCATGCATAAGTAAATGTATAGGTTTTTAGGTGCATTTCTACTGAGGGAACCCAGTTACTGCCAGTAAGTTCTGGTGTTCTGCTCATTTCATAAAGTAACAGAGCATTTGGATTGCTAAATTAAAGATTATTATTACTCTGAACTGGGCATCTTGTGGCAGTTAAATTATTTGATTTGTTCTTCTAACACTATCTAACACTATTAACTGCTATCTTTACTAATTGAACTTTTTTTTTAATAGTATCCACCTGTCTGCATTACTCTCAGGCAATTATGAAATGCTTTTACAAATATTTTGTCATATTATGTTGAATTGCTATTTGTTTCTGAGCTAAATGGGAATTCTTTTTTATAATTTGAGAATTTTGGAATTTTATTGATTATAAAAAAATGTGCCTTATGGTACGTTTATTTGTGATTCTAGAATAATACTTTCAGTGTAGTAATTGCACAATACCTTTGCCGATTGGCCTGCCAATAGGTAAAACTGATGATAAATACTTAATTTCTAAGGCTTTGTCCTAACAGAAGGTATTCTGGTACTAATCATTGAAAGTTCTCTCCTTGTAAGCACCTCTACCCTGATCCTAAGCTCAACCTTAACCGAACATTCCATTTTCTACCCAACTTCCTTCTGGGCAGGATTCACCTCTGTATCTCCAGCACCTACCACAGTTCCTCATGCTACAGTATAAGCTGACGAAGGGCATGATCACTGTGCATCTGCCACTTAGAACAGCATCTGGCATATGTGGAAGGACTCAATACAGATTCTTGAATAAATAACTCAATGGTCAGTACATTTTTACTGAGTTACTATGTTTCATAGGTAAAAATCACCCTGTTTTGTAATCCAGATACAGTAACTGCACAAGGGGTACCTACCTATGGCTGGATTTGCTTTTTAAAGCAATCGCCTACCTTCATCAAGAACACTGAAAACCTGATAGCAAACAGGAGTTGAAAGGTAAAAAATCCAAGCAAATTATCATTTGATGAGAAAATAGACAACGAGGAATGGAGGTCACCATTATATGAAATGGATCCTTTTGAACCCTATAAATTTCAGTATACTGATTTGTGCACACAGAGTCTTTGTTCTTTGTGCACTTAGGAAATACTACCAAAAAAAACTCTTATAGATTTGTTCTTGTACAACAACTCATTTCTCAAGTTATTTAGGAAAGAAAGGGAATTACATGCATAGTAGATATAGTTTTCATATCTTTTAACTTTTCTGTTTGGGTTGATCCCCTATTTGGGGAATTTTAGCAGTTTATTAACAGGTCATGAATCATCGTAGGAAACTCAGAAATCCAATGTCCTCTGATTACTTGCTTTATTTTTCCAAAAAATGGATGATATTCAGGTTTTCATCTGCTTACAAAAGAAATCTGATAGTTGCAAACACAATTAAGAATAAATTCATGACTATTTCAAGAATAAATGAGCCATCTATATTTGAACCATCATGCAAAACAAAACAGTAAAATGAAATGAAAAATTAAACAAAAACCTAGCTGCTTTGCCCAAGCACGTCTCATTGGCTCATAAACTCGTCAAAGATTGAATTGGAAAGTCCATGGGGAGGCACATATGGCAGAAGCAAGACATTGGAGTGATGCCTGAGCTGCTAACTCCTTAAAACGTGACTGAAGGGGGCTGTGTCTGGCATAACTTGCTCTCCAGAGCTGAAGGTTTCGCATCCTGTTACATGGGCAAGTGGCTTTTGGCTTGATTGGAAAGGGAACATTCACCTAGGTTGGTTTCTTCCAAATTGTTTCTTTCCATTAGTTTTTGATGCATTGTATTTTTTTCTTTCTTCAAATCCCCAAATCCTCGGTTTACTGTTTCCTTTCGTCTTTTATTTTCTCTTTTTCTTTCTTTTTCTTTTTTCTCTTTTGCCTTTTCCAGTGTCCCCAGTTTCCTGTTTCAAATGTGGGGAATGAGAGTTGACCTTGATCCATGAGCGCCCCCTTCTAGTCTATTCCCTGGGTGCTTCGTAGGAAGAGGGTTGTGTCTTGAGTCTGTGGGTTCAGATGAGACGCAGAGTCAAGTGGCAAGCCAGAAGAGCATGAAAGGGACTGTCGTGGTTGTGCAGCCCAGGCAGTGGGATGTACTGACTTTCAGCGCCAGAGGAACTTGAAGTGCTAGAGGGAGGTCGTGGATGTATGTTCAAGTGACTTTTAAAGTAAATTGATAAAATGTCATCAGATAAAGGCTTCACACGGAAGCCACTAAACATTTCAAATTTGCTGGAGACCCTTGCTCTTGCATTGCCTGTACTTACACTTCATAGAACTTACCAGTTATAAATACATAATTGTATTCATTTTCTTCCCTCAAGTTAGCTCCATAAGAACAAGGACTAATGTATTCATCCCCAGCACTTAGAACAGGGCCAGCCACATAGCAGATGCTCAATAAATATTTAATAGATGAGTGTCACCATGTTTCTATAATCCACTCCTAGGTAGGATAGAAGATAGAATTTGTTGTTTGAAAGGCCTAGTTTCATCTTGGGCTCTGCCTCTTATGAGCAATGCTGCCCAAGTCCTCTGAGCCTTTTTTCTCATGTGTTTAATAGAATTTCTCCGGAGGTCCCCAAATCATGAAGCATTTGGACGGACATTTTATGGATGCAGGTCCCCTTCTCCTCCTAATGTTGGTTTTCACCATCCCCTCCCTGCCTTCCAATGGGTACTCTTCAAATCATGGCTCTTTATCTGAGGGTTAGTTTAAGTGGGGAAGGAACTAACACTTTTGCAATGGTTATTCTTTGTCATTATAAAAATCTCTTGAAAAAGACAACTGTAGAGCTCATGAATCTTGGGTGTAGAGTTGCTACATAGCTGCAACCAAACTACAGAGAAGGGGTAAAAGCAGGGAAGTCCTTTGCGGTCTGCAAATCTCTGCCTCCCTGAAGGTCCGCAGAGTGAAAACCTGTGAGATGGGAGGCACGGGTAGCCAGGTGGTATAGAGGGGAGACACTTTCTGAGTCACTTAAGGAACAGACACTTCAAATGGTGGAAAGGCTGGGCCGAGGAAGAAAGAGGGGGTCGCTCTTGTACCCCTCCCTTCCCAATTCCTTCTATTAAGAAGACAAGACAGAAGACAAGGAGTAGGTAAAACAGGATGTAAAGTTTATATACAAGAATATAATGTTTATCTGAAATATTTACAGTGTGGGTTAAAGCAATATTTTTACAACTTTTTAAGGTCAACTACTATGTATCTTACAGGTAAGCTACAATGGTTTAATTTGCAAAATTAAGTAAAAAATGTTTTAAACGAAGCTTAAAGTATTCAGGTCATTTATAAACTTTGTTGTGCCCTTTATTTGAAGGAATCATGCTATGATGGTTAATGTGCTTTTTATAAATGGAAGTACTCTACCTGGAAATGCAATACATGCTACAGTCGTAAGTTCCCAACAAGGGTGTAAAATGACAAGTGAACTGTTATAAGACTTAGGTCCCGAGTCTCAGGCTGGAGCGGAGAGATGTTGAGCTTTATCTCAGCTGGGTTTGTGACCTGCAACAGTTTGGGCCACTTACAAAAACAAAGCTATTTGTATGTTCTGGCAACATCAGCATAAAGTGAAAATCAGGTGACCCAAACCAAACAGGAAAAAATCAGACCCAAGTCACAGTTGCATCTATTCAAAACTAGCTTTAAAGTGAGCTATTTTAAAATGTCTCAAAAATATGCATGATTTTATTAGTTTGATTATTTCTACAAGACTTGGGGTTTTTTCCTTTATGTGAAACAGCTATCCATTCCTGAGGCCTCCTAAGGCCTTATAACTCAGGAAATGCTGGGGGTGCAAATGTGCAAAAGGCAGGGGACACTGCTCCATGATGGGGCCGGAACTGCTGGGACTGTGCTTGGGACACGGGAGTGGAGGCCTCAGAGCGGAAATGGGGAGCCGAGCCCTGGAGCCGGCCTGTCGGGGCGACCTGGGCCGCCGGAACTAGCACTGCAGCTTGCGGATGCTGCGTGAGATGCGCTTGAACTCTCTCTGCCCCTTCTGCCACCGCTTCACTGAGGTGATCACCAGCTCCCCGCCCAGTTTCTGTCCCATGACCAGATAGGGCGCGTTAATGTCATTCATCTCTTCGCAGGTGCATTGCAAGCTATCTTTGAGCCACAGCACCGACTTCTTCAGGTCCCTTTCGGACACACCGTTCAGCTTGTAAATGGTCTTGCTCTTGGTCTCCAGGATGATTTTGGTATCCCTGTTGATGTAGGTTATCTCCTTGACTTTTATTTTCAGTGCTACCAAGACAAGAGGGGATGGAATCACACCAGTTATAATGGAGTACAGTATAGATCGGGAGCCTCCCTCCCCCCATACTGGTGTGACCCGGCTTGGGGGGACAGAAGAAGGGTTTCTTAGAGCCAGTGAGACTGTTAAGAGCTGGGGGCAGCAGGTGGCTCCATTTCTAAAGCCTCAAAGGGTCTGCCAGGCACTTCGTTTCAAATCAGCCATGCTTTCCAAACCCCCTTTGCAGCACTCAACTTTCCTTCTCTGCCCTGAGTTTGCATGTTGGTTGCATGTGGTCTGTACTCCCAACACACGATTTCCCCTATTGGAAATGTCAGCATGAAAAGAAATGCCTGACTCTTAGGTGAAACATGATCCTTCTGTGGCCGTGAACTTTAAACTCAATTTATTACGTCGGAGAGGTTTTTGGACAAACCTGTAAGGAAATTATATCACACAATCATTGTTTTCTAAAGAACAGACTACAGGGAAGAATTGATCTTACAGCTGCATTTGATTTGGTAAAGTAACTAGGAGAAAAATATCCAAGACTCTTTTTAAGAGCACATGTTTAGCTGTAAAAGTGTTTTTCTGAAGACCTCATCCTCATATGCTATCATTTGCCTGTCCAAGGCCAGGGCGTTTACAGATCATATACGTACTGTTTCCAAAATGGATATTAGACTCATTAGAATGCTAAGACCAAAAGTAAGTGGTTTACATAAAAGACACATTTTATAGTCATAAACAGTATGCTTTGGGAAAGAAAACCCTACGAAAATAAATGCTGGAATTACATTTCAAGAATCCATGAAGGCAGGGGAAAGATAGAACTTTAAAGTTGGAAGAAACCATCCAGTTAAAATATCTTGTTGATACATGAAGAATCGGAGATCCAGTAATATGTAGTGACTTACATGAGGTCACCCAGTTAGGCTATGACCTGAATGAGTCTTGTTCTGAGAACATTGATCCCTAAACCTCCTCCTCTAACACCATTGTGGTCTCATAAGGCAACTTCCAATTTCTTGTCCTGGTTTGAGCATTAACTCACCCAACTGTAATGTGTCCCAAGACCCTTGGTGCCACTGATAGTCGTTTTGTATGGATCATGTGCTAGTGGTAACTTCCTGTCTTTGATGGAGTAGAGGAAGAGTTTTTGTGTGAGTGTGTGTAACTGCTGTGGGGGTTTCCTTCTTTCTTAGAAAGGGTTTGACTAAGCATGGCTTTTCCAGTCACCTGGGAAATGACTGAAACTCAACCAGGTAAATCAAGGATGCTGTGACTCAGCCAATCATTATTTTGTCTGATATTCATCTGAACTACATATATAGTATTGAGTTCTCAGGGTTTCTGAGACTTAAATCATGGAATAAGCCACCTGGAAATGTCACATGTTCCTGAGGCCTCTGTGTAAGGGGTGGGGGTAGGGATGATATATGAGACAAGTGATCATATGTTGCCCGTGAGCCTCGCCTATAGCACAGATAGAGCATGCGTGAGATTTCACCTGGTCAATTCAAACATTTTTGAACTCCAAACATCAGAAAAATCATTACTTTTAACCAGAGAGAAGACTTATCAGTCATATTTTTCTAGCTTTAAAATAACTGACTTTGCAAAAGTATACCAGGTATTTCCTCCCTGGATTTTCATCTGGGACCAAATACAGGGAATCAAAGCCCCAAAGTAACTTTTCTGCCCTGGAGGTTGTGGATGCAGGATGTGGTAGGAGGGAGAGGGGATGATAATCTGATCCAGCATAGGTTACGTATATAGTTCGGGCCTTTCTATCTTCACCACTGAAATGTGTGCCTTGTACTTAGGAGTGCAGTGGGGAGAGAGTACGATGTTAAGTAAATCAGACTTCTACCCTTGTTCCTTCTACCCTTCTATTACTCCGCCAAAGTACAGAGGCAGTATGGATTACTGCTTATAAACAAGGAGTCTATAAAGTACTTCTCAAAATTCAGGTTCATTACCCCTTTTGGGACAAAACCAATGGGGGGAAATAGAAAACAAAGCTTGTGCGGAATCTGTGTGATACTTAAATATAATAACTTCTATGTAGTTTTGAAAGGTTTTCTCCTCTAAAGAGGGACTAGCGCTCTCTCGCTCTCTCTCTCTCTCTCTCTCACACACACACACACACACACACATTTTTTGGCCCAGGTCTTGACAGAGCATCCTTAGGACAGTCTTCTGTAAGATAAGCCACAAAGTCAGCAGTTAATACATGTGTGTGTGTCCCCTAAATCAACTGTTTTGGAGCGCCATGATAGAACCAACTTTTTCATGGAAGTCAGGAGAGAGATCTGTATTTAATCTAGTGCAAAAGACATAAGCCGTCAAAAGAGAATGATATTTTATATACATTTTAATATAGAATTTATTAAAATTATATTTTCCTATCTTGCCCTTGATCAAATCTTATAGCATGGAAGCTAAGAATGGTGTTTTGGTTAAGGCCCTAGAGGTTTGGGATTGCTGCTGGCAGCATGCCTGGCCCTCAACTACTTGGAGAGTTGTATACATTTGAATCTAGTCATATGAAACCCCCTACCATCCCATTGGTGGTTTTGGCTGAGGGGAGGGATTGCCCAGGACTCGGAGTTGCCTTCTTTCTTTTTTCCTTCCTCGGCAGTGGGAAGCTTTTCCTAAAGCTGTGGCTCTGGATGTTCTGGGACCAGCAAAGGTTAAACCCAGAACACTTCCTGGAAGAGACCTGGGGATGTAAGTAAGGAGCAGTGATGGGATTGTTCCTGGAGTGGCCGGGACCTGACCAGGCCTGAGATTTCTGGGAAGGCATTCCTAAGTAGTAGGAGTGGGAGTGATTTCTCAGTCTCAAGGACTTTGTTGAGGATGTAGACATATTAATACAGATCTATTACAGCCCACTATTGTTTGATAGAGCAGGGACCATATTTGTTTACAAGTTCAAACTTCTGCCTGAATAAATGCTTCTAAGGGGTACCAACCAATTAAACACATCAAAAGGTGCTCGCTTTTGGAATGTGATGAAATCCAGAATGCCTCAAGAGTCTGGGCAAATTTCCTGGCCATTGCCAACTCTGAATTTAGCATTCATCCCTGTGTCTAGCTGGGCTCCTCCCCTTACCTCAGGGGCCTGAGGATAATAGATAAGGCACTGATGGAGGTCTGTGTGCAGTCCCAACCCTCTTTTATAATATCCTCTTAAGGGTAGTGACTTATACTCTGGAACTTGGGTAACATATCACACACATTTATTGTCCCCAGCACCATGTCATCACAGCATCTTTCATGTATCTTACCAAAATAAATCCCTAAGCTTTACTTCTACTTTTTAAATTTAAGGACCACCCACTTCCCAGTTGTTAACCAGTGCCTTGGATACATTCACTAATGTGGAACACAGAAGAGTAAAGCATTATGGGTTATGATTAAAGTAAGAATATTTCTGTTTGGCCCTTTTTTATTTGTGGCCAACTTCATGCCTTCAGTGTGTTTTTCTGGGGGCTGATATTTACATGTTCCCATCCTGGTGCATATGTCAAACGTCAGAAAGAGAACATGGCCCAGGATTAGGCTTGTTGGCAAGAAAAAGCCAAAGTGAAATGAAAAATGTACCGCTGAAAAATTCATAATTTGAATAATTCCCATTATTTGATTATTGCTTAACAGAACTATGAATCACACCTAAAGAAATACAACTCCATACAAGATAGTTATATAGGGGAGGAAACTAGGATAGAGGAAGTTAGATGATTTTCAGGAGGAGGAAAGGTGATGGTATTTTATCCAGCCTTTATCTAGTAACATCTTAATGATTTGCACCTTTAAATTTGAGTGGTAAACAAAACTTCCGACTGTGAAATCTTCTGTTGTTGGTGGTGTATTTACTTACCAAAATCATTTTTACAAAGAGTTTCCATTATGTCGTTGTCATCTTCATTTTTATTTTTGCAGGCTTCACATACCTTTGGAGCTGCAAAGGTGAAAAATTAGTAAGTTTGCTTAAAAGGGAACAGCAGGTGGCCTTTATAAACAGCTCAAAGGGGCATATCCAGGCAAGACTAGCAATTGTCCTACAAGACCCCAGCTTCTGTCTCCTTTATAAAAGGATCTCTCAATTCCTATGGAAGTCTCTCATGCCTGCCATTTTTGGATGGCCAAAAAAAATGCACATATGTTGTGTTTAATAAAGGGTGTATCCCAAAGAAAAAGGGCATTGGGGGCAGAGTGTGCAGGTGGTAGCCACAGTTAACTGGATGGGTCACAGCTTTTTAGCTCTTCCTCCTCGACCCCTAGGACAAACTCCGTCTCTGAAAAAGTTGTTTGTTCCCAAAGCCTCTATGAGGAGAAAGGATCAAAAGACTTTTGAGAGGTTTTGAAAAATGGCCACAAACTATGGCCAAAAGATTCTTCCTCAGCTGCAGGACGCCAGTGCAGCCCGGTCTCTCCTAGGCTCTTTAGCAGAGTTCTCATTTCAAGGTATTTTTGAGTTTGGACAGGGAGGGGTGGCCAGTGGTGTAAGGGTCCTGGAGGGGCTCTTTCCACCCTGGAAATACACCCCAGTAAGTACAACCGTCTGCTTTAATTGGTTCTCTGCCACCTTGTGCTTTCTGCCAAGTTCATGCTTGAGTGAAGCATTATTTATTTAATTCACTGTTATTTTTGTCCTCAGTGGAGGTTCTTCTTGCCTCTCTCTGTCCATTTCAAACCAGCCACAAACAAACAAACAAACAAACACACACACACACACACACACACCCTGAAGCTTCCCCTGAAGCTAATCAAAGTTGAAGCAAACAGTCTCTGGGGTCTGACCAAACCTAGGAACATACACACCTGCACAATGATCAGGGTCTACTAAAGGCTCTTCTAAAAGAGTCTGATTTCTTGGGAAAAGGGAAAAGAAAATATACTTCCTTTCTCCCATTTATAATGTGCTAATGCTGTCTTTAAAATTCAGGTGAAATTTGATTTTCATTAATATGAAATTGAATTTTCACAGGAAAAAACTTTACGTAACTTAATAGAAGAGTTATCAAATCAGAAAAAATGGCAGAGCATATTCCGAAGACCATAAACTTTTATTTTGAAGGAAGAAAATCGTTTTGGGAGAAAGGTAGTATATAATGGTGCTGATAGTGGAAAGAAATAAAAACAAAAGCAACACACATAAAACTGTCCTTAACTCCCCTCACTCAAACAAAATAAAACATTTCCAATTAGGAGCTCTAGGAATGTATATAAAATGTTACTAACCTGTATTGGTTGGTCTGTGGTGTATGTTGGACAAATGTTTGAAATATGCCAAACATTTGCAATAAATTAGAAATCTAACCAATAAGATGATTACACACTCATGGTGCCTGCCAGAAAAGACTGCTAAGCAACATTGCGTTTTCTTTAACTAACGATGGATGTAGGAAAACAGAGATTGAAAGGGAGCTGCTCCAGCCCTGAAAGGGGTTAGAATCTAGCCCCCTTTCTATCTATTTCAAGAGGACCTAAGTCAGCTCAGACACTGTATGTGTTTTCTTTTCAGAAGGAATATCAAGAGCCCATGAGGTTTTCATTGCTTTGATGGTTCTTGCACAGGAACTCCCCCCAACCCTCGTTTTCTAAAAACCTGGGAAACACTCTTTTGCACGATTTTTTTCGCAGTTAATTAAAACCACTCCCAAGATAAAAGCTGAACTGTGACAGAAGATGATTCCTGGAGGTTCCCTTTATGGCCCCTTGCTTAGACACCTGGGCAGTTACAACCAGTGCTAAATTTTCGACAGGTTCAGAGCCAGACCTGCTTTTATTTCTCAAACCCAAATCGGCAAAGAACAAAAAGTACCTTAAAAGACAATCTGTTTTGTGGATTTTGGCTATCCTGTCTGTATGGGATTGTTGCTGTGCCTAGAATCCTGCCCAGCGCTCAGAGTGTGCTGCATGAGGCTGAGCGAGAAGCCTCTGACCAGGAGCTCACCACAATCTCCTCCGCCCAGGACCATTTCTGACGCTCAGAATTTCGACCCCCTGCTAGCATCTTTAAAAACAATTGCGTATCTATAAGGAAAAGATGCCTTTCAGTTAATTTTCTTTCTTTTTAAACAACTGTCCCTAAGAAAGAGCAACTGGTATAACTCGGGAAGGGAATTAAGAGGCTTGGGTGTGTGTGGGGGGGGCGGGGAGGGTCTCAAATTTGTCTCGATGACACAGGAGGGCGAGGAGAGCGTCTGCCCCCCTCCCGGGACTGGCATCTCAGGCGGGGACCCATCGAGACGTGGGGCAGGGGCCTTCAAATCCGCCCCCTCCCTCCCCGCCCACCCCGCCGCAGAAAGCCTTAACGGAGGTGGGAGGGGGCAAAATAAGAGGAAAGTTTTACCTTCCTCCGTGGCCGGCAGGAGGTGGTCACTGCTGGCGAGGGGGATGCAGAGGTCGTTATCTTGGGGGAAACGGTCGCACTCGAGCATGTCGGGCCAGGGGAAGCCGAAGGCGGACATGACCGGAGCGCAGCGGTCCTTCACCTGCACGCAGAGCGAGTGGCATGGCTGGATGGTTTCGTCCAGGTCATCGAGGCAGACCGGGGCGAAGAGTGAGCACAGGAACTTCTTGGTGTCCGGGTGGCACTGCTTCATGACCAGCGGGATCCAGGCGCCCGCCTGCTCCAGCACCTCCTTCATGGTCTCGTGGCCCAGCAGGTTGGGCAGCCGCATGTTCTGGTACTCTATGCCGTGGCACAGCTGCAGGTTGGCCGGGATGGGCTTGCAATTGCTGCGCTTGTAGGAGAAGTCGGGCTGGCCGAAGAAGAGCCCGCGCGCCGAGCCCAAGCAGCAGTGCGAGGCGAGGACCAGCAGCAGCAGCGAACCGGGACCCTGCGGCATCTTGGGCGCGCGACCCCCAGGGGTGGGGGGCAGAGGGAGCGGAGCCGGGGAAGCGCGAGGCGGCTGGGGCCCGAGCTCGTCCCGGGCCCGCTCGCTCGCTTGGCGCGGCTCGGGGGCCTGGAAAACCGGGGGCGGGGCGGCAGAAGAGCCGAGAGGCCGGACGCGGGCCGGACTGCGCGCTCTCGGTTCGGCTTCGTGCTGCAAGCCCGCGCACAGCTCTAGGGGGATCCTACCCGGGGGAGCAGAGTGAACGGCTGCTGGGGCCCAGCCAGAGTTTTCTTGGCCTTTTTTATGCAAATCTGGAGGTGGGGGGAGCAAGGGAGGAGCCAGTGGAGAGTAATCTGAGGAGGGTTGGTCACCGCTCTCTCGGTCTGGTTTTCCGTTGAGAATGCCCCTCACGCGCTCCCTGGGAGGAAATTCTGCCCCCCCCCCGCCAACCCTCTTCAGATGCTGCTGAGCGCGCGCTCTAGGACTGCTTTAAACAACAAACAAATAGACAAGTCAGGCAGCTGCGCCCCAATAGTGAGCGTGTGGGGCGCGGGCTACGCGAGATCGGGGAACGCCAGGTCCCAGTGGGAACGCTCTCCGCCCCCCGCCAGGCACGGGCCAGGGTTTGTTTGACCCCATCCTGAAGTTTCTCCTCTGGCCCCAGGCTGTGCGGCGGAATTTCATTCTAGTGAACGAGTCCGCGGTTACCCGAATCTTTGTGCCGTCGGCTTGCGCCCAGGACCTGCCAGCCCCAGGCCGCCTCCGCGAGGTTGGTTTCCTCTCGAATCTACAGCCAGTTACCCACCTGGCTTATCCCGTACGGTGTGCTCCCCTGCCCTTTTAAAAACAGAATAATCTACAAAGTCATAGGAGCAAAACTTTGACATGGAAAATAAAATAAAACGGGGTTGTTACATTTTGTTGGGGCCAGAGACGCCTATACACAGACGGTCTGAATCACACACGGCTGCCACCATTTCTCGGTTGGGGAGGAGACCTGCCCTCCCTCCTTAAATGAATGGGATGACTCAAAGCTCGAAGGCATCACAGGCCCTAACACACACACAGGCCTTGCAGCGGGGCGCTCAGGAGAGCCCGAGGATGGACCCCAGGGCACGGTTTGGAAGGGCAAGTGCTGGGTACAAGGGACTGGCGGAAAATGCGCCAGGTGCGCAGACTGTGAAGGGGTCGGGGACAGAGAAGGGAGCCCTGCCTAGAGATCCACAAGCGCCAGTCGTGGCCTTGGCAGAATTGCTTCATTCCTCCTACATATGCCAACGGGCACCGTGCTGGGCGTCGCCTGTTCAAGAGTAAACAACAAGGCTGGCCTCCGCCCTCGTGGAGTAGGGGCGCTAGTGCCCTTGAGGACTGCAAACGGTAAGTTCGCAGCTCTAAACCGGGACTGGGATGCCAGCAGAGGGGAGGTATGCGGTGGAGGGGCTTTCTTCCCCTAATCGTCCCAAGTGTCTCCTAGAGGTTGGTCGTCTCCGCCCCCTCAGCCTCCCTAGCTAGGTGGCGGTGCAGATCCAAAGAGATAATCCCGGATGAGCGAGCCCGCCAAAGTTCTTTCACATGTAAGGTGGGCGCATTGTTATTACTTCCCCGCCACTCAGAGCCATCAGCAGGCCCTATCCGCAGCCTCCCTAGTTCCTCCCTCCGGCCCCCCTCGGAAAGATGCTTTTGCCTTGGAGGCCCCCCAGGTCTAAGTTGCCGGTTCGCTTTGTGGCCCCACTGCTTAGAGCAGGGAGTTAATGAGGGGGTGGCGAAAGCCCACTCTGTTGTCTCCTGCTCCTTTCTAGCACTGAACACATTGGGAAAATCGCCATCTGGAAGGAAAGCATATTCTGGACTCCAAGAGTCTGAGACTCTAAAAGTCCAGCTTCCATCTTTTCTCCTTTGACTCGTATGCTTTGCCGGGGAAAGGCCGGGAGCTACAGCAAAAGGCCGCTCCGCCGCCGAATTGGTCCTGGGCCTTTTCGTTTCTAACTAAACTGCCAAGAATCCAAAAAGCTCCGCTACCCAACATACACTATTTTGAAATAAACCCCAAATGAAACTGAAGCATTTCGAATCAACCAGCTAATCAGAGCCTGAGCTGGGAAAGACGTTGGGACTTGGGCCGCGGGTGGGATAGGGGCGCTCCAACTTCCTCCGCCCTGCCCCAACGCCGTCCTCTGGTGTCGCCTGGGCCCCTCACACCTCCTAGCGCGCGGCTCTAGGAGCCCAGCGCGAATCAGTCTTGTTTGAGACTGGGCACCGCCGCACACCCGGGAGCCGCACTGGTCCAGGAGCCCCGCGGGCCTGCGCGGCTGGAGGCATTGTTTCGGGAGCCCGCGTGGCCCCCCTGGCCGCCAGGGGGCGCCGGAAGCCGCACTGGAGTCTCCGCGCGCAGCGCCCACTGTCCGGTTCCCGCCTGCCTTGCTGCGGGGTCTGCGGCCTTCCTCGCACCCACGCCACCCAGCCTCGACTTCACCCGGCACAGTTTGCATCTAATTTCCCACCTCGGTCGCGCCCCGCTCCCTTTCCTTCCCTGCTTGTTCGCGCCACGGCGAGCGCATGTCCGCGTGACAAGCGCGCGCGTGGGCCGAGCTGATTCCGGAGGCAGGAGAATAACCTCCCACCGCAGCTCCGACGCGAACGCGGGCCTTGTGAAAAGCTCACGAAAGCGGATGTTTGGTGACTGTCTCAGCTTTCCTCCCCAGTCGGGGTCGCTATGCAACCGCAGAGTGACACGTACACGTGGTGCAGCCACAGCGGGGAGCCTTCATGCACCCCGACCACTCTGCCCTCTGAGTTGGCCCTTGGGCCTACAAGTCTCTGCAGATCCTTGTCACTTAACGAAAACCACAAAAGGCTTTTGCTTTTACAAACCAAGAGTCAGTGCTTACCACTGCACCCGCAGTCCATTTAGTACTTGCATGTTTTCAGAACGGACACTATTCACCCAAACCCAGGGTAAGAGGTCATGGGTGCCCAGTTCTCCAGGCAGCCTGCTTAAAGGTGGCTGGCTGCCTATCCATGGGTCCTTGTGATGGGGTTGGTCCTCTTCCCCCCACCCCGGCTCTACCACATAGACAGTGAACAACATCCCACCCAAATGCTGAAGGCTTGAAGATGAGCTTCGACAGTCAATGTTCTGGATTTGGCCCCGCCGCTCTGCTTGAGTGTTTCCGGTGGCCGAGGCACGGAAGAATCTGGAGGAACAAATAAAGTTCCCGCACATCTCGCCAGAATAATTCGGCTGTGGTAGGGATTAGAGTTTCTGGGCTGGCAGGACCTTCGCCCTCACTTTTTGCAGGTGGAGGTCTCTGCTGCCTGCATCTGCTCTTCATCTGTGGAGAGCTGGGGAAACAGAACCTCGCGCTCCCACTCGCGAATAGTAAAGTGAAGGCATGTGAACTCATTTCTGAGAGAGAGAGGGTGCAAGTGCGAAGAGGGAGAACAAGTGTAATGTGCCGGCTTCTTAATTCTCAAAATCCAGCACCGGCTACAGACCCGCAGCCTCGAACTGGAAACAAGCTTCTTAGCCTCCTAATGACCACCTCTGACCTACCCTTCCTTTCATTTGGAAAGCCTGGGTTTCCCTGTGTGAGATAGCACAAGGGTCACAAGGTCTGGGCGGTTCTCACTAAATGCTGTCCTTGCTAAATGTTAAAATGTAGCACAGTATTTTGCAGACACAGCAGACACAGATGAGCCTGCCGGGGAGCACAACTGGATAAGTTTAGCCAACTGCAAAGAAGAAATCAACAAGTATCTAAACCAAATAGTATATATAAGTAATGGCTAAATCTCCCTTAGGGGAGACAGAGCTTTGATTATGAATCCCCTGTCTCCTTTGCTTGCTGCAAGTAAATAAAACTATCTGTACACAAACACTTCTCCTTGAATACAATACCCTAAGCAGCGAACCACTTGAGTTCAGAAACACCTGCTCCTTATTAAAAGGACGGCCTCCTTGGAAGCTTTAAGCCTTTTACCACAACTCCTGAGTCAGGAAGGATGCTGTTAGCCAGGGCAGGCCCTGGGGGCAGCCCAGGGGTGGTGATCTGTGCCCATGCCAAGAGGCTGCAGGAACAGACTGTCTGCAGCCCCTTGTCTCTTGGAATCTTCACTGCCACCTGGAAGGTGGGTGTGGGCTATTATTATTTTGCAAATTTGTAAGTAGTCACCAGGAAACTGAGGCACGGAGGGGTTATGTAACTGGAATGTGGTCACATCGTGAGTGTTCCAGCTGCCGGCTTTGGGGACCTATCTAGACCTATTGGGTGTTTTCCAACAGTGTCGTCGCTTGGCATTTATCTACAGACAGGCCAGCGGGGTGGGTGACATCACGTTATCCTCCTGGAACCGCAGTCTGGGGGCCATCCTTGCTCTGGTGGGGCGGCGTGGTATGAGAGCCAGAGCATCTCTTGGTGGGATTCGCGGCAGCCATCTGCGCGCACCGCTACCCAAACAGATGGTTCCAGTGGGGCTGCAAGTTGGCTTCCCTTACGCAGGGGAGGCTGAGATCTTTTACATTTTATGTGGTGGGGCGTGAGGCTGGCTTTTGGGGGGAAGGGAGTGGGTTACTCCATTCTTTGGCCTTTGACCCACATTCCACTGGCGCTCTGCGGCGCGGACACCGACTGAGCTGGATGGGAAGCTTCCCAGGCAAACGCACGCGGGGCAGGTGCCCACAGCGCCCCGGCCGCGCGCTCTGTGCTGCCTCAGGCCTTTGGACCCCCAGGGTAAGACCAGGATTTTCGATACCGAAGTCTCGGCCTGTGACTGGAGATCCTTTCCCTTACATTTTAAGAAGAGTCAAATCTAAGTGTTAACAGTTTTCCAACTGCTAACCCGAGCCGCAGCGCATATCTCCTTGAAGATTTCAAGGGGCCGGTGGGCCCCAGATTCGAGCTGGAAAAGCAAACTAAGGGTCCAGGGAGGCTCTTACTTGCCAGGTGCAGGGGCCACCAGGCAGGCCTGGCCCTGGCCATGCCCGCTGTACTCTTCCTCACCAAGATCGATGTGGGTGGGACTCGATGCTTCCTTTTCACCAGGTGGGAGAGGCTGACTCAGGAAGGGCGCGGGAGGGGCGGCGGAGACCAAGACTTCAGTCCGACTGTGCTCTGCAGGAGCCAGGGCGCAGGGCCCGCGGTGACAGCTCCCTGGGGCAAAGCAGGAGCCTTCCCTGGGCTCTACCTGTGGGCCATCTGGCCAAGGAGACTGCCCTGGGGACAGCTGTAATTGCACCAGCTGTGTGAGCTCTCTGGTTGGCCCGTGCAAAAACAACGTGAATCCTCCCAAGTTCCTGAGGCCTCTTTGTACCAAGTACAGGGAACTTGCCTTTTGAGAAAGGCCTGAAGACAAGGGATAGATACTTAAGGAGTTCAGTAGGATGACCAAAAACAGTCGCTCCAAAATGATATATATATATACACACATACGCCACACAGTGATATTCTACTACTGCAATATCATTTTCTTGTTCTTCCTCAGCTACATGAGAGTTTTAGCCAACAGATGACTTGGGATGGACTCAGAAAGCCTTTTTATAGTACTGTGCTTCTCTCAGGAACAGCTAGAGGGACATCATGGAGGCTGTCTGCGGTTGGGACCTTGGGAGAGAAAAGGGCCACAGACATTTTGGGAAAAAAGATGAGGCTACGGCATGGCATGTCCTCCTGTGTCCCTGGGCTGCTTCTGTCTCAAAAACAAAAAAAGCCACCCAACCAATGGAAATGAAATTCCATTTTCTGTTTACTGCACATAACCTCCCCAGTCACCTTTTATTTACATTATAGGTCTTAAATTTGCTGAACCAGTAGTAATTCCTCGGTCATTCTTGTTCAAAATTTTCAAATTCCTGTGAACTGTGTGCACCTAGTTCATTTTGTACTCTTCATTAAAGAAATATTTACTGAGCACCTCTGATATGCAGGGAACTCTGCTGGATACTTTTTCTTTCCTCTTTCCTGCCCTTTTCTTCCCAATTTCCCTCTTTCTTTCTCAAGTCCCAATAGTTTATTGCTCACTGATGTGTTGCAACTGCTGATGAGACTCTTCAAATGAAGCATCTCCTAATCGCTCACATTAGGAAATCCTGAATGGAAATCGAAATCCCAAGGCCATTCATAGAGGGTGGTTCAGAAGCCATAGAGTGTCTCTGGAAAGAAAGACCTGCTCCATTGTCTGATCTGAACAGCAGGGGTCACTGGCTAAGCTGGTGTTTCACTCGGGCGGGAATTTATTGCCATCAGATAAGAGCACAAAGTCAATACAATAAGGCCTGTTGACTCTAAAGCAGCAGATGGAATCTGGGTTCCTGCACACATGTATGATCCTTTCAGAGACAAATCCCAGAATAAAAAGCCCTTTGTCATTCTTACTAAACCAACTTTTAGGGACACCTTTCCATACTCTGTGTTTGGGTCTTTCTCTATAATGGTAGAGTTTTGTGCTGCCCAAACTCAGAAGTTTGTCAGATTCATTAAAATGATTCATCCTTCTGTGACACACTCAGCTTCAATAAGTCACAGGTATTCACATCAACAAATAAATCTGTAAATTAGAAAAAGCACTTATTTTTGGTTGATTTAGGGCTAATAGTGTAACCTGTAATTCAAACTGTAGTATCCAGAATACAGAGACTCAGCACTCTGACGGAAATCACTGACATGAAATGCTAATGAAGTTTCTTTAGTAAGTCTAATATTTCTTAATAGTTTGTAAATCTCCAGTGGTACAATGGGGAGTGAAATATTACATAGAAATAACATTTCCAAATGTCAAATTGGGTTTCTGGTAATGTCCAGTCTGTGAGATGCTCAGTGATCGATCATCTTGGCCATGTTGTCCAGAGCATTCCTATTTTCCCTTAGTTTCCTTGAAATCTTAGTTAATTAAAAAAATTAATAACAAGTTCTGCCCTGGAAGAATAAAGGAAGAAAAGAGTGCTTTTATGAGTACGGTTAATTTATTATTGTTTGTATTAGTTCAGAAACCCTCTTTTATGTCCAAGTTTGTCTGGATTAGCGCTTTGAAATGAGTAAAATTATCTGAGATTTTCTATTATCATTCTTCCCTGGAATAAATACTGAAAATGAGTCTTTCACATCCTTCTGTTTGGTATTATCAAGTTGGAACATTTTACTTTTTATGCTAATTACAGTTCCACCCAGAGGAGTTAGGTGTGATGGGGTGGGAGGATGAAAGGGGAAGGGGCTCAATCTTGCTTGTACCCAGCTTCAAAACCAGATTTTTTTCCCATTTTGGATGGTGTGTGTGTGTGTGTGTGTGTGTGTGTGTGTGTGTGTGTGTGTGAGAGAGAGAGAGAGAGAGAGAGAGAGAGAGAGAGAGAGAGAGGGAGGGAGAGACAGAGGGAGAGACAGAGGGAGGGAGGGAGAGGGAGAGAGGGAGAGAAAGAGGGAGAGAGAGAGTATTATTCCCTAGAATATTCTCATGGTATCTGAAAGACTTGGGCAGGTACTCACTGGGATGATTTCCATGGAATGTTATCATATTACCACAAGCAGGACAAATATTCTGTATTGCACGTCTCTTTAACCATAGATGATGCAATTAGCAGCCTAATGCCTTAAAGAACAAATTCCTAAAGTTCCTTGGGGTTTAATTCCATCCATCCAATCAAAAGATCATTGGGCCTCTATCATGTACTGTGGAGGTAATCAAAATGTCCCTGCTTTTAAGGGTTTTATGGTTTAGTATTTGTGGTAAAAGTAGAATTTCCACCTCTCCGCATTTAGTTTAAAGGTGGAGATGACTTATATTTCTGAGGATAAAGACATTTTCCCATATTACACTTGGGGAAGAGCTATGAAGGCTGTGAAGATCCTTGTAGAGCAAAGTATGTGTTGCCGGGGAAAGGAATAACAAGGCCTAGGCTAATGGTGCATTTGTAGGTCACGTCTGAGAACCTTAGTTGCTTTTTGAATTGTGATAGAATGTAGTGTTTTACATTCATAAGCCTTATTAGAAAACAGAAAAGCCTTTCGTAAAAGATCTTGAGAGATCTATCTATTCCTTGCAAATCAACTTAAACCAGCAAAGAGAGATTATATTCTGTCCAGTTTATAAATTTACTTTCAGAGAAGAATATTTAGTGTCTCCATAATCCTAAACTAAAATAGATACATGGGAAATTCTCATTACCCACCAGTAAATGATGTATCCTGCATAGTTGCGTTTCCCAAACCAATGGTTAGAGGACTAAAGGGAATGAATTGAAAATTAAATCAAGTTAATCTGAAACATTCATTTTCACTCATGAATTGCCTCCCTCCCCCAGAATGCTTCTTTGTTGTTTATAAAAGTGATGCACGTAAAAAAATTCAGGCAACACAGAAATTATAAAAAGGAAAGTGGAAATCTCTTTAATTTTACTGCCCAGATCTACAAAAAATGTGAAAAATAGTTATATTCTTCTAACTTAAGTGAAAACGAATATATACAAAGTTTTATAAAGATGCAATCAAACGATACATACTATTCGTAACAACTTTCCATATGTCAACCAATGGAGATCTATGTCATAATAAATTACCTTTGAATATGGTATTTGAACCATATTCGATTTTTAAGTGGATTCCTCCATGTTGATTGATGTTTATGCTCCAGTTTCTTACCAGTTCATAAGTGGCACTGCCTTTGTAGCAACTGGATTATATATATTAGGATTGAGATGGGTCTGGGTGAGCATCACATTGTCCAGATGTAGAAATTTGATCATTACATTTTCTGTCACTTGTGTAGACTGGCCACGACTCAAATGTTTTTCTTGTATTTCTCAATATGATATTCCCCATATCAACTTGGTTGAAGAGAGGAATTTTAGATTTGGAATGAAAAAAAAAAAAGCCGATTGAGCTTTTCTGTTAACCTCAAAAATGGCGTGGTTAGAATTTGAGATGGGTTAGCTCTTATTTTTCTGAGCCATTTTTCCCATTCATGTATTTCAAATATCCCGTTGTGCAGAGAAAAATATACTTTGGGAACCAGAACTTTCTGGTTCTTGGAGAACATACTTGGAAGGTTGAATTCTGCCTACCACAAGGGCGGTTGTCAGGGAAGGTGGGAGAAAGGAGGATCGTAGTTGAGGGTTATCACTCCATGAGTTTATGTTGTTTGGGAGAGGAGTGCGTTCATTCTCAGGTGGGTGTAGTTTTGAAAGGAGACAGTGTTGGAGTACATATGACACATTCACATGAGTTGTGCTCCTTTTCTTCATGTAGTGTGTGTGCCCATGAGACCTCTCATAAGAGTTTTCTCACTGACATGAAGTAGCTGGAAACTGTTTACTATGTTGTGTCTATCTATATTCCACTTCTGGAATTCATTTAGCTAAAATAGGCTCTAGGTTTACAAGATGTAATGGGCTATCTTTTATGTGCAACCATGATCCTATTAAATATTGATCATTAGGATGTGGGCCATTACTTGCTTTTATAAAGACAATGTACCCTGATTTATGACAGGGTTAACATGATGTTTAGCTATTGACAAGGCAACTAGTTTACTCAGGAATCACAAATAGGCAAATCATGGATCACATACAATACTGTATCAATCAGGATGGGTTAGGTTATACTACTGTAACAATCATTACCAAACAACAGAAGTTTGTCTCTCACTAGTACTAAGGTTTCTGTGGTTTATGAGGTCTTCCAAGGCAGCTTTTTTTTCCCAGCTCAGCATTCCCAGCTACTTTATATCAAGATGTGCTCTCATAATCACTTACCAGGCAAAGAGAGGGCTGGTGAACTCATTACTAGAAGTGGTACGTGTCACTTTCACTCATATTCCGTTGACCAAAATCAGTAAGAAAGCCACCCCTCACTCTGGAAGGGTAGACTGTGCAGTCCTGCCCTGTGCCTGGAAGTGGAGAAAATGAACCAGTAGTAATGCCTGCCACATATATGTACACGTTTCATATCTAAATCCATGCTTTGTATAGTGTTTAGGCTACTATTATTGATCAGTAATTGTCAAGTGATGAGTAAATACTAGTAAGGTTTAACTGATATAAAGTTAGGGTTAGTGAAAAAAATTGAAAATCGGAAGATATCACATGAACCTTTTTCTATAGATGCTTAGGTTTGTATCAGGGCAGAATCTATATGACAGCAAACTAAGTTATGATCAGATTCCACTGCATTTGTAACTGAAATCGTCAACTAACATGAAGAAATAAAAATAGGCCACTGTTAGGAAGACTAGAGAAATTCAAAGCTGCTCCCTTTCCCTTGAACCGAGAGGCCTAAGTTGATGGATCCTATAAAAGTTCTTCTACATCTCTAACTGGCAGTTTTCATGAACTCCTAGAGGTGTTTCCCATAGGAACTCCAGTAAGAAATCAGAGCATTATGTGAGGACACACTGAAGAAAATATGCTTTAGAAATGTGTTTACATTATGCAACTGAGAAAGAGAGTGCTCACAAGAATATAACCTGGAAAAGTAAAACTTCTTTTAAGAAAGAAAATGACTTTCTGAATTAATTTTTTAAATAAGATCTTTGAGCAAACTGAAATGTGCTGGGGTTACAGCAAGGAATACATATTTATGATATATTTTGTACAACAAGCATTACTGGTCTTCATGGATTAGGTTTTTCTTGGCATTTTGAGTTGATCCAGCTATGAAAATATGTTCAATGAAATGTAAATTGCCAGGAAATTAGATAAAGACAGTAGATTGAGGGAAGGAAGATAAAGGAGCTCTCTAAGCTATTTGGATGCTCTCGTTTTTCCATGGAACGAGGAATGCCAAGAAGAGGAAGAAGAACATGCTTCAAGACTCCCCAGGCGAGGGGAGTCAGAGTCTTTTTGCCACAGAGTGGGAAATGAGGATTGCAGATGTTTTCTTAAATTCTCTTCTTCAGCAGAGTTGTAACCCAAGAAAGCAAATCTCATGGTTTAATTTGATATATATATATAAAATTTGGTACTAGAAGATACCAGCTTCTGCTAGGCTGATATCTGGGGCAGGCTGATGGTAAAAACTCAGACTGGGTTCAGATCTGACTTCAGTATTTTCTAGCTGTGAGATTCTGGACAAGTTACCAAACTTTCCATGCCTTAGTTTCTTCATCAGTCAGATGGGATACTAATGTGTCTACTGAGGGTTAAAGGAGTACAGCACTCAAAGTATGGAGTAAATACTTTATGTAAGTATTTTTGTTATTATTTTCCCACCAGGTAGTCATTAGTGCATCATGTCAGCCAACTCCACTCACAGAGGCTTCCTCTGGGAACTTCTCATGTGGGCGTAATGAAGTGTTAAGAGACTTGCCCAGGTTGCAAATAAAGCCCCAAATCACTAGGAGAGTTGGAGTGCCACTCAGCTGTGAAGGGCTCGGTCAGGAATGAACTTCACACCATCATCCCAGGGAGGGGAACAAATCTGACCTACACTTAACACACATTAAGACGAAAATCGGGCTCACTAAATTGGAAAGAGATCTAATTATTTTTTAAATGTTGCTGTTGTTGGAATTTGAATTCGAAGTCAAAAATTGTATTACAAAATAGATGACAAGTAGTTGAAATATTAACTGAGGGAAATGGTTTTGGCACTCCAAGAAAAACCCTTGTAATTAATCTTCGCTGGTAATCTCCTTAGGGTAATCGTTACTAATTAGAAACATGTTGTCAACCCACCCAGATTCTAGGCCTGGTGATGGCAGGAGCATATATTTTTTTGTATCACCACAGCCCCAAGACTAAGTGGTATGTTTTGCATCCAGCTAGTGTATAATCATTGTAGTTCGTTATTACTCTACAATGAGAGCTGAGTAGAAAATCATACCCTTAAGGCAAACACACAACAGAAGGATGTCCTAGAATGGAGCCCTGCTCTTTTCCAGCCACATGCCGTTGTTGAGAGATAATCCAAGTGCAGAGAGTGAGTTTGGTTCTGACAGGGTGAGCCACAGCATCCAGAGTCTGGCCTTCCACCCTGGGCCTTGACCTTCTCCTTTAAAACCTGTAGATAGATAGTGCTCATAGAAAAATGATTCGAACAACATAAGAGTATAACCTTGTAAAATCCGCTAGGGCAAAGTGACTCATGTTTTGCATAGAAGTTCATACTGAGTATTATTCTCAGCATAAAAACCTTTAAATCTTTTTTGTGTGCAGATATAATTCTCAACTCTCCATTCCTGTCCCCACCCCGTCACGCTGACCGACTTGGTTCTATTACTCGTTTTTTTCCCCACTCTCTTAGAAGGCTGACATGCTGAGAGGTGTTACTTTATTATGTGATAAAAACTTTGTGTTACTTTTTAAAAATTGTGGTACAATGTATATAAGATAAATTCTACCGTCTTTACCATTTTAAAGTGTACAGTTCAGTGGCATTAAGTACATGTGTTAACTTTTCAATTGAAGTGTTGTTCACATTTTGGAGAATGTGCTGTTCATTAGCACTTTCACCAAAGGAGGCAACAGAAGAGCAGAGACACCCTATCACTTAATGGGTTCTCAGCTGCAGCTTCATAAAGTAATTTGGTGGCATAGGAAATAGAATTTACTGACCAAAATGAAAATGTTGTATTAACAATAGCCCTTTTTCTTACTATTCTTTTCTCTCCACAGAATTGGTTATACTGGCTAACAGCGTAGTACAAGTCACAGTTCCCTAAGCTGAGTTAACGCTTTGTAGCTGGCAGGAGTAGATGCTGACTCTTGAGCCTGGTGGAAGATTCTAGAATACTGTTTATTGTGGTAACTGTGGCTGTTCAAGGACAATCTTACCTCTTCGTGACCCTGACAGTAGACAGAGGGCTGCCATCATTCCCCTCACCTGAGAAGACAGCTTCGACCTTTTCTTCTCACTCGGTAAGATTGTATTGGTCCTTCAAGTTGTATTTCAAATACTCTCTCCAGAAAGCGGGAAAAAGATGATGGCAGCAGCAAAAGGCCACGTGCTTGAGAAATTAAGGGGCCAGAAGGGGTCAAGTGAAAGTGTTTAAATGCACTTTTGCTTTAGTTTTTATTTCTAGATAGGAGACCTCAATACATACTTGATAATGGAGGTGATGATTCTCTTCCATGGAGAAACTGAAGTTTGTAGAGAAAAAATGATAGAATCTAAATGTTGGAAAAGATGTTTGAGACCTCCTGGTGTGTCTCGCACCCAGCATGATGTCCCTCACAGGGAATCATTCATTTTCTCCTCGAACACACATTGGGATGGGGAACTTCCTCATGAGCACTTTTTCAAGATCATCTAACTCCCTCTACTGTCTGTGTCCCACATTCATCCGGCAACCTTGGTAAAGGGAATGATGCTGTGTTAGTTTGCTAGGGCGGCCATAACAAAACACCACAGACTGGGCAGCTTAGACAACACATTTATTTCCAGTTCTGGAGGCTGGACGTCCAAGATCAAAGTGGCAGCCAGGTTGGTTTCTTGAGTCCTCTCTCCTTGGCATGCCGATGGCCTCCCTTTTGCTGCCTTTTCACATTGTTGTCCCTCTGAGCATGAGCACCCCTGGTTTCTCTTCCTTTTCTTAAAACATCAGTCATATTGGATTAGGGCCCCACCCTAACATCTTCAATGATTACTTCTTTAAAGACCATATTTAACTGGGGGCTCCAGAAGGACAGGGATCTTGCCTTCTCCATCTTGGGTTGCCAGAGTCTAGCATGGTACTGAGCATATAGTAAGCTCTCAGTATGCAAATGGACCCCCAATGAAATGAACTGAAATGCATCTCCTTATTCCTTGGGCTCTCTTGTTGGAAACCAGAGTATGATTGGATGAAAATGGTTGGAGAAACGGGAGAGAACGGCCTCATGAGAGTGCCTGAGCACATCATGCTGTTGCTGCTTTGAAATCGATGATTCACCATGCCATTGAGCATGTGATCCCACCAGTTAGGTCTTAAGTGAGTGATTGTCTTTTTGAGATTTCATACATATCAGTAATGAAATGAATTTTCATTGTAATTGAAGGGCATTCATATTGGAAACAGGTGCCGACTGCAATGTGATGACTTCTCATTTCCAAACATCTAGGGGCAGATAATTGCAGATATTTGATAAAGCTAACAGGTTTGCTTTAAATGGTTCAATGAACTGCTCTTTCAATGAACTGTGTGGACATATGTTACCATTGTTTATTTATGATCTTTGGATAGGTTATTATATTCTAGATGACTTATATTCAATGAGGCATGCTCTTTTATTATTATTTCTTTGCCCTTCACATTTAATGATATTTACAAACTCTTGGGTATAATAGGTTCTTATTCAGCAGCAGAAGATTCATCCTGCTTTGACTTATGGTGCATCGTTCAGTTTCACCCATCGATCGCTCAGTTGGTGGCGTTTGCATCTGGCTTTCTTGTTTCTCATTATGTACACTTTTTTCTTATGTCACAGATGCCCCCATGTGGTGGGCACATTTATTTTCTCTATTTGCTTATGCTTCTGATCTGATGTTCATACTTTTTCACGTTGCTATTAATTTTGAGAGGTCAGTTGTTAAAAATACACCTACCTTCATAGAATAAATGTTTTATTTAATACATATATTATTTTCAGGTTCACTACCAATTTTTTCATTTGAGTTTAGCTGGGTGAATATGGAGGATAAAGGTTATCTTTATTTAGCAAAATATAGTGGTGATTACTCTCCTTGGCCTTTGATTATCACATGCCAAAGGATAAGAAAGTAATCCTTCAGAACTGAAAATAAGCCACAAATAAACTGACACTCTTTATTATTGCTTGAAGCCATACAAAACTATGGTAATGATCAAGAGAATGGCAGTCATGGGAAAACATCACCTGTTATTTATGCAGTCGTTGAAGACAGTTTAAGTATTATATCCTATGTGGCGTGTGGTTCATGGATCAGATTGCCTAATTCCTGGAACCACAAGGGACATCTGTGAATTCACTGTTAGTTCCCATTGCAGAGGCCCACAGGCAAAGAGACCATTTGTTGATGAGCAGATCATTAACACAAATTAGCAGATGAAACTTATTCTAATGTAGAGAAAGCCTGATGTTGGGGTGGGGGAGTATCCGAAAATGACATTAAGTTTCATAAACAGTTTATGAATTAAAAAATTGAGACAAACCTCACATTGGATGTGAAAATGAAAGTCATGAAAAAAAATTAGTGACAAGTTGGTAAACCTACAACAGTGAAATAGTCTTCTCAAAAGGATAGGAAATCCTCTACAGAAATATTAGAAAAGTATGTAAATACTCTTACTTTGGGAAATAAACAGTTAATGATAGTCAATGTTTTATTCAACAGAACTAAATATTAATAAAATAATAATATACAATAGTTTCTCCATATAGGACTTACTTGACTGTCAGACTTCCAGAAAATACTCTGAGCAAAACCTTGTTAATTTTTTTAATACTTGTACATTTCTGATTTTTTACACCTTTACCTACTCTGAGTATGCAAAAAAACATGTACAAAATATGCATATTTTTCTTAGTGAGAACTGATAACATGATAGTGTTCATATGAGAAGGGTGGTTATCAAAGTTTTGCAAGATTGGGACCCTGTCGCATTTCACTGTTTGCAGAGGTGAGGGTGTGTGATTGGTGGAGGGCCGGGGGTGTAAGTAAGAGAAAGAATAGGAGCTTCTTCCTATAATCTTTTTGCTAAATATTGTTTTTGTTATATTACTGAATATGGACATTCAACCCTGGTTCTCTTGAGACAAGCTTGATTACCAGGCTCCTGGGAGGAGTTTTCTGGGTGGCCCAGGTCTTTGCTGTGATAGTTAAATGACAGCAGCAACAATGGCCACCGAGACACCTGCAACAACACTGCAACCCCGTGAGGCTTGTAAGAAACTTGTGTTGCCCTCCCCATGCCCCGCCCCCCACAGTGAACTGAGGAATAGGTTACCCAGCTCTGTCCCAGAAGCTGATGATTTGGGGACATTGTCAAAGGCGATAGCTGCCAAGATCAGGCCTCCCAGTACATGACTTCACTCCTGAGAAATGCCAGCAAGTTATTAAGCAATTTTATTTTTTTACAAGGAAAATTTCAATTTTCCGTTCCTGGACTGTTTTACATATGGTACTTGGCGACATCATTTTTCACTTAGGCTCCTGAGTGCTGCCACTGCACTTACGACAGCTGAGCTGAGCACCAGCATGGAGGATGATGCACAAATAGATCCAACCAAATTTGGCTTTAAGGTCTACAGAACCCATCAATGACACTAGCTTTCCGGGGAAGCAAATATTCCCATTAATTTAATGCCTGAAAAGATTTGTGTATCATCTTCTAATGTCCATTAGATTGGTGTTGGAGACCGAGAAGGGGAAGGTGACCCAGGTGGTCGAAGTACATAGAACATTTATGTTCTTCTTTGACAACCAACTCACCCCGAGGCTCCTGGGAGCTGTTTCCAGTGAAATGGAGAGCAGAGAGAATCATAATTATGTCTCAGCCCCAGTTCATCACCCAGTAGGGACTTGTATTTCTACATGTGCCCTTATAAATCTTTTAGCTAAATCAGGGCTCAAATGTAAAACCCAGTTCCCTAGGGAACTTTTTAATATAAACCAAAGCCTGGTTGAGGCTGATTTTTTTTTAACTTTGTGAAATGGATTTACTTAGGATAGTTACAAATGTAGTATAAAGTCTTATTGATTTTGCATGACACTAAAAACAAAAACAAAACAAAAAACAAATGAACAAAAAGCAGAAACGTCCCTTGAATACCTTATAACGTAGATCAATTTCCATATAAACTTACGTTTATGAAAATATAGTTTAGAAGTTGGTTGGTAGACTATTTAGAGGAAGCATAATATTTTGAGGCAATGCCATCATCATTATTTTGTATGGTTTTTAACTGAATGATGATTTTAGTTTCTTATAGTATATACTCATATGGGGATAAAGTAATGGAAATATGACAAACTTGTCCTTTCTGGCTGTTCTTGTGTCCCGTGATAAACATAAAACTTGATACCAATTCAGTTGGGTTCAGTACAGGTTAAATCCTGAGTAAATAGTATTCTGGAGTTAGTCTCCTAAGTAGCTTTCACCGATGTCCTGCCCACTCCCACAGGAAGAGATTCTGTCTGGTCAGCACTGTGGGAGCCAAGTCCTCCTTTAAAATTTGGATTGGCTGAGGCTACATGTCAGAGTCCAGACAGAATGATAAATTACTCATAAATGAAAAGAGAAGACACTATTGCAGTGATGATCACTGGCTCTGATCTTTGTAATTCCAGTTCTATAGCGGTTCTTTTAGACAGGCCTTTTTAAAACTGAACATTTGATTCCCAGTTTTAACCTCTGAATTTGAATGGCAGAATAAGTTACTGGAAGCTGTTAGTAAAAGTATGCTGTCTGGAAATAATCCTTGGGATCTCTAGAATCCTGCAAAGAAATAATAGAAAACCCAGGGACCACTAAACACCATGTGAACTGTTGGGAAAAAATAGCTTGCATTTTCTGGGGGAAAGGTGACTCTATTTATATAATCATTGCAATTATGATTCTTCTTATTAGCTGTAAATCCCAGAAGTCATAAGGTTAATAGAAACCTTTCTAAAGACACATACGTTGAACTTAAGGAATAAAGGCATATGTTTGCAGAATCCATGGTTAATTGGGAGGGCTATCTGTCTCAAGTTAGAGTCTTTGTAGGGAACACCGGCTGCTGGCACATACTTTCCTGGCTTCTGTATTTTTCTGTCTGCATCAGACACTGCTAGTTCTTCAAACTAGCAGAAGCTATTTAAGCCTTAAGGAATGGATGTCCCCTGTAACCAGCATCATGTAAGCAATAAAGCTATATGTTCCATCCACCTACTTAAGAAAGGGCCTCCCCAAGGAAATTTGTGATCTTAGTGCTATGCTTTTATATTTTAGTACACAATTTATGTTGGAGAAATTTTTTTCTTGGTTTAAGTGTTTTTGGTGATTCACCTTGAATTTCTAGCTTTTAATTTAATTTAGTTCAAAATTGATTTTCTGTTTTCAATATGTGCTAGGAACCACGTTCAAGAGACTGAAAAGGATGCTGTAATGAATAAGACAGAAGTAATATAAAAAATTGCAGCCTCAGGAGTAATCAATAAATGCACATTAAAACGAGATGTTTTTTCTCTATACAATTATCTAAGATTTTAAAAAAGGAATGTTGGCGAGGCTTTGATGGATGCCAGGGCACTTTGCTGTTCTGCTGTAGGAGTGAGTGTAGTAAGAGAGACAAAACAAAGTCCCTGGGAAGGATCAAGGTCAGAAGCAGCAGGGAAAGTTTTTGGAAGGATTAGCACTTGAGCCAGGACTTGGAGGAGGGGTGGGATTTAAGCAGAGGGAGGGTGGGTATGGAAGGCAGGGCACACAGCTTGGTTAAAGGTGGTCCCTTTTTACTCTACTATGTTTTGGAGATTTACTCACCTTGACACATGAGTGCCATCTTGGTCATTTCAATGTTGTTTATAGTATTTCACTGGATAAATATATAATTTATTTACCCATTCTCCTATTGATGGACAATTAGATTGCTTTCAAATTTTGTTGTTACAAAGCTACTATGAACATTTTTGCATTTGTTTTCTAGTGAACATTAGAGAGACATTTCCCAGAATCTATACTGGGGAATAAGATTGCCGAATCATGGGATATGCATTAGATCAGTGGTCTCCAACCTTTTGGCACCAGAGACCAGTGCTCCTATGAGAATCTAATGCCTGATGAACTGAGATGGAGCTAAGACGGTGATGCTAATGCTGGGGAATGTCTGCAAATACAGATGAAGCTTCACTTGCTCGCCTGCTGCTCACCTCCTGCTGTGTGCCTGGTTCCTAACAGACTTATACCCCACCCACAGCTTGGGGGTTGAGGACCCCTTCACTAGGTAGTTCCAATTGCTTCCAAAATGTTTGTGTCAATTGAAACTCCCACCAGGATGTTGAGGAATCTTATTTTCCCATATTCTATACTTAGTATTAACAGGCATACATTTTTACCAGTTTGATGGATATGGATATTGTATTAATTTTTTTCAGTTTCCCAATTATAAGTGAAGTTCAAAAAAATTTTTTTTTGTATATTTATGGGGCATTCAGATTTCTTCTTGAGCAAATTGCCTTTTTTCCCCTATTTTCCATTTTTTGTTTTTTCTATTTATTGACTTACACATCTTCATTATATATTCTAAATGTCACATTTTAAAAAGTCAGTGAAATGAATTGCAAATATTTTCACTTCCTCTGGGTCTTCTGTTTTATACTTTTATTCAGAAGTAATTTTAATTTAGTCAAAATGATGAATCTTTTTGTTCATGATTTATGTTTTTTATGACTTATTTAAGAAGTCCTTTCCTAACACATTTCATAAAGAGAGTATCCTAACATTTTTTTCTAGACATTTTGCTTTTCATATTTAAGTCTTTAATTGTCCTGGAATTAATTTTTATATATCTTCTGAGATAGGGTTATAATATTTTTTTTCCAAAAAGATAGCCAACTTTCCAAGTCCATAAATATTTTTTTTCTATTTTTATGTATTTATCACATGCCAGGTAAGTTTATACAGACTTCAGTAAACAAAAACTATAGAAATCTTTCTAATGAAGTGTGTGCATGTGTATCTGTAGTTGCAGGTGTTACAGAAGCAGCTAAAAGGTGGTCAATACAGATCTGATTGAGTTTGAAGTCCAACTCTCTCACGTATAAATAAAGCAGGGTAAAAAGTAAAAAAGAATACTAACAAAATGAATCAGTTTGAAAAAGTCGATATTGAAATGAATTTACTCGGACGGACGTTTGGGATAGAACTATGAACTGTCCGATTTCAAATGGTTGGAAGGACTGGATTATAAGGCTCTCCACTGGATTCTGGAAATGTTAGAATAAAATGAAGAGGACCCTTAATAAAACCAACCCTAAAGCCTGGGTTAAACAAATCAAACCAAATAATATTGGTGAGGAACTAGGTATTTGGAAACTACTTATTCTTGGGAAAAAGAACTGTCTACAGATAGCACCAGGACTTGGCTCACTTGACCCCATTCCCAAGTGACTTTCCCCTTGCCTTCCCCTTTTAAAGAGGCTGGAATACTAAACACTCGCTTTTCTTAGACCCTTTCTGCCTGGGATATCCATGTAGCTCAGCTCTGGCCAGTGCTGCAAGTATGATACATTCCTTCCCATGCAGAAAGACAAAGCTGCCTGGGGATGAGAACTTTAACCCTCTCACCGTCTTCCTTCCTGGAAACTGAATGTGAGATCTGGACACGTGGTAGCCATCTTGTGATTTTAAGGACAGAGACTTGTGGCATTTTGAGAAACTCTTGCCAGCCTGATGTTTCTACCCTTAGATTTCATATGGCCAGGGACAGAAGAAAATCCATATTTGTGTAAATTCTTATAATGAAAGGTTTTATTTTTTAAATTCATTTATAGCCAAACACATGCCTATCTGATAGAGCATTGATACCTCATTCATTCATTCATTCATTCATTCAATATTGGTTATCATTGAAAACATTTACAATAATGGGTGTGTGTTAGTGAAGTGAGGATTGAACAGAGGAAGGGAAAGGAGAAGATGGCACATGTTCTTTTTGTACCCAGAGTTTAATTTATAATAGGAGAAATAAGACATGACCAGGGACTAAGAGGCAGCTTATGATGAGTGCCCCGCATACTAATATTTGGTGCCAAGTTTTCATCAGATAATCTTCTACAAACCTCTGTGATTCATTGTGGCATCTTAGACACCACATGGATGTCTTCAGGTATCAAATACTTGTTCCTAAGAATACACGTCTTTTGCTCCTAAAGTCACATCGGGACTATTTTGCACTATGAGATGTACACTGGCATATTTTCTACTACAAAAATATCTATAGAAAGTTCTTTTTGGGGCTATAAGACATTCCATTTTAGAAACACAAGCATTCCACCTGTTATATCTGTGGGATGGTCTCCATTCTACTGGTGTGGCTTTGGAAGATATAAGCAGCCTGTTGCCATTTTGTGTCAACATCCTGTGCAGGCAGTGCATAAGGGACAAGAAGGCAGAGAAAAGCACACTTATAGCAAAGGGTCAGAATCAGGATTTAAACTGCTGGGATCTTGTTGTTTTTCATCCTGGTATCCTTCATCATGACTAATTTCTTGTTTGCGTATTTCAGGGGCTCGAAATTGCTTGCTCTTTTTGATTGTATGTAGTTTCGTTCTTGGCCATAATTTAACCTAAAATATACAAAGATATAATCTTACTTCTTGCATTACTGGCCAGTCCTAGATTTAAATTTGGCAATGAGCGCTCTATCTAGTTTCCAGTTCCCTGACCTAGATGAATGAATTTTGCAGCAAGGTTAGGTTACGCCACCTCCCTTCCCCACAGAGTGTCCTTTGGTTATGGTAAAGGACTGAAGACAAGGTGGTGAGGGGAGTGAGGGAACAAGATAAAGGCATGAGCATAGAGGGGCCCAGCTCTAGGCAGCCCTAGGTTGTTCTTGGGCTAAAAAACCTCCAGGAAGATGAGTTGGGAGGCATTTAGGACTGTCAGTTCTCCTCTGATTTCATTAGTGTACCCATAAGGCAGTTATCATGGGTTTTGCAGTGATCCTGGTCTTGGCCTTGAATATGCAGTTTGTGACTCAGGCTGCCCCATGGTCTGTCCCTGGCACTTTCAAGCTGACCAAACTTGAGCTGAGGCTATAGAAGAAGCAATTGAAAGTGTCAGGGTGCAGAGTTGAGGTTAAGGAAGCTTGCCAAATTATTAGTACTGTACTGAAATGGCTTCCTTTAGAAAGCTCTCCAAATAAGACTTCTCTGCTATACTCTGCTAAACTTCTCAGACCAAGAAGATTCAGCTATGCTAGTAGGATGCCTCGCGTCTTTAGATTTTGATCTTCAGCTTATAGAAACACAGTATTGGATGAAGTGGCTTTAGCTTATTTGTTTTTTTCCCACCTTTTTTGAATGTTACCCTTCTTGATTACAAAAATGTCATGCTTACAAGATCAAAAGTTTATGATAAGGGTTTTTATTCCGTACAAAGTCAATTAAACTGTTTTTGTTTGTTTCAGGGGTTGCTTAGTCCATCTGTGATTACCTCAGTGCAGCTTTCCTTGGTATAAACAGACAGGCTTTAAAAAATTCAATGTTGGTTAACATCACAATCGGCTCATGCTGAAGTTCGTATTGACCTCAGAACGCAAGTTTATCTTTTGAGGTTTCTTTGACTTTGGAAAGGATAGATATTGGAGCTTTCCATGGAGAATACTGCTTGGTTGACTTGTTTTTCTTCTCCATGATGTTAGAGCGAAAATCTCCCTGACCAGAAGACTCACTCTTTACTCAAAGAGGTGGTCCATCTGTAGCATCACTGGCTGTACAGAGGAAAGAGTCTTAAGGTCAATTGATCCAGCACCCAGCTCTAGGCTGGGAAGATAGTGCTTCTGCTGTTTTATAGGTGATGAACCTGTGGTCCCAAAAGGGCCAAACAACTTAGCCAAGTCAGTAGGACATGATGCTGATGGTAGTGTGGAGATGTATGTGTTGGATGTCAGGTAGGGTAATGAGAGCAGGTCCCAGGGTTCCCAATTCCCAATTCAAATCTGCAAGTCCATATTGCAGAGCTGGCCTGTGTCAGCTTGGTAAGTGAGATAGGACTCTGAGACTAAGTAAGGACTGGGCTGGATGGTGAGGGAGACAAAGCTGGTCTTGCTACTCTTTCCTCTGTTTGGTAATTGTTTGCTACCCTTGTCTTTCAAATTGCTTCATTAAAATTTCAAAGAAAAATGTCTCTTTTTTTTCCTTCAAGGCTTGAGTCACCTTTCTGTTGTGTCTTCTTTGTTGGCCTTGTTCTTTAGTAATCTGTCTTTGCTGTATTTCCAATCTCTCCTTGCTTACCTGGTCTTCCCTGCAGTCGACAAAACTATTCGAGTTTCTCTTATAGTAAGAAAAAAAAATCTCTATTCTGTATTCCTCGTTATTCTTTTATTCTTTCATAGCCTAGCTTATTGAAGGAGTTGTCTATATCTATACTTTTTTTTTTTGCATTTAAAAAAAATGAAATATATTTAACATATAACGTGGTGCAAGTTAAGGTATACAACATGTTGATTTGATACATTTCTATATTGCAGTGTAATTGCTATTGTAGCATTAGCTTCTACACTTAATTTTTCCACTTCTTCACCACTAATTCATGTCGAGCCCACAGCAGTCCTTGCCATGACCATTTTACTTAACTGTTTTGTCGAAGGTCACTGTGGATGCTAATTGTCAAGTTGAGTAGATTCAGTTTTGGTCCTTCCTGTTTGACTTTTCTATGGCATTTAACAATTTATCAATCTTTTCTTTTGTGGGGGGCAGTGCTTGAAGATAAATTACACACTATAACCTGTAAGATAAAATTTAACTTCTTTTGCTATGTTAACCTTCAGCACAGATACTAATTGAACTTAAATTACTAAGCTCTAATCTTTAAAAAATAATTAATAGACTTCATAGTTTAGAGCAGTTTTGGGCTTACAGAAAAATTGAGTGGCAAATGCAGAGTTCCCATAGACCTCTTTCCTTTCTCACAATTTTTACATGCTTTAGTGTGGTGCATTTTTACAATTGGTGAGCCAATATTGATCCATTATTGTTAACTAAAGTCCGTAGTTTACATGAGGGTTCACTCTTTTGTTGTGCAGTTATATGGATTTTGATAAATGCAAAATGTCACATATCTACTATTACAATATTATACAGAATTGTTTCACTTTCCTAAAAATCTACTATGTTTCACTAATTGATTCCTCCTTCCCTCCCTCTGAGGCCCTGGCAACCACTAATCTTTTTATTCTCCCCATAGTTTTGCATAAACTTGAAATCATACAGCATGTAGCCTTTTCAGATTAGTTTCTTTCACTTAGCAGTATGCATCAAGTTTCTTCCATGTCTTTTTGGGGTTTGCCAGCTCATTTATTTTTATCACTGATTAATACTCCATTATCTGGATGCATCACAGTTGTTTAACCATTCACCTATAGAAATACAGCGTGTTTGCTCCCAAGTTTTGGCAGTTAGGAATAAAGCTGTTATAAACATTTGCATGAGGTTTTTTTTGTAGATATATGTTTCAACTCATTTGAGTGATTATCATTTCATTTTTAAGAAGTCTGTCCTTCCTCGACTTTCATGGCAGGCTTCTGCTCTGGTTCCCCTCCTACTCTCTGCTTATCCCTTCCCATTTCCTTTTGCTGGTGCCTCTTCTTCTGCCAGCCTCTTAAATGGTGGTATTTCCCAGAGTTCCATGTTAAGCATTTTTATATTTGCAGTATATCACACGTTCTTCCTGGATGATCTCTTCCAGGACTTCAGCGATCACCTCACTGATGTGCCCCAACCTGTATTTCTGTTGCAGACTTTTCCCTTGAACCTCACACATATGTGTGCTCCTTACTGCATGGCCGTCTCCTTTATAGCGATGCGGCCAACACCCCAGAGAGGAAGGACGTCTGATTCTGGAGACTGCTTCTCATGCGGAAGTGAAAGTATTTCTGTTTCTCTGACATATATACGTGACTGGCGAGGCTTTTCTACGATATTTCCTCTAAGGCAGGGTTTCTCAACCTCAGCATTATCGACATTTGGGGCCAGATAAGTTTTTGTCCTGGGGGCTGCCTGTGCTTTGTAGAGTGTTTAGCAGCATCTATGGCCTCTACTCACTAGATGCCAGTAGGACCGATCCCCTCCTCCCAGGTTATGACAACCAAAAATATCTCTAGACATAGCCAAGTGTCCCCTGGTGGTGGGGTGGGGAAATCACGCCCCACGAGGACTGCGCTGTAACCTAATGTGGTTTCCACCACTCCGTGTCATTTTCACATTTCTGCTTCTTTCTGAATTGCCCCTTCTCAGGGTGAATACCCACAAAGCTACTACTTACTTATCCTTTAAGACTTGGCTTGGCTCCCTTAGTCTTTTCTCACTTCCTTCCCCCTTCCTTTCTCTATAGAATTACTTCTTTCTTTGCGCCTCACTGGTCTCCTACGATGGTACTGTGCTTGCTTATTTACGTGTGCGACTCTCTTCTCTATTCAAAGCGCTATTACAGTTACAATTTTTCATTTTTTAAAAGTGTAATTATTAAATTAATGTCTTTCCCATTCATTAGGCAGACCACAATAAGCTCCATGAAGGCAGAAACTATAGCTATTTTTTGGTCATCACTGATTCTTGCCATGTCTGGCACTTTGTAGGTATTCAGAATATATTTGTAGGGTGAAAAAATGACCTTAGGAAAAAAATGGCCTTGGGAGTTTCAATCAAGGCTTATTAACAATAACAACAGTAACACTTATGTGTGGGATATAAACCTAAAAGCAACAAATGAGCAGGACAAACAGAGACACATGGACATGGACTATAGGCTAGTGGTTACCAGAGGGCTATAGACTAGTGGTTACTAGTGGAGTCTTGGAGGAAGGGGGAGGTAGACGGGGTAAAGGGAGTCGAATATAGGGTTTAGGGGGAAGGTGAAGTGGGTAAAGCAGATCAAATATATGGTAGCTGAAGGAAACTGAACTTTTGGTGGTAAACACACAATAGAATATACATATGTCAAATGATAATGTACACCTGAAAATTATATAATTGTATTAACCAATGTTGCTTCAATAAACTTAATTAAAAAATTTTTTTTGAAAATAATAATTGTCCACCCCATGAAGAATCTACTCTCATTTCTAATGCATCTTCTACAGGATATTAGTACAGATTTGATATCCCTTTTCACCTTTTCTATATACATATATTTTCAGGATTCAACTCATCAGCATTCTTGAATAAAAAGTCTGGGGTGATTAGTCAGTGACATTTAGCTGTGGCCTAGGAATTCCAATGTCCTGCAAAAGAGTTTCAGCTGCTCTCCTATGGCACTCAAGTTCATAATACACTCGTGTCTCTACTTAATTTCAGGAATATATTAATAATTTACCCACAGTAGGCTCTCAGGCATGTAAATTCATTCTTCCCACTACTTCCAGGGTAGCAAAGGTAAAGGTATTTATCCCCATGTTCCCAGTGGTAAGAAAAGATGGGATTAATGGGACCATATTAGTCTTTGCCCCATTAAATAATTCAATAACCACAAAGCTTAAGATCCACTGGCCTACGCTTCCTTTACTTCACAGAGGTTGTCAATCATTTATAGCATAAATTGATAAAGAGAAGGCATTTTATTCTTGAAAACACCAAAATTCTTCTCCCATTTGGTATATTCATCCACTGGACCTACCCGTGTTGACTCTCTCTGGCTGGCCCCTGGGATTCAAATTAAAGGCAGCATTTATACTAGAGGTCTGGTAGCGGGCTATGAACAGTTATTATAAATCCTTGTGAGCCTTTCTCATATAGGTATAAAAATGCTTGTTCTCTGAATCAATACACACAAAAAAATACAGAATAATTTTAGTTACTCATTCACTTAATATGCCATTAAAACATATACTGATCTCTCTCAAATCTGTCTATATTGACAAGAAACAACACAGGGCCCAAATTTTGTAATACAATGATCATGGAGTATGAGACCTTAGGATGTTTCATTTCTCAGCTTCCTCAGTTTTCTCACCTATAAAATAGAAACAATTTATTTTTACCAGGGTTTTCGTGATTATTAAATGAGAATAATACCTATAAAAACACCCTTTATACTGACAGGTAAAGAGAGAACCATCCGAATGGGAAAATATATTTGCAAGCAACACCTCCAATAAAGGCCTAATATCCAAAATATACAAAGAACTCATACGATTCAATAATGATTTCTTTTGCTGAGCAGAAGCTTTTTAGTTTGATGTAGTGGGCGGACAATTATTACTACCCAGTAATGCACTTTGTGTACCAGGCCCATTCAATGAAGACATTGAATAGTTATTTTTTGATAAAAGAGAACTCCATTCTATCATACGAATGTCCAACTAGAGAGAAGTTTCCCAGCAAAAAAGTAGCCTTTATTTCAAGTAATATGTGCTGGGGTGTTTGAAAAATTATTTGCGATGCTGTCAAAGGATAGTCTGTGCCCTATAATTTCACATCTGACAGAAAAAGGGTCGTATCAAAGAGCATGTGAGCAGACATGTGGAATTCTAGCGGAACATTCTTGATGGGACTGATAGAGATGACTTCTTAATGATATTTGACCCACCTTTGCAAAAAATGGAAAGCCTGGAGATAAATGAGTGAAGGGAAGTTATTATAATAATAATATGAATGCATGGGATTGATCTTGGGTTAATGATCATTGATCGATTTCCTGGTGATGTCTTCATCAGGGGATGACCTCATTGCTGAAAATTACAGTATTGGGAAAACATATAGCTACCTATGAGAGCATGTGAAGATTTGCTGAGTGTAAGTGTGTGTATATTTTACATGGAGATATTGTCATGCTATTTCGCAAGGTAATTGTTTCTTCTTCTTGAGTCAAGAATATAATGAAAACCCAAGAGAATTTCTGTTTGTCCAGAGAGCCTTTTATTTTATCCTTTCTGACCTTTATATTCATACTTATAACCACCGGCAGGCGAATCCAGGCGAGCCAGAGACAATGTTCATAGACCGGAAAACCAGAATGAATTTGTGTACATTTCAATTTAAACAATCTCTTTAGGGTAATTAATGGTATGATGTTGGAAAGCATCATTTCATTCACAAAGCATTTGCAAGATCTATTATGTGTGAGATTAATCACATGTAAATATTTGGTAGAAGTAAAGCAAATTTATTCCCTGCAAAATGGACCCACTGGTGGGAACAAGACCAATGAGAAGAGACTGTGTTTCACTTTTCTAAGCATCACCAACAGAGCTGCTTATTTTCTGAGTCTGGAAGAGACCCAGTGGGATTTAGTTTTATGAGGTTTAATGTAAAGGTGTTGTATTTCATGAGATGAAATCATAACACAGTGGGTTGCAAGAATTTTGAGAGATTATTTTTTTTCGGAGTGTTGGCAAGCACCGTCCTCTAGAGACTTTTGTGTCTGAAAGAGAAATATAGATCTTCTTTCATAGAACTGAAATGATAACTAATCTTTTATCCTTTCTAGGTGGCCAGAGTTTGGCTGGCAAGGCTGATTGGGAATGCATGTAGCAGGTCTGACCTCTCCAGTTGGCCTTTTCTGAACCCATGACTTCCGGTACATCCAAAACTCCAGGGCACACGGGTAATGCATTTTTGCCTCCCGTGATTAACCGTCTATTTATTTATAGAGCATACTTCACCTTTAAGCTTCACCCACACAGTTTGATTCGCCATGAATTTTGACAATCCAAATGAACATTTGGCCAAGACAAGAGAATGCTATCAAGCTGTATCTCAGATTTCTTTCCTCTTCCACTCTTATTATGTTTTAAGCTGAGAAAAGTTCTCTGTCTCAGTTTAGAGAAAGCTGAGCCATTTCCTTGACTTAGGTTTGACCTTTTTTTCTTTGTTCTGGAACACATATAACTGTCCTTAGGCTAACCATCTCTTTACTTTTGTGACCATTTCATCTCTAATTTCCCTGCAATGCAACATCTTGAACCAGGTTTCTCATAAATGCCAGGAGAGAAACAAGACACTGTGGGGGGAAGTCTGGTGCCTCTTCTGATTTCCTGATTTCGACGTGTATGGAAGGGAGTTTTTGTTCTCCATAGCTGAGAGCCTTCTTGAAACGTGGTTCAGCAAGGATGTTTTGGAAGTGCAATTAATTCAGCATGGGAGTCTAGCAAAACTGATGCATGCTCCATTGTATGTAGCTGCTTTCCCAGGGAGATTTTTTTCTTCCCTCATTTCAGAAGTAATAGATGCAATCTTAAGACTTTAAAAACGTTCTGCTGCAGCCGACATATCATCTGTAATGATAAAAAGATGTGCACATCAGCGCAGATGTGTTTGTATCAAATCGTGTGCATGATGTAGCTCATGTGGATCCTCTGCTGAATTCTCATGGTAACACTGATGAAATTAGTGTTGTGGAGGAAGGGAGGGAGGGGTTATGAGTTATTACCATCAAGGAACAAATGTTACATTCCTTATCTTTCTCAGATGCTTTCCTGCAAATGCGTGTCAGATCAGGCTGTCATCCGGAGGGCGTCCAGCTTTAGGATGCTGAGAAGAGTCAGGCTGAGGGAGGTTAAAGAGCCGGGGCATAGTGAACAAGAGGAATAAGCTCATTTGCAGCTGTAGACTATCACCTATCACCTTGTTTCCCAGACTTGCCTGTTCACCTGGGGAGTGTGGGAACCATGGAGATTCCCGCAGACTTATCAGGTCAGGGCCTAGGAACTGGAATTTCTCAGCAGCAGACCGACTGATTGCTCTGGTCAGGCAAGTCTGGGATTCACTCACCTCGTATAAGCAGGATGGGCATTTAAAAAAGGGTGGGCTTTGAGAGTGGGTGCTTTGGAGGTTGGGGGGTACGGATCATAAATAACATCATCAGAGGGACCATTCTGCCTCCGTGTTTGCTGACAAGTTTTTGGAATAACACTGCCCTCATGTTTTCCAGGGCCTTCAGTGCTTTCAACCCTATCCAGTATATTTCTCTCAAAGACGGTTCAGGAAAGACCTTTGTCTTTCCTAAGAAACTGGTTTTATTCTATGAGATGAGAGTTTTTATTCTGCTTTATTCTGTGAGATGAGAATTTTGCCACTTAACTGAAGTCACTCTTTGCCTCACTGGCTGGGAAACGAGATGTTGGTTTCATGTCCAGTCCTTGTCGTCATATCTACCATTACGGTTGGCCTTTCAATTTCCTCTTTCTACCATTGTGCTGCCTTCTTCTTAATTCCTATTTTCATGAATTTTATGATGTTTGTTTTATAAGCGAATTCCAATCTCTTTTTTCCCCTCCCCGGGAAATTAGCAGCGTATGAATACATTAAATTGTGTACATTAAAATGAATACATTAAACTCTCATAGAATAGTTGTTAATGGAGGGACAATCTGAAGGTCATTTTCATTTGGACTCTAAGTCCACTGTAGCCACACCGCACAACTATGCATTTTGTCCTGTTCTGCCAGTGACCGCTGTGCGTGAGGGAGAGACCCCAAGAGGCCTAGGCTAATTATGGCTGTTTGGGAAAGCGCCTCTTCTGAAGCTAATTGGAATGATTTGCTTATGAAAATAATAGTTCTGTAAAGGTAGGGTGGTTTTTTCTTTTATTCATAATTCACAGGTTTGATTAGAGAGATGGTAGGCAGTACTTTTTCAAATTAAAATAAAAATACATTGAAGTATTTTTTCTTTTTTTCATAATTCACAGGTTTTTCCTTTTATTCATAAATCACAGGTTTGACTAGAGAGGTGGTAGGCAGTACTTTTTCAAATTAAAATAAAAATACATTGGAGGGATGGGTGAAAAATGTGGAAGGGAATATTGTCAGTGACATTGTGATAAGTTTGCATGGTGACAGATGGATGATTACTACACTTAATGTGGTGATCACATTGTAAGGTATATAAATGTCGAATTGCTATATTGTACACTTGAAACTAATATAATGTTGTATATTAACTACACTTAAATAAAATTATACATCAGGGTAATACATGAAAACACAAAACACAAAGTCGATAGGAGTTATAATGCAAAACAACTCCCCCATCCCTCCAAACAACAGTCCCTTTCAGTTTTTAATACTGTAGGTGGCCGCCATGATAATTTCATTGTCTTTGAATTGATCTTCTCTTGCTCTGTGAAATTTCACGGTGTTGTGCACGCATTTTCTGTGTTGCATACTCCCCGGGCCCTTACAATCAGAAGACTCACTTTCTTCAGTTTGGGGAATATTTGATTATTATTTCCCCGATAACTTCCTACTTTCTGTTTTCTAAGTTTTAGAAAATCCTATTGGATCTTACCTTCTAGTACCTTATTTTTTTTCTATCTGCTATTTAGAGAGTAAGTTTTTTCTTCCTTGAAAGTAAACACTGGCTGACCTGCTGTGTATGTGCTGAGCACGGTAAATGTTTCCATTGACAGTTTCTATCCAATTCTTTGTTTTTAACTCCATTTCTCTGAAATGATCTCCACTCTCCTTGATATCATGTTTAGGTTTCTCAGGGGAAGATCCTTTACCCCCTCCAATGCAGCCATATTATCTTGCATGTATTTGGGGCTGCAGCTGTCTCTGATCTGTTTCTACCATCAAATTGCCTCCTCAACCCTCTTTCCTTCTAATGTGTTTATGGGTTTATTTTGACGTGGATTGTTTTACTTTCACCAGGTCCTGGTGTATTAGTCAGAGTATGTTAGACTATGCTCCAAGAACAAACAAACCCTGAGATCTGAGAGGTTTAATTCAACAAAGGTGTGTTTCTGCCTCGTTCAGATTCTAGTTTGATGTTCCTGTTTGAGCATCCCTTTTGGTTGGTTCTCCAAGCCGTGAGTCCTTCACTTCCAGTCATGTAGGCAGGAGAGTGACAGACAGACAGACAGACAGACAGACAGAGACAGAGAGAGACTGACAGAGATAGAGAGGAAGAGAGGTTTTACAGAAAGGCCTTAAACTGGGATATACCGCATCTGCCAACATTAATTGACTAGTCTCATCAAGAGAAGCTGGGAAATTAAGATTAGCTGTGTACCTAGGAAAGTGAGGAGAACAGGAAATGGATGATCCAGAACAGCTTTTATATCTGTCAACAGGGAAGGCAGGTGTGTGTGCGCGCATGTGCACACACGTGTCTTTGATTTTTCATCTCGAACTAGAATTACTTCCTATCCTTGAATTGATTTTTTTTCCCCCAGTGGGAATCAGAAGGCTATCACTATGAAGCAGCCAAGGATCAATCTGGTATGCAGACTTCTCTGGACCTTTTTGGATTTCTAGATTTATTAGGCTGCAAATAATTATAGATTATAAATGATTTCTTTTAAGGTATATTTTTAAAAAACTATAAATGTAATACATATTCATCATGGAAAACTTGAAAATATCAAATACAAAGAAATAGTCATTAGCTTCATCTCTTGGAAAAAAATGCTAACATTTTGGCATATTTCCTTTCATCTTTTCTATGCATAATATAGGTATATATAAACTTTTTATTCACTATTCTATTACGTGGTATGTCATATTTTACTAAAGCAATACCTTATTATTGGATATTCAGATCATTCTAACATTTTGCTTTTATAAGTATTGCTGCTATAAACTTTAAAAATCTTATTTTTTTCTGCATTTAGAATATTTCCTTAGAAATGGAATTACTGATTAGAGCGTCAACTCTTTAAAGCTTTTTAAGGCTTTTCAATTTACTTTTTTTTTTTACAACGTTGAGTATTATCTTTTTTTTCCCTTTAATTTTGTAGGTGAAAAATGTGAATTTTGTTGAAACTTTATGTGGGAGGGAGGATATTTCCCTCTTTTGGTAACCAATTACATTTCCTTTCTAAATATTGTTTCTTCCTGTAATTTTTGTATTTTCCTATTGGAAATAACCGATTTTTAAAATGAGCTTTTCATATATTTAACCCAGTATTGTTTGGCCAACTAATTTTATCATATACTAGAGGCTTCCATAAAAACATACTGACTTGTCTTAGTAAATAAGAATTGATGAATACTTTATCTTCTCTCTTTTGCCTTTTCTTTTTTTTTTTTTTTTTTTTTTAGTAATGGAAGAATGAAAACTCACTTTAGGGTACTTACAGTTTTTCTTTTCTCTTTCAAGAGGTTATGGACAAGAGATTTCCTAGCAAATGTGTTTAACGATTTTGCTTAAAGTTGGAGTGAGTGGAGAGTAGTTTATTGGGAGAAGGTCTTAGGGTTGAGAGACGATGTGTGTTGGGAGGCAAGTCAAGTAGCTCTCAGTGAATAAAAGATGAATCTTGTTAGATATTCAGAAGTGAAATGGCGGTGGGGGTGCCGTGTTGGGGCCGGATTTGGAGATTGGGAAGATATTGTAAAAGAATGACAATGAGAGTTTCTTGCAGAGAGGGTCTGGCAGATGTCTGCCGCAGTCAGAGCTTCAGCTAAAGCCAAACAGGGTACTTAATGATTGTTAAAATCATTAAGGAAAAATGTGACCTTGTCGGTCTTTTACATTTCAGTCTTAATTGTGGATATGACTTGTCCTGATTTGTTCCCGAGAATGCACTTTGATAGGAAGAGAGAACAAACTTAATGTCTCTGAGGTCTGACCATCAGGAGAAAAAAAAAGACAGAGAAAGGGAGAGGTGGAAGATTCAAAGACAGATTTTCCCTACTTAGGGCCTGATGCACTCGGGACCATGGATTGGGGGCAGCGGGTGTGACAGGTTATATGTGGAGGTTGTTACCTGAGGCAGTGTTGGTTCACACGCCAAGGCTGGAGAGAACTAGTGGTTTCTAGGGTGGGAGGGATGCAGGTGTGTATGTGAAATCCATGGCCGATGGAACAGGCGGCCTGAGTCGCTTCTTTGGCCAACAGTATTTCAGCAACATCTGTGGATATACTGCATCACAGAGGCAAAAGCTACAGGGATATCTCAACAGTGGGATTGTCAGGGACGCCTCAGCTCCTAATTCTTTATGTGTCAAAACTTGCCAACTCTGCAAAAAGATCCCTAACAAAAAGTATCGTTGATTTACTGTGTCTAGGTTTAGAGTAGAAGTTCATATAATATATTGGTCAATGATACAGAAAGCCAAAAATATGAGATCAGGGATTAAATGTCAAGCCAGCTGTATCTTGTGTAACCATTTCTGGATGATGCAAAATAGCACAGTCTTTGGTTTGGAAGAATATTAACTTATGTGGAAGTTTTTACTTGAGAGGTAAACTCTGGTGTTGAGGATTCCATTAAAATGTGATATTTCAGTTTAATAAGTAGACTATTCAAGGTGAATCTTTAATATGGAAGAACAAAGAATAATTTTCTTCAACTAATTTCCTGATTTCCAATTTCTGTGGGTCCCTTAGAGCAGTCAGAACTATTACCGCCTAGAACAGGTTTGGCAAATAAAAGCGAGTCACGAGATCCCAAATAAACGAAATAATTAATATTCAAATGAAATAATTAATTGCTGCCATATTGGATTTCTTCCTTATTCTTTTGAAGCTCTGGCCAATCTTTATAATTTTTTTCTCTGCACTAAATTGTAGGTATACTCTGGAAAGTATTTCATCATGAAGCAAATATAATACTGGCTAATTTATATTAAAAACTGTTAGGAACTATTGCTTTTCAGCAACTGTTACTCCTATCAGTATTTTCAATTCAATTGCCTAAACACAGACATAAAGAGATGATGTTCTATTGTTCTACTTTCAGCTGCTGCCCTACAGCTGAGCACAAAGTGATAAGTACCTCCTACTTTTCAAAGAGGGAGTTAGACATTCCTGCTGGACTTATTAAGAGGCTGCAGAAGCAGGCATGACACTTTTAACCCTGTCACCCCCACTCCAGCCCTTTGAAAGATGGGTTGAAGAGAGCCGTTAAGGTAAAGAGTGAGCGTTTAAAGGGAAAGGGTTGTATGAGTCCAGGAGGTAGCGGCTGTGTGTGTGTGTTTGTGTGTGCGTGTGCATATGTGTACACATTTCAGGGCAGGAGGTAGGCAGTAGCACTTCAAGAGAGCTGCTGCTAGTGGTCGGGCATATCTTAGTGTGAGGAGAACCAGTAATCTCCCTTCCTACCTGGATGTTAGCTGGGCCGCAGGAAATCCTGAGCCCTCAGTGGACCGAGCAGACCCCCGGGAGAGCTCTCCTGGAAGCTGTCGGGCTAAGGGTGGGGCTGTGGCGGCTGCAGGGCCTGTGCCCTCACTGGAAGCAGTGGCAAGAATCTAACTTTCCCGGGAACAACCAGACGTGGAGGTGCGAACCCAGGCTTGAGTTATTTTTAATGGGACCTTCCCATGAGGATGAGCTTTAGGCCTGAGACTCAGAAGCCCCTTAAGAAAGAGTTTAAATCTCATTCACAACCAGTGTTCATATCTATCCTCACATGTCTGACGAACTCTACAAACTGTTTGACTAACTACCTCTGTAACGATTCTCCCACCCCTGCCCCATGAATACCTGATTCGGGGAGGACTAGAAACAGGGTCTTGGAAGAAAATCACCAGGAGTGAATAAGGAGTTTACAGGGTGAGTCAAACCAAGCCTGAGACCTGATGTCAGCAGGGCACAGGGGACCAAGGACCACTGTAGCCCACCCTCCTAAACCTATGTGTTCTAGGAGAGAGGGCTGCGTGTGAGGAGGAAGTGAAATTATCATGCCACAAGAGCCCCTGACCCCACAGGTGTGAGTGTCCATCACTCATCTAAACAAGGACGACAGTAAGAGAGCCGAAGAGAGCTAGTAGTGGCAGTCGTAAGGTAGAGAGTGTGAGGAAAGTCTAATGCTTACAGTCCAGAGAGGGCAAAGCCTGGGGGCAGTTGTCGTCAAGATCGGGCCAGCACAGGGTGTGGTGGCTTCAGGAAGCAAACGGCAGTAGCGCTGGAGCCCAGGAAGCCCAGAAATGTGTGATGGAGGAAGCAGTTGGAGCCCAGGGCCAGGCTGGTCGAAGACAATAGCTCAACTCTGAATGTACTTTGGTGTTGACCGCATCTGCCCCTTTGGAGCCTCTTGGAAACCTGGGAGCAGGGAGCTGGGAGGAAATTACTGTGGAGTGGGTGAGGGCCACTTATTCAGCCAGCAGAGACAGACAGGATTAAAGGGCCGTTCTGGGGCCTGCAAACTGGATGGGGCCCTGGGCATCCCTGGGCTACACAACAAATTCAAGTCTGACCCGCTCCTAAGGACAGTATTTCTTTGGAAGGCCACTATGATACTCATTAAGTGGCCCTTTAGAATATTGATAAAAATATACAGGTTTGGTGACTTTTTGCATTTATCAGGCTTTAAAAAGTTTTGCCCAGACTATTATCTAAGACTAAAATCTTGAAAAATTCATAAAGTAGTTAATATGGAACAAGTCTCTGGTTGAGTAGAAGAAGTCTACCCTAAATGCTTTGAGTGTTGCTTCTTTTCTGGAAGAAAGTGCTCCATGAGTGAAATTCACTGTGGAAGACTTCAAATGGTCCAACAGCCGATTTTACGGGGAAGAAGTGGCACCGTGCAGAGCCGAGAGCTCTCTCTTTCCAGCAGATAGATTTCTGAGGTGGCTTCGGGGTCAATGTGCAGTCTTCGATATATGCACTCATATATTGTTACCCAAAGAGAAACATGAAATGATTTCTTTGTCTCGGGGAATTTCAGCGGCCGAACACTTCATGACCCTCTAACCTCCCAATCCCTTTCCTCTATGTATCCTCTTTCCTCTTGCCTTGTTTTGTTGAGGGATTTTCTTTTGTCTTCCGATTCTGCTTCATTTGGCCAGCTCTCTGTGGGTCTTTGGCACCTGGGAAGGTCTGAATGTGGCCTTTGTGTTTGGTGAACCGCACTGTGGCCAGCCAGGCAGAGATGATCACTACGCTTTTCTATGGCTTCATAACTGCAAATTGCTCAGCCATTTGTCATTTAATTTTCACAAGCCCTTTGTGCTGGAGGCAGAGCCCCATTATCATCTCTCTTCATTTTCCAGTCGAGAAGGCGGGCGATATGTGACTTGTTCAAGGATGTGGGTCGAGTTGAGAATCTGCCTGTTTAGGCCACAAGAGACTTGCAAGTGAAGAGAATAGCAGTGAAGCTGAACCAGGAGGAGTAGGGTACACTGGGGTAGGCTGAGCTTTGCAGCCTTTTAAAGAAATCCTGACACCCTAAATGGACGGTGGGAAAGACTTACCGGTTTAAGACCTCAAGGGGGAATTGTGCCACAGAGAGGAGCTTGTAAATTCGGATTATTTCTGGGTGGTAGCATTTCTAGAGAGATTATTTTGAGGCTGGTGCTGTCTTGATTATAATCAAAGGTTCATTGATTTTTTTCAGGTGGCTCATCTAGTCAATAACGAGTCCATAAGAGAGTCTCGGGTCAGGATCACATAGCGCGAACTTCAGCCCTGCCTCCATCTATTACCGAAGTTTCTTCCTCTCCTCTCTGCTGCCTTCCTTCCCCCGCCTTTTGAAGGTGCCCCTGTTTTCTGCTCCACTAAGAAAACCTTGGTCATCAGGCTTTTAGGCACCTCATTTTTCTCCTTAACACCTCTGCTGAGCTCTGTCCTTTCATGAACCTTCTCCTTTCCTCCTGTTTCCAAGAAAAAGGCGATCCGACCTTTCCCGGGGCAGTCTCACCATCCTCCCCTCGGCTGCATTTTGACCTACCTTTTTAGTGACCTATCTCACCCTCCCCAGCACCGCAGTCTCTTTGGCATCTAAAGTCTCCTGCTGACGGGCCCCTACACACATGCACACACACAAATGCCACTTTACAGGTTTCAGTTGACCCGAGTACTCCCGCCGGCTGTCCGAGTGTTTCCCTCTTTCTTCTGCTTGTGGACTCTTTGAATCTGTGGGTTCTACTTACCGTCTCCACTTTCTTGCCTCCCACCTGCAACTCCCTGTCCACTTGCTCTTTCCCCCATGCTACAGATGCTGCATGCTCTCTAGTATTTTTTTTTTTTTTTTGGTCATCAATGAAGTGTGATTGGCCACACCCAGGTTTTTTTTTTTTTCTGGCTTCATGTGTAAGTTTTACTTTTTTTCTGTAACACTTCACATTAGAGATTATTCCATGCTTTAGGAATCTCCTTTTCTCTGAGTCTCATGACACAGCTTGTCCTTGTCCCTTTCTCCCTTTGCCTGCTCTCTGTCTCCTTCACAAGCCCCTTCGAGCATATCCAAAGGTGTTCTTCTACCTTCCTTATGTCTCTCAGAGATCTCACTTGTCACTGTCTCTGATGACTCACAATTATGACAATATGACACCCAAATCTCTACTTTTGCGTTGAAATTCTCTGCTGTGCGCCATTCCCTAATTTCAGATTTGTCACGGGATGTTTCCAAATGGATGACATGATGGCAGCTGAGGCAAAATGTACATAAAATGGAATTCATCTGCAGCTCTCCAAAACTTGCTTTTTTCCTCCTGACTTTCTCTTTCTGTTAATTATGTCACCAAGCACTAATCTTAAGGGCCATCTTTGATCTTTTTCTCTTCGTGTCTACTACTATCCAATTAAGTCTCGTCACTTCCTCCATCACAGTGCGCCTGGAATCTGTCCTTTGCCCTCCCACTGCTGTGGCCTGGTTCAGCACCTGTGACCTTTGCCTCTGTCATCCCCATCACTCCATCCTAAGTGCCTAGCTGGCCTCCCTCTTTCTCCCACAATCCATGCACACTTTCTCTAGACAAAGTTTCCTAAATTTCCAGTTGCAGTTATAGTTACTGTGCTCACATCACTTTCTTGCTCGGAAATGATCAGTGATTTCTTACTGCTTCAGAAATCAGCTCCAAGCCTTGGGTCCCTCCGCCTCTGGCCCACACGACTACCCTCTTCTTCCTCCACAGTTCCCACAGGACTGCTCCATTCCGATTTAAAATCCTGAAACGTTTCTTGTTCCTTTTCACATCCTTGCCTCGGTTTATAACATTCCCCCGCACTCTGACACCCTTCTTCTGCCCTCCATCTCCAATGCTTTATACTCCCCGCCCCCCCCCCCATTTTTCATATATATGTTACCTCTACTTCAAGGGGTCAATTCAGGAAGGAGGGAAGGGGATTCCTACAATGTACCAGCAGCTTCTGACCTGACACAGTCATTCACAAACTTCTGTGCTCCCTGCACTGTGCTCCTGCAGCTGTGCTTCTCACCACCGAGCACACAGAATCATCTCGGGAGCTTTTAAATGCACCAACGCCCAGGCTGCATCCCAGACCAATTAAATCAAAATCTCTGTGGCTGTGACTCGGTATTTTTAAAACCTCACCAAGTGATTCCGATACGCAGCCAAGGATTTATGTTTACCAATGTGACATTTTTTGTAGATGATTTTAGTAGCACTGCATTTTTTTTCTTCATTAAACTGTTGGTCCTTGGGGGATTCCTTGTTTTTGCAACCTTCATGAAGTCTAGCACTGTTTCTCATGCTCAGTGGGCTTTCAAAGAAAAAAGTTTTAAATGAATTTAAGAGTGGAAAATTAATAAGAAGAGTCAGTTTTTAGAGAGGAATGCAAATAATTTCCACTGCTATCCCAATTATTATATGTAAAATAATTCCATTTCAAGTGTTTCGTATAATCCATTTATCTCCAAGCAGTTAATATGCCAATTAAGTATTTATTAATATTTGTCTAATGAGACTATACCTTGCCTATATTATAACAGCAATTAATAAAATGCTACGTACACTTTAAACAGATGAATATCTACCTGTTCTACCTCATGGATTGTTATCAAGATTAAGCAAGTAAAGCTTCTGAGGAAAAAAAAGCATTCCAAAACATAGTTAAAATATTATTTTTAACGAAGCTATATTTTTGAAAGGACTGAAGCATAAAGAGCTCCAGTCTGATGCCTTCTCCCTTTCAGGAACACCATTGACTATATTAAGTCAAACGGAAAACTGCATTATTTTGGGTATACATGCTTTTTTCCATATACTAGATATGGAAAGGGTGTATAAATGTTGCAGAACTTATTTTAATCTGTGGGGATCAGAGTGAATTTAAATACATTTGTACTTGGATTGTTTTCTATACTTAGGGTGAAGTAGTTTCTTACAGAAAAAAATAGAAGGAAGACTGCTGAGCTAATTTTTTTTTTTTTTTTAGTTTGTAAAAGCACAAGATGTCTTTTGGAGCATGATTTAATAGTGTGGAGTCTGGAGCCAGATTGATTTGTGTTCCAGTTCTGGCTTGGTTTACCAGCTGGGTTGACCTTGGACAAAGTGCTTGGCCTCTCTGAGCGTTGATGTCCTCACTTGTATAATAAGGAGTGACACTTATGTCTCAATGTCATAGGGAGGACATTAAATCAAAGGAAGCCTTATCTATATAATGTGTATCAGGTAGCTGACACTTAGTAGGACTTCATGAAGGTTTCTGTTTTCTTAAAGCACCAGGAATATCAGGGATTTCTTTTTTCCTCCCACGCCCTTAGGAGACTTCCTCTTGGTGTGTTTCATGGCACACATTTTGTTGGTAGATTTGCCAACAAATAGAGAGTTTCGTTTAAGATCTGAGTTTTTCATTTTTCTTTGAATCATGTAATAATCGCTATTTTTACTTCTGTAAATTCATCGAATTCCTTGGTAGTGTCTTTGGCATAAATTCTTCTCACTGTATGTGAGTTAAGTCAAGCAGGAGAAAAGTGATGGTATAACATAGTGACCCTCATATGAGGAGTGTGGACAGTATCCTAACTTTGCTTCCAAAGAATTTACATTTCCATTTGAAAAAATTTCTAAACTGAGTCCCATCTGCAGAAGTTCTGGAAACTCAGACTGAGGAGTCTGAGTGCTTTTGTAAGAAACAGTCTTTGGTGGGCTTCTGGTTAATTGATTGCCTTATTGTACATAGATTGTAGATTGCTTGAATCAGTCACAGTAGTCGCTTATAAATCAAAAAGAAGAGTTTACTCTCACTCCAGTTACAAGCCCTACACCACCAGGTAAATCTGTTCAAAGGCCATTTTTGATATCTTGGAAAAAGGCTGACATTTTGTTAAAAAAAAATCGACTGCAAATAGATATTTCCTGCCCCCCCTGCTATGTTCTTTTCCTTATCCATAATGTAATTTGTATAGTGAGATTTTCAGTCTTCCTTATTTTTTCTTAACCTATATACTTTTTATGCAACCTGAAAATGATTTTTTTACATCATGAAACTGCCTACATGGAATGACTTCGCAGGTCCAGCTGAAACAGAGCTGAAGTGCACCCAAAGTTGATGTCGAGGCCTACTTAAGTTATGGATTGGAGAACAAAGTCTAATTTTTATGTCTCCTCCCTAAAAGCCAATTAACATCTAGGAAGAGGGAAAACTATCTGAGCCAGTTTGAGTGGCCCCAATACATTTCATCTTCTAAGACAGGTTTAGTTCATTACTTAAGGGGTGAACTAGGATATAATCATATAAACATTTTTTAGTACCTTGCCCAGATAGCCTGGATCTTTCAAAAAATTAATTTTTTAGAGAAAGAGATAAAATGTATTTCCCATATAGCCCAATTGTAATTCTCTAAACTTCTCACTGCTTAGCATTTCTGGGAAACTCATTAGGTCTTTGTTATTGCTTCTCTCCTAGCTTCCTCTATCACAGAGCCGTGCTTCCCCAGTGGGCCACCACGTCTTTGGGTTCCCGGTCCTCGGAATGTGCTTCTCGGTTCCAGAGCTAAGGAGCCAATTTGCGTTCCTTCCTTGTCCCAAGGTCCTTCTCTTATTTTGAATAGTTCAACTTGTCTAAATTTATCAAGGGGGAAAAGGAATGTATTGCTCTGGCCTGAAAAATTCCTTGCTCAGTCCCTACTCCATTAAAAAAACATAATAATAATATTTGGAAGAAATTGGCCAATTCCAATTCTTTGGCCTGAAGGGACCCGATGATTTCAGAATCTTTTTGTGATTGTTTCTGTTCACATAGTGACTAGAACAATTCAGGCTTACCCACGCACCTCGATTATCCGTTGGTGTTACAGGAAGTAGGACTAGTGATCATGCTGAAATGAATTTTCCTTTTCCTTACCGATTTAGATAAAAGAGTGGAGAGGATGAGCTCTCAGAAAAGGTTTCCCAACCACTAATCTAGATGTGGTGATCATGTGAGCACTTGCGAAATCTCAGAGTTCTCTCTTCAGTCCAGATGAGTTTGACCACCGTTCTTTTACATATTTTATGGTTGAATTCTGTGACACAGTCATAGAATTTTCAAATTAGGAGGAACCTTAGAGATACTTAGATAAATACTGTCCTCCACATTCTACGAATGAGAAAATGGAGTCTGGATGGGATCTCAGAGGAGGATGAATTTGAGGTATTTTTTAGTTAACTTACTTCCCAAGGAAAGAATCTTTATCTCAGTGTTTTAAATATTAGATCATCCTCTTTTCCCTCTGTTGTTGACACTCTCACTTCCCTTTGAATAGAACAGGTAAACCAAAATTCAGAAAAATGGGAGACAAAGACGTTTTTATTTCATTCAAAATTTAACACACAGATTTATCCTAAGTAGAAGCATGGAGGAAATAGTATTGATTGTGTTCACACTGCCCTTGATTAATGCTGTATGTGTTATATTCCTGATTTGTTTCCTAAAGAGCAATGAGTGGGTAGGAATATGCCAAACTTCCACTGCTGAGAATAGTATACCCTCCATTTTCTTTGTTTTTCTTTTTTCTTCTCCGTATAACAAAGCTTATAAAAGAATGTCACTTCAATAATACTTTTGTAACATTTTTATTGAGATATAAATCACATACCATACAATCCATTCATCTTAAGTGTACAATTCAATGTTTTTTAGTATATTCACAGAACTGTGTAATCATTACTACAATCAATGTGAGAATATTTTGTTGTCCAAAAAAGAAACCTATATCCTGTAACCATCACCATCCCTTAATCCTTTCATCTTCTACCACTAGTCTACTTTCTGTCTTTACAGATGTGATTATTCTGGACATCATATAGTATGTGGTCTTTCATGACTGGCTTTTTTTTCACTTAGCCTAATGTTTTTGCCATCCATCCATGTCGTAGCATGTATCAGTGCTTCATTCTTTTTTACGATAATATTTTGTTGTATGGCTATACCACATTTGTTTAGCCATTCATCAGTTAGTGGACATTTAAGTTATTTCCACTTTTTGGCTATTATATATAATGCTGCTATGAACATTTATGTGCGAGGGTTTGTGTGTGTGTGTGTGTGTGTGTGTTTGCTTTTATATCTCTTGGATATGTACTTAGGAAAATAATTGTTGCGTCAAATAATAACTCTGTGTTTAACTGTTTGATAAACTGCTATGTGGTTTTCCAAAGTGGCTGCACCATTTTACATTCCCAGCAGTATATACAGGTTTCAATTGTTTCGCATCCTCACCAACACTTCTCATTATCTGTCTTTTTGATTAACGACACCCTAGAAGTTGTGGAGTGGTATCTAATTGTGGTTTTGATTTGCATTTCCCTGATTACTAATGATGATGAGCTCCTTTTCATGTGCTTATTGTAGATTTGCATTTTTTGATGAAATCTATTTAGATAATATTTTTAGTAAGAAAAAATGCATACTTTGGTAAGTTAGAGAGAAAAAGATTTGAAACAAAGATTGTTAGTAGGAGGTTAACATTTGACTGGAGAAATTAAAAGAAAAAGTTTCATTCTAAGTGGTTATTATGACTAGTGAATTAAAAAAAGGCACATGTGTATAATTATGTGTGCATATCTAAAACTATATGTATATATAGTTATATACTTCCTATATTCCAAAAAATGATCTGAGGCAATAAAAGAAAAATATAAATTCATTCGTTTGTTTAGTTGGCACCTGCTGTATTCAAGGCATAATGCTCAGTTCAAAAGATATGTTAAATGAATAAAACAGATTAGATAACTTTTAGGCAGGAACTGAAAACATAGCATATATGTCACCTTATACTCTCTCTGTAGTCACTTACATGTGCACTATGGAATCCTGAAGTAGACGGAGTCACCTTGACTCATACAGTTGTAATGGGTTCATCAGGAAGTCTTGTTGATTTTTTTCAAAATATGATTTCATTTCCACTACTATAATTTTAGATGAAGCAATTTTTTATGTTCATATTATTACTTCAGTTGGCTTCAGAATTCTGCACTTCGTTTTATTCCAAAGATATGACAAGATGAATCTTATAAAACAAAACAATAAAATCCTCAGATTTTATTATTTTATCCTTTTGCTCAAAACCTCGAATGACTCCCTTTTTCTTATTTTATTAAATCTACGTGCTCTGCCAAGTTTAATGTTCCCTATCAATGTTCCCATATCCTTGCCTCCATTAATCCATTCACTAATTCATTCAGCATATATCTCTGGGTGCCTACTGTGTGCCAGTACTATGCCAGGGCTGAGAAGAATACCTTGAAGAAGGTCCTTGACCTCACAGAGCATGCAACACAGCAGAATCCTGGAAAAGCAGAAGCCATGGAGTAGACACGATGCTCGAGGGCAGCTTAGAGCATGGCAGGAGGTGCTTAGAAGACGGGCATACACTCTCACTTGAGAATTGATGAAAGTTTTCTTGGAGGAAGTGGCAGAATGTGGATCCCAGTCAGTGAAGGAGAGGAATACCATTGTTCCAGGTGGAAGAAGTTGTGCAGGAGAGGACAGAGGTGAGAAAGATCCCACTTATCTATTAAAGGGAGTGAAAAGTTAAAGACACAGTTGAAGGAATGAATGGAATGGGATCCAGGTAGAGGTGGAGAAATCAGTCTCAGAAAGGAGGAGGGAAGGATGAAAGGATGGAATGCTAATTTCATAGGGTTGGTGTTGGGAAACAGGCAGTGGCTCTCTTTTTTGATGGCTCTTATTTTTCATGTAAAGCAGGAGCTAAGAAACTCAGCTTAAGTTGGGAGGTAAGGGTTACAAGTGGGAGGTCTGACATGAATGAAGATTTGAAATAGCCCTGTTATGAGACAAACAGCACTCTAGGGCAGTGTAGGGCCAATGGAAATGAAAAACAGTGAACCTACACTGTGGTGGTGGGGAGTGCAGGCTCTGTAATAAGACACACCTGGATTCAAGTTACCATGAGTCCCTGCTCTGACTTGGGCAGGTATGTAATGTCTCTGATGCTTAGTGTCTTCATGCAGTAGAAATGATATTAGTACACTGGGTTATTCATGGGTCTTTGGGGAGTATTAAATGAGATAACACATGTAAAGTGCTTAGTATGATATCTAGTAGGTAGTAAGAGCTTAATCAATATTTTCTATTTATAATAGTAAAGTACCAGTTTGGTCCATAGTAGTGCTAAGCAGCACAGTAGTAGTGCTAAGCATGGGGAAGGGGGAAAGTTGGATGTACACAGAGATGACTTTTCTAGGGAGACTTGATGGAAGGCTAATTGGTGAATGAGTTGGTGATATTGGCAAGAGTGGTCAGATGATGGACTCAGAGCTGGATCTATGAAGCGACAGTCAGATGAGGCTGATAGGTAGGTGTGCGAGGAGTAAACTCAGTGAGCGAACTAAGGCAGGAGATTATAATGAGAGAGTAGGAAGTTTGAATTTAATATTTCAGAGGTGTTGTGATTATAAACAAAGACTCTACATTAGTATGGCTGCCTACTCAAAATGCTCAGACTTGATAATTTGTCTGGTAAAATCTCTTACTACCTCTGACATGCCAGGGAGCAGGCAGATCAATGGACTGAGAGATTGGATGGATTTTTGGAGACTCCTACAGCATGGGAGTATTTGCAGATTGAGAGGAAGACAATGAGCCATGTGCTAAAGTGATCAGTGAATGAGGGAAGTGACTGGGATGTAGGGCAGATAAAGATGACAATGTTGAAGGGGAGTAGGGTTTTCCCAGAAAACTGGGGGAGGAATAATTTAGAAGGAGTACTGGGGAATAAGAAAGATGATTTGTTTTTTCTCCCAATCTTGACCTTGAAGGCTGTGGAAGAATGTCATCCTCTACTTAAGAGAGGGAGGCCCAGGAAGCCATGTCCTCAAGGACTAAGCAGGCTTCTCTTGAGGCAGGGGGGTTGAGGGAAAATTGAGAAGGCTGAGGATGGAGGGCAGTCATAGTCCCCAGACAATAGTTTTGAGGGTATCATGCAGCAACATGGGGTAGTGCGGAGAGCGAAAGAGTGGGTGTACTTCCAAAAGGATTCCACTTACTTCATTGGGATTTTCTGTGACATTAGTGACAATTCCATGAGGTCAAAGCTGCATTGCAGCATTGTTTATTATCATATTCATGGTTGACAGTAGCAAAAAGTTTTCAAAGTACTTGGACTTGAATACTAGATTATAAAGTCACGCTTTGAATTGAATTTCTTTATTCATAAAAAAATTGTTGTTATATCTTTTCAACTTACTAATGATCAGTGTTTTAGCTAAAATCTGCTAGAGGAAAGAAATTGTTCTCAGCTATTCTCGTGACTTGATCTCAAAACATTCATGATGATTTTGCGTTCCAGCAAGTAGAATCCCAGGATTTTCAATAAAAAAGAATTTCAGAAGTTTTAGCAGTTATCGGATATTTTTCTGTCAAATGAGAAGTAAAAAAGCAAATTGATTTACTTTCTCACTTTTAATTTTTGAATAAAATTCTTCTTTATGTGCCCTGTTTTTATGAAAGAAATCATTCTTGTTTAATTTTTCTGTGTATAAATATGATACCTGATCATTGTAGAAATTTTAAAAAAATCTTGTAGAAAAAAGGTAAAAAAGGAAAGCCAATATCCCTCCACATCTTACTCCCCAAGGGAAGGGACCATTATTGACATTTTAATGAATGACCTGTGAAAACTGTTGGTGCAGAACTCAAAAGAAAGTATGGAGAAAGGTTATGATACTTGGTTTAAGGTTTACCTGAGTTTGAGTAGTAGTATTTCATGTTTGTCTTTTTATCCCAGAAGTACAGTGAAAGTCCTTGTTTCTCACTGGCACTGCATTCACAGGGAAACCCCTGGCTATTTGCTGCCAGTACCATCGTGGGAGGGCAGCTGTTTAGTGCTGGATGAACTTAGAGTCAGGAAAGTCTTTTTTATGTGCTTTGTGCTTGTTAGAACACATTTACTTGGGGTCAGATTTATGGTTAAAAAAAAAAAAAAAGCCTGATAAATGCCAGCATCTCAGGGTCTAGAGTCTCTTAACTTAGAGACAGTATTTAAGGAACTAATCTAGATCATTTCAGATTGACATGTCTGAGGGTAGTAAACATTAGGAGCGTTGTACATATTGGTTTTCTTTCATTCAAGAATTTTGAGTTGAGTTTTTTCCAAGGATGTTTAAGAAAACAAGCTCAGTGCCCGTTACTGTTGTCAGCGCCAGGTATGGGAACCCTGCCCAATTGGAGAGAGCCTCATGGTGATTATGAAGAGAAAGCTCTGAGAAATACAGTCCCCAGCAGGATTTGCTAGATTGGGCTTCTTTGTCAGTGTGATTCTTCCACACAATTCTTGCTGGACATGTGCTAACTGACCTGTCAGCTGCTCTGTCCTCATGATTCTTTAGACTGAGTCAACCCTGGTCCTCTGTGAGACTTCTCCCTTCCCTGGCTGGATTCCCCTGATGCCCCAGCCATTTCCAGGCATTAACCATCCAGAAGGACATTGTTCTGAGGCAGATTTTCTGACTTACTCCTTACCTATCTGCACTGAGCTCTTAAATCCACCTTGTTCATTTGATGGGCAGCCATGAGATTAAATCGCTTGGCTCGTCTCTACAGGGGTGTTGTCTTCATTGTCTAGAGGATCTCAGGGAGCAGACATTGAATGTTCATGAGACTGGGCACACCTCCTCAACAGATATACACGTCCCGAGAGCTAACAATACCTGCTGCTGCCTCTAAGGTTAACCCACAGCAATGGGTCTTCTATTTGCTATTTTCTGAATGCTCTTCATTGCATTCTTTTAAAGATGTTTTTTATATTAAAGTATAACTTGCATACAGTAAGTGTACACATCTTCAGGCACAGTTTTCAGTAAGACTCAATTAAGGAAGGAAGTTGAGTTTTTAGAAGTGAATTTTCTTAAAATCTCCATGGGTTCGTGTATTCCATGGTAAGCTTCCAGAGCTCCTGTGAGAGGGATCTCAGGAGGGAGGGCACACCCGCCTCCTGACTTTATATAACATGTGTGGAATGCTTTTTCTTAAAAACAAAACAAAACAAAAAACAAAACAAAACAAAAATACATGCTCATTGTACAAAGTGCAGAGAAGTTCTGTACAGCTCTTTGCGTCCAAGTCCAAGTTGGTTCTTTCTGAAATGTTTGATGGAGGCCTCTGTATGCAAATCTCTGCTCCTCATTTAAATCGGTGGATACTTGACTTAAAGTCAGGCCACCAGGCTGTGGGTTCAGGGTGGCCAATGAGGGCTCTGCTTCGGCTGAATTATGCACCATAAGCTGTTCAGGAGAGGGTAAAAAGTACCACTGAGAGCTGAGAGACAGAGCCCAAGGAGGCAGAGAGGTCTCGAGAGGACTGTGACTGCGCTGCCCTGGACAGCTGTCACCGTGAGCAGCACCATGCCCAGAGGTAACATGTGAGTGCGCGTCATAAACAGCGCTCACATCTGGTGTTCCAGACAGCCACAAACACATCAACCTAAATGTAAAGTGGCACTGCTAACAGTACGTCTGTAATTACATCTTATTTTATTAGTTGCAAAGGATAATTGCATCCAGAAAATTCCCAATGCAAATGTACACTACAGAGATAATATATATGTTGCTCCAAGAAAACAATGTGGTAGAGAGGGCCCCATATAATGTTAAGTACCTTTCTAGCACTCATCACTGATTAAGTGCCGGGAGGGCCATGGGAAAACAGGGCAAGGGGTGCTGCCAGAAGTCAGGATGTTTGAATCCTCCCCGGACTCACAAATCTGTTAATCTCTCAACTCTCTGCCCCTAAGTGTCTTGAGGGAGGGGGATGGCTTTGGAAAACACCAGGCAGTTACATTCTCGGGACTGGATGCTCAGGCAGCTGGTTTTGGTCAAGCTGAGGCTTAGGTCAGCCCTGGTGCACGCACCGTTGGCAAAGTGATTGTGATAACATGCTCTTGCCTTTTCAAGACAGCCTGCTGAGCTCAGCAGGGGCATCGAATGCCATGCACTTTTCCATCTCAGCAATGTGAACACAAATCTCTTAATGATTAATAGAATTGATTTAAGCACTGAAGCTTAGGAGCTAAGAGATGTTGCAGATCGAGCTCTGTATCTTTGCATATTATAATTTTCTTGTTTAGGGATTGGACTGAATTGTCTTTATTGTTAAGATATCAAACAGAAAAAAGAAGGCATAGCGCTTTACATAGAGATGCTCAGAAAATGTTATCATTAATGCTGAAATTATCCAGAAACTTAAAATATTTGTCTCTAGTAAAAAAATCGTTAACAGCTTTTAAATATTTTTCATGTAAAATGATAGTCTGAGCTCTCATAATTTGTTTTTATTTATTTTTTGTCCTATGGGTCATCACTTTAAAAAGCTGTTGTTAATTTCAGAAGCTATTAACTATTCTCAGAGCCAATGAGGCATAATTTGAGATATTAAAAGTTATGTTTTTGAACGTATCTGATGACAATTGCCTGTAAGTTGCATGATGTGCATATCAGTTGATCAGTGAGATAGTTTTAGTTTCCACTGTAGTCCTTTTGGAGGGCGGCTATGAGATGGATGAGGCAAGGCACCTGAATTGGGCAAAAGGCATGAATGGAATTGGTATTTTTTTCCTTTTCATCTTGTTCTATGGTGATCCTAATAATCTCTGCTCCTTTCCCTTACTATGTTCAGTCCATGGCAGTGAAAGAAAGAGGGTGGAGGTAAAAGATAAGAGTGTGGATGAGGACATAAACAAGGTCCCTCTTCACCAAGGGAGCTGGAGTACGGGCACTTCATGCCTGCAGGTGCCTGCTCTTTGTGCATTGGAAAGGAGCTGTGCCAGGGGCCTAGAGATTCTCATGGGCCTAAGTCAAGTACATTCGGCCAATTCTGATGTTTCCAGACACACAAGGCGGGTATGTAGGGTGCCTTTTTGAGCATCATAGGAGCTTAGTGGGAAAGGAAAGAGTTTGGATATTTTGGGATGGTGGGCAGCTAGTCCCAGCACCAACACCCTTCAGCTATTGCATTGGGTTGAAATTCTACCATCATGACCTGGAAGCTAGGAACTACGTGAGGGAAGTGAGTGACAGCAGGACAGGAGCTTTCCAGGAACTATTCTTTGGGCCCAGACTTGAGAGAGATGTCCACGGTGGAAATTCTTGCAAAAAAATTATATCTGATTACATCTTCTGTGTATGTGTATGTGTGTGTATATATATATATATATTATACATAAATATATATATTATATATAAATATATATGTATATATACATAAAATGAATACACATATGTGTATAATATGAATTATTTATATAAAATGAATATGAGCTCACCATGGCAAAGGAGACAAATATCACATTATTTTAAAATAATCAGAACCTATCACTAGAAAAACAAAAGCTGCAAGCTCCATTATACATTTTACCAAGCAAACTAAATATAAAGTGTCAGAAAATAAATCTACAGAGAATGAAATTTTTAGGCAGTGAAATGTATAGATTATTTCTACTTTTATTATTAAACAAATAGAAATAATCAAATACATACATTTTCATTTAATACACTATTGTTGCTTTATATAATACGTCCAAATGAAGAGTCCATGTGATTGAGGAATTTGATCAGTGTCATCCACTAGGACTTTGAGAGAATACTGGATATCTTTGGACTAATGCCTGCAATATATTTAAAGAAATAATGCTAATTTTAAATAAAGACAGTCATAGCGTACAATTTTCTCCTTTCACTGGGGGGAGATTCAATACAAAAGAAAAGTACAGGCAAAAAAAATTACTGCAGTGTGCACATGGCCACGTGGGAGGGCAGCACTTGTCCAGAGTGAGATGCCCACACGAACCCTTTTCTTTTCCCACTACTACAGACCGATATCCTCCCCTCAACCCTCCTTCTTGCCAACACAGATAGACCATCAATGCCTGAGACTTCCAGCCTCATTTCCCATTCTCCATTTCACCTCCCTGCTGGTCCAGAGTGAGCTGGTGGTAGCAGGACTCTGAGAAGGCTGAGAAATGGGGAGAATAGCTTCCAAGCCTTGTTCTTAGTCATTATGAAGAACTGTTTGTATGTGATAATGTCAATGAATGGCTTTCTAAACAACTTTGGGGGCATGTTTATTTCATTCTTACCTTATTTTTCCTTTAGGTTAGTTCTATTGCTCTGAATTTCTGGATTCCAGTGTTAGAGGGTGGGTAGTCTTTCTGAGTACTCCCATCATGATGCATCTGGAGCTATAAAACATTTTGGGGAGTGCTTTCTTAAAGTAGCCCCAGTAGATACTGAATAACATCACGAATCTAAACTCTTCTAAATATCTAGCAAGACAAGGAAAAAAGCATATACCTTTTTCTCCACCTGATTCAATTTGCTTTACATTGATAAGGTAGCCTCCTGGATGTTTTGGTACAAAATGCTTCTTGTGGAAGAATTTCAGACCTTCTTCCTTCTGACAAACTTAAAAGGTGCTTTAGTTTTTGGTTCATTCGCTCAGTCATCTATTTATTTCTTTATTAATAGGTATTTAACAAATGCTTATTGTGCGCCAGTCACTGTATTGGGCACTGTGCATACATGGATGAATGAGACGTAGTCTGTAACTTTCAGTGGGGAAGACAGATTTAAAAGCAAGAGTTGTGATATGATGTTTGGAATGGGATGATAGAGACAAGCAGAGGCTGGCATGAGAGAGCTGGCTCAGAGGGGCATTCACCCCAGCTGAGAGTCTTGGGAAAGCTCAGAGGCCTGACTGACACTTGAAGGATGAGGAAGGCAGAAGTATGGGGAAAAGATATGGACTGAAACAAGTCCACTGGATTTGGTAATTAGGGGCCATAGTTACATCAGCCAGATCTATTTCAGTAGAATGCGGGGACCGGCGGGGGGTGGGGGTGGCCTGCAGGTGGATTGTAACAGACTTGGGAATAACCAGCAAGGCAGGAGGTGGAGATGAAAGAGAAAGGGTGGGAACAGGCTGGATGGTGGCTTTGAGATAGTTTTGGGGTCAAGGAGATATTTTATTTTTTATATTCAGAGCTTGAAAAATCTGTGCAACGTTCCAATAGTAAAAGTGAGGGTAAAGGGCCAGGAGGGGTGGGTGAAGGGTATTTTGGTGGCATAGGGGAAGTGACAAGAGCCACGGGTCCAGGCGAATGAGCAGGTCTTATGTAAATGGTAAAAGTCACTCTAAAAAAGCAGTTGGGAAAGGCCTGGTTTGTAGAGTGAAACCTACTTTTCTTGGTGTCCCTTTAGGACAGAGGACACCTGGAAACCCAGTCTCAAAACACTTTGCGTGGGTGTAAGGCAGAAATCACCAACTATAGTGTCAGCGGAGTGGGGAAGGTGGGGACTCTGGCAACCTGGAGAGTCTTTACCCTTCTCGGAGAGTGGCTCAGGGCCCAGCGCGTCTGTCACAGAAAAATGGAGGTCCAGTGTTGCTGGATCAAGAGAAGCCAGAAATCTGGATTTTTTTTTGTGAAATCTTGCAATTTTAAAATGTTGTCAAATGTTAAACAAAACGGTTTGGTTCAAACAAAATATGCCTGCTGGCCCAATCTGGCCCCTGGGTACCAGTTTGCAATCTCTGATATGGAAGACCTCTTTTATGACTTTATTCTGCCATTTTCATGTGTCAAATCTATCCTCCCTGCGTAACTATGGAGAAAAATGTTAATATGGAAAATAACATGGATAGTTGGAGAAAAGTAGTACAATAATGCGTTTAATCCTCTTGAATCTAGTTATATGCTGTGACCTCTCCAGGACTTTAATTTTAATAAGTTGATTCCTTTCTGTCTGTGCCTATTAACTGAATTTTCTTTGTTCATTTTAAAGTCCTCTGAAAAGTTGAATTGCTCTAGGAACCAGAACAGACTTAATTACTTAGCTTATTATGAAAAATAAAAATGGAATACGGTAATTTTTTTTTATATTAGGCCCTGAGACTATAGGGCAAGTCTGAAAAAAATTATAGATACAAACAGGGAAAATATCTGTGTGTGCCAAGAGAAAAGGGACTTTTATAGTTTATGCTTTGCTTGGCTTTGACTATTAATCACTTGTTTGTGGCAGGATAAGGACTAATGATGACTCATGAAAACCAGAGAAGATACGTGTAAACCTCGCATCAGGGAGGAGGTGAGTAAAGATGCTTTGATTCTAAAATTTGATGACTTAAGCTATTAAATGCACTAGAACAGTGGATCATAAACTTTATTGTGTATCAGAATCACTTCTGAAGGTTCATTAAAACACAGGTTGCTGGACCATGTCCCTAGAGTTTCTGATTAGTAGGTTTGGGGGGTGGAGAACTTCCATTTCTAATAAGTTCCCAGGTGAAGATGATGCTGCTGGTTCAGGGGTCATCCTTTGAGAGCTATGGTTCCAGAACACCTCCAGGTTTTACTATTTATAGATATCACCTCTGAACCATGTTGTGTTTGCATTTACTTAAATTTGTTGAGTCTCTTGGTTTATAAATTGCTAAAGTCGATGTGAGCTTTTGGACCACTGGACTGAAGATCTGGTATTAGTTGCATGAAAACAGGAGATGTGCTGGTCCAGGCGGGAGAGGTTCTTTATCATGTACGTCCCGGGTTGTTTTTCTCTTTTGGATGCTGCTGTTTCATCTGGGGAGGTCTGGTGATGTGTTTGCTCAGTGACGCTGATATCTTGATTATCAAGCTATTGACTACCAGCTACAAAGCCCATCCTTTTGTGCCGTGCTGTGTGATGCAGGAGCTAGAACTCCACACACTAACTTTCTGCTGTTTCTGTGAAGTTCTGTCATATGGGGTGCTGGTAGGTTTTGCTTTTCTGACTGATCCATGAATCCAGCAATGTCCACTGTGATGCTAGACTCCGTGCAGGCTACTGCTTTCAAATTCCAGAAAGTAGGTAATACCACATGCTTCAAAAGCTGCCCAGGAAGCACGTAAACTACTGTATCTCTATGGCTGTAGTTCCACGGAACAGAATCAGTCATCTGAGGTGCTTGTATAAATGCACATTTCTGGGCCCCACGCCCAGACCTACTGCATTTTAGATAAACCTTCTACATGACTCTCCGTGGTAGGTGTGATGATTAATTTTATGTGTCAACTTAATAAGTCTGTGGTGCCCAGTTTTTTGTTCAAACAGCAGTTTACGTGTTGCTGTGAAGATATTTTTAGATGTGATTAACATTTAAATCAATAGACTTTGAATAAAGCAGGTTACCCTCCATAATGTGGGTAGGTCTCAGCCAATCAATTGAAGGCCTTAAGACCAAAGTCCGAGGTTTCTGAAAGAGAAGGAATTCAGCCTCAGGACTGCAACACAGAATCCCTGCCTGAGCTTCCAGCTGGCTGGCCTGCTCTGCAGATTTCACGCTTACCTAAATTTCCGGCCTGCTGGGCATGCCATGTGGATTTTGGACTTGCTAGCCACTGCAATCTGTCTGTCTGTCTGTCTATCTACCTACCTATCTATCATATTGGTCTGTTTCTCTAGAGAATTCTGCCTAATACAAAAGAGGTAGGGTTCAGGAGCCTGTGTTTTGACCAGCACTCAGGGTGATTGTGATGTGTTGGACTGTGAAGCTCTCTGGTGAGAGTTTTAGAGAGCAGAGAACACTATAGAAATGGTCACCAAGTGCTTTGGAATACTTAGTTCATTTGTACGTTCATTTATTAACTATTTCTCAGAGTCTGAGGGACCTAGAAACTCTTTCAGGCGCTGGGCATGTTGCGGTGTATAAGACAGATCTAAGCAACTCTCGAGAGAGTACCAAGGTCTCACTCTTAAGACTCTTAGATGCAGCTTCTGAAGCAATTACAAAAATAAACCTTGTGTACATTTTAAAGGGCTGCAGTGATCCTCTTTCTCTGCTTTTACACTAAAATTTTTACTCCAGCCATAAGAAATATACCTTTATGATGACTCCATAACTTAAGAATATTTTTTTAGTCTTAGAGTCAGGTCTCTTGGCATTTAATTATTATAGCCTTTTTCTTATTTTAGTAAAACTTTTAAATTAAGTTCAAGAAGTACTTGCTGTGGGCCAAGCATTATATTAAATACTTTCCCTTTCAGAGGTTCAAAGTTTAGTGAGGAAAAGCCTGACGATAAGCTAGCCATTAAAATACAGCAGAGTTGTTTTAAAGGTATGTACATGGTATCTTGAGAGAACAAGAAGGGCCCCATCCTGAAGTTGGCTGTAGAAGGCAACCTCTTCTCTGTCTATCTAATGAGCACGACCTGAAATAAGACTTCCCTTGAATTGATGGAGTCATGTTACTCTGCATAAGGACTGCAAAATCGAGCTACAGGGCACCCCATCATTTTGTCTTGCACCATAGGTGGTAAATTTAGTATCTGTTGGCTTCTGTTATTTGGTGCCAGATTCATTGCTTGGGGGGGTGTGTGAAGGTGAGGGGAGAGGTATTGAAAATGAAGTGGTTCCAGGGTGATAATATTTAGTCTTGATTCCACGTTTTTTCATATTCTATTATCTTCTTGGTTTCTTTTTGGCTCTGTCTTTGCAATGCTCTATACATTTGAGAATAAGGCTTAATCACCATATATAACAAATTAAGGTGATAATGATTCTTTTTGATAATATGCCATTTTTCTCTGAATGTTGTTTTAGTAAGTGCTGTGTTCCAAGTTTCTCATAAGAAACAGATTTTCCAAGATATCCCAGAGGCATGTACTGCATATTTTATGTGCAGATAAGGAAGAGCTGGAGTAGATTAGTATCTAAGGAATACATGTAGCCTAAAATAAAGGAGATTCATTCGCATGTTCAAAAACAATTTTAAATTACTAGATCCTACTTCAGAATATACTTTTGAAGATAATATTTTTTAAATCACATGGCCAATGTTAAAATTAATTAAAGAGAAAGAAAAGTTTATGTTTGATTTATTCACCAGTGAAAACAGGAGAATTTATGCATCATAAATCTTTTATGCCACAGTATTTGGGTTAGTCATCCTTTATGAAGATGATGCCAGAAAAAGCATACTATTTGTATCTAAACTTCTGATCCTTAAATCATTGTATTTTACTAGAGAAAGAAGCCCAAGTCCTTATCATTTTGTATTTTAACTATTGAATTTATATATATTATATACACATACGTATATGTGTGTGTACAGATATGCATACACATACATGCACAGACACAAAAAGTAATCACATATAAATGATCAGCTTGATAAATTTACACTAGCTGAACTCATTCCCGTAACCAGTACCCATATGGAAACAGAATATTACAGACACCCCGGAAGTCAAGTCATACCCATCCCCTAAGGGTAACCACTGTCCTGCCCCTAACAGCATAGATTAGTTTTGCCTGTTTTTATACTTAAAATAGAATCATACATTATGCACTATTTTACTTATATTTTATTTAATTGCTTGGATTTGAATTTATATATTGACTCATGTTGGCCAGCATTTGAATAAAACTAGGGCTTTCAAACATTGAAAAGCATTTTTTTTTTTGAGAAGCATTTAGCACTAACATTCCAATTTCTGCTTCTCAAAAGTTGGGCTTTTCTCCAAGCTCTGGAGGGTCACAGCCAGTAAGACCTATGAAAAATAGGATATAAAATCTCCATTAATAATTCTTATATTGCTTACCCATTAAAATGCCATTTTGGATATATTGGGCTAAATAACATATATTATTAAAAAATCATTTTACCTGCTTTTTAAAAAAATGTGGTAACTAGGAAGTTTAAAGTCACATATGAGATTTGCGTTATATTTCTAGGGGAAGCACTGACTCCAGGGGTCACAAGGCTAAGAGGGGCTTAGCAACCTGGCTGGTTAGGATTCCCACTAACAGCCTCTCAGTGATGCACTCAGACTTTTTCGTTTCCCATCAGAAAGGGCCCTGCTCTCAGCTCCCGGGCAAACGGCCAGTGTCTATGGTTCCTAGATTTGGAGACAGAGATTTGCTCACCTTGCTGTATTTTTTTTTTTTTTTTTTTTTGCCACGTCTTCAGAACGAAGTAGCTTCATATATATATATATATGTATTAGTTTAACCAGCAATTTCTGCATATACCCTTTTCATCTGGCCTCATGTTTTGGTTCAAATCAGTTCTCTCCTTTCTCCTGAAAGGGCCTCCTTTCTCTTTTCAGAACCATCAGGTAGTACTAGTCCCTCACCTCTTCTCTATACCCTCTTCTCTAGCTGGGGTAGGCATGGATTTCAAAAGGTTTAATTTACAAAAGGTTGTTGTAAATCATCATTTGGTTTTCAGTGTATGTTTTCATGCCAAGTCAGGATGGTGGCTGAGGTCCTTGGTCAGCCAATGAGTGCCATTTCACTCATAATATCTCTGAAGCACAGTATTTACATTTCTATTTAAAATATGCTAATTAGAGGCCACAGGTGATATAGTAGCCTCAAAATATATGTCAGGAAGCACAGCCCCTGTCCTGGTGTGGGGGGTGGTGTTAGGGGTGAACTGCTCACCGATGGTTTATTGATTCTCTACATTAAAGAAGAAAATTCATTCACTTCTTAGACATTCAAATTGGGTGAAATAAAGAACGACTACTCTGGGTATAGAGTCCATGGAAGTGTTAGGTTAATAATTGTGCTTGCTATTTATAATTTTTTTAAACACCTTCTCGCCTGCCATCTCAGCACCTATGGTTGGTGAGGAGCAGGTATGAGACATGTGAGGCAGCGAAAAAAACCTACGAAAATTCCTCCTTCAAACAACTTGTCTTTTAGTTGTTGGGCAGATAATACACACACATACACACACAGAGCAAATGATATCGCATCTTTAGAAGGTGATAATTGCTGTGAAGAAAAAAATAGAGTAAGTTTCGAGATCACTTGCTCAGGAAGCTACACAACATACATCACACGGATGTAGAGAAGTCTTTTTAGAGAATAGTGATTCTCCAAATGTAATCTGGGTTTGCAGGGGTTCCTGACATCAAAATCATCTACATAATACTTTCAATTCTAAGATGTCATTGCCCTTTTAAGTCTCATTCTTACATGAGAGTACACTGGAGTTTTCCAGAGACTGCATGACGAGTGATATCACACAGATCGACCGCAGAAGCAGATGAAAGCCCAGCTGATTTTTATTAAGCCAGACTTTGAGATTTGTAAACATGAAGACGGTGCCACTTTTCTCACTTTTTTTGTTTTGGAAAATATAGTTAAATTTTTCATAAACAATGTAATTTAATGTTGGTATTGAATGGCTTGTTATAGTAATTTTTAAAATAATATTTAAAATTTATGTTTTCATTTCAGATTTAGTAAATATCAGTAGATGTAGCCGACATAAATAAATAAAAGCTTTTTGAGGTTTTAAATTATTTTTAAGAGTTTAGAGACCAAAGAACTTCATAGAGGAGGAGGTGGTATCTGAGCTGGGTCTTCAAGAAGCAGGGGATATAGAAAATCAAGATGGAGGCTGGCATTCAGGCATTCCTGGAGGAGGCTCACGTAGGCTCAGTGTGGCCTAGATCATGGTCAGGTCCGAAGTGTAGGGTCCAGGTCCATTGCGACCCCAGCCCTGCCCTTCTGGTATTTCTTTTTTTCCCCCCTCTTTAAGCCCCCCTCTCCCACTTCCACCCCTGACCTATGGATGCTGCCTTTTCCCTTTAAGAACTGAGTCACTGAAGGCAGGGCGTCTTCTGCCACATATTCACGGCGTGTACCCAGGGCCTGGCACACCCGGGGTGTGGTCAGTGGCTCCACCTGGGGCGTGAACCTAAGACCTTCTGCGTGTAAAGTAGACATGCTAACCACTACATTATGGATATCTCTTTCTTATTTCCCCTTTTAGTACCACAGGAAATCGGAATAAGGGAAAATGCCCTCCTTGGGGGCCACACAATTTCCTTAATCTTTGTCCTGTGCAAGAAAGGGTGTTTTAAGCCTCAAACATTCAAAAACCTTTTCTTTGTTGTTTCTTTGGTAATATAAATCTCTTAAATACACAATAAGCTTCTATTTACTTCTAATCAGTTTGTGAGCCGATAATCATACCTAAGTTCTTTCTGAGATGTGATTTTCGAACGTACTTGATTTCTTTACTTTTCACTGTTGCTCTCCAAAAGGGCTGTTCCCACTGGGAGTTATGTAAGGTTCCTCCATTTGTCCTTATATTCTCCGCAAAGTCCCCGATTACCCAGCTATCTAAGTGCTGCCAGTCCAGTGGGTATGAAGTCATTTGCTCATTGTTGTTTTAATTTGCATTTCTCTAATGACTAATGAGTTTGCACATCTCTTCAAAACTTGTAGCCTTTTAGGTTTCCTCTTTTTTAAATTGTTCATTCATATCCTTTGTCCATTTTTTTTTTCCTATTGGTGTTCTTGTTTCTTTTTACTGTTGATTTTTAGAAGTTCTTAATATATCTATTAGTCCCTAACTGGTTTTAGACACACATTTTTTTTTATTAGTTTTAGGTATACAGTACAGTGGTAAGACATTTATATAGTTTATGAAGCAATTACTCTATCACCCATCTACCTCTACACAGCTATTACAATTCTATTGGCTAAATTCCCTATGCTGTACTCTATATCCCCATGACTATTTTTTAACTACTAATTTGTACTTTTGCAGTCCTTCATCTTTTTCTCCTATCCTTCAACCCCCCTCCCCTATGGCAGTCACCAGATCGTCCTCTGTATCTGAGAATATTTTTGTTTCGTTTGTTCCTTTTGTTCCTTAGATTCTGCATATAAGTGAAATTATATGATATTTATCTTCCTCTGTCTTATTTCACTCAGTATAATAATCTCTAGGTCCATCCATGTCATTTCAAATGGTAGGATTTCTTTTTATGGCTGAGTAATATTCCATTGTGTATATGAACCATAAATTCTTTATTCAATTATCTGTTTGATGGTCATTTAGGTTGCTTCCATATGTTGGCTATTATGAATAGCACTGCTGTGAACATATGGAGTGCAAAGGTCTTTATGAATTAGTGTTTTGGTTTTCTTTGGATAAATATCCAGAAATGAAATCGCTAGGTCAAAAGGTAGTTCCATTTTTAATTTCTTGAGGGACCTCCAGACTGTTTTCCATAGTGGCTGTAACAATTTGCACTCCCACCAACTGTGTATGAGGGTTCCCTTTTCTCCACATCCTTGCCAACACTTGTTTTTTGATTTATTGATGATAGCCATTCTGATGGGCGTGAGGTGATATCTCATTGTGGTTTTAATTTGTGTTTTGCTGATGATTAGTGATCTTGAGCATATTTTCATATGTCTATTGGCCATTTGTATTTTCTCTTTGGAGAAATATCTATTCAGGTCTTCTGCCCATTTTTAATTGGATTGCTTGTTATTTTGGTGTTGAGTTATAAGAGTTCTGTATAAATTTTAGATATTAACTCCTTATCAGATATATCATTGTCTAATATCTTCTCTTATTTCATAGATTGTCTTTTCATTTTGTCAATGGTTTCCTTTGCTGTGCAAAAACTTTTTAGTTTGATGTCTCATTTGTTTATTTTTTTCTTTTGTTTCCCTTGCCCAAGGAGATTTATCAGGAAAAAATTTATGGATAGCAATATCAGAGAGTTTACTGTCTATGTTTTCTTCTGGACATTTTATGGTTTTGGGTCTTGCATTTAAGTCTTTAATCTATTTTGAGTTTGTTCTTAGTCATGCATATTTTTCCTCCCATTTGTCATCTGTTTGTTAATTTTATCAGTGGTGTACTTTTAAAGTTTCGATATAAGCTAATTGTTTATTATTATCATCGTCATCATCATTATTATTGTTTATGCTTTTAGGGTTGTATTTAAAAATTCTTCCCCACTTTTAGGTCACAAAGATATCCTGTATTTTCTTCTGTCAAGTTTGTAGACATTTCCATTAGGTCTTTAATCCATCTTGAGTCCATCCTTGTATATAATACTTGATAAGGATTCCATTTTGTTTCTATTTACAGAGTGAGTCATTTTTTCCAACAGTAGGACCCTGTCTTACAGTTGTTTGTATCCCTTGCATACCTAGGAGAGTACATCCAAGAAATATCTGTTCGTTCATTGAATTAAAAAAATATGTTTCTAAATTGCTGTCTCAGTTGAGGTTTTATGGGAACCACTTATCTTATTCTTTCACCTCAAGTGTGGTTGGCCCCAGGAAAGTGTTGTAGGCCACAGAGTACCTTCAAAATTGATGCCCTCGATGACCAAAGTTTAACAGTTGGATCTTTAGAGATTAAATGAAAGGTTTCTTGTTTCCTGTTAAAATGCACCTATACCTGGGAGAGGAGAAATGTGTTGAGAGGAGTCCAGGAATCCAGCAAGGTTGGAATATAGCTATCTTTGGTGTAGGCATCCATTAATCCTTATCAGTTAGGATGGGAGACTGGCAAAAATCCCAATATTTTAGCTTTTATTAAATATTTGCATCTATACTCAAAAATGTACATAATTTATATTACTTGAGCTTCTGGGATCATTCTTCTCACTTGTAATCAATCCTAATTCATTTCGCACATTTGCAAACCTTCCCACTCCACTCAATCCTTCAGAACCTCACTACTCACTGACAGTGATGACTTTTCCTCCTCCTTCACTGGGAATGTTGAGATCATCCAACAGAACTCTCTGTTTTACCTCAGCATTTCTGTGCATCCTCCTCTGTTGTTATGGAGACTCAGTAGCCTTCCTTCTTTATAAAGCTTAAACTGCCACCTATTGTTACCTCATCCTTTTCTTTCCTTTATATGATTTCCTCTACCAGTTATTCTCTCTCGTGTGTGTCCTTATTCTTTTCCTATAGACATATTTACATGGCTCCTAAAGTGAGCAAACTTTCACTTTGAAACTACAGTACTTCCCTGTGCGGTAGATAGCATTTACTTAACATTTACTCCATCTTTCTCCTTTGTTCTTTCCTGTTCTCTAGAGTTTGGGAGGCTAAAAACTATATTTCTCAGATTACCTTGAAGCCAGGATTCTGAATATGATTTAGGTTCAGTCAGTTAGAAGTACCTGCATGAGATTTGGAAAATGGAAATAAAAGGACACTTCATGAGGCCAGATGTGTCTTATGTCAGGCAACGGTCACGAAGGTGTTCAGTTTTTCTTCAGCAGCTGTCCCAGAGGCCTCAGTGTCTTGTGTTGAGCTTCATGGCCATTGAAAGGCAGCAAATGGAAGATCTATTTTGCTGGAGTAGATTGTGGCAGAGATGGCATGGTTCTGCATCCAGTAGCTAGAGCGATGACTTCCAGTTTCATCTGGAGTCTTGCTGCTTTTACAGCATCTTGGTTACAGCAGGTACAGCAGCTTCCTTTGTGACTTGGTTTTACGTCACGGCTAGCCAGATAGACCGGTGAAATGGCCTTTTAAAGATTTGGTTATGATGTATTCTTCATTTCTGTCTGGATTTCTATTATAATTTCCATTTTCATTTTTATGTTTTTTTATCTCTTTGTTAAAGTTCTCATTGAATTCATCTGCATGTTCCCTAGGTTCATTGAGCATCTTTATAACCAGTGTTTTGAACTCCGTATCTGTTAGATCCCAGCCACCTTTGTCTTTGTTCAATGAGCTTATGGATAAAGTGGCTAAAAATCAAGACTAAGGGTTATATATGGTCTTAACAACACGGATTTCCACACAACAAAGGTCATCGGGCTATAGCATAGCTGATTCCCCAACTTCCCATCAGTGGAGACCAACACCTAGCCTACAATATGGCATCATTCCTCAGAGGATCAGCCAGCCACTGTTGGTGGACTGATTACATTGGACCACTTCTATTGTGGAAAGGACAACATTTGTTCTCATTAGAATGTACTCTTACTCTGGATACAAATTTGCCTTCTTACTTCTACCAAAATCACTGTCTGTGACCTTTAAGATTGCCTTATTCATCATCACAGTAGTCTAACAATGGACTCAGACAATAGCATCTAACACAAGAATTGATGATAGATAATAAACATTTATTAAGCAAAAAATAGAGACAATGGACTCATTTTATAGCAGATAAAATATGACAGGTTTCTGCCCATGCAATTCACTGGTTTTAGCAAGTTCCCCAACACTCTAAAGTAGCTGGCCAGATAGACGACTGGTGGAATGGCCTTTTAAAGATTCAGTTGTGGTGCCAGCTATGGCTGAGAGAATGTCCTTAGAATAGTGTATACGCTCTAATAAAGCAACTAATATATAGTGTTTTGTCTCTCTTGGGCAAGACTCATGTGTTCAGGAAATCAAGGAGTAAAAATGGGAGTGGCTTCTTTCACTATTAACCTTAGAATTTTATTAGTGAAACTTTTTCTTCCCATCTCTGTAGTGTTGGGTTATGTAGGAGACTTAGTTCCTAATAGAAGAAAGTTTCTGCCAGAGGATACAGCAGTGGTTCCACTGAATTGGAAGTTGAAGCTGCCACCTTGCCACTGGGCTCTGCATACCAGGGAATCAATGAGTAAAGGCAGGGCGTTCCTGCACTGGCTGGGGAATTGGTTCAGACTACTGAGAGCTGGGTCACTCCATTAGGCAAAGACCTGTGACCGGTAGTGATGCCTTTTAGGGCAAAAGGAATATGGAATGGGTAGTGGAAGGAGAAAGTTATGAAACCATATCGCTAGTTGGAGCAAAAAGAATCATAATATTATGGATATTTCTCTCTCTCTCTCTTTCTCTCTCTTATACATGTATACATATATATATATATATGTATATATATAATCTATCTCAACAAATTCTTTGCCCTTCTTCCATTTCCCTGCCACCTCTCTCTATATATCTTACAGAGTTAAGTTATAGATATAAAAGGGGAAGTGTGACTCACATAAAAATAGAACAAGGATTACCGAAAGATAAAACAACTTTGTATCTTTTTTGAGAGAGAGGGTTAGTGTTTTAGTTTGGATAAGAGTTGCATAATGTTAGGTAGAGGCATGACTTCGAAATTATTTTTATTTGCAAGTTAAGTATAATTAAAAGAGGTATGTAGACAAGGGGATGACTCTGGTGGCTTTGTCGTTGTGTGTGAATTAGGCTAGAACTAAGTTTCCCAGAATTCATTTCCTCTGTGGTTTGGGTTAGGACGAGGTTAGGGTTAACTACAAAAGAAATATGCACGAGATCTGGAAGGCGGACGTGAAGCCGCAGGACTCTCACTCTGAGGTCGGTGGGAGCCACAAGGCACCTGCTGCTCCTGTACATGGAGGTTGATCTGCTGGCTCATCTTGCTGACACAGGGCAGCCACTGGACCCCACATTCCCCTAGCTTCCATCAGACCTTCTCCTTCAGATTCTCAGAACAGTAGTGTGTGCATGGCTTTGTGGTCAAGGGCACCAACTCTTTCTGCACATCACCAGCATGTAGTGAGAAACAGATACAGGTTCCAGTTTGTCTTCATGGGTTCCCCAATTTCACATCCATCTTTCCTTTGCCTGCCAGTTTTTAGACCTGCAGCAACTTCAGGCCTGCTCCAGACACACAGAGGCACTAGTTTTTCGTTCTGTTCTTGACAGTTCTACAGTTGCATAAGTTCAGTTCCTAAATAAGTCCTGTATTCCATATCGCTCATGGTGGTATTGTTTCTCTGTTTAAACTCTAATGAATACAGATGGATTCTGACTTCTTCTTTTTTTTTTTGAATCAACCCTGACCAATATAACTTGCAAGATAATGATCCATCTTTCAATTTCATTTAACAGAAAGACATTAAATGAACGAATTCATTTAACTTGTTTATTCAGTGCTTCTTCTTTATCAGCAAACACTTATTTTCTAATCCTTTATCACTAATTCATATGTGCATCCAATCAGTGTTTGCCAGACATCATGTGAATGTAGTAACAGATAAGGTTGGTTCCTGCCCTCAAGAGCTTATGGAAAAAACCAGGCATGTAAATGGTTAATGTGACTTATTGTCACTGCTCCACTAAACTGCACTTTAAGGTCATTGCAGATTGACCTTTCAAGACTTCCCAATTACCAAATCCAGTAGCTATCTGCTTATTTTCATCCCACTTAATATCTTCGGAATGGTCATTGGACATTGCTAACTATTTTCTAAAAATTGAGCTCTGTAGGAACAGGGTTTTTGTTTGTTTTACTTCCTGCTGTGTCCCCAATACAGAATAGTATTAGACATGAAGAAGTATTGATCAATATTTGTTGAATAAATTATTCAATATATCTGTTCCTTCTTAAGATTTGCTCTTTTGTTGGTTTCTGAGATACTGCTTTCTCCTTGTATTTCTTCTGCTAATTTCTCCTTTTTCACTGGCTTCTCCTATAAATAAAGACCTTTCTCAATATCAATTCTGTTTACTTCCTCCTTCTAGATTATATTCATTAAACAAATATTTAATAGGTCCTTAATATGCACCAGGAATTATGCTAGTTACTTGTGACCCAACAGGAAACAAGTCAAGCTTGCTTCTGCTCAGATTTCATCTAACTAACTTCAAACACCATGAAGATGAATTCAAACATTTTGGCTATTCTTTAGACCTTTCTTCGTCGATGCCCTTAGCTCAAATTCAATATGTTCATAACAGAACTTGCCATCATTCACCAAAATATTCTTACTTATAGGCACCAGCCTTCATCTGGTCACCCTTTATTTTTCACAACCTGCCAGTCATTCACTCTTGCAGCTTCTTTTTCCTACCCGTCCCATTCATTGCTACTGACCTAGTTTAGCTCTTGTCGGCTCTCCGTGAGTATTGTCAGCCATCCAACACTGTTCCCTTGGAAGCCTCTTCATGCCCTCCTTCCCACTGCTGCCAGGATAATCTGCCTCAAAAGCTTTCAATAGCTCCATGTCTCTTGAACATAACATCTGAGGCTCTCCATCTTCTGTCCATAAATCACCTGATCTACATTTATCTATTTGTTTCACTATTTTTCAGCCTACCTGGACTTGCAGCCATTTCTTGGTACTTTATTTGCTAAAGGCCAAAGCTACTGGCTTGGTCTGGAATGTCCTTTACTCCTTCTCCGTTCAAAGCCTCTCTATTGGTCAAGTTTTGTCTAATCACCTCTCAAATTAACCCAGTAAGAATAAATCATTTATTTTTCTGTTATTTTCTACTTGCACTTTTTCTTTTTTGCATTATAATAATTACAGTAATCCTGTATTTGTTTTCTGCTTCTAGTAGACTGTCAGCTCCTCAGGAGATTTCATTTATGTTTATGTCTCTGACAATAGCATCTAACACAAGAATTGATGATAGTAGATAATAAACATTTATTAAGAAAAAAGTAGAGCCAAGAAGAAAAGCACATTATCTAATGAGGAGGATGCATAGAAAAGTAGGAAGTGTCCCCTCCAAGTGAAACCACAGCACTTAGAACCTGGGAGTATCAGAGAGAGTCTTTTACAAGGACCAGCCATGCGAGTGCAGGGATGGTGGGGAGTTTGTATGGGAAAGGGGATGGAGTTCAGCAATCCAAGTTTTCAAACACTTGTCCCCAGAGGTCATTCTCATACTGAAACTAATGGAAACTCTTCTCGCTTTCTGAGAGATTCTACTCTTGACTGGTTCTAGTGTCAGCCAGATCTACGTTCTGGAAACTCTGTGTCTTCATCAATAAACACAACTTTCAAGTGTAAGTCAAGAATCTTAAATGTTATTATTTTGTAATTGTAAGAGTTAAACATTTGGCCGAATATAATCTCTATATCCCTCCCTACACACACACACACACATACACACGCACGCGCGCGCGCACACACACACACACACACACACACACACACACACACACACGAGAGACTTAAGCCAATGGATATGTGTCTAAATCGTGTCCTGCTGTATACATGAAGAAGGGGACTTGCAAAAGCTCTTCATTCATGACTCAGTGACTCAGCGAGGAGTGGCTTTGCTGGGCTTGTATATATGATCAGGCCTCTTTGATCTGGTGACTCTGTTATTTTGAAAAACTTTAATTTTTTCCACAACAGAAGAAGCATGCAGTTTACTTTTTAAAGCAGAGATAGTGGTGAGGCAAGTTATTTGTGAGTTATTGTGAAATACCACAAGCGACAGCAGCCCAGGAAAGAAAGGGCAGCATGGGCAACCTGTTGACAACTCTCTGGACAAATTGGAAGAGTGTGTTCCAGCAAGAGCTGGGCTTGACAATGAATAAAACCACATCCTCCACAGAAAATATTAAACTTGGGAATGGGAGAGATTTCATTTCTTTGTCTAGGCATTGGGATTTTAGAGCTTGCAACCAGATTGCAGTGAAATGTTTAATGCTGGAAGATGTATTGTTATTATTCTGACTGCTCGTCGTGTGGAGGGGCTAATACATTTTGATTTAGGGTTATTAGCACTAGACATTTGCAAAGAAGGAGCAATTTTTACTGTACTTAATGTAAGATGCATTCTGTGGTCATCCTTTTTTTCGAAATTATAATCGTGAATGAAGTTTATATACAGCAGGACAGTTTATATTCCTCCCACCATTTCAAGAATCTCAACAGTGTTGCTATCAGTGTCAAAGCTTTGATTATCCGGTTGGAATATTTCATTTTTTTTCTTTATATTATCCGTGACATAATCTATTTTGATTTTATTTCAAGGGTCTGCTGTTCCTGGCAACTTGGATTTGGGGCCTGATATCATACACATGTGCATGGCTCACCTGAGGTGGTGGCTCAATTTTAGGTCTATTCTTCACAAGCAGGTAGTTAACCTCAGTTGCAAGATTCAGCCCCGGTTAGAACCCACGCTGGCTCCCTGCAGCGCCCTTCCCTAGAGACATTTGAAACAACACTTCATATATTTTCATCTACAATCTGGTATGATTTTTAATGTAGATCACATTTTGTGTCCCCAAAATACGTCTGAAAGAGATTGATTGTATTTCAAAATGAAGTAGGAAGAAAGAGCTAGTTCATGTTGGTGTGTTTATCTATTTGACTTTTTTAAAGGCCCTGATTGCTGTTTTGAGCGTTAGCTCTACTTTAGCAACCAGCCAGTGGCCGGCCGGTCTTACTTTCTCATCAACGAAGAGACTCAGTGTCACGGGCATAAGTGTCTTACATCATGGCCAGGCCTGGCCACTCAGCCTGTGGAAGGGGTGGGACTCTTGGCCTTTAGGTTTTGTTTCTTTGGTCACTAGCCATGTGTCCCCATGACCTTTCTCAGTTCATTCTCCACAAGCACTAGCCAGGTCACAAACAGAAAATTTGACATTGAAGTTTTTCCAAAAAATCAGAACTTGTACTTCTTGGCACATTTTATTCCTACAGGGGGGAAAAAAACTCTCCAACAGCATCTGGACATAAAAATGAACCACCTAATTAGAACAAGGTTTCTTAAAAGTAGGAAAAGTATTTCTTATTTACTTTAGGTGCCTGTAATTTCAAACTTGAGAGTTTTGTATAAAATGTTTGAAGAAGAAATAGCTAGTATAATAAATGTGCTAAAAGTTGAGCAGTAATTTAACTAATTAGTCCCTCTGTTGAAAAGGAAAACGAAGACAGCATTGAGGTCTGGTTGTGGGAGACACTGAGTCAGGAGAGAAGGAGAAAAGAGCAATAAGGTAGAAAGTCCTTTTTGCATGTTTCCCCCTCCGCTGGTGGAAGTCAAGGTCAGCCATGCACAGGGCCTGTCTGTAATCCTTCCGAAGGGTTTTACGTGGCTCACCTTTGCTTATGCGTAGCCCCCAGTTGTCCATTACGAGTCTTCCGGCTCTTGAGGTTTCATGTGAAATCAAAGGGGCTCCTATCCTCCCACATTTTCGTGCTTACCCAGAGCACCAGGCCTGGCAGCCTCCGTGTTCATAGGGCATGACAATGCTAAGGGACTCGGAAAAAAAGTGAGGCAGACAGTGTGGTCTTTCACGCGCCTTTGGGATGACCTCTTTTATCTGTGAGGTGTAAGTGTCCTTGTTCAGTTCATGAATAAAACCAATTTTTCCTCATTTTAAAAATGATTAATGCATCTAGTTAACAGTAGAAATCCGTTTGCCACATGGCGCTGAAAAGTAGCTTACCTTCCCTGGGCCTCTGTTTGCTCCACTGTAAAAGCAGAATGTGACAAAATTCTGTCTATCACCAGAACGGGTCTATTTTCAACTCCAACGAATGATCACATTTTCTCTTGTAAAAGGACAGGGTGATTCTGCTACTTATCTGGGTGACCTGGCAAGTTGTTCCCGTCTTAAGCACTGAGATGTTAGTGAGGAATTTACTTCTAAGCCACTCACTGTCTTTGACTGGGCGAGTTTTTATTTTTACACTTGATCTTAGCCAAAAGGCTGAGAAGTGATGAGTTTTTATTTTTATATATTTATTTTTAATTAATTTTTGTAGTTACTTATCCCTCTACGAACAATAATTAATAGTTGCTAAGAAGTGTTGGAGGACGTCTGAGAGTTCATAAAATTCTACATGACTTTCAGACCAAATACTGAATAAATGCAAAGTTTGGTTATTCTCAGCAGCAGCTGTCCACAATTCTGGGCCATGCTCTTGATGGCTGTTGCTTTCGGTGAGGGAACAACAGAATGAGTTATCTCTCAAAGTGTATTTTTCTGAGAGCTTTCAGGCAGTGTGACATTTAGGCTCCTGAAAGAAGAATATCTGAATTCTCCCTCACAACTGACGAGGCCCTACTGGGCCGGCTGTGCCGACCTCACACCTCCCAAACCCACATCTCGGCGCCAGCCAACTCGCCTTCGTCCTGTCCCTCCGGCATTCACAGCGGTTCCCACACTAGGGCTTGAACACTTCCTCTTGCCTCTGACTGGAATGCTCTGCCCTCAGCTTTCCATGGCTGCCTCTTTTTTGTTATTTGAGGCTCCGGTTAGAAGTCACCTCCTCAGAGGGGGCTTTAGTGGCACCTGGTAAAAACTAGCCCCTATCCCTGCCCCACCCCCACTGGAGTCATTGTGTGCCCTATCATCAGGTGTCATTTTCTTCACAGCAATTCTTACTGGGTAAAGAATGGCATTTCCCTGAGACATTTAACTTTGTTTGGGTTACTATCATATTCAACAAATATTTACTGAGTGGGTAAATGAATGAATATTCTATTTCAGTGCTATCCTATAGAACTTTCTGCGATGATGAAAATGTTTTATAATGTGTACGGTCCAATTTAGTAGCCACCAGGTCACTTATGCCTATTAAATCTTGAAATGCGGCCACTGTAACTGAGAGCTAAATTTTAAGTTTTATTTAATTTAAATTAATTTAAAATTTAATTCATGCAGCTATGGCTACCATATTGGACAGTGCAGCTCTATTCTGCCTTTGGTTTTAGTGACTGGCTTGATAGCAAGATATCAGTAGTGGTGTCAATAGCAAGAGCAGTAGCAACTTTGGGAGTGTTCTCCTTTACGATAGTTTCTCTTTTTATCTGTCGTAGGATCAGTAGAGTAGGATGGTCTCATCCAACAAGCCCAGCAAAAATCATCTTTTGGAATATAGTTTTTAACATCCTTCAGTGGGAGCAATAGAGAATATTTTATTTGCCTCCCTGTGCTTTTTAGGGTTGGCCTCTTTATTATGTTTTACTTCTGTTAATAAGCTGGTAGTCAGTTCTGTGGGATTATATACCTAATACCTTCTTAAGAGATAAGAGATCAAATGGCTTTCAAGTAACAGAGCACTATTGCGTGACTGAATTTTAAGAAATGAATCTTTTCAGAGGAAGACATTCACCATTCTGTGGGACTCTCACTCTAAGCTGTAATTTATCCAGGGAACACAAGGCGAACCAACACCCCCATTCAGTAAGTCAGAACAAAGCTCCTTTGTAAAGAAACTATTTATGTACCCTCAACACTTTCAAGGCATCATTCAGGGTGTATTACCTCACAGGTGATTTACATTTTCTGTTTAGTATCACTTCTTTTCCTTAGTCTGTGAAAGGAAGTTGAAATGGAGAATTTTTTCCAGGTTTGCTGCTTTCCACTGCTTAAGGCTGTAGAAATACTCTGTGTATTTGCAAGTGTGCTGCTAGGGGAATAACAGTTTTAAGACTGTAGCCTTGTCCATCGTTTATCATCATTATATGGTGTCTGTCAACAGAAAACCATTTCCCAGAATCCCTTAAGGAGTTGCTCCATAAAGAAGCATGGAGTCTTGTGACAAAAAAAAAAAAAAAAAAAAAAAAAAAAAAAAAGGCATTGCAGTGAAGAGTAATAGGAAAGGGGGCCGGGGGATAAACAGAAGCTTTTAGAGCTAATTCACAGCTGGCGTCATCTCCATTAGCATTGGGACTGTTTGACGTTGAGTTCAGAGACCATAACCAGGGCTGGTTTCCATCTGTCACGGTGATTAATGGGAGTATTGTTAGGTAATAATAGTTTAATAACATAGCTGGAGCCAAAGAGGCACACCAAAGATGTATAATTCTAAAACCAAGAGAAATTGTGGATAAAACCACAAGAGCCAGGAAATTGGGGTCCTGTTCTCAGCTCTATCACTTAGCAAAGGACAGCCAGTGAGAAATTTTTCTCAAGGTTAAAGAGGGTTAAAATAGTATACCAATGTGGATGGCATCTTGGTGATTTCGATGTACCTGTATCTCAAAGGCTGAAAAAGTTTGTTAAATCATATCTCTTCTAAGATATACTAGTTGGGGTAACAACAACTAACGCATCAAACTGGGCAGTAGACAATTCTTTGTGTTGATAGACTGGATTCAACTCTTCCGAGTAATATCCAGGTTACATTTTACAAGATGATCCCACACTCAACTCAGTAGCTCCCTATCAATAATGTGAAACCCAAATGGTTAAAAGTGTCTTGCTCTAGCGAGTTTGCAAGAGGCAAAATCTGGTCAACTTGTAACAACATATTTTGATGAAGTTGTCCTTTCTCTCAGATGGCAGGAAGTGTTCGTAGGCTATAGACACAACATGACCCCTGTATGCTCAGAGTCTACATCATATTGGCTTTGACTCTAGAGTGTTGGAACTTTTCAATGGAGAAATCACTGTCCGTACAGAAAATTGGCAACATGAGACTATTTACATGTTGACTTTCCTTCCTGCCAAGCAAAGAGCCACCTGACCTAACACAATGCTATTCAGTTTTTACTCAGAAAATTTCCACCAAGTGGATCTGAGCATGAATGAAAAAATCTTTCTGAAAGTAATAGTGGGCTTATATAAGAAGGGAGGACAGAATCTGGCCCAAATGCCCTTCTGGACTAGATGATATGCTTTGACCCTGTGGGTCATTGCTCACTGTTTAGTCTATCGTGGTATCGAGATAGCTTGAAACTTATTGGGAGACAGTCCAAGATGCATCAAAGCTAACAAAAGAAGCTTGAAAGTAAGTAAGAGACTGCAATCCAAGAAAAAGAATAAGGTTTGTTTTCCTGAGTAGTTCGGACTAAAGTAGTTCAAGCTTCTTTTTTCATTTTCAAGCAGTTGTCCTAAGGCTCAAAGAAACTAGAACAAAGTTTAAGATTTTCAGACCAGGTATAGGATTGCCTGAGCATAGGCAAATGGCTATTTGAAGGTGGTAAAGGAATCATTCCCATCAACCTCAGGAAAGAGATGATGCTGGGCGTCTGCCATATAGGCTTCTATTTAAGTCTGGTCTCAACTGGGGTGTGTCTGCACTGCACAGTTAAATGAGGGTTTGATTTTAGTGAGAGTGCGAGGCTATGTGTTTGCTTTTCCTCCCTCTGCACCTAACTAAGGGGAGGAGTTCTGAAAGTAATGGACCAAGGCAAAGGATATTTATTGAGCCACAGCACAAGACTGTGGAGTTCTGGTGTAATTAGGGAATGAGTTCAAGGTCTTAATTTGCAGTCATCTCATTTCAGACCTTTTCTTCCTAGGAAGCTTCCTGCCCTGGAGAGGCCTATAGTGGAAGGTCAGATCCGCTCTAGGCCCTATAAAGAAACTCTTGCTTTCCTTGCTTTCCTTCATTTCCCTTTGCACATTTCCTTTGACTAAGATTTGCTCGTCATCAGAGTGATAGGATGAAGAGGAGACTTCAATGTAGGTTGACAATTAGAGGCCACTCGACCTCTCTTTGGCCTTGACATAAATAGCACTATCATGGGGATGGGCAGAGGCTTCTGAGTAATAAAAGAGCACCTTTGCCTGGTCTTCCTCTCTGACCATGCATTGGTCTCATAAACATTGAAAGAAGTGGCTGGGTTGGAGGGTCATGGATCCCCAGCCATTTTTAAATTTTTAACTTAACAAGATATGATTTACAATGTAAACACCTCCAGTGTCTGTTTTGAGGCTGCTTATATTTCTCAAATAAACTGCCACATATTCTTTACTTCAAGCTGTGTGGCTACAGATGGATCTATCTGGGATCTTACACACCAAAATCTGTAAGAGAATAAAATGACATTCTTATGACAGTCAAGGCAAGAGGATGGACACCTTTCTCTCTCTTTTTCACTCTCTTTTGTCGGATAATTAAGCTGTAAATCAGCACAGTCTCCTTGGAATAGTGCGATGTGCATTAGCTTGAAAGTGAAGTGTGTTTAGCTCCTGGTTCTCCTCATCAAAGTGCATAGCCTTCTAGGTCTTTTCATTCTATAAAATGAAGAGATTCAAGTAGATAACCTCCAATTCCCTTTCAGCAATACTATGCTGAGATAACAAAGCGAGAACTGAGGCAATTCCAAAGAAAATTAGTGATGAAAGACTTCTTTGTTTGAAATACAAACTTTAAAGCACACACAAAAATCTCTCATAGTTTACTTTAAAAAGTTAAGTTTTAGATTCCTTATTAGTTCAGTAATTAGAAGAGTTTCTTATCTGCTGTTAGTTGAGGCAAAGGCATTTTGGGAGTTTGTGTGTGTGTTTTACTTGAAATTGCTATATAATTACTTTAATTCTTGACTTATTTTTGAAAACAAAACCATACCATTCACAGAACTATTATATGTTTTACAATATTTTATGATCTAATTATTGAATATCCATGTTATTCTCCAAAGGCATACTTTATTATTCCTCATATTAAGTGCCCATTAATTTGTGTTTCTTTTGACAACTTATTCTTGTTACTGTTGTCTTATATTCAGCTCTTTGAGACCTCTCAGAGGGGTTAGTTCTGTGGGCGAGCTAATGCGACTATGGGTTTGATCTCCATACAGGCCAATTGTTTTGCTCTATTCTTTGGCCATAGCTTATGCCTTTTCTCCACCAGCTGGTCACAAGTGAGCCTGGGAAAATATGGATGACTGCACAAAATCATCGCCACTGTTAGACAGTTTGAAGTAGACTTTTTCCTTATTATAATGGTCAGTAATAATGAGATCACTGTTGTCAAGCTAAGAAAATATGGGAGTGTATCAAGAGAAATCATTTTGGCATCCTGCAGTAAGGGTCACATGTGGGTGGCTGGAAAGGGGAGACAGAATGAGACAGCTTCTTGTAGTGCCATTGCCTGGTTTCCTTCAGACTCATCCTGATTCCTTATAGGCACTGGATGTAGGACAATGTTTCATGGCTGGTTTACTGAACTGATGATTACTGAGTCCCATATACTCTCACGGAGCAGTATGTTAGCTATCTGTATAGCAGTACCAGAAAATGTCTCAGAATGTGACCTCTATATTACAGCCATGAAATAGTTCTCCCCTATTTGTATGTGGTGATTATTTGCATGTTAGACTGGGAAACTGTGAGTATTAAGGTTTCCAGAGCTATATTCCTTTATGGGCAGAAATTTCCTCAGATTTCCATCTAGAATTTTTCAGTGAGCAATTGTGGAAGAATCTGGGAAAGCTAGCATTGTCTGTCAAGGAGGAAAAGGTTCTTGTATCTTATCATTAAAATCCTTCCCAGAGAAAGAAAAGTAATTGAGCCAAAATCAAAGCATTTTTAAAGCTGTGCAAGTTTAGATGTATGTGATTTAAAAAGCTGCCCCTCCCCTTTTATATAGTGATTTTTAATTTTATCCTAGCCACTACTAAATTTCTCCTATGTCAGACTGCCGCCATTATAGCAGTTTTAACTGAGACGAAGAACTGAGATATCGGTGTTATAATAGTACTGTTCTTAACAAACATTTTTTTTCGAGACTTGGAATTTTGCCCTTCTAAAACTCAGTGATTTCATATTCAGCAAATACATTAATTCAGCATGGAAGTGACCTCAGCATGAACACTTTGCTATGGATTTTTTAAACCCCATATTTTAGTCAGTTTTTTTTGTGTGTGTTTGATTATATATCCCAAGTGCTGTGATACAAAATAGAGACAGACCATACAAGAGACAGTGTGTATAACCTGGATGAGTGAATATATTTTTTAGAACTTTAATAAAAGGAGAGTTTCTATGTTTTGTTTGTCTTTGCATTCTCTATGGGGGAAAAAAAAAAGAGCAAAACCCAAATCTGGCCTGGTCACCACTGCCCTCGGTAAGATCTGCTGAGAATCTGGGCTGCACCTTTGCAGTGTTGAAAGTCTTTTATAACCTGGCTAGGAATTAGGCAGCTTTTAAATTTGGCAGGTCTCTGGGTTCCATTAAGAACTCATTTAAATCCTTTCTCACATGAGCCTAAATTTTAACTACCTCTCCTGGATTTCAATTAGGATTATTATAGAATTTGATGAGGATGGAAATTAGATTAATGTGAAGAAACAATGGAAAAGATACCATTTTAGATAATTTACGATCCACACAACTAGATTTTACCGTAGTCATCAAATTGCTAATAATATAGAAATGAATTATTAACCTGATAACGTATGTCACAAATGATGAAGTTAGTGCATACTTTGGAAAACTCTAGTAACAATAAAAACACGCATAGTTTTATGGCTCTGAAACAAATTGCCTACATCACCTGAAGCCAGGTTTAGTTGAAATAACTAAACTAATTAGATAAGAAATAATGAATGAAAATAAATATAAAGGTCTAGGTCAGGTGAAGAAAAGCTATATATAAAATCTGTATGTTATATTTGTATTAAGGTCTTGTTTTAAGGTATGTGAGAAAGGAAATTGCAAATTAAGTCTGGTGCTACATACACTAATGCCAAAGTTTTCAAACTGTACAGTATTGTTTGGCATAAAACATTCTCTTTCCTCGACCCCCTTCCCTCACTCCCAAATACAAAACCAACACTGTTTATCATCTTGGAGCTGGAAAAGTGTAAAAGGTAAGTCATTAATCTGACCCTGGTTGAAGGCTATTTTCAGAAAAATAATGACTAATTATTAATGCATAGTTCACTTCTCTGGTAGAACACTTAAATTTGGGGGGAGGGCGGTGGAGATCATACAGTAAAATTGACTTTTTCTTTCTTTCGGTGTTCAGTTCCATGAGTTTTAACACATTTATCGATTTGTGTTACCACCACCACAATCAGGTTACAGAACAGTTCCATGGCCCCTAAAATTTCCCTGTGCTCTCTCTAGATAGTCACACCCTTTTTCAATCCAGTAGAATGGTTTTTAGGGTTTTGTGTAGAGGATTGTGTATTGTGGAAACGTCCCTAACTCATCACTTCTGGCTTATTGTAAAATGTATTCTCTCTTTTTCTCTGATCTTGGCAGTTTGCTCACATGTTCAGTGCTTCTTCTTGAGTGTGCTGTACATTTGAAAAATTTTTCCAAAACTAAATGGGCTTGGGTTGAGTATGATCATCTGACCCAAAGGCAGGGTGTGCAGAAAAGTTGCTGAAGTAGCACTTCAGATCCCATGGGTAGGGCCGCTTGGAAGTATCACAGCCCAAGAAAGAGTTTGAGATCTGGAATGGTAAGATTTAAATCCAGGAAACTGAGATAAGAAAGAGTATCCCAGCACTGAACTTCCTCAGTGCTGAGGAAGTGCACTGAGCAAAGGACAGAGGTGGACGAGTGCGAGACACAGGTTAAAACAGTGAGCAGCTTCACACGGCTCCTGTAAAAGAGAGGTGCAGGGGGATAGTGGAGCCCGAGACTCAAAGGTATGCCAGAAAGAATAGCCATAGAGGACAAAACAGGCTTTGGAGTTAAGAATACTTGGGACATCCAGAAAACAATCCCAATGACACCATGGTTGCTCCTTTGGTCACTTCTCAGCGAGGATGAACCAGATGTTGGCATCAGAACCCTCCATACATGCTTTATATTAGGGCATATAAAAGTATGATGAGTATCTTTTTAAAACACCTTTTGGTCACCTGTATTAAGTTTAGAATTAAAGAACCCATCTAGATAATGTTAAAGAGACATCCCATTTACCTGATTGTTAGATTCAAGAGTCCTGTACCTATAGAGGGAGGATCTATTATCTTCACAAACTTATTCTTGCCTGAGCAGGCTATGCATTGTACAAATAAAAAAATAGTAAACTCATACCTCAGATCTGTAGGAACCAATTCATTCATTCAAAAATCATGTTTCAAGAGCATGTGCTGTATATAGGATGTGGACTCTTGAAGCCCAGTTTAGGGATCAGGCTAGCCTTCAGGAAACTGTCACGGCCACCCCCTGGCCATCTGAGCTTAAGCCAGCCTGGCTAAGGCAGTCAGCTCTCATCTTTTCCGTAACTGGAGAACTTTTTACAATTATCGATATCTTTTTGAACATTGATTCTTTTTATCCACTTTCTCACATTTTATGTTTTCTTCCTCCATTTCCATAATTTCCAAGTTTCTGACCCAGATTTTTAAACTCTTTCTCAACTGGCCTTTTACGTGGTCCACCTGGTTCTTTCTTGCTTACCCAACCCATTACCTTTGCTGCTCCTTACTCTTGCCTTTGGCCTCTTACCTGGTGCTAACTCTTGACCTGGCCTATTTCTGGTGTTACTTAACTGCAGCATGTTAACTAATGTGGGCCTGAGGTCTTGTTTATTTCAGACCTCCTACTCGACTTTGGCCAGTGGCTTCCAGTTTTTTTTCCAGAATTGTTTACAATTCTCACTTTGGTAATATTCAGTTGTTTTCAGGCCCACGCCCCACCCTACTCCAAAAGAAGCATGTGACTCATGATATGTCACAATTCAAATGGCATGAAGAGTTGGTTTTGGGCTCATTTGGTTCAGAGAATATTTTCGTATTCTATTGTAGCTCCAGATTAATAATTAAGAAACTAGATTTGGTTCTGCTTTAGAGAGATTCAAGAGACTTAAAAACAAAAGAGCTTTGGTTCAAAATTGAGTTAAAAATACATTCAGTTCTGGTACTAGAGAATTAGAATTTTTTTTTCTACTTTTAGCTTCATGACATTATTTGATTTTTTTTTGCTTGGATTGGAGAGAAAATAGACAGTGGGTACACTAACTATACTGACTAAGTGATGAGTCACATGAGGGGCTGGACAAATGTAAAGTAAAATTGAATTTCTAATGATTAACTGTGATGCCATGGAATAGAAATGTTTCACAGGCTGACGGACCATATCCTAAGCACGGGGGGTGGGGGGGTGGGGGGGCAGGGAAGATGCTAACACATGTGGTCTGACACCACCACCAACTGTTCTCCTTTGGGACAAAGATGACAGTTGATCTTTGTTGTCCCACGTAGACAAAACCAAATTCAAGAAGTCAGTGAAACATATGTTTTTCTCATTTTTCTGAGGACTACCAAGAAGAGTGGTACTTTGCTTAAGGAAACACTGAGGCATGAATGTTACGGTCAAGTTGATTTCTTGAAAAGACGACTGACTACTACCTGCTTCCATGGGACCTTCCTAAAACTCTTCCATAAGAGTACTTGAACATTTCCAATCCCAGACGCACCTCTACACCTTGGCATGATGAAGCAGGTTGATTACCCCCTTTCTGAGAAAAATGACTGCTCTGAGAGTCTTCTGACAGCCGTAGGGAACACTGTCACTTTGGGTATTCTTTCCACAAGTTGAGCAGTTCCAGGGATAGTCTGCAAATATGGGGAGAGGGAGAAAGTAGAGCTGTTTGCAGTTCAATTTCTCCAGGTCCCAGGGAGACTGAGGACGTCTTCACTCACTGGGCGCATGAGTCCGCTCAAGTTTCACCACTCGTTCTGCTAGCATCTGTCAAACATGCACAGTGAGATTACAGGGACTGGCAAAACAAAGGCAGGCTCTCCCAGCAGGGAAGCGGGCGGGGGTCAGTGAAGATGAACGTCTTACACAGCAACAGATGTTGGGAACGTCTCTGCCTGATGTGCAGTCACAGCTCTGCACGCGGAGCACCGGAGGAGAGGCTGTGTGCTCGGAAACATCCGAGGGAGGGAAGTGACTTATCCTGCAGGTCTGTGCTCCTCTCTCTAGCATAGCCGCCACTGATAAAGCCACGGCTTCCTCCCTGCCAGGCGCTGGGTGAAGCGCTCTATATTCACTCCCTCGCTCAGTTCCTTACAGTGGGCTCTGCTGTTCTCCTCACTCTACAGATGGGGAAAGTGAGGCTTTGAGTTGTCAAGTAACTTCCCAGGGTCACAGAGGTAGTGCATGTGGACCTTCCATTTAAGTCTATTTCTGGTCAGAGAATCTTAGCTTATAACCACTGGAATTAAAGAATTAAGTTTCTCTGTACCTGAAATTGTGATGGCAAGTGAGTTACTTTCTCTGATGACTGGAGTGCTCTTAAATTTAAACAAAACAAGCAAACAGAAAACCCCTCCTGGTATTCGCTGTCTTTCATTCCCCCTCAAGGATAGATGCTTGAAGATTCGGTAAATCATTTCTTTTTGGTCTGGCATTTTCTTTCCTCCTAGTCCCTTTGTCTCACTTCTCCATAGCGCTGTCTCGGAACTGTCCAGGCCCCTCTGATGGCCTGCAGCTTTGGTGGGCACCGTAAATGCCTGGTCCCAGGGCTCTTCCAGAGATGCTAAGCGGTATAGCAAAGGAAAGACTAAGCTGGGTAAAGAGAATCCAGTGTGCCGGGGCGGAGGGGGCTGCTGTATTAAACATGCTGGTCAAGGTGGGCCTCCTCAGGCCAAAGCTATTTGAGCAAAGATCGGAAGGGCGTGGTGTGCGTGTGTGTGTGTGTGTGTGTGTGTGTGAGAGAGAGAGAGAGAGTCTGTGTCTGTGTCTTACCACTCAGCTGGACTGGAAACTCCTTGACAGAGGTCATGCTTTCTATTACTGGGTATCTCATATGCGAGGCTCCTAGTAAGCATCCAAGATGCAACCACTGAATTGAGTATCACATTTAGTAAATTGCTATCAGGACTGAACTAGGTATGAGTGATGGTGAGATAATTTAAGTTTCCTTTAAGATTCTCTCTCAACAAATAACATTCTTGCTCTTCTTTTCTCTGGCCATAAAGAAAATATGTACTCAATGTAGAAAACTATAAAAATTCTAAAAACATAAGGAAGCAAATAGAAATCACTCACAATTCAAACTCTCAATATAATCACTACTAAGCATTTGGTGTGTTTCTCTCTCTTCCTCTTGCTCTCTCTGTCTCCTCTCTCTCTTTCCCCTACCCCTCTCCCACTCCCCCAACCCCCAACCTTCTCTCACACACACATATACACAAAGTATATGTAAGTTTTAAAAATTAGGATCTTATTCAGTGATGACATTAAAATTTTTGAATGACCTATATATATATCAGGGCACTGACCCGTTGTAACCCTTTAGTGTTTGGATGGTGGAGACTGAGGGTCCCCAGAGGAGGGACCAGTGCAACAGGGGGCCCTTGGGAAGCAGCCGTTTCCCGGTCCTGGTCCCGGATGGCCGCATACTGCATCTTGACTGACCGCCGGCCCTGGGTGCGCTGCACGTGGTTTTGTACCGACTTCTTTTCACCTAACAGGGCACAATGATGACATGATTACAGGTCTTTTAACTAAGTTTGTCATTTCAATGGTATTTTTATTTTGGATGTTTTCTTTAGTTATGGGGTGATAAATGCCAATTAATAAATATCTAAATGCTTCAAATACCCCTTATTTTTGGAAAAGCAACCAAAAAGATCCTACCACTGTTCCATCCCTTGGCTTCCAACAGTTTTGATGGTGCCGTTGCCTCTGTTTCTGCAGTTGCTTGGCTTGACATGTAGGCTTCTGGGTGCCATGACTTTTTTGGAAGGAAAGGTGACAAGAGCAAAGTAAACTACCTTGAAAGGCCGCGGATCTTGGTTGCTTCCCAGCCAAAGCTGCGGGACACTTTGGTGTGGCATGGAGACGCCCTGAGGAAGTGGTGATGGCTGGGTCTCCTCGCCCTCGGCTGTCTTCTGTCTAACGATCGTCTGCTCACTGCTGCTGCCATTAAAGTTCAGCCTGTTGCTTAAACCAAGAGCTGAAAACTCACATAACATTTCGAAGAGTACTGTGTAAGTAGGTTGGATCCTCGTAATGAAGGCTAGCTGAGCAAACAGTGACACGCCGTGTGGCTGGATGCATCTCTGAAGATTAAAAACTACTCCAGAAGGAGACATGGGACAGGAAGCACAGGTCTACTGTGTGGGTTTCGGAATTAAACCAGTTGTTGAGAGCACACATGCTGAAGTTCTGCAGATTAAAAGAGTGAAGTAAATTTATTCATTCAACAAAAATTTACTGATTATTCACTGGATGCCAGGCACTGGGCCAGGTGCCAGAGACAGACACAGTTGCCACAGCCATAGAACTTTCACGGCACTTCCAGGGGGTGGTTAGAACAGTGGAGACAGAGCAGTGATTATACATTTCTGTATTTCATAAATGTGACTAGGAGTGTACAGTTGTTTCTCAGTGAAACATTAATTTTATTTATTTAGATCATGAGGTGCTTCTGTATAGAAGAGATTCTTTACTATTATCCTTAAAAGTCTAGTCTAGTGTGTTCTCATACATTTACAGGTATATTATACACATGCTAGTATACTCTTGTGCTTTAAAACCTCCAAAAGGGACAACTTTTAATGTGCTGAGACAGTTAGAATTGAAAGGGTGTTTAGGAAAACCACAAAGAGACATGTGCATTATCATATGTGGAGAAAGAATAAAATTGCTTCTTGAGAGAGGTGCACATCTGCCGGTTCAGCCGTGTCCCTCCCCCATGGGGTGAAGCGCCTGAGGAGCTAAGGAGAGATGCTCGCGCGGAGCCCATACTTCACTTCTAGGCCACACTCCGAGTGCCTAGCATCTCAGAATTCCCTAGCCTGGGGGCCCAGAGCCCCCTGCTGGAGCCTGCAAGGGCTTCTTCCACAGGTCTATATTTTTCAGTATTGACTCTGCTGTCCCTGTGTGCTGGGGTGTGTACTCACGCATACGAGACCCCTCCAAGTTTAGGATGGAGATGGAGGAAGAGAGGTGGCCGAACCCTCACAGGTGTTAGGTATGGGCCTGCGTATTGCTATGGCAACTTTCTCATTGGCTAAAGAAAAAGATAAGGGGAAGAGATTTTCGTGTGTGTGTGTGCGTGTGTGTTTAATTTTTTCATCTTTTCCATTACTACCTAGGGTTACCCTCTGACAATTTAAAGAGAGATACTTTTTGTTAAGTAAAAGATTCTGTTTATTAATGCTTCCTCTACAGTTAAAGAATTCTTTAGAGGAAAAATAAACTTGAGCATTTATTTTGTGCATCATTGTATTCTTTGAAACAACGGATTACATCTTAATCCTGCACACATTCTTAAGATGAGAACTCTATCCGGGAGGCCTAACCTTCCATGCAAACGTCTGGGTCACACATGTCCATCCAGTTCTTTGCCAAGTGCTTCATAGAGCACACAGTTTTTGGTAAGATATGCTGGGATCCTCTGGAGAGATCTTAAAGACAGCAGGGCACTCAAGGGAGCCTGGCATGCTCGTTGTTTGGGTATAGCCTCGATCAGTCAAGCCATTTGCTTCAAATAATTACAATTAAACACTCTTCCCTTAGTGCTATTTTTTTTCTATTTTTAATGCCATTAAGTTTGAAAAGATGGAGGAAATTTTTTTTTGTCAGTTTTACAGTTTTCCTTTGTTTTTTTTTTTTTTTCTGTCATTGAAATTAAAACTACATAAGAGTTGCAAAATATTTAAATCAAAAATCTAATGAATCTATCCTCATGTTACTCTAGCAAATGCAGGAAATGCATTCCAGCAGATCCTTCTTTACAAGACTATGTAGTTCTGAAGTCACAACTGATGGCATAATGCCTCTTGCTTTGGGACTGGCTGCGGAATCATGGACTGTCAGGGCAGACAGGCCTCTGACAGGTCACATGGTGTCACTGCCTCTTTTCATAGATGAGGCATACAGATTCAGAGAGGGCAAATGTTTGTTTAAGATCACAGAGTAAGTGTATGGCAGGCTGGGACCCTGGACCCTGACCCTAGGATGTATGTTCCATCTTCAGTTCAGGTGACTGAAGTCACTTGATCACGTGGTTCAAAGAGAAAATCTTTTTTTTTTTTTTCCTGGCCTCAGAAGCCCAAATAAAAGCTGAAAAAGTAATACTCCATCCTGCACCTTATATACTATGTAATAAAACATTTTGAGTAAATTAGGAGTTTCATTTAGGACTGATGTGGCTCTCAGCTCATTCTAGCCTTCCACATATATAGTCAGTTCTCGTTATTTGCAGTAATTATATCTTACAAAGTCACTGTGAACACCTAGTTAGAAAATACTGAACCCTTGCTCCTAGTGGAAATACAGGCTGGGTTCCTGAAAGCCTCTGGTCACATTTTTACTAACCGATCAATACATGACTTTGTTTTATGTGTGTCTCTATTTAAAGATACCTTATTTAGTATAAAAAGAGATAAGCGTTAGTATATATTGTTGATTCATTGCCACTGAACTCATAGCTGACAGCACTGTAACTCATGCCTGAATGAACTTATCACTATACTTACATTTTTTTCTGTGAGGTACACCACAGCCTCCTTTTGCTCAGGAACACTAGACAGCCCACCATGCTTGGGGCCTATTTTAAAAAGCTGATGCAACAAATGCACCAACAGAAAGCAGAAAATAGGATACTGAAAAGACCATGAGAAAAAGACTTATTTATAGTACAAGAGCTGCAATGAGAAGGCAGAGCTCTGGGTTTTTTGGGTTCTACTGGAAAAGTTATCTTGGGGACTCCAATTTTTCAGTTTTTCTGTGAAGCTTTTCTTGACATCCACAACATAGTCAGTTCTACCTTTGAGCTCTATATTGGAATTTTAAAATAATAGATCTGATTTTGGACAGATTGTGTTTAGATGCCTAAGGTATATCTGTGCAGAAACACTCAGTAGGTTGTTATACAAAGTCAGGACACCTAACTCCCATGACATAAAGCAAATCTAACAAATCTAGGACTTTATGGTGTTCTAAGAGCTATTATTTCATCTTTGCAGGAGATATCTCTTTTTTCTCCTCTTCCTGCTAATTGGTTATTTTTCATTCATGTGGCTACACTCATATCTGAGCCACACTGAATTAATCTGACAAATAAATATCATGAATCAAATTGTCAAATACCCTTTCCCAAGTCCAGAGTTGTAATAACTTCTGAGAGAGTATTGCTAATTTCGTGGCTCCTTTTGCATATTACAAATTCAAATTATCCTGGTGTTTCTCCATGAAGTTTCCAGGCGCAGCTTTGAGAAAACTGTTCTTGGGTCTCATTAACCCTCTTGGGAGGACAACCATGTTTTGTGAGCACCAGGGGACACTTGCTGGGGTCTGTGCCCAGGAGTCCTCGCCAAAGGGCCAAATAAGCATTTCTGAGCTAGTTTTTCAAGCCAAAAGCCTTGTCCTTAAGCAGCATTCTTTCTTAGGAAGACAAACTGTGCAGGTTGTGATCTATCTGATTTCATTGCTCCACTTCTGGGAGCAAATCACCTTTCCTGTTGCTTTTTTGTTTTTTATTTCGCCCCCCTTCTCAGCCTTAAATTGTGCTACAAAGCTCGCTATATAATAGGGACTCAAAAAAAGGTCTGTTGAGCTAAATTGGGATGAATTTTTAAACTATGCTAAAGTTGGTGGCCTCACAATGGTAAATTATTACCTCGCACACTCCACCCTATAGGACTCTCATCTCATGTAAACACACCTGAGGAAATCTTCCGTGGACAGGTTATCTAGCCTTCACTTTGTGTCTGACTTACACCCTATTTGCCCGAGATTGAGGGGAGATGAGGAGAACCTGCAAGTTCCCCTTCTGTTGCTGTGAGATCTGACATTGTAGGTCTCCCACGCTTATTTGGAGGAAACGGGTCTGCCCTTCCTACCAGCCTTGATTTGTAGTGAGCACTTGTTCCCAAGATGTCTAGAAGGAAGTTCAGATTAAAATTGGCCATTCTCCTGAAGTCAGTCTTTTCTTACCATAATAGCGCATTTGTTGGAACCGTGACTTAATCCATGTTTACGTGCCCTTTGACACTCCTGTATATATGGTTGATCACCTTTCTCCAGTGTGCCATGCTGTTCTTAGTTATTCTCAGTTGATGAAAAATTATGAAGTTTATGACTCCCTTGATAAGCCAGCCTTGGAAATGAAGATGTTCATTGAGAGAAGAAATGGTTTCACTCCTCAGATAATCAAAAAGCTATAGCCATTTGTGGTGTGAACATGGAATAATTTCCCTAAATCCATCAAACTTCTCATTTCCATTTTTAAATTCCAATTCATACTTTCATTAAGATATCCCTTTAGTGAAGTCCATCTAAATATTGATTACGTTCTATAGGAAACAATTATCAGTTATATTCACAAAGAATATAATAATCCTTTTAAGTCATTTTATCCTGTACACTTTGTCAGTACCTGTCTTTCTAAAATTCTGTTTAATCCTCTGAATTGTTCTCTTGTTTTCAGCTCACTTTTACTCTACTGTATTTTCTTCCATATTATAGGCAATCTATTTTTAAAATGCCTCTAGTCGATTATTCTCTAATTCCTTTAGTTGTGTTCACTCAGTAAACTACAAAGTGAAATGAAATTAAATAAAATTTACAGACACTGCCAAATTCCAAACCTGCTGACCTGGCCAAATGGACTTAGGAAAATGTTCTCCAGTATAAACTTTAATTTTTTCTTATTATTAAAAATTCTTTCCAATGGATGTAAGACAAAAAATACAGAGGGAAACATTTTTTGGTTTAACTAATTAATATTTTAGGCAAACTGAAGTTCTTATGATGGAGACCACTATTTATTTAAACTAAGCAGAAAAATAAGTATCAAATGAACTATAGATAGGAGACATTTATAATTAACAATAAGTCTATTCCATCAGAACTACCTTTTTGCAGTTTTCCTAACCTAAGAGAACAAATAGGTTATCCTGCGAGTTTACAGGTTTAGTTGAATTGGAAGCATTTTACCTGCTTTATTGCACTGATTGATTATAAGTGCTAGCCTTAGGCTGAACACTGAAGACAATGCCAACCAATCAAATAGTCACTACAGTTCTTCTCATGCCATGTTCAAATTTCGTGTTTACTTTTAAGCAAATGTTCCTCAGATATGTGTTGGATTTTTTCTGCTAAGAACAAATAACTCATTTCTGTATATTTTTAAAGCAAAATAAATACTAATTATTTTTTTTCTAAACCGATATGGGCATGATCATTATGGAATAAAAAGCTGTGGATTCTGGGTTGCCAATATCTTCCGTCAGTCAATCTACTTGATTACATGGAAAGCATGAGACTAGGCATACTAGGAGAAGGAAAGAACAAAGAACTTAAAATCTGGCTGGGAAGATAAGAGAAATATATGGAAATATAGCTAGTTAACATGGCATCTGATGACCATATCAGTCTTGATCTGCTCTCAGTTTATTTACAGCGGAATGGGACAGCCTCAAGAATGAATTTGGTTTTGAAAGAACTGATTTGAAATAAATAAGACATTTAGTAGAATTTCAGGTTGTTAAAAAAAAATATTTGGCTTAAACTCCTGGGAAGTAGCTCATATTCTTTCTCAAAGGTTATTCTTAAAATTATATTATGTCTTGTTAGTGAAAACAAGAGAAAGCTCAAATGAAATAATATCAGATAACTCCAAGTTTAGCTTCTTCATGTGTGAAATGGAGTTAGCAACTAGCTGATTTACAAAGCTCCTCTCAGCTACATGAGTCTACTATGGAGCTGTACTTGAGAGAGGAAAACAAAACTAGGAGAATCTCCAAAGTAATATAGGATTTAAAAGCCCATTTTGCCTCATGGGTGAGAAAAAAAAAAGAAATAGAAATATTAAGTTATTGCGTAGGTTAAAGGAGTTAAATAAATAGATCATTGTTAAAATAACCTACAAAAGATTCTATGTGGTATGTGCCAATACTCCATCATATGAATTAAATATGACTAAAAGACAGGCTGAATTTGGTTGTCTCCATGGCCCCAAACGCAGGGGACTGGATAGTTCCACACCACTGCCTTTTCTAGGCCAATCTTGATGTTATAGTTAATTGCAGTGATACCATCTTTTGTTCAAACATGCTGCAATCGATAGAGGCACAATCTGTGTCGATCAGTAAGTTTGAAGTATATGTGATGCCAAGAGAAAGAGATTATTTGTTAAGATTCCAGGGTAAATCATTAGAGTAATGATGCTCTATTAAAGAGATACCATAGTCCAGAAATCTTGAAATAATGGGAGCAATTGCCCAGAGGGCTTTTTTTTTTTTTTTTTTTTTTTTTAACATCCCTTCCACCCCTAGGCATCGTTAATCAGAAAAAGAGAATCAAGCTCAGACCAAGGTTCATATTAAGAGGAAGAATCCTAGTTTTTCCATCTCTAATTTCTATGATTGTGCAAATCTAAATTAAAAACATTGGGAACATTCAAAATGTTTGTCATATTTTTTAAGCAAAAATACGGCTCAATATCGTACATTTTGTACAGAGAAAAGAAAGAGCCATAGCTTAACACCAGCTTTATGAAATTAACTGGCTCCAAATAGAGAACTAGCTACCTGGTCAGGTTTCAACTTTTTGTCTTATATATCAATATTCTGAAAAAAGAAAAAGGGTTCTTGAATAGTCTAAGGAAATAAACGATTCTTCAAGCATATACATATTTTACATAGACAACATGACCCTGGCAACATGAAAATACTTTACATATGTCTGTCTACTTAATGAATGTTTTTTGAAAACAATCTTATTTCTTTCATAGTACCCCATGATGTCCAGTCTATCCTCAAATACCTATTTCTCAATCCCTGTTTTTACTATCTGACCCTGAATAGCTTAAAAATTTGATTATGCATTTACCTATTTTTTATGGGAAGTGATAAACAGATATAAAATGTGATGATAATGTTATGAAATGTTTAAGAACAAGATAACACCCAGAACTTTAACAGCTAAATGAAGAGTGCTTCCATCAAAATAATCACCTTTGGAGACTAGATGTTTAGAATATGCTCTAAATGATTCTGGAATTTTTCTTTTGGAAAGTAGTTCAGATCCAATACATGGGCAATGTCAAAAAATTACTCATATGATTACATAGTCTGTCTTTTGTATTAAAAGACACGCTACCCTGTCTGATCATCCAGCTTGTTCAGCATTCAGCAGTCTTGACTCCTTTATCAGTCAAGGTTTGGACAAAAAACATATTGCTGACTCACGTTGTGTGTGTGTGTGTGTGTGTAATTGAGGTGTCTTTAGTAAAGGGTCTACAGCTGACCCTTGAACAACACAGATTGTTGTTCCACTGTGCGGGTCCACTGTACTATTTTCAATCCACAATTGGGAGTCCATGGATGCAGAGGGCCAACTATATGCATTGATCTATACCATTTTATTTAGGGAAGTTGAACATCCATGGATTTTGTTTGGTATCTACAAGGGGATGGGGTCCCAGAACCAATCTCCCACCAATACCAACAGACAACTTAAGTTTTGGGGTAGTTGAAAGTTACATATGGATTTTCAACAGCACAGGAGTCAGCACCCCAAACTCCCACAGTGTTCAAGGGTCAACTGTATTTACAAAAGATGAGGAAAGGATAATGGAAACCAAGAAGAGGTAGAGGGAGCCCTTACATTCTTTGGGCCTGAAAGGGATAAAAGGAAGGAGCTGCTGCCATTGGAAAGTAGAATGAGATGGATGTGACAGCTGTCCCACCGGACTTTGAGACATTAGAGAAGGAAAGCAGTCGCATCTCTGAGCTCATTCTCTTCTTTGCCTTCAAACTTCTGATAGTGCTTCCCTTTGGACAAACTGGAGAGAACGCCAGAGAGGCAGAGAGCCTTAATACAGCCCATACGGATCAGTACACAGTACACAGAGTGGGGAGGCATGGAGAGTGGTTCCGTAGGGGAAAGTGGAGAATATCCAGCACAGCCTTTAATGACTTCCATCTGTTAACAGTAATCCAGATCACTCCACTGAGCACTGTCAGGAGGATGGGTGTAGCTTCTGAAGGCAATTTTAAGAGAAGGGTCCCTTATATAAACTGAGACTGTAAACTCACTGGAATAAGTGTGAAGCCAACAGAAAAAATGAATATGTTTTAGTTCATTCATTACAATTCAGTCTTATTCCTTTATGGTCATTTTTTTTTTTTGACAGAAACCCATTTGAATGTTTTTGATACATTAAATCTAAGACATTTTCATAGTTCTTTAAATAGAAAATTGTATTCTTTGTTGAGATTTATAATAGAGAATAGAAAAATACAAAATGACAAATAAAAAATATATACATATCTTTATGGGGTCATCTACAAATATTAGCTATGCACGTGAATGAAACAGTCCCGAAAATCTAACTTGGATTAACAATAAAAATGACTTATATCTGTAATAATCCAAATCTGCCTGTTCTTGGCAGTTTTTACTTCATTGAACTGATTTCAATGCTGTGGCAGATTCAATGGTGTTTTATTTTCACTGGAAATTAGGAACATGGACAGTAATCATGAGTGCCAGGGACAGAGAAGACAAATTACCCAGAGTGTGCTCTGGAAAGCACTGGCAGAGTCAGTCTCTGAGCCTTGACTTGCTGGAATTGGGTATGGATTACCTAACTGAGCTTCTATTTATCTTGTATAATCAGATCATCTTTCATCCAAAATAAGAAACTGAACATTTTTTCCTGTGAACATAATATCAATTTTTGAACTTGGTAATTCTACAGTTATTATTCATGGTCACCATCACTGTCTGTTGAGTAACAGTGGATCAAAGTTTTAAATGTATATTTAAAACTATTAGGAAAAATTTTTTTGTACATTCTCTCAGGCGAATCTGGACAGAATAGTGTGTTATCAAAACTGGTCTTTGCCTCCAGGAAAATTCCAGGTCCAGAAGCTTTCAGTGGTGAATTCTAGTAAGTACTTAAGGAAAGAATACCAATCTCACACAAACTCTTTAAGAAACTAGAGGGGATAGGAATACTTTCCAACCAGCTTGAGGTCAACATAACCCTCATGCTAAAACCTGTCAAAAATATTACAGATACCAAATCCTATTAAATTCAATAACATGCAAAAAGATATGACATAATAACAAAGTGGGAGTTATGCCAGAAATGAAAGTTTGCTTTAATTCTTCAAAACCAATAAATGTAATTCACCATATTACCAAATGAAAAACAAAAATCAATGATTATTTCAATAGATGTAAAATTGGTCTTCTGCTTTTCTTTATATGTGTTTGAATTTATGTTTCTTTATTTAAGAAAGAAAGAACAGAAAATAAAGGCAAGCTCCATAGTTTAGTTTCAAACTCCGTTAAATATTATTTGCCTATAAAGATTAGACTTAATTTTTTTAAAGCAGGTGGAATAAAATTTATAAAAGTCCTGATAACTTGCATATTAGGGGTAAATTGGACCTCAGCTTAGGCCAGGAATAAATTCCACATCCTAATATGGACACCCATAGAGTTGTGTTTTCCACGTGTCGCACATCCTCACCTCAGCCTGCAGGAGGTGGGCTTGCACAGCATCTGTTCAAATCAAGATTCTAGAATCTGAGGGGCTTTGGATATGGCTGATACCAACCTAAAAGGGCATGGGAAAGTCATCCAAATCAGGGGTACAGTCCAATACGAAGCAACTTCATCCATCCATCCATCCATCCATCCATCCATCCATCCATCCATGCAATTAATAGTTGAGGATCTACTTCATGCAAGGCACAAAATAGATGAAAGCCACTGACCTCATGGGACGTATATTCTAGGGGATTACACAGAATAATAACATGCTTATCTTTCTCTTATGCATCAGAGACCTAAGGACTAAGTGCAGTGGTGGTTCTTGGTCTGCCACAGGATCTATGGCTTACCAGTGGGCCAAAATATAACTTCTAGCCTGTTCATTTCATTTCATTTCTGGCCAAAAACAATATGCTTTCTTTATCTTCCTTCTCTTTTCTCATCTCTGTACAGGTCTCTGCATGTTTCAGGAGTTGGCCTCACCCTTCTTATTGGCCCACTCGATCACAAAGCAAACTTGATAGAACATCTGTTTCTCCATCACAGGACAATTGATTCCAGATGGTAAAGCCCGATCATTTAAGTACTATTGATGGAGACATTTTTGTGAATAGTTTTGATGGGCTTTTTTTTTTTTTTTTTTTTTTTTTTTGGTTCTCCACTACCTTCTCAGAGTTTGGAGCAGAATATTTAGGTCTAGTTTTTCTTGAACTTTTGTATATTCAATAAATCTTTTGATCAATATTCCTTAGTGTTATGAAAGAACATGGAATTTCTTTGCTATTCTCTCTGTAAAGTTTCAGAGAAAGGTTTGAGGGCCTATCAAGGTAATATGATTATTCAAGCAAGAATAGTAATAGAAATTAAGTTGAATTCTTGAACCATTGCTGTAGATGAATTATTATTTTGGACCTCGGGTGTTATCAGTGATGTGAAATATGACATGATAAATATATGACATTTATCTCCTATGGGAATCATATGGAAATGTTTATAAGATAAATTCTTCTAATGATAATGCCATGTTTTCTTGTTCCATTTTGGTTGTTAATTCTAGGATTCCTCTGTGATTTTCTGAAGATTTTTAGGTTGAAATCTGAAACACTGTTATTTCTTAAGTTTTTTGAAGCTCAACTGAATATGCATGGTTTTTGGCACCTAATTATTCCTATATTCAGGTTTATAATGATTATTAGGCTTCATCTTGTCTCATAGTTTTTTTCTTAAATGAAAATTTGTCTTTAAACATAATATCATTATAGTTATTGAATGAACTATTCTCTATCAAAATTACCTGTTATGCTGAATATTGACTTTATATTAATCACTCCCAGCGAAGTTTCTTTTTGGTTCTGTATCCTGGATTAGGGTCTCCTCTGTATTCAAGAAGATGATTAGATTCATAATAACAGGGATAGGACCTTTTGTTTAGTGGGCATTCTCTTAGGTAGTCAGTACAATTTAATCCTCAGTTATATGTTTATATTTTATCTGTAAGATCTGAAACTCAACCACCCTCTGAAAATATTCAATTTTTATTCCAGAAGTAGTTAATATCGTAGTCCCTAGGGATTTTTCTGGAGGTCCCCTTTTTCCTGCATGTCCGGTTAAACAATGGCCAAACTACAAATAACCAAGATTTTAATAACAGGCAGTATAATAAAATTACTGAGCATTGAGGTAGTCCAAAGAGATTGTGCAAACTCAACTGCTCTATCATCTATTTTTGACTATTCTTTAGATGAGAAGTAGTTTATGATTCATAGATGAACCAAGCCAATGTAATTCAAGATTATTGATTGAAAGCTGGCAGGCAGGGAGGAAACTAGAATTTGCTGAGATTATTGTATCACTTAATCTTCCAAAAAAAGTTTTTAGGGAAAATGCTATTTTCTCCTGTGTCACAGATAAATAAACTATGATAATTTGCCCAAGATCAGGCATCTAGTTAGAGACAAGACTAAGGTTGTAACTCGAGTTTATGGGATGACTCGTTTAGGAATAGCAATTCTGGCTCTACTTGGGGAATTTCTTTCTACTTTGAAGATTACCAGAAACAAGGGAAAGAAGAAACTACTTGGTCATCATGATTTGAAACAATTTTTATAGAGTTTATCAGTACTGGAAAACATTACAACAAATGAGTAATTTTACTAGAAAGGAAGAGCAGAGAATCAAAACTCTCCCCAAGGCCCCTCGTCTCACCTTTGGAAGAAGATTAAAGCTGGTACAGGGCAAATAAAACTTCCAGCCTGAAGTTTGCCAAAAAGTCAAAGAAGATTGCATTATTTTTTATTTTTGTCAGTGCAGCCTCTCAAGGAAAAAGACTATAGAACTACGTAATCCCTGATGTCGTTTGTGTGAACTAACAGCATTTCCTGAAGTGGGTATCTAACTCTCTGAAAACAGACTGCTTATTCAGACCAGACAAATGAGCTCTTCTCATGGACCATGTAATGTAGTTTCTTCAATACTGGACTCTCTGCTCTCGCCTCTGTCTTTTGATGGACAAAATGATGCTCATATATGAAGATAGTAGTACTACTGCCTGCAGTTTCTTTCCCTTTCTTTATCCTTTTGAATATTATAATTATTTATTTAAATATGTTTTCAAATGGATCTATTTATCTCTAATTCTTGAGGTACCAGTTCTCCCTTCGTTTGGTGATTTGTACCTTTTATGATTTGACATGTTTTGTTGTTTGCTCCCTGCAGCAGAGGTTGCTTCAGGAGCCCTATGTGCCCTGGGCCATTGTGTCCCTATAGAGCGGTCTGGGGCTGGTAACAGTCAGGACCCTACAGATCTTAGTGTTTCAGACCACCATTTATGTTAATATGTCACTTCTGAATTTTTCTCTTGCTTGGAAGACCAAAATAGACTCCACACCGGAACATGGTCTGGGATTAAGTCTTTGATAACTCACAAATAACTCTTCTTTCATCCATTGCCTCAGAAAGAAGGTATGATTCCCGAAGCTAGTCCAGGCTAGTGGGCAGAAGTGTTTTACTCCTTATCTTGCATATAGGGCAGCCCTTTATGTTCCCACCTTTGTTCAGAAGGCACAGTCCTGTCCTCCCATTTTTTGTGGGCCTGAGTTTTTATATTTTGCCTTCCCAAGTAGATAGAACCAGACCGTAGGCTCTTGGTTCTGTATCTGAGGTTGACAGTATGGGTCATTTGCCTTCAGCTCATCACTCTGGTTTTAAGGTCTCTCTTATCTTGATATATAGGTCTTTCCCTTTCTTGTTTTCACCCTCAGTTTAATTTTCTTTGTTGTTGTTATTATTTTTATTCAGAATTTCTATGTGTTATTTGAATAGAGGTATCTTCAGTCTACCATATTGATGGGAAGTTTCCCATTACTGAATATGTAATATCTTTATTCTATTTAAAAAGTTCTACTTACCTGTTGACTTTTCTGAACATTTTGTTATGTTAACCTCTCAGTTACACTTATGAGATGACTACACACACACATACACACACACACACACACACATATACATACACACATACACACAGACACACACTATGATAGCAAACTATGCATATAATATGCTGGCTCATTAAGAAATAACTTATTTAATCACCATTGTAGTTAAATATATATTAATTCAGAAACCACTTTAGCCTAGAAAATGATGGGAAATATATTTAAGGCTCAGAATTTACAAGAAGGCTCTTGGAAAAATTGAAAGCACAATTTGCGGAGTGCCTAAGGGTTGAAAGTTACATTGACTCTTTTGAGCAATGAACGTTTGGCAAAGGATATGTTTTAATGAGGCTTTTTTTTTTTTTAAATCCTGAGAGAGAGAAGACTGAAGTTGTACTTGCTGTATATAAAACCCCCTATAACCTCTTAACAGGTGTTCCAAGAATAAAGAAAACTACTGTTCTGTTCTCCTTTGAGATTTCTTGTTGCACTAGTTCAGATCCAACCACAGGGTAGAGTAGAGAATGATACAATTAAATTGGTCTTTTTCTACAGCTTCAGAATCAGAAAAGAAGGTAGATTCCTATTTTGGATCTGGAAGAAATGGTTTTGAAAAATACTTTTGGTTATATTTTATCCTTGTCCATTTCTTTAACCCATGGAACTTGGGAGGAAGATTTTCATGTTTCTTAGATATGATTCAGGTTGGCAACTTTCAGGTAAATTTTATTTTTTTAAGGTCGTGCCTAGTGAAAAGTTTTCGTTGGTGTACTTTCTAGAAATACAATGCTAACAAGTAAGGAAGTTAAGGAAGCTGCAATTCTTTGGGATGAACTATTCGTGAACAGAACTGAAACCATGTACTTATTTCCAGGGCATTTGAAAAGAACTCATGGAACACTTCGTATTTTGACTCATTTTAGACTTAATGCCGGTGAGAGGGGGAAAAAAGGCTTAAATAATTGTCTAAACTACTAAGATTCTTGACCTGTTAAACATTTCTTTTAAGATGCAGGAAGTGAGATTATCATCTTTTCAGAGGGGTCCCACCAAGAGAAGGGTTAGAAGAGAGTGTGGCAACCAAAATAAAAACAAAGTAAAAATAGAACGCACCCTCTCTTCTGCCCTAACACCTTGTAAAAGGAAAATCTCAATCGAAACAATGAAAACCGAAGAGCTCTAAACAAACGAAGTACATGGCAAGATCCCAATCAAATATGTAGTACTATGTAAAAAACTTATCAAGGTATTTCGAAAGCCAGGTGGGGAAAGAGTATAAAAAGGTAGACAGTAACGTCTTGTTGTAATCACAGAGAGTTTCCCTAAACCTCTAGGAAAAAGCTTAAGGGCAGGGTCTCTGAATTCCATTCCACAGAGTAAGGCATGTTTGCTGGTTCTGGTTCCTTTACTTTCGGAGCTCATCGGTGAGTCTGCTACACTCTAATAGCTTATTTTAAAGCATATATGAAATCCTTGTACAGGGAAATCAAAACTATGTTTAGACAAAGTCATGTGGTGAAGAGCATAGTAAGCTTTATTAGGTTGGGATGCATTTTCATTCTTATCAGCATAGGTTTTTCTCCAATCAGCTGGTCTGTTTCCAAGGAGAAAAAATCGGAGTAATAAACCTGTAAAATATCATTAAATCATTACATTGTAAAGAAAGCCAACAACTGATGGTTTTGGCCAAAATTTGGTTAAAGCAATATCGTGGATCTATGTTTGGATATGTTGATATTTTAAGCATTTCTAATGGTTCTGGCACAACCTGCTGGAGATCTTGAGAAAAAAGAGTCTGATTGAGTCTTCCAGTTTTTCTAGTTTGAGAGCTTTCTTCTTTTTAGAGTCAGAATTTTTTATGCACTAACTCATGTGCGAAGTTGGATTATCAGGTATGTATTCTTTTTCCTTTCTTCTTCAAAAATTCAGTTGCTTATTGAATTCTTACACATGTAATAACAACAACAACAAAATCCAACACAAATGAAGTTTCTTGGGAAAGTGGAAGGTCTTCAGAAAAGCTGAACTCTATCTCACATCTTCTTTCCACAGTTCTCCAGGTCAGAGGTTTCCCTTTCTTGGCACTAAATCTTCCTTTTCTGAAAGTAACAAACTCTTAGCCTTGTCATAATAGAAGAGGCATTACAATATGAGACAGATACTACGTGACTCAAGTCTTATAAAGAGAGACGCTTGTGTCTTGTCTGAAACAGAATATAATGCTTCTACAGACTAGACAAATCTGAATATGAATATCAAAGTGGAACACATGGCCTCAAGAATTCTTATTATTCCCAATATTTTCTATTTGGTGACTTGGATTTTAAAAATAAAATAATGCACTGTTAGCTTGGGAAGAAGCTATAAAGAAAAGGGAATCAAACCTCCAATAGTTAATGATGAGAAGTTGAGATTCAGATAAATTGAGTCTAGAACCAAGAAGTCTAATAGGTTCTTTTTCAAATTCTGCTAGTTTCTATGTTTGATTAGGGATGTGTGTGCGCACGTGTGTGTGTGCATGTGCGTGCGTGTGTGTACACGCATGTGTTTGTGTGAGTGAATCCAAAGGATGATTACTCCAAGACAGAAAGGAAACAAATGTCAGTCATCTGTAACCTCTGTGAATCCCAATATCCAACAGACATTTTAGGACATCATCTCAAAACCTAATAATGCAGAGTGATTATCTACTTAATAACTGCATGCTATTTTTTGGAAATCATTGTGCAAGGTTGTTTCTTTAGCAATTAATCTATAGATTAAGTAAAGTTAGTAAGATTAACTTTTATAACTCTTGCCCCAAAATTCTTGTCCTACAGTTCAAATCTTAAGTATATAGAGTTTGACTTCTTTTAACCATAATTATTTGACATTAAGGGAGGATGTTTCAAAACTTAACACAATATTAACCCAGATATTAACACAATATCTGGGCTTTGTTATGGAATGCTCTGTGTCAATTTTCTGATATTGAGAATGGAAAAACTGCCAGGATTATTGCTTCTACATGGTGACTAAATGTAGAAAGCCTTTAGTGTGGCAAATATTGAGAAATTTGGATTTTTACAGTTTATGAAATTTCCTTGTAAAAAAAAGAGAAGTGATTATTTTTTTTGTAAAATATCTTGAAAAAAGGAGAATTTTAAGTGATCATCTATGAGTTTATTTCTATATTTCAGTGGTTATCCACCAGGAGTAATCCCTCCCACCCCTCAACAGGGACATTTTGCAATGTCTAGGGGCATTTTTGGTTGTCATAATTTGAGTGGGGATTAGGGGAAGTGCTACTGGTGTCTAGTAGATAGTAGCCAAGGATGCTGCTAAACTTTTTACTATGCACAGAAAGACCCCTTTCCCCTTCCCTCAAAATGACATTTATCTGTCCCAAGTGTCAGTATTTCTGAGTTTGAGAAACTTGTTACAATGTATTGTAACAGTTCATGTGCTTTTTGATAGCCTGGTAACTCTGATTTACACACTACCACATGACTGAAGCCCAGCACATGCTAAGCCCATCTTTCCAACATTTTTCAAAGTAAGTTCCACAGATTGGTGAGCGTAGTGTTAGGTAAGCCCTCTGTCTCCTGAATTCAAAGTATCTTTCTATGAGATCAGAATCCTTTTTTACAAATGCTGAAATTGTGTACACTTTGCAACTACAAAAAACATGACATAGAATTACTTACAGCAAAATAAAATGGCTGAACCCTTATTTCTTCTCTCACCCCATGTAAATATATTAGAATCAGCTGGCACTATTGCTAGTCTTTTAGTCATTAAAAACAATTAAACAAGAATAAGAACAAAACAGACTCCATTCTCCTCCTTGTCTTAAGCCTGTAAAACTGTAGTGCATTTGGGATAAAGTATTTTGCATTTTATGACCACTTTAGTTTACTATAGAAGAGAAATGTCAAACATCTTTATCTAATTTATTAAGTTGTACACTGTCCAGGTTTGGCTGATGATTGGAGCATATTTGCCCTTTCCCACATATTTGAATAGAAAAGGAACAGATGTACTTGCCTCCTTGTCGTATTCTGAAATGCTTATGTGCCGTTGTTACATTAATACTATCTTCATAGGTCTGCACTGTGCTTGTTTCCATAGTAACTAGGAAGCCTTACAACTTCTTTAAAAGATGATTTTTTTTCAATGATTAGAATTTCTCGCCTTTGTACTCTGTTTGTTGTTGTTGTTGTTAAATCCTTGTTTTGGGAATGAAAGCAAATAGAGGGATAAGAGGATGCCACACATATTAAATGATGTGTATAGCTTCCATTTGTGTTATATAGTTCTTCACTAAGATTATTTTTTAGTCTATGTGGTATAATGAACTACCTAAAACATCTAGGTATCCAGCCCATTCGATACAATGAGCATTATCAATTATAATACCTAAGGTCACTGAACAAATCTTGCATTTTTATAGATGAGAAAGACAAGACTTGTCTTACATGGAGAAGGGAACTTGACCAAGTGCTTTTAAGTGGCAGAGCATGGATTTGAACACATGCAGTCTATCAACAGATTCCATGCACATAATCAGAAGTTGGCAGTCTCGTACTGAAACATGGCAAGACAGACTACAGTTGATGGTGCAGGATTGTCTGTTTTCTTGAAGTCTTGAGGTTTCCTCATTGTCCCACTAACTACCAAATTCAGCTCACTGTTCTCTATTCTCATTTGCACCTATGTCTCTTCTGCATTTGACATTGTTGATGTTAATGAGCATCCCTTCGTTATTGCTTTCCCCTTCTTTAACCTTCTGACTTTGATCGCCAGTTCTTCCATCTCTTTCTCCAAGTCTTTTCTAACCAAAGATCTATTATCACACTTTATCCATATTAACCATTCTTCTGTGAAAACAAACAAACAAATTTCTGACTCTTTACCCCATCTGCTTTTCCAATCTCTGTTTCCATATTTCCAACTGACCAGTAGGTAACTTCACTTGGATTTTCTTCAGTATCTTTAATTCAGCATGTTCAAAACAGAAATCACCTTTACATAGAAACCAGCTTCTCCCCTTGACTTTCTTATATCTGTGAATAGCTCTTTGTTTTCCAGATGCCAGGTTCAAAACCTTTGTGTCTTCTCCAACTCCTCCTTTATTGTCTCCACAGCCAACAAATTATTATTGAGTTACATGGAATCTAATTCTGTAATATTCTGCAACCAGTGCTCCCTTGCCATTTCCTTTGCCCACCCTGTCTAAACATGGAGACTCTTCTCAATGGTTCTTCTTGCCTTTTTAGTCCTCCATTCCATTCCATTCCATTCCATTCCATTCCATTCCATTCCATTCCAATCCATTTTATGTGCTTTTCTAATCATGTCACCTGCTTGTTCAGAAACCATCAAATATTCCTAATTACATCCTGGGTTATGCATCTAGGCTCTTCTGACACCAAGCAAATTAAACTACTTGTCATTCCCCAAATATGTCATGTGTGTCTCTGTGTAGCCTCTGTGTCTTGACTCTTATAGACACACAGACTTCTGCCATTGAAACTCTCCATTTATTTCAAGTTCTGCCTCAAATATCACCTCATTCACAAAGCCCTTCTTAATTCCCATCCCTAAACTTTTGGTCTTTACAGGTTTCCCATCATCTTCATGCTATTTTGAGGCAGCGTTATGCCACTTTTCCTACTCTGTTTTTACAGTATTTGTTGATTTACCTCAGTCCTTGCTTCCTTTTAGCTTGTAAGTTTCCTGCAGGCGAGGACCATGTCTTACACTTACCTCAGTACCTTCTTCATCCTGGCATCTGGGACAGTGCCTGAAACATAGTGGAACTCAATCATTTCTTGTTGAACCACAGTGATGCTAGTGCAATGTTTGAGGCTATGCAGATGTAGAGAAATAGTTCCTGTGCTTCTATCCTCTGAAAGAGATTGTAGAGAATTGATGTAATTTCTTTCTTAAATGTTTGGTAGAATTCACCAATGAACTCATCTAAACCTGGTGCTTTCTGTTTTGTAAGTTTATTCATTATCGATTCAGTTTCTTAACAGATATATACCTATTCAGATTGTCTATTTCTTCTTGTGTGTTTTGAAAAATTGTATCTTTCAAGGAATTGGTCCATTTTATCTACATTATCAACTTTCTGAGCATAGGGTTGTTCATAGTGTTCCTTTATTATCATTTTAATGTCCATAGATGATATAGTGATGTCTTTTTCTTCATTTCTGATATTAGTAATTTGTGACTTCTCTCTTTTTTTCTTTATTAGTCTGACTAGTGGCTTACTGATTTTATTGAGCTTTTCAAGTAAACAACATTCATTTTATTGATTTTCTCTTCTCTTACCCCAAACCTTACATCCATCCTGTCTTCCTTCCTGGATCGAATTATGTTCTTCCAAAATTCATATGTTGAAGTTCTCACCCAAGTACCTAAATGACCTTAAATGGACCTTTACAGGAGTAATTGAGTTAAAATAAGTTCATTAGTATTGGCTCTAATCCAATATGACAGGTGTCCTTATGAAAAGGGGAAATTTGAGGACAGACACCCACAGGGAAAATGCCATGCAAAATGAAGATGACTATCTACAAGCTATGGAAAGAGGCCTAGAACAGGTCCTTTTCTCACATCCCTAAGAAAGAACCACCTCTGCCACTTTGATTTCAGACTTCTGGCCTCCAGAACTTTGAGCCAATACATTTTTGTTGTTTAAGCCACCCAGCTTATGGTACTTTGTTATGGCAGCCCCAGGAAACTAACATACCTTCCTACCAGCAGAGATGCCACTGCCTATCATCAATAGCACCCCACAAATCTCTTGCCCCTGTCTACCTTTGTCATACTTGTCTGGAAGCGCACCCCTTCTTTACCATCCTGGTGAAATCTAATTCTTTGTCTATTCCAGGCCTGCACTTATACAGTAAAATACGTCCATACCTGCTGGTATCGTGTGTAATCCATGTTGGCTAACCTCAGGTGGGCCCTTGGTGATGTCTGGCTGCCGTACTACATTTCCCTAGAGACCATTCATTCTCCCAACGTCCAAAATGACTGAACAGAACTTCTGTTCTCTTTAAATCTTCCAGCACCTCCTTCCAACCATATTCTCTGATGATGACCTTAATGCTTATCTCACCAAGAAAATGGAAGCAATTAGAAGATAATTTCTGTGTGCTCCCCACCTAATGCACCCACCCACCTTAGCTGTAGGAAGGAACTCTGCCTTCTTTCTTGTATTATAGATGAACCATCCACGTTCTGTCTTTAGCCTACTCCTGCCTTTGTACACCTGATCCATCCCTCCTTGCCTATTCAAGGACATTGTTTCAATAATTCTCCCTGGCATTTATGGTCTGAACTGAGTCCTTCTGAATTTATATGTGAAGTCCTAACCCCCAGTACCTCAGAATGTGACTGTGTTTGGAGATAGGGTCATTAAAGGGGGAATTAAGTTAAAATGAGGTCATTAGGGTAGGCTGTAATTCAACATGACTGGTGTCTTTATAAGAAGAAGAGATCAGGGCACAGATATGTACAAAGTTTCGACCATGTGAAAACAAGAGGGGAAAATGGCCATCTACAAACGAAGCAGAGAGGACTCGGAGGAAACTGGCCCTACTGATGCTTTAGAATTCTATCCTCCGGAATTGTGAGAAAATAAATTTTTGCTGTTTAAGCCGCCCAGTCTGTGGTGCTTTGTTATGGCAGCACTAGCAGACTAATGCAAGCCTACAAATGTGCTATAATTTCTCTCACCTTAAACAACCTGACCTTTTCTTGATTCTTTACCCTTCTTCAGTTGCTTCCTCATTCCTCTGTTCCTTTTCAGAAGAACCTTGATCTTCCTGTATTGGCTCTCCACTTTCTCTCCTCTGTTTCAATTCTACCTCGCTTTCTGATCTCTAAGCACTGGAGTGTCCCAAAGCTTAATCCTTGAACTTTCTACTTTTTTCTTCGTATTTACTCCCTATGAGAATTAATTGAGTCTTGTGGCTCTTAAACACCATTCATAAGCTAGCAACAGCTCATTTCCTCTCTTCAGCTTGGATCTCTTCCTTGTACATCAGGGACATGATAAAAAGAGGAAAACTGCTTTTCACCTTTAACTGTGTATCTAACTGCCCACTTAGTACATCTGCTTGGAAGTCTCATAGCCACCTTGAACTTGATATAACCCAAACCGAACTTCTAATTTCCATCCTCCACCCATCTAAAACCCCAAATCCTCCTCTCCACTGTCTTCTGTATCTCACAGATAGCTACTTCATATTTCCAGTTGTCCATGTAAAAGAGAAATGAAATGAAAGCAAAAATCCTTAAACTCATTCATGAATCCTCCCATTCTCTCATGCTGCTCATCTTATCTATCAATAAATCCTGTTCAGTGCACCTTTCAAATACTGCAATGCTCCCCCAATTTCCTGCTTCTGTCCTTGCATTTGCCACTCCTTATCCCCTTCATTTTAACCTCAGTATAGGAAACAGAGTGATCTTTTAAAACCCTAAGTCAAATCATATAACTGCTTGCTTTAGCACTCTCCAACAGCTTCCTGTATCACTTGGAAGAAAAGCTGGAGTCCTTTGAGGCTCTGTAATCTGTTCCCCTGCTCCCTGAATTCAGCACCTATCTGAGTACATCCCTTACTTCATCCTCACTCACTTGGCTTCAGGCATGCTGAGTTCCTTACAGTTTCTTAAAGATGCTGAACACTTTCCTACCTTGGGAGTCTTTGTATCTGCTAATCCCTGTCTGGAATGCTTTTCCCATAAGGAGATATAGCTCTTACACTGAGCTCGTAATGGGCCAAGTCTATGCTAAGTGCGTTGCAGATATGAATGCATTTCATCTGCAGGTCCTTTCAGATCTCTGTTCAATCTTCTCCTTTCCAGAAAGGCCCTCTCTGACTCCTTACACAAAAAGCAACCCACTCCCCATCTGCTTCCTACATCTCCCTATTTGCTTTCCTGTGTTTCTTTCCATAACTTTTATTATTACCAGCCATGAGCTGTATTTACTTTTTTTTCTTATTATATGTTTTCCTTCGCTGGAATTATTATAAATTTCATGAATCTAGGAACTTCATTTGTTCATTGCTTGTTGAATCACTGACTGACTGAATTTTATACTTGGTGCTACCTACAAACCAACCTGAAATCTGTGCCCACAACGTGGTCTCCTGGCTCTCTTCCGTGGCCCTAGTATGGCAAGGGCCCTTGGGTCTTACAGGTATGGAGGGGATGAATGGAGATTTTGAAAAAACATTCGAGTCATTTCTCTCAAGGATCTTTTTTGGTAGGCTGGTAAAACTACTCTGATACACAAGACGCAGCAATGATTTTGCTGAGTGGGGTGCGGGACGACTCCTGGGGAGCATACACTGTCAGGCACAGCTTCTGGAAGGAAGAGTATTCTGATCCCGGCCTTGAAGGATTTGGCAGGAATAAGATGTGAGCAGTGGCACAGAGCTGGCGAGGAGGCCGGGGTTTCAAGAGAATACCTATTAAATTTTTGGTTGTAGTCACGTATGCATTTAACTACTATTTGGTCCTAGCACAAAGGTAAAGAATATATACATATACATGTTTATAAAATAGCATATTAATTTGTTCAACATTCAGTAATTTTTAAAAACTAACAACAGATTAACAATTCCTTCCTGAGAGACAAATCACATCTAGTCTTACTAAATTTGTTACCTCGACAATAAAATAAACGATAATACCCATCCCATCAATCTGGTATAAGAGTCACTGTAACCTAGTGGTTCAAATTCTGGTTTTGCTACTGTTTTTGGACTTTGTGTGTGACTTTGGACGAGTAACTTAGCCTCTCTGTGCCTTCGTTTTCTCACATGTGAAATGCGGATAATAATAAGTACCTCACTGGATTGTGTTAAGAATTTAATGAATAAATAGATGTGAAGTGCTAGAGCCGAGGCTGAAGCATAGACAGGGCTTTGTAAAGGTTGGCTATCATTATTAGTCCTAGGTGAGGATTAACTACGATAATAGCCGCGAAAGTGATTTATCACCTTGCACAAATGTAGGAGGAGTTTCAAGTGTGTAAGTGTGGGCATGTGCACTTTTTGACCTTGCCACAGCAGTGAATAGTGGTTAAATGTGTGGGCTCTGTAGCTATATTGTTCGGAATCAAATTGTGGATCCGTATGTACCAGCTGTGTGACCACTGGAAAATTATTCATCCTCTACATTCCTAAATATTCACACTCATTCGTAAAGTGAGAATAATAATATCTGTCTTATTGTGTCGTTTTGTGGCATAATTTCAATAATACATATAAAGTGCTTTTCCTAGTGGCTTGGCAGAGTAAGCACTTAATGAATGTTCACTATTATTATTAGCTCTTATTTGTGATGAATCCATGTAACCGGGGACTTAATGTACTGGCTCTATTAATTCTTCAAGTTTTACAGCACAGCCTGACCTTGTGTGTCCCTTTTGGCTAGTAAAGCGGGTGGTGAGATGCTGAATAATAAGTCCCAGCCTTGGGTTTAGCTTATTCTGCCTCGTAACATGCAAACACTTAATACTAATCTGGATTTTTCCCACCCTGGCTAATCATTACTTCTCAAAAATGCTGACCAAATCTGAAAATAATCTCCAGTTCTGTCGTTAATTTAAGAAGTAATGTTTCCAGTGTGGCTAGCCTTCTCAAACCACTCTCCCAGTGAATTACATTCATTACTGTGGTGGGTATTCATTTTTGTTAAATTAATCTTTTAAGAGTGAGTAATGACCATAAGAGTTGGAATAGCTTTCCTCTCTGAGTTGGGATGCAGTTTAGGAATTCAACATGGCCCGGCCAGAAGAGCAGGGGTCTGTGGGACGGCAAGACGAGGGTTGTCGTCGCTGTTATCTTTAGAGCAAATGAAATTGTGTTACTTGATGTGATATCCTGATGTGTCACTGCTGTATAGAGTCTCCAGGATGCTTCACTGAAAATGATGATAACCTTTGCCTGCTAACTGGCTCCGATTTGGTCTCTACTCTGAGATTTGTGTGTGTGTGTATAACTGATGACAAAGCAGCTCATCCCAAGAATGTCATTCACACTTGACACATAAAACAGCTGTGTTTCTATAACTATACATTAATACCTAAACTAATCTATTTTTCTCAGAAACACATCTCTAGTAGTTGTGCTTACTTTTACATGTGGGGCCCCTCTGTGGGGCATTGGGAGCTCTGGGGACTGTGTGCTCTCCAGCCTTGAGAATACGCTGAGGCTCTTTGAGGACCAGCTCCCATTGAGAGGGCATCTCTGCATTTCTGTGAGCCAAGAGGCATCGACTAGGAGAAAGGATGCTAGAAGTGATAGCAATTTCCAAAGCTGATGCCTCACTCAGTTTTCTGGCCTGGCGAGAGTCCCTGCTTTAAGTGGGATTCCCTTGGGGATGGGAAGGGATTCAATAAAGTTTGCCACTGGCTTCACTGACTGAGAAGTCAGAGCATATTTAATTTGATTTGGAGAAGTAACTGAATCTGAGATTTCCTGTAATCAAGTATTATGAAAGAAAATCCACACGTACCACATTTATAAGCCTGTAAAAGGAAAGTGGTAACAGTGCATGTAACCTGGTAGCATGGACCAGGCGAGGCACTCATCGTGTGACCTGTCCCAGTACGTAATGAAGTCTGCTCCTCTTTTAGAGGGTGGATGGAGGCGTCTTTGTGTGATATATGCAGAAGAAAGCCTCTTAAATGGCTCTGAACCAGGAGAGTTGATACCAACTGTGAGGATACTAAATTTTAGCCTCTAAGCGAGAAGCACATGGTAAGAATGCATTGTCCAAAGTGACGGTGAGGGTTAGGGCAGTGTTTCTCAGGTGAATCTTGAAGAATTGCTTTAAGTAATCTATTTCTCACACCAAACTCAGGAAGCACAATTCTAGTTTTGTTTCTGCAGTCCACTAGAAAAATAAGGAAGTCGCGGGTTGGAATAGAAAATGCAACATTCATCAGAGAATACTGAAAATCGCTTAAAGAAAAAGATTTAGTGAAAATAATGGGCTTTCCCAATCATATCAGCATCCATTGAAATCACGAGCAATATCTGGTCTAAAACCTTGACTTTCAGGGTTCCATGCTTTTTAAAAAAGGACTGTTGATCTTTTTGGCAGTCTGGTGAAGCCATTGAACCCTTTCTCAGAGTGACATTTTAAAATGCATACTATAAAATACATAAATTAAAAAAGAAACAAATAGTATTGAAAGAGAATTATCAAAGTATTAAGAAAAACAAATTTGGGCTATGTTTACATTTTTGCTTCTTTGTTAAGCATCAGAGAACAATATTTAACAAAGGGCCTAAGTATTACCATAATTTTGAAGTAGTGGTGAGCAAATGGTAAATTTTGAGAAATGTGAAAATATCTGTGTTTTTTTTTGGTGACCACACCAAAGGAACTCTAATAATGAAAGGAAACACTAAATTTCAGCTAGAAATTAGTGAAAATAAAGATTATTTTTTCCCCATTCAAATTACTGAATCTCCCAAATTTTATCAGATTAAGAAGATTCTGCTAGCATTTTGATGAAAGCAGATTAACCTATTACGATGTGCGTGTGTGTGTGTGTGTATGTGTGTGTGTGTGTGTATGTTGTGTGACGTGTGAGATTTGTTCCAATTTAGGAAAAATTTCAAATTTTCTTGTATGTTTGGACTATTTATTTGCTCCCTCCTCTGAGCTGTTTCTTTGGGATTCTTAGAAGAATTTTCATTGTTTCCAAATAAAACAATAGGTTATAAAATACCCCTATGAGGAAAGATTTTGAAGAGTGTATTGCTTCACAAAGAGAAGGCTATGGTGAAACCCTTGAGTCTAGAGATGGTCCAGGCTTTTCCCTGGAGCTATTGGATTTGGCGACAAGCTCAGCCACTCCGGAGTCAGAAGAAATGGAAGCAGTGATCCAGAACAAAAATGAAAAGAAATTTACAAAGGCCCCTGCCTGGGAGAAGGAATGGGGGTCAAGGGTCAAGCTACCAAAAGAGAAAAGACCTATGCTTTCTGATTTACTCACTTTTAGGGAGGGCTGGATCTCTTCTGAGGTAATGCAATTTCTTAATGAGAGCAAATGACGGCATTAGCAAGCTAAAATTTTGTGTTCATAAGATTTGTGTCTCAAAATAATTGAATGTCTCTTTGAAGTTCCTCTGAGTAGCAGCCCTTCTTATTATTTTGTGTAGAGAACAAGCAACATGGACTTAGCTATTTTTTCCATAACAGTAATAGAATTCCACTGTGAACCTGCAGAAATACATAACAAACTGCTGTGTAAGTTATCAGAGCAAGCCCTCCACTTAGATATCTTTGTAAAGTATATTTCTCTATACTGTTGGTCTCTCATATCCATCTACCCACTTACTTACACATAAAAGATACACATATGGATTTTTGTCTGGCATACATACATTCTATTATTTTTGTCTGTTACACTTGAATTTTATATTTTTAAGGGAAGGTTAGGGAATATAATTTTGGAAAAAGCAAATGTCAGATATTTTTAAATGTTCAATGCTGTTTTAAAACAAAAGCAGGATACAGAGTGGCCAATGCAGCTAAAGCATAGAATGAAAATAAATATGCATGTGGGCACAAACATAAAAATCTCATAATGGTTCTAAGAGAAAATGTCTGAATAGTATAAGCTGGTGCCAGACACAGAGGTGAAATACAGGGCTCATGTTTAGTTTAGATTCTAGTCAGCACCTGTGTTCCCAAATTTTATGTACCGTTCCCTATGGCAGTGTTTAAACTGTTGATTGCATAAGGTATGAAGCATAAGCATCGTTCAACATATCCAACAAACTTATGACCAAAAGAACCTGTACCTAGTAAAGACCTTGGAAGAGAACATAGGAGGGTCGTGGGAGCCTTATCTTAGAGACACTGGAAGGAGATAAAGGCACTTGTTGGTCATAAAAGGTTCTTCCCTTTCAGGATGTGTGTGAGTGATATCAAGTCTCAGGGTTTGGGACTATAATTCTCTCCTCTTCTCTAGAAAATTATTTTCAGATAAAATGTCAGTTTTAAAAAGTCTATTATGGATGGGTCACTCAAGACATTTTATTTGGCAGAGAATCAATTGGTAGACAGTGAAGGTAACTTCATTCGATCTTCAAGTTCTCCATTTGAAAGATGAAGGTCCTTGTATTTCTTTAAGTCTGGAAATTCCATTTTTCACCTGTTAATTGGGATTGTGGGAAATAGAAACCTTCCTTTTTTAATTTACCTCTCTTCATTTTGGATATCTGTATATTTTATTTTTTTAATGATTGTTTGCTTTAACCACAGAGTCATATGTTTGTACTAGTCTTTCATTTAGAAATCATCTAGTGGAAATCTATCCCAAATCAAGGTGCCTGCTTTTTTTTTCCCATATGGAAAAGTGAAGATTAAGCTGGCTCATGCTTCCTTCATAAATATACTCAATACAACTTTTAATCGATATGTACAAATATGCTCATATTAATTATTTAAAGGCTAGATCTTGCTGGAAAATGAGATCATTGTAATCTAGAACCAAGTTTTCCTTCATTGAACTTATTTTACAAACTACAACAGGAGGACAAGAGAATTTTCTGATTCACAAAAAGTTTATAGACTTCCAAATAGCATTTTTCCAGACAAGATTTCAATAATATTCATTCTTTGGGGGCAAAATAAATTGAATACCAAAGATTATTCACTCCACTTTCAGAACAGAAAAGTGTGGACCGAGGTAGACACAGGAGCAAACAAACAGCTTGGGGCTCGGTGGTGCTCAAAATGGGACACAAATTCCCCATCCTGGGCTACGCCACAAATCTGTTAAATTTGTGAGATGTCCTTGCACTCACTTAAAAAACGCAGGACACGTTCTCAGAGAGGACTTTGCGTTCACATTTGGGTGGTTGTTTGACTTCTTCTGGGCAACATGTGCTCAGCGTCCCTCGGCGTTATAGCTGATTTATTTTTTTATTAAGTCACTTAGTGATCTTGATAAAGCCATAATTCTAAGTGTGCGGTGGTGGTTATTTCAGACATCTACCAGTATAAAAAAGGCTACTGCTGCTGGTGTCAGATGAAGCTGGGCGTGGTCCATTTAACTGCTCGCCTGTGCTGAGCCAGTTGGACCGCGGCTATGCCTTTGGGAAACTTTTAATACTTTATATTTTTCTCATATGCTAAGTAACTTACCCCTTTTCCCACTTATTTTGCATAATGTTTTTCACTTTCTGCCCTTATTTACATTTCACCTAAGTTACATTTTTGGGGACAATGAAGTGGGATGGTCACAAACAGGGCTGCTTTACGTTGTCCACTATTATCCTTAAAAACAAAAGAGATTTTTTTAATTACTATCACAAAAGTGACACCTAATCATTGTAGAGGATTTAGGATATTCAGAGGTAATATTTTAGAGCTTATATGCATGTATGTCTTTATATTCTCTGTTTTAAAATAAATTTGAATCATGGTATGTATACTGATTTGAGACCTTTTTTTCATATGACAATATAGTGTGAACATTTTCCATGTCTTTAAATAGTTCTCTGCAATACAATTTTTAAAGCCTGCATAGTATTTTTTTGTATGTAATTTCCATTATTTAGATAATACTCACTTTTTGGATACTTATATAGATTTTGATTTTTAGATATTATAAACAGTGTTCCTATGGACATATTTGTAGACAAATCTTGGAGGGCATTCCTACTTATTTCTTTAGAATAAGTTCCTTGAAGTACAAATGTTGAGCCAAAGGACAGAAACATTGTTAGAGTTTTACGACGTGTGAGTTGTCAGGTTGCCTTCCAGGAAAACCTGTACCATGTCGCAGCTCTACCAGCCACATGCTCCTGGCCTTTCCTTTACTCTACTTCCAACTGGTTTACTGATTCTCCCTGTTGACTTGATGCTTCTTCACAAAATTGCAACCCCAGGTTACCAAATAAAGTGATAGATTTTCCCCTATTTTTCATGCTTTTTCCTGAATGCAGAGATATCCTCAGAATCCTTCTCAACACAGAATTTTAGGCATAAAAAATACCTAACTGATTAGAATCGTCCTACAAGAGGAAACCCATTTGCCAACCCTGCTTTATAGCTGAAATAAGATAGTAGATGGTTAGAGATCAGTCAACCAATGGTGTCACATGTCACCCTCTATCATCCTGACTCGGCGGTACAAAGGGCAAGACAAGACTGGAGCAGGAGGCCAGCTTTAGTGGTTTTGTGCACACTAAGAGACCGGGCCTACTAATAAGGACAAGATCTCGGAGTACTGCTTACGGTCTTCCTTTCAGATTCAAGGTTTGGCAGCACGAGAATCTGTGGGATCAAACAGACAAATTTCTCAAGGCTTTGGCAGTTTCATCAGGCAAGTTCCTCGCTGTTAGCTCATAGAACACCTACCCAGGTCTAAGATGGCAGTGATTTTTAAAATCCAGATTAAGCCCCTGTCTCTTTTCCCTGTGTCTGAATTTTCTATTACAACTTGTCTGGAGGTGTTATTAGGGGCTGCTGCGGGGATTGCTAGCTGCTTGTAGGTCAGAGTGATTAGCACCAGGCTAATGGCAAAGATTATCGATTCAGACATAAGCCCTTATGAGTATGAGCCCTGAATGAGTATTTCTTGGCTGGTCCTTTCTTCTCTCCTGGCTGCTCACTAATCGCCTGAGAACTAGACCCTTTAACCTCTGTACTGGACTCTCTGTCACTGAGCATGACCCCATGGAACAGCTCCTCTGACCAGGCCTGAACATTTGAAAGCAGGAAGGGGTGGGGATATGAGAGCTGGTTTGTGATTTAGAACAAAACCAAACCACTCTGAAAATGTTTTTAACTGCCTTGGCCCTCCCTTTGTTAAGCATTTCTCAACGGAGTTTTCTTTGTTGTGACAATGAAATGTTTCTTCTGCCAACCTTTTAAAAATCCTTTTAATTTTAATGGTTTGCCTTAATTAAAAAAAAAAAAAACTATACTCAATAATTCCAAAAAAAAGGCCTTGATACTTTGGACCTTCTTTGGCTAGATTGCTGGCAGACTTATACAAGCTTTTTTTAATTATGAAATATGCCAGGAAGCGGAGAATGTTTTTATTCCTAATTCAAATATTCTTAAAAGAAAACATGGCTTCCCAGATAAGGTTTACCTCCTTACCTTCCTGTTAACTCTCCACTTTCTCAGTGAGCTGTGGTCTGACCTCATGAGCGCTGAGGAAGACCTCACGACTGGCGGAAGCCTGGCCTGTGCTCACCGTGACTGGCCCCTGCCCCCCCCTTCTCTTCTTTTCCCCATCTTGTCCTCCCATTCCTTTTGCTCTCCTCCTCCTATCCCTGCCGACCTTTTTCTTTTGTTCTCACTGATTCTGCCACTTTTCATGGTGACTTAGCATGGCTCTCGGTAGTATTAAAGCTTAGTCATTGAAAGCAAGCATGCAGTTTGTGTTCTGGGTATGTGTATGCATACGTGTGTGTTAATGGCATCATAGTTTCATAAGTGTGTTTCCTTATTCACTGGCTCATTTATATAAACTGATAACCAGAATATGGGAAGAAGTGACAATTCATGTCTGATCGATGGGCTGTTGCCTGAGACTGGAATTCTCCCACCTCTTAAGAATCAAACAACGGTGCCTTTAAGAGAAGTTTCACAGGGGACATTTGATATGCATGTTTTTTTACATCCCCAGAACTTATTTATTTTATATCTCAAAGTTCTACCTTTTGATTTCTTTACCCATTTTACCCTCTGCCCTCGCCACCCCCTCACTTCTGGCAACCACCACTCTGTCCTTTGTGAGTTTAGTTTTTGTTTGTTTGTTCTGTATTTTATTTTCTTTAAATTCCACAGATAAATGAGGTCATATGGTATTTGTCTTTCTCTGGCTTATTTTACTTAGCATAATACTCTTGAGGTCCATCTATCTTTATGCAAATACAAGTATTTGTATCTTTTTTACAACTGAATAATATTCCATTGTGGATATATGTGCGTGCCTATACATATATATATATGTATAGGCACGCACATATATATCGGAGGTACATATATATATATTATATTTTCTTTATTCATTAAACCGTGGATGAACACTTTTGATATACATTTTTGTGTATTTTATCTTTATTCTTTGTTTTTATCTTTTCTGTCAACACACACACACACACACACACACACACACACACACAAACATAAACACACACACTCCAGACCAGCCCATTTTGTAGCTCTTAGCAACATCTTTTTTCGTGTGAATTTAGATCATTGTTGTGATTGTTGTGCTTGGTCTCTGACTCTAGTTCTACTCTCAATTCTGATTCGAGTTTATAGGCATCTGGGGATGGAGAGAAAGGGGCCGTGACAATGTTTATTTGCCTTGCTCACAATGCTTGTTTTTCTGATACCTAATGAATGAATTGGCTTTGGTTCAAACGAGACCAATAGTTAGTGGGGTTGAAAGCCAAGCATGCTACCATATTGATGTGGGTGAGGATCATATGCCCAGAAGTGTTAGTCACATGAAAGCCAATGTGTGTGTCAACTGTCCTCTCTGCCCCTGTTTACATGATTAGGAAAAAGAGAGAAATTTCCTAGAAGGAAAACCCCAATGAAGTGCCATTAACTAAGAAAGGAGTAATTGGATATTTTTATTAGTTCAATTAGAATTGAGTTAAAGCTTGTGTTTGTACTATCTGTGGAAGCAGGTTGAACGAGAGAATAGTATACACAAGATGAAGAACACATTTACTAAAAACATTTCAAACAGATTATTTCTTTTATAAATAATTGTTATGATATCTACAACAATGTTTATACAATCATCACACTACAAAAACCTTAGAGTAAGAAAATCAGATTTCTTTAAAATGTGACTAAAGCAACAATAAGTCTTAAATCTATATAAGGATAAGGTTAACAAATATTTATTTAATACTTATTGAATAAGATCATCTTAAATGATATAGCAGATGTTATTATCCCCATGTTCTAGTTGGAGTTAATTAACTTTAGTTGCCATAGCAACTGAAATCTCTATGGTTTGACACAACCAAAGTGTCTTTCTTACTCAGTAAAGGTCTGATGGCAACTGGGTGACAATTCTCAGTCTTGTAGCTATGCCACATTGAACATCTGGAATGTGTGCCTCTAAGGCTGCTTCAGCTAAGAAAGAAAGAATTGGAAGAGGCACATCAACTTGTACCTGCTTTGGCCTAGAGTGAACCAAGTCATATGATTTCACATTCTATTGGCTCGAATTAGTCACATGGCCTCAACCTAACTGCAGGGAGGTTGGAAGTGTATCTGGAGAGCTCTACCTTTCTCTGGCACACACGTTTACAAATAAGAAAACTCTTAATAGTAAGTTACTGTGCAAATTCACACAGATATTAATGGAGAAGCTGGGTCTTTACTCGGGTCTTTTCACTCTAGTTCCAGTGAACTGAAAAATGGCATTACTTTACATAACCTGATACTGTAGATAGCTTCCTAATCAAACAGCCTCCCATTTAATCCTTAAGGCATTGAGACAGTTGTATATGTGCACATTTGGGGGAAAATACAAGGAAGGACCCTGAGTATTCCTGTTATAACTATATGTGGAATCCTGCTTTAATGATGATATTTAGTTGTGACCACTTTGCAGGCTTGTTATGTTACCTCTAATCCCCATGTAGCCAGATCTGTGTTGAGGCAGTGTGGCGAAAGACTGTTGGTTTTGCTGTAAGATAGATCTCTATTCACATCCCTGTATCACCACTTATGATCTGTATAATATTTTGAGCAAGTTACTTAGCTTATATCGCTTCCATTCTCTTCATCCATATAATAGCAATAACGCTATCTACCGTGTAGGCTCCTTAAGGAAATAAATATAATATTTGTAAAATGCTTGAAAATAGTAATACTTAATAAAAGTTATTTTTTTATCCCTTAAAAAGTAGCAAGTTCAAGTTCATGAAGTAAGATATCTTAGATTTAGATGATGAATGCAAATCAGCCTTAATGCAAAGAAATTTCATCAAGACTTTAAAAATATAACTATAATACTTATACAATGGAAAAAAAACTGCCCATGTCAACAATAAAAAGCCATGTGAAAAAATCCAGAGAGATATCCACTAGCTGGATTTGTGAGGTTAGATTGATGAAATATGGGCTAGTTTGTATTTCTTGAAGTTGATAAGGGTGGATTTTGATGGGCCATCTGGCACTGTTTTTTCTCTCCATAGGCCAATATTTTTATGTCCATGATTATCTCTGTTACACAGGGAGAAACAATGAGATGATAAAGTCTAATTGCAACAGCGATGAACGTTCCACGTGAAAGTCTGAAGCTATTGCCAGTTGGCATAACCAGAGGAAATGATAGCTGGATGAGGAAGGGCGGCAATTGAGATTTTGTGTGTTTGACTTGTAGGTCGTATCCAGCTCCCCACCTAGCCCAAAGTCATTATCACAGGAGGTTAAATTTCTTCTGTTTTTCTCGGGCAGTGAAAACTGTGTTGGATTTTAAGCACGCTATGCAGAGTGTGTCCATAACTGTAGGGAAAATGTGTATGTTGACATGTGGAATCCAGCGGATACGAACACTTCCAGATTTTCCTGATTCGAATATTTTCAAAGTCCAAATCTTAATGTTAATGCAAATCCCTGTTGCAAAGTAGTTTTAACTTTATCCCCCCGCCCCCACCTTGGAGGAGTGTGCTCCCCTTGGTTTGTTTTGTTATAAAATGAACAGTAAAAACAGAATGGTGAGAACTGCATAGAAGTTGGAATTCAGCATCTTCCAGAATGACTTTTCGTGAAAATTGGCAAGAGCAGATCTCAAATGTCCTGGGTTATTTGTTTCGGGTCTTATAACCCTTCTGATTGGAGGAGGTTGATGTGCAATTGTCAAGGAGGACTCTGTCAGTGAAGTGTGGTGTGGACTGGATATAAACTCATGACTATAACTCCCAGAGCAGGCAAAATGCTGAAGAGATAAATTGTTGCTTTCTGTTCACAGAACTTCCTCTTACAATTTTTAAAAAACAATTTTTTAAAGTTCTGATTTTTGTTAAGACCTATCCTGAACATTCTGGACACATGGGACAATAACATTTTGTGACTTAGGGTAGATTTTTGTTTGTTTTTTTGTAACATTTCTCTGTTCAGGTATCAAATGAGAGTCAACTTTCCAATTTACTTTTTTTGTTGTTTTTTGAGCCCCAACTGTTTCTAGGCAGTATTTTTGACTTTGGAGACACAGAGATAAAAAGAGACAGAAGAAGCCTCTGCTCTCATAGAGCTCATTCTGACACTCAGTCTGAACAGTGTAGGATCTGTGTCACATCTGTGTTTCATTAGGTCACTGGCCTCTTTCATGTCATTGGTCACTTCTACATGATTGATGGTTTCCTATATTCATTCATTTTTTTTAACCTTTACATCTATTTATTTATTTACAGGCGGCCTAGAACTCATCTAGGACTTCTGAGTAAACACCTTCTATAATTACTGAAAAAGGAGGTTGTGGTGACCTTCCCAAGGTTTCTGTGTCCCATAGAATACACTTTTAAATCTGTGGTTCCAATTTAGGGATGGTAGAACCTGGAGATGATGAAGGCTCACTGACAATAACAAACTTCAGATTGGTTGTTCTGAGGATTATGCTATAATGAGGGGTTTAAAATTTGGAAAATGGCTTTACAGAAAATAAAAATTACAATCAAATGGATACAAGTTATCGAAGAGGACTTAACAAGAATATATTCAAGTTATGAAACTTGGAGATGGGAATTTGAGACCTCGTGCCCTTCCAGTGTTCCAATGTACTTCTCTTCCAATGTGTTCTGAGGCATGATAAAAAGAAGAAAACCCCACTGGCTAAGAAAAATATTGCCTAGTGGTGCTGTAATTCAAAGCAGATTTTTAAATCTTCTTTCTGAAAATTTCTTGGGTCTCTGAGCTAAAGGCATAACCACAGGCTGAGTGTGGATATACCTCCCAAAACGAGGGCTGGGAATCCAGCACCTTTTAAGAAATACTTTGTCAAGGCAGATACAATAGAAATCAAACCAACTTTCTGTAGCTTCCATCTGTCTTAACCTACCTGTGAACTTGTGCCTATGCGTCCTGTGAGTTTAAGAACTCTTCACGGAATAGAATTGTGAACAGGAACTGGACAAAGTAATTGAACAAGTAGGACATACATTTATCTCCTTCCACACTCCACATCCTCTCCTCCTGGCTTTTCTATTTGTTTTAAAGGTACTTCTCACTCTTTGGCCCCTTGGCATGGAGCCATCTATAAATTCTCTTCTTTCTTTGCTCCTAATATCTACCGGTTTCCTAAATTTTTAAAATTTACTTGCTAAAATGTCTTTTTTTTCCTGCTCTATTTACTCACTTTATTTCTTCTTAATGTCTCAATCACTCTTTTAACACTTCGCTGTACTGAAGTTGCTTCTGTCAAGGTGAGGGCAGCCCCTTAGTCCTACCCTTAGCTTCTCAAATAAGCTAGGCTCTTCTTTCTTTAGGGCTGTGTGTGTGTGTGTGTGTGTGTGTGTGTGTGTGCACGTGCGCGCACATGCACACACACGTGCTCACGTGCTCTGGGAGGTTCCTTCTCCCTTTCTTTGTAGAGCTAACCCCTTTTCATTATTACATCTCAACTTAAATGTTACTCCTTCAAAGATGCCTATCCCTGATTACATCTTCCCTAACTTTTTATTCTCTAATACAGCAGCCAGGTATCTTTATTTCTAGTATCATTTTTTATAATTATTTACTTGTCTACTTTCCACTGTGTAGTGAGCGGACATTATGCTTGTTTCATTCACCACTGTGGACTCAGCACTTAGCACAGGACCTGGAACAAAATAGATGCTTAATAAACATTAATTTGATGACCAAATATCCCTTCCTTTCATTTTCACTGACCGTTCTTATTTTTTGTCTGAATTATTGCTACAGCATCATTAACAGACTTACAGTCACCACTGCTAGATTAATATTCCCAGAGTATAGCACTTTTAATAGTTATTTCTGCTCATAAAAGTAACAAAGACTCTCCATTACTAGTGAGTGAGATTGCTCAGCCTGGTGCTCAAGGACTGCCGCAGCGTCCATCTTTCTAGCCTCATTTCCCTATGTTATCCTCATCCGCAGGTCCAACTGACAATCACTAGTTACCAAATACATTCTCAGCTTTCTTATTTCCATGTCTTGTGTTACTCTAGATCAATCACTAGACTGTTTCTCCCTTTCCCTTCTCCCTTCTATTTTTTTAAGTCAAAATCTATAATGACCCTTTCAGTGCAAATTCTTCCTCAACCCCTTAAATGAATGTACAGTTTCTGCTCTAAAATCTCATAGCACATTGTTTGAAGCTGAATGCATTGCTATTCTTTACATGAAAATAATTGTTTGCTGTAGTCTAACATCCTTCACGACAGGGACTCTCTCTTATACGCCTCTTTGTTCTCTACAATGCCGAACACAATACCTTTCTATTAATAACTTTTTATTTTTTTAATTTTACTCTTATTTATAAATAATAGCTTAATATTGATACCACTTTATTTTTATGAATATAAAATAATTCATGTATATTATAAGATAAGGAAAGGTAAAAAATACAGAGAACAAGAAATAAAATCAACTGCTATTGCACCACCTTCCAATCATTACATCTTAGCATTCTGTTGTACTCCCTTCTTACTCTTTTTTTTTCCCCTATAAATAATAATTGTATTAACAGAGAACATACTGAATATAAAATTTTGTGTTTTGGTGGGGTCAAATTTTAGTAGAAACTTTCTTTAGAAATCATGGTAGTATGAATTTTCTAATGACAAATTCTCTTATTTTTCATTTAACTGAAAATTGTTTCCATAACTGAAGAACAATTTTGCTAGATATAGAATTCTGGATCAATAAGTTTTTCTTTCATCACTTTAAAAATGTTCTACCCTCTCCTGACCTTTATAGTTTCTGATGAGAAGTCAGCCAACTATTGAATTGTTGTTCTTCTGTATAAAATTTGTCATTTTTTTCTTGCAGCTTTCGAGATTTACTTTTCATATTTGGCTTCTGATTCTGACTTGGACTCCTGACTTCTGAGTCTGACTCTGATGTGTGGTTAGCTTTGTTGGTGTTCATAGAGCAGCTTGAACCTGTAAATTTAGATCTTTCATTAAATTTAGAAAGTGTTTGGTTATTAGTTATTCAAAGTAATAAGTAATAGGTCCCTAAGACTCTGGTCCCCCCTACCCCCCAGCCACTTCTTTCCTCCTCATCTTTGTATGTGAATTGGTTAGGAGTCCAAGAAATGCTTGCGGAAAATACACTTTTAGTTTCAAATGGAAAACAGAATATGTGCTACAGGAATCAACAGGCATATAAGTATAGCAATAAGGAAAAAAGTATTTAGGTATATGAGGAGAGGTCTTCCCAATGTACCTGTTGAATGTCCCAGTTTACTAGAGAAAATATTTATTTTAATTGACAAGAACATGAAATGACATGTGACTAACAACGTCAGTTTTATAAAATATGATACATAAGCCACAGTTCTTTTTGTGCTCTGTGAAGTGTTAAGTGATTGTTTCATCACCAGAGAAACTAAAGGAAAAAATCTGATATCTATCTTATGGAGACATCTGCTAGCACAGCATCCATTTGTGAGTTCTTTCCATGCTTATTCTATTTAAATTGTGTTATATGTTTTTAATGGGGGAAAATTTCCAATAGTGGTATGTTTATTTGGAGGAAACTATAGTGAGGAGTGAGAGATGGGGGTAAATTTGGAGATTATGCATTGTTTCACAGAGCTCAAAGAAAAGTCAAAGGAAAGTAAGCTAGGGTGTTCCAGGCTTGTTACCTAGAACAGAAAGGCAAAAACAATGTTGAAAGATGGTAACATTTCTATGGAAGTCAAAGATTTTGCTCTCTCAGGATTTTATTTATATGTATTTGCTATTTCTCTACTTTGTTAGTTTTAAAGTAATACTTATAGCTTTTCTCTTTTAATATTTCATAAATCACATTTCATTAGTATCGCTCTTTTAATGTGTGTTTAGTTAATGGCAGGATAACAATGCTTTGAAATATTTGAAGACAATATTTGAATAATTCTCTAATAATACTCACATCTAAACATTCACCGACATAGGATTAGCAATATGCACATACATACATGAAGGCATATTTCTCAAGGAAAAATTGTCTCCTATAAGGTTTTGAACAATTTTTGGTGAAATTTTTAACTTTTAATTAAGTAGAGTAAATTGGTTATAACATATAAATAAATCAATCTGTTTTCTACCCCCCAATCCATTACTGCTCAATTTAAATTTAAGAATTTCAATATAAACTAATCAGGAGTAGTTTTTCTCAGATCAAACCAACCATCAAAACTCCTTTGAAAAGACATTTTTCTTTCTCCTTTGAGAATAATTCATTTGTTGCTTTACTTGTGGGCTAATATGAGCATGTGAGGGTCAGGGAAGCCTATGGAGTATAGCCATCTCATTGACATTAGAACCTGCAAGTGAGGTGCTGGGTTGAGCTGGTGCTCAACCCTGGGCAGCAGCTCTCTTTTCCACTACTTGCAGTGCTGACCTCTGAAGCTGGGTGTGGCTGGAAATAGAGCCAACAAAAGAGGAATTTAGGCCCTCTGGGATCTTATGGTGAGTATTTTGGTTTCCTTGAGAACTCTCACAACTTTAGCTCTTCAAGCTTCTTGTCATAGACTTGAAATAGGAAACAGAAGAAGAGGGGTTGGTGAGGGCAGCAGCGGGGCTGGTGTCTTGATACTGACATGGGTATAAATCTCTTGCAGAGTCTCCAGTCAGTGGTTGACCAGTCCCCTGGCTGTGGCTTGTGACTGTTGATTGCTAAAAATTCAGGGAAAGAAGAATGCTTAGATGGCGAGGTGTCCTAACTATGTGACTCCTCTGGTTAACTCAGGGGTAAGCAGGCCCCCTTCTTGGTGCTCCAGGTCCCTTGCTTTCTCAGTGTTACAGACTCCTTTTAGCACTTATTTTCTCCGCACCCAGTCCTTAAGTCCTCTCCTTCTAGCTCAATCTATCTAATCTCAGGAAAGAATCCATCAGATATTTACTTTTGTTTTTGTTTTTTGTTTTTGTTTTTGTTTTTTTTTTTTTGTTAGGGGAAGATGGTAGATCTGTTTTAAGACTTAGAGCTCACTGTGGAATGAAAGTCTTTGTTTCTATTAACCTAATCAAGAAGGAGGTATTGGTGGGGAGCGAGAGGTTCACCTCATCTATTTAGAGGATAAGGTGACATTAGACTGAGGATGTAATCTAATGAGTTTACGTATGAGTTATAAATCCCTAAAATGTGATCTTCTGAGGTGCTGGAATTCTCAATGAAGTGCTAGATGAACTGAGTTGGGATTAACTGGTATCTTCCTGTGCAGAACAGAAAATCTCCATACAGCATTTCTTGATTATCAGTTTCCTGTTTTATTCCTCTAATTAACTAGACATTCCTTGTTCAGAAGACACAAACACTTTGCTAAGGAAATTCAATCTCTTAATGCCATTTCCAAAGAATGTTTTATTGGTTAAGGCTGATGACCATCCCAAAGAGTTCTAGTGTGATAACAGGCTATCGAATTTATCAGTCTTGGAAATGTTCTTTCAGGTATTTGTATAACTAGTCCATTAATCCTGCTCCTCTTGTCTCCTGCAACTGTAAATCCCAGCTTAATCTCAAATAGAGGCATTGATTCATTCATTCATTCAAGCATTCAGTATTTACGGGGTGTCAGCTCTTGTCTCTGTGCTAAACTCTGGGGGAACTGAGATGAATAAAATCCCAGAATTCGGAGACTTTAGACATTATCAAATCAAGAGCAAGATAATCAGGATAAAATACGCCACGATGCCTGGAAAGTGGTTTCCCTGCTTAGAGAGGTGAGAATCTAAGAATAACTCTGTGTGCCAATTTCACAGACTCAGGCTTTTACAGCCTCCAAGTGCCATGGAGAGTCTGTTGCCTTTTAGTGCTTTTTGCTATTTGTGCTACAGTTAACAAGGTCAACCTTTCTGGGAAATGCACAAGCAACCCAGGTGATCTCAAGTGCCCTTTTCCTGCCTCTCCCAACTCCCTCCACTCTTGCTTACTGATGTCTAGGATTTTGCTAATAGAAACCGAGGTCATTACATATTTTAGGGATGTTTAAAAATCCAAATTACTCCAGAGAGATAACATAGGTTTAAATCTATAAATGGTGTTAATAACTGAAATCTTTCCCTTTCTGGAAAAGAGAGGGAAGAGAAGGAGGCCGAAGGGCACTCGTAATTTGGGTGAAGGGTTTCTACTCAGAAAGAGAAGAAAAAATGCGATATATTCACAGTTTGATTCCAGAGCTAGCAGCCTGTTAAACAGAATTGTAGTTAAGCTTATGTTAATACGGCTAAATGCAGACTTTTACATATTTAAAATCCCCAGAGAGGTGTTCATTAGCATGTGAGCTAATGTTTATACTGAGCATCAAGGGAGTGCTTCGGAAAATATAAATATCCTGCTTTCCATATATATCGTTTTGAATATTGAAAATGCTCTGCAGCAGGGGTTTTTATTGTGGTTTTAAATGCTGTATTATCTTTATAGGAACTAGTGGAAAATAGTCTTATCTTATCCTTCTTGGTGTTTGTGAAACAAAAGCTTTCTTCTCTATAGCTCTCCTCTTCCCAGGAACTGTGTGTATGCGCACACGTTTGTGTGTGTGTGTGTGTGTGTGTGTGTGTGTGTGAAAGAGAGAGAGAGAGAGAGAGAGAGAGAATGTGTACACACACACACATCACACAAATTCAGAAGCAATAAGTCATGAATTCTGAACATCATTATTTAGGCTGTTTTCTTTCAAAATAATAAAATGCATTACATGTCCTTCTTGATAAAGAGAAAGAAAACACTCCAAAAGATATAACATCTGCTGGAAGAATAATCTAAATTGAAAACTTGCGCAGATATAAGGAGCAAGGGAGAAAATATAGGAACAGGAAGTATGGCAAGATGTTAATGCTAAAAGCAGTTTTTCTTTCTTTTTCTTTTCTTTTCTTTTTACAAACATCATGCATGATAGAAAGTGCACAGGTGAAATTTTTTTGTAACAAAAAAATAATAATAAAATAAAACCCAAGCCCTAATCGTATCTGAAGATGGACAGCAGTGCTTACTTGCTCTACGTACAATTAATCTTGCATTATAGTCCCACTGAGTTTTCAGATCTTAAAAGATGGAAAGACCATATGCACTGACCCTCTGAGGATTTATACTTTCTTTCGGGAATAGTAATTCTTACAGAAATCACTAAAATAATCAATCTCGTACAAGAAACGAAGGACCACTTCTTATTTTTTTTCCACATTAATCACCTAAAGAAAGTTTCGTGTTTTTTACTTGATATAATGTAGTCTCCTAAGTAACCAGTCCCATCCCCAATCCTTTTGGTAAGAGAAATTTTGCTTTGTGTTGGGGAGAGAAAATGAACTGGCAGAGATCTGTTACCTAGCAAGGCAAGATGTTGTGAAGATCCAGCGAGATAAAAGTATACCGAAAAATTGTAAAGCACATAAAGTGCAAGGCGAAATGTTGATGTCTGAGTAATGGCTCACAGATGCAGTGAAATACAGCACTGCACTCTCCTGCAAGCTTTGGGGGCCAGTGTTGGGTGGATGTCTTAGTTCTGGCTGAGTTCTGGCTGCTATAACAAGAGACCACAGACTGGGTGGTTTAAACAGCAGTTATCTCTCGCAGTCTGGAGGCTTGAAGTCTGGGAGCAGAATGCCAGCATGGTGGGGTTCTGATGAGGGCCTTCATTCTGGTTATATCCTTGTATGGCCTTCCTTGGGATCTCGATCTCTCTCTCTCTCTCTCTCTCTCTCTCTCTCTCTCTCCCCCCCTCCCTTATTCACACCCTCCCTCCCTTTATCTCCCCAACCCTCTCTCACTCTCTCAGAGTAGAGAGAGAAATTTATGTCTCCTCCTCTTTGTCTAAGGGCACTAATCCCATCATGGCAGCCTCACCCTCATGCCCTCATCTAACCCTAATCACCTCCCAACGGCCCCATCTCCTAACACCATCACATTGAAGGATATGGCTTCAACATATGAATTTTTAGGGGACACACACATTCAGTCCATAGCAGTGGTTAAATTAGGCAGCCACTGGTGTGGCATGATTTCAAAAGGTGCCACAAGCTTTAACCACTTCCTCAACAATAGAACCACTGCTTCAGACTGAGATATTGGCTCCAGAAAGCTTCTCTTAAAAGGCCTTCCCTATACAATAGAGGTAACGAATTTATTTATTTTATCAGACCAACTACCTCTCACCTACAAGACAGCTGGGCTGTGAATGAAGGAAGCAGAGGACAGATGATTTTTGAAGGCATGAGTGTGGGGATAGGATGGAAAGTCTAGACATGATTTATCGTAGGCAGGACAAGCCTTTGGCAGTGTCACAGTGGGAGGTCTTGGTAATCGAGGAACAGCACTGAACACTATGTCACTTGTGGGGAATAGGAGATGGAGGAGAAAGAATATGGAAAGTGAGGGACATGCGTAAGCCATATGTACCTGTGACATAGTGTACCTGCAGCTTAATCCTATATGCCTGACCTCAGTTCATTTATCTCCAAACATGTCCATTCCCCTCATAAATGCACCCTTGTTTTCTGCCCAGCGCACAAACATCACGACCCATGTCTGAGAATGTTGGGAATTTTATTAGGTCCATAAAGTTTTAGCTGTGGTCTAGTCCACCAAGGCCAAAATAAATAAATACAGAGAGTGTAAGGTTAACAATTTAAAAGAAAAAAATCTGGCTTCAAGAAAGAAAAACTACTGAAGCTCGAAAATCACTTTGTCATAGTGGCTTCAGAGGGGATTTCTCCTTACCAACCAGAAATTCCATAAAGTGCAAGCTGAGAAACTACAGTCAGAATGCAGTCCACCGATTCACTTTTCAGATTTCTCTGAGAATATCAAAATGAGAGTGATAATCATACCTACCTCACAGGGATGTCTGAGGATTATGTGAGCTATTACATGGAGGGATCTTAGCGTGTTTGCTGCTGCTATTGTGTGTGTGCGCGTGTGCACGCTTCTGTTCCATGGCTAGAATTCTGGAGAATGATTTTTGGAATGTAATGAATCAAAGTGAGTGCTTCCACACACATTTGGTCTCTATCATTGCAAATTCTCTTACTTGAAGTTCATGTGTCATTTTATGCATTGCTTTATAAGGTAATTCAGATGGTCTGGACTCTTTGTTTTCTTCTGGATATTACTGGTGTTAGAAAGCCTTCGAATCGCCCCGGGCCGCCATGATGTAACACTTGGCCTGTCTTTCCTATTAGATGATAAAATATAAATAGAACAGATGGAGCCAAACAGAGCTAATGGAGGATGTGACTCAGGTTGGGGTCCCAAAGGAAGGCTGACCAGACGTAAAAAGGAGCACACGAACCACTGTGCACAGATTTCTGGATTCACACTCTGGGGGAGCAGGGGGCTCTTCAGGGTGGCCTTGGTCTAGCAGCATAGGGTTTGGGGTACACAGAAGGCCCAGACAATCTCTCTATACTCTCCGGCTTTTTAAATTCCAGACTCTGATCCCAGTGCCACATGGACTTGTCTCAAATGTTGTACGCTCTGGGGACAAAGACCTTTGCCCTTTGAAATTGTCTTCAGTTAATCTCTAGATTGAATTGGGTAGCAAAGAGGTCACTCTAAGAACAGAGAAGAAAATATTTGTTTTCTGGGAAATAGTGATGAATACAAGGAAATATGTATTTAAAGAATGAATATAGGACCCAAAGTCTTAACTTCTAAGAGGTTCACAGTCTGAAGAAAAGAGACAGCACAAACTCGAAGAAAAATATGTGCACATGTGTAGAAATATGAATTTCCTTTGAGGGTTAGAGGTCTATCTCGTGGCTAGGTGAGTTACCAAAGGTGTAACTGGGAGGGAAACCTGGAGGGTTGAGTCTGGGAAGAAATGAGGAAAATAAACATTTTGTAGAATGCTTTGAAGGAGGGAAAGAGATCACGATCATTGGAAGAGAGGACTTCCTTGAGCATATGAGTTTCTGGGTTCCTTGTGTACAGAAATCATGTATCTGTCGCTTTGGTATTCCTAGGACTTTGCATAGCATCTGGCACAAAGTAAATCTCAAAAATGTTGGTTGAACTGAGCATAACCAGTCAGGCCGCTGTGTAGGGGATGGACTGGAGTGAATGAGAATAAAGGCAAAGAGGGAAGATATGGCCATGAGCAACAGATAAGGAGTCTAGAGTGGATATGATGAGGGCACTGGGGATAGACAAAGAAAGCTGGAGACATGTTGTAGATTAGTGTTTCCAAGCCTATATTCTCAGGGTCAGCAAGTTCTCCCTAAGAATTTGAAAATGCTGCCTTTTCTTTTTGATCATCTGGATGACCACATTATAACTGAACCCTGCCGTGTGACTTAGGTGTTGTGTTTTCTTTTATTTGTGGTTGAGTGTTGGCACCATGTAATTACATAAATGATAGCATTTAACTTTTAAATATACTGGTAAGCATGTCTGGCTGCTATTAGGTTGACCACTTCTCATTTCAAAATCACAATAACCATTCCCCACCCATCACTGTAGATGGTTGTTTATCCAGGAGTCTAAACACTGGATGTTCTTTGTGCCCAAAGAACAAAATTGTCCTAAATGATTTTTAACATAATGATTTTAAAAATCCCTTTATGACAATAAAGAATGATTAGTTCTAGTTTGTTTGCTTTAGCAAAGGGCCTGAGAATTCAGAGGCCCAGGTGGCCTGGGGCAAAAGGAATATGTAAGTAGCCATAAATGGTCAATGTGGAGTTATACCAGTTCTCTCTCTCTCTTCCTCCCTCTCTCTCTCTCTCTCTCTCTCTCTCTCTTTCCCCCCTCTCTCCCTCTCCCCCTCTCTCTTCCCCCTCCCCACTCTCTCTCTCATAAGTTGGAATTATAGTGGTTCTGGGTTGTTCATGTATTAGCAGGTAACAACTAAGCTTTAAAGTATTAAATTGAAATTTGACAGATATGTTTATATATTCCATTTCTTAATTTAAATACTAGAAAGAAAAAACAACAGGAGGCATTCATGAAATATTGGGGTGGACCAAGTGTTTTTTCATACATGTGTACTTTTGGAGTTAAGGCTTCAATAATATAGGGAATCCTGATCAAGCCATATGTCGTCAGGACATGTTAAGAAAAAAAAGATCCAGACCATGTTTATTAAATTATTTTAATCAGTTTTAAAGACAAAATTACTTATTCACAGTGAAATTTGTCCTTGAAAGGAGCTTTCAGAGAGCAAGGTTTTGGTTTCCTCTGTTATTTACTATTGATTTGGTATGAAAGAAAATGAAATGATGTGGCAAAATAATGTGCTGTTCAGTCGTCAAGGGCTAATGAGAAAAAAACCACGGTGGGTTTCACGTGTGAGTGATGCAGTTGCGCCCGAGGATGTCCTCGTTCATTCTGTGGAGGACACGTGTGCAGTTGCTGACGCACAGAAGAAAGGTTGCAGGACCAGGTCATCTCATGGTCAACGACAGCATATATATGTTGACCTCAAATGACATTGCTCAGTAGCAGTACGTCCTCTATAGTCACGTTGCCAGTTGCATTTGGTTTTTGACCTATTAATATTATCTGGTTCTTCCCATCCCGGTTGCTAATATACTTTCATGTAATCCATGAGGGCAGGCATTTTCGCCAGTCTGGTTTATCGCTGTGTCTCCAGCACCTCTGACAGTGCCTGGCACCTAATAGACACTCAATAAAAACCATGTGGAATGATGACATTTGGATTTTATTGGTGGTGTACTTTTGTTGTACTTAATTTGTAGATTCGTTTTTCTTTTATGATTGTATGAGAACTTTAAACCTAGTTCTATGTTGCACACATTTAAATAAGATTAAAAATAGTTAAATTCAACAATGAGAGTCTATGAAAATTCTTATTTTTGTAGATGTCTATCCTTCACTCTATCTGTCCAACACGATAATGAAGTAGGAGAAGTCAAGGTACAAACTCTGTGCTTTGTGTGTGTTACAGAAGAAAGAGGGGCAAAGTAAAGGGAAAAGGAGAGAGATTAGAAGTGACACTAAGATTATGAACCTCAGGAATGGCCAGGAGGGTGACTCTATTACTGCTGCAGAGAGCTGAAGAGTGGCCCCTTCTTTCTCCAAAAATGTGTGCAGAGATCCCACGAATGTGACCTTATTTGGAATAAGGGTCTTTGCTGTTATAATGTAGATAAGGATCTCCAGATGAGAATATCCTGGATCAGGGTGGGCCCTAAATCCAACGACAGATGTCTTTATAAGAGGTAGAAGGGATGCACAGAGGGAAAGGCCGTGCGGAGGCAGAGAGTGGAGTGTCTGGGCCTTGACCCACCAAGAAGTACCAAGTGTGGGCAGCCACTAGAAGCCAGAACAGAAGCTGGAACAGATTCTCCTTTGGAGCCCCCAGGAGGAACCAACCCTGCTGACACTTGAATTTCAGACTCCTGGCCTCCAGAGCTGTGAGAGAATAAATATCTGTTGTTTTAAGCCTTCAAGTTTGTGGAAACTGTTACAGAAACCCCAGGAAACTAATACAACTGTGGAATAGCAAGAGAAATAAAATAAATCTTTAGAACTGGTGAAACACTTAAAAATATTTTAAATGTTTTGTTTTCTTATAGTTTATTTTTTAAAAGAAAAAAAAGGTCCTGTTAATAATGTGTCTCCTAAATGGATTGACTTAAGAAAAAGGAAGCTCAACAGAAAGACCTTTAAAAACCACCTAGCTCGGACAGTGTTATGTGCTGACAAAGCAGATTCTTGCGCTCAAGGCGTTCTTTCTTTGACCAGTGACTCCATTACTGTCACACATCCCGTCCTCTCTCACACTGAACACACACTGGCTTGGCTGTGCACACACTCCAGTCAAGGTTCAACTTCCATAGTTCTTCTCCCACTTAAGATAAAGAAAGAAAGAAAACAAAAAGATAAAGAAAGGCCAAAAGAAGAGGTGACTGTCTTGCTAAGAAAGTTATTTCGAATAATTGTTGCTGACATCAGAAACCAATGCCAGACACAATACTACAAGTCTTGTTGACTAACATTATAATCTGTCCGTGGGCCTAATAACTGTTACATTTTCATGTGTTGTCCTGTAATCATTACTCTCCTTTTTGTAAGGAATACTTTTCCATGTGGCTGTCTAGAAGATAAAAGAGGAAAACAGTGGTTTTTTTTCCTCTTTCTATGTAGTTTAAAAACCCAATTTAAAAATATTTTGTATCTGCACTGAATACATAAAATATCAAATAATCATTGAATAAGTGCCACAATCATGAGGTTTTATTCCTGGCAGGAAGATACATAAATTAGATCAGCATGGACCCTGCAATCTTCTGTGGAGAAACCTGCGCATTCCTTTTCTGTCACAATAGCTAGAAAAGGCATTTTATATTCTACATCCCAAATAAAGCCTTGGATTTAGAAACACTGGAGTTTTCATCTGCTTAAATCAGAGTAGACTCTTAAGGGTGGGGAGGGGGTATTATTTTTCATTTCAACCCTTCAAAAGAATTAGCTTTCCAGAAGAACTTTTGTTCCTATAATAAACCTAAGTAGACCTATTTATTCACTCAAGAGAGAGAGAGATAGAGATAGAGATAGAGAGAGAGAGAGAGAGAGAGAGAGAGAGAGAGAGAGAAAACGTGAAAGAGCCAACAATCTGTCAGTTCCATAACCGTGGTTGACCAGGCTCTGGCGCTGAACTCGTGTATGATTTTGTGGAGCCGGAGGACTTTCAGAGTAGAGGCGAAACCTATAGGGAAGCAACTCTGCGGCGAAAAAAACCTGAGTCCAATTGGGTGCTGATAACGTGTTCTGTAGTCAGGGAAGAAATATTTCATCTCTGAACTTAATTTATCAGCTAGGATATTTCACAAAACAAGCTGCCATCTCCCCCACCCAGAGGAGATGGGGATCGTCTCACAAAGAAAAAGCCCTAAGTCGAGGAGGAGTTTGAGTATTGTTACTCACATGTTCCTGAAAGTTGGGCATGAGTTAATTTTAAAAGCTGAACTAGGCTTCCCCATGACCCAGCTTTATTGAGATCTAATTGACATAGAACCTTGTGCAGGTTTAAGGTGCACGACATGACGATTTGATGTACGTGTGTGTTGTGAAATGATCACCACAGTGATGTTTGTTAGCACATTCATCACCTCACAGTTACCTTTTTCTGCATGTTGTAAGAACATTTAAAATGTACTCTCTTAGCAACTTTCAATTATATAATACATTATAGTCACTGTGCTATACATTAAATCCCCAGAACTTACTAGATCCCCCAGAAGTTTGTACCCTTTAACCAACATCTCTCCATTTCTTCCACACCCTAACCCCTGGCAAATCCCATTCTACCCTCTTTTCTACGAGTTCGGTTTTTTTAGATTCCACATATAAGTGAGGTCATTCAGTTTTTTCTTTCTCTGACTGACTTATTTCACTTAGCATCATGCCCCCAAGGTTTATCCATGTTGTTACAAATGGCAGGATTTCCTTCTTTTTATGGCTGAATAAATATTTTATTGTAAAACTGAACTAGGTTTTGAATGGATTGGCAAACTTGACTAACTTTTGTGTTATGTTTCCATGTGTTGGGTTCACACACAGTGAAGCCCCTGGACCAGAAAAATAGGGGACCAGGGTCAAGTAGTGGAGACAACAGAGGCTTTGGGGACAGTTCCACATGGGCACAAATTATTTCTTTCTCACTTACTAGCATTATGACCTTAGGAAAAAGAGTTAACCTACTTGACTGTCTATTCACTTAGTTGAGGATAACCATAGAGAATTAAGAGGATTGATGTTGGGGGTTGAAATAAGGTAACATGAGCCAAAAGCCTAGTATAGTGCCTGGCTCCAGGGAAGTCGTCTTCATGAAAGCACAACGACTAACTCATTTCTTCACATTCTAACCAAGTGAGCATCGCTTAACCCTTCATTAGTCCCACTTGTATAACTAGGTTCCTATGTCCTTAAATATTGCTTTATTTCTAGACTCAGTTAAGATTTGGTTAAGCTATAAGTAATAGAGGCCTGAAATATTGGCAGCTTAAACAAGATGAGAATTTATTTCTCTCCAGAAGAGGTCTGGAGGTAGACAATGCAGATAGCTGTTCTGCTCATAAATCCTCAGGGACCCAGGCAAATTTGATTTCGTTTCTCTGTCATGCATCTTTCCATCCCAAGCTACTTTATGATCCATGATGGCTGCTCTAGCTCCAGCCATTATGTCTCCATTTCAGCTAACAGAAATGAAGGAGGATAATGAAAAAAATGGGCAAAAGACACCCCCTACTGTCTTTTTAACATAAAAACATAAAAACACTTTCATCACTCAGGTACAGGACCACTTCTGGCTGATAGTTTGGGGTGTGTCCAGGAACAGTTGTTACTATGGAAAAGGGCAAATGGATATGGGGGACCACCTGTAGTCACAGCTCTATTAATGTGTAGATGTTTTCCACTCCAAGCCCATACCAAGAGTTGCTTGTTTTCTGAACATGAACACCATCTGCAAAGCTTGCTGCTCTTCTTGGCCATCACTTTGATTGGCCATCCCAGTGGGTACAGGGGCAGAAGGCCATAAACCACAGCTCCCCCCGCTCCCACCCAGAACAATGGGCAGCAGAAGAGGGCCAAGAGGTCCTAGTAAAAGAAGGGGAGATGGGGAACTGAGCAAACCAAATCAGCAGATATCAACTACATTCTTGGCCAATAGAAAGAGGAAGTCGGAGCTGAGAAATAGGAAAGTAAGAGAGTGAGTTTTAGAGACATATGTTGAGTCCTTCGGGGTCCTTGAGGCCAGCTCTCCCTCGACTATCTTGGCTTTGTAACTCCAGTAAGTCTTTCTTTTGCTTAAACGTGAGTTGCATTTCTTTCATTGTAACCGAGAGACATGTGACAAATACATGCCTCTCCTTCAAAATCCATGAGTAGTGATCATAGACCTGGCTGTAATTCTGGGCTAAGTTAAAGTACTTTGGTTTTAAAACTAAGATTAAAAAGAGATTAAAAAAATTCAATCACTGTATATGTGCTAACTAAATTTAGCATTTTAATATGTAGGCATAGCAGAGAGGTTTGCAGCATGGAGTATAGATTCTGAATGTCTTAGTACCCACCTGGGTCCCTCCACTTGACAGCATATGATTTTGGCAAATCATTTAATCCGTCATTGTCTCAGAGAGATAATAATAAAACCTACCTTATAGGATTGTTCTGAGGATTAAATGAATTAACTCTGGAAAAGCACTTAAAATAGTGCTTGGCCCATAGCAGGCACTTCTAGGCATGGTGCTATTCTGGGTCCTTTGGTAAATCACTAATATTTTTTTTTCTTTGAGTGTCTCAGGTGTAGATATTTAAATTAGTTTTACTCCTCTGTTTATGGCAAAGTTAATAGACATTTTGGGAAGCAACTGCTCTATAACTTATAAACTTCAGATTGCTAAATTTTTATAGACTGGGATTGCTTCAAACAGGGTAAATCTACACACTTAGAATTAAGATGTAGCACTGTTTCTCCAACAGCTATTTGCTAAAATTCCCCACATAAATCCATAAGTACTATGATGAGATATAGCTTTTGCAAACTATCTACTCCATCATTCAGTATTTTTCTCAGCAATATTTTCTGAAGGCTATTATTTGGAAAGCTGGGGCTGAGCAGTGTGGCAGGCCAGGCCTGGGACCTAAACAAGAGTGGGCTTGTTGCATTAGAATCACAAAGGCAGCTGACTCTGCAGACGACAGAGCCTCAGAAATCATGAGGTATCAGGATTCCAAATCAGTGAAAGAGCTGGACCCTGGTGAGCACTTATGAAGCATTAGGTTACGTGAATGAAATCTGTATTCGAGCAGCGGACACTTTCTGAATCCCATTGAGGATGATGTGGACTGTGTAATATGTGCTGGAGCGAAGGAATCTCGGCGCGTTTGGGGAAGGACCACTGGCTTGCGGTTACGTATGTGTAAAATTCTTAGTACTCTCTAGGGGAAGAGAGCACAGAAACACACATTTCGATGTTAATAGTGCTACAAAGAATTGCAGACCCCGATCCAAACGTCCAAAGAACACCCTCTCTCCTCTGGGCCAGGCCAGTGTCTGCCTCGCCGTGAGGAAAGGATTGTCTTGGCCCGCAGCGAGTCTCTTGTAGATTCTCGAAGCTGGTTGTTTCCAACTTCAAAAGACATATTTCCTGTTCTGACACCTCTGTATAGACTCACTTTCCTCCAAAGCCAAATCGCGGAATGCTCGAGGCTGAGATGACTGCTGAGATCATTTTCACTTCCTGCTTGATTCTGCACGAGAGAAGAGAGGCTCAGAGGGGAAGAACCTGTTCAAGGTGGCACAGCCGACGGCAGGGTCAGGATGAGGATCCAGGCCACACCTGGGATCCTGAGATATTGCCTGTCGTTATTAATTAAAGCAGAGAGGCAGTTTTTCTCTGTGAACTGATTTACATGTGACATACCAGCATTATTTGCAGATTCCACGGAATCTGTAAATCCTAGAAACAACCAGGAATTTGAGCCCCAGAGACAGTTCAACTGTGCAATCCCAGGACAGACCTGCTGCTATTGGATGATACTCCAAAGCCAGCCACATAACTGGCATGACAGTCTAACTTGTCACCACTGTGAGGAAGTCTTTGCAAAGAGTGGCCAGCTGGGATTTGTCATGCTTGTTATGAGAGCAGAGGGTAAAGCATTGTGTTTGGTAGACCCAGCCTGTTTCTAGTACCCTACACTGTGTGTAAAAGTCAGTGGTTGGTTACTAGCTTGTGACAAGTAGTTACAGGCAGGAAAAATGCCTTTTATATAGTTGGCATCAGGTCTAGATTGTATTTTCACACCTAGATGTATTCTCTGAGCTAATAACATGTTGCTTGTGATTACTGCTGAGCTGATAGGACTGCCAAATTTTAATCTTGAAATCTATTCCTATCATCAGCTTTTTGGCTCTTGACTGCGATGCGGGCAGGGATCTCATTACTAGCTGGTCTGCTAAAGGAAACAGAACCGAGGTGCCAGAGGCATAAGTCAAGAAAATAACTGAATTTTATCTTGTTCAGAGCTTGAGCAAATGTTGATAAGGATAGCAGAAGTTCTCTGATAATAGCTGTTATTGAAACTGGCTTTTAAAAGGTGAAGTCTTGATTTTTAAACGTTTCTGACCTGTGTTTTCTTAATCTCGCCTTAATTTTCTACACACCGTGAGCATGCTTTGTTTTCTTTCCACCTTTCTCTCTCTCCTTTCTGTAGTCCTTCCGACTTTCCTTTCACAATCTCTAGGTTGAAATTCAGGGTAGGGCCACATGCTCCCATATCTCCCAGCCACGAGGTGCTGTAGTATTGGTGTTGCTGCCTGTGTGGAGTTTCTGCTCCAGGAGACACGAGGCGCGTGATGGTGCCGTCATGGGAGACAGTTCCTGAAGCCTATCCTGGAACCATTGGGGGACCATCTGAGACCACCAGCAGTGGCCTTGGCCGGTGCTTGTGTACAAGAAAGGCTGCATGGTCTAGTGGGTGTAAATCGCACTGTGCTCCAGGCAAGTGCAGCTGGGTTCTGGTCCTTGTGTCTGTGTGCTCCTGGGCAGATCACTCAGTTTCTCTGATCATCTTTTTATTCATCTGTTAAGTGTCAAGGTTGGACTATGTAATCTCTAATTCCCTTCCAGTTCCAATGTATATTATTCCAGAGACTCAATTTGATCTAAGGCATATCCAATTCCATTTAATAAGACTCATGTTATGATGGGATTCCTCTTTATAGTCTCAAAAAAAATGAAAGAAAAAATAGATATTTGTTTTGGAGTTCCAGTAATTGAATGTGACTGCGCTTGGTGTAATTCCAGCATCAGGGAGCTTACTAAGCATTAATGGAGGAGCAGAATGAGCTGAGGTCTCAATCTGACTTTTCAATTTAAATTAGAGATGATGGTTCATCGTCTACTTATATACCCTGAAAGTATCAGATAACAATAGAGTGTAGTCAGAATTCCGTGCACATCAGTTATTCCCATGGCAGGTAGAGTTACACAGTTCTTCAGTCAATTCAGAGAATGTCACTATGGTAACCAGCAGGGGGCCCCTGCCCCAAATGTTCCCCCTGTTCATCCATTGTAAGGAGCTACAATCACCCCGAATCTCTATACATCTCTGAGTACGTTCACGTAAATAGGAATTATTGGACAGAACAACCAAATTTGTGGTTGAATACTAGTGAACTAAATGAAACCTCTCATTTATGAAATGCTGAAAACAACAACAACAACAAAAACTGGTGCTCTCTGAAAATTTGATTCTCATAATCATCTGAACTGGAAGCTCTCAGCTTGGTTTGGGGACCCACTGATGAGTCTCCATCCATTTGGGATGTGTCAAAAATAAAATATGAAGATACATTGTCATAATTTAAAGTAATCCATCTGCAACATTTCATATAAAAAATTAAAACAGATTCAAGTCTATCTCTTTAATGTTTATTTCTCTCTCACTGCATTCAGTGAAGGGAGGAAGGGGTTTGAATTACAGTTAGGGTGCAGGTAACTGTGTATTACTCTGGAGTGTCCATGAGATGGATTTTGCATATGAACTTATCTGATCTGGCAGGAAAAAGTGTTGAAGATCTGCTGAATTAAAAGACTGAAAGAATCTCACATCGACTTAGACTCACAGAGACTTGCCAAGTACTAACATTTACAAATATATTATTTTTTTCCTCTCTCACACTCAACTTTCCTTTGTTTCCTTTCTATGTGTTAATTGCAGAGAAAATTAGCATATTTTGATAAATCTAAATATTATTCCCAAATGCAGTAATAGTAACCTATCTCAAGGAGTTACTATGAAAATTAAATGAGTGAATATAAATGTAAAGCAGTTCCAACAGTTTCTGGCCCACAGCAAGCAAGAACTTATACGACTATTAGCTATGATAATTATCATATATATTGGTATATATATCCCTTTTAATTTCCTCTTCCAACTGTTCCTCCTCCAATGTTTTCTGAGTAAGTGGCATTAACATTTTTTAAAAGTTATGCAGGCCAAAAATTTCACTCCTCTGTCTACTTCGTGTTGTGAATCTAGTATATTCGATAATCCTGGTGATTCTACCTTTAATATATATCCGGAATTTAACGACTTCCCTTCAGCTCCATTACCACCACCCTTGTATGAACCATAAGCATCTCCTGCCTAAAATGGGGCCATGGCCTTTTACTCTTGTGCCCCCTACAGACTATTCCCTATAGAGCAGCCAGAGTTCTCTGTCACTTCCCTGCTGGAAAACCTCCAATGGTTTCCAAAAGACCCTGGTCCTTGCTAGCTCACCCAGGTCATCACCCACCAGCTCCCAGCCATGGGTCCTTCTTGCTGTGCCTTGAATGTGCCTACCATGCTTTACTCTCAGACTCTGAACGTGGTGTCATCCAGGGAGAGCTTGCTCTCCCTCTCTCTTCCTGCAGATTTCTGTCCAAATATGTCTCCTCAGAGAATTCTTCCCTGATCACACTCTAATTCTTTACCCTACTTTGTTCTTATTCATAGTTTTTATCCTTTTCTGACATTATATTTATTTGTTTACTGACTTTCTCCTTGCCCTTCTACGCTGTAATTTGTATATGGGTGGGAACTATGGAGGTTTTGTTCACTGCTGTTTCCCGGTGCCTGGAACAGTAAGAACATAGAAGGGCTTCATACATATTTGGTGAATGATGAATGAATGAACATCCTCTATATCCATGTGTTATAAACTTTATCATATCATATATTGTTTTGTGACCCACTGTAGCATTCTGTGTTGAATTGTGTGCATTTTTTGTCAGTAAATAGACCTTCATGAGACTATTCTTACTGGTGGCACAACAGATTTCGTATGGTACATGGATATACAATACCTAATTGAAACAATGTCTTATTAACGGACCTTTGCACTGATTTCAAATTTTTCCTATTATAAAAACTGCTGACACAAACATCTTTAGATAGAAACACCCTTAAGTATAACCACAGGATAAGTTGTTGGAAATGAAGTGAGACTTCAGGTATGCTCCTTTTGGGGATTTTTATTGTAATACATAGGTAGCACCAGATAATCTTTTAGAGTACTTGTACTGATTTTGATCCCACCATCAATATTGAGTCAACATTTATTGTAAGCCTTATATTTTATATAGAAAGATTCTGGAGGCAGAGAGCAGGGTTTCATTTATTGAACTTGAATAGCACCCAGGAGAAGTGAAAGGCACTCAGCAGCATTTAAAATGCTTCTGTGGTGGTGAAGTGTGAGGATTGTGGTGAAGACCATTTTGATTTGAAGCAAAAATGCACTCTGGGACTGTCAATTTGCAGAGCAGTGACAGACCTAAAGTCCAAACAGCTTTGCAACAATGCTTCTCCCAATCATTGGGCAAAAAGTCTGTAAGACACACTGTAAAGCCTATGTTTCTGCCCTAACATAGGATGGCTACATCAACGTGCATTTGAGTAAGGAGGAAAGAGAGCTCTCCTGGGAAATATGGCAGGATTTCAAGAACTGCTGGAGCAAAGATGGCTGGACAACATTCTTGGATGCAGTTTAGTCTAGGCTGCACACTTTTTCCTATGGTAGGCTGCCCCCACTATCCAATGCTGTTAAAATGAGAGCTGCCCATGCTGAGAACGAATGGTTTAAAGAAACATGCATTTCTGTGATGCTATCTATCGGTCTTTATTGGACATTCAACAGAATTGGGAATGGAGGTGGGTCACTCTGCCCTAGGAAGCTGACTCCAGGGAGGTCTCGCAGGTACCTGATGTTGTGACAGATGCCTCCAAAGTGTTTAATACCCAGGGTTGAGAATACAAGCACTCTTCTGCTTTTGCAATTTTCTGCAACTTTGAGTTCAAGAGAGAAGAGCCTGAAAATGTGATAGTCCAGAGTGCTGGTGCAGGCCCCTCAGGAACGCCTGTGAACCAGTGATCAGGAAACCAGGAGAGCCGAGGTGGGGTTGTCCTGGCTTCGTGGTCTCATGTGTGACCTTCCATGGAAATATTCCCTCGTTTCTTATCCCTCAATTCTATTCTGAGGGACTTGAGTCTTGTATTAACTGAGAATGAGGGGGACATTGGATCTGCGTTTCCTGCACCCCAGGGCCACAACCCCCTCTCCCTTGATATTCATTCTGCACAGGGACCATGCTGGCGCCTTAGCTCCTCAGCTCCTCTCTGCAGCCTCCTGTGCTCTTGAACTTGGCAATTGTGGCAGAGAATCTAGATAGGTTACCACCCTACTGTGGCCAGACACACTTTTCTAGATATTTTTTCACCCCCTCTCTCATCCTATAAAACATCTCTGTGAGTAATAAAGATAGCTGACTCCGAATTTTTCTGATCAATAACAGAATACAAATTCTGCCAATGTTACTATAACCATAAAGTTCTTAGGGAACACAGAGGATCTTTTGAAAATATTTTGTACTCTACCTTGCTGTCTGTGTGCATGCTCTACAGCACTTCAGCCCCACAACAAGCCCTTTTCTCCTTGGAGTAATTTTAAATTGATGACTGTGGAAGCCCCAGAGAAGGCTCAGTAATTCTGACTCCATCGCGTGGAATAAGCATAGAGAAGCCACGGGAATGAACCACTTCTCCAAGATTCTTTGAAGCGCTTCCCTCTGCCTCCCAGGCCTTCTCCCAGGGCACTGGTTTTTGTACGTTATCCTCTCGCTCTTGGTCTCCAGTAAGTCCAACATCATGTGTTGGAGAGTTTACCCATTCATGCTCAGAGCTGGAGCCAGCGGGGGCAGGAGACATGCATCAGTTCTGTATCCCCAGCCTCCTGGACCTGCAGAGTGGAAATGGGGTTCTCCAAGACTTGGGGAGAGGGGCTGCACTGGAGGCACTGCTGTTTTCCCTCGGGGCCTCTGATTTTTATCTCCCTGATTTCCCACAGTATATTAATGACATTTCAGAAGTTCTGTGGGCTCCAAAATTGTTTCCACAGTTTCATTTTGTTATTAAAGTTTTAATTCTGCTGTTTTTTTTTTTTTTTTGAGACAGAAATTGTTATTGTCCTGTAATTTAAAGTGTGTGACATTTCGGTATTAAAACCTGGATCTTAGAACTGTAAACAGACTCTTTGGGACCCTCGAAGGAGAGCTGAATGGTTCCCTCTTATTTTGATGGATGGCCTTTGTGTAGGTCACATGCTTGGCAGGTCATGGGAGGAGGGATTTGGGGGTTGGGCTCTGCTGGAAATTCTCCTGGGCTGATAAACCAGGTGAGACTTCTTCGGGGTCCTACCTGTTTAAGTCCATGGGTTTTGGTTGAGCATGTCCTATGTGCCAAGCATAGTGGTAATAGGAATATAACAGTCTCTGTCCTCCAAAGGGTCAGAGTGTGGAGTTATATTGGAGGCTGGGGCCATACTGCAGCTCTACCACTTACTGTTTGTTTGACTTGGTTAAGCTACAACCTTGCCGAGCCTCAGTTTTCTCATCCGTAAAATGGCTTCACTTCTCACCGAGTTGTGATGAGAGTCAGTTGTTACGTTTGTCCATAGACTACCTGGGGCTCACACTCAGAAATATAAACAAATACCTGCAACCAAGTTCTTCATTTTTTAGGGACTTAGTCTCTCACTTGGATAATAACTTCCTCTATTCCTCAGGGTTGTAATGAAGATCCGTCACAATGATTTCTGAAAATCAACTATGATACTAGCATGCAGTAGGTGCTCAATAAAAGTGATAATTTCCTTCATTTCAAAGCCTTCCTGTGTCCTGATGAGGCATAGAGAGGTTAGAGGGGTATATTGTTGGAACCTGAAATGTCTCCGCTTATGCTTTAATTTTATGGTAATTTTTAATGCATTAAATCTGGGGCTTTCCAATAGATTCTGTTTCCTGCTTCTCTCTTTTAAATGTTTGCCAAAGTAATATGTGCCTACAATTAAGAAAAAAATATAAAAGTAGTTTGACTTAAAACAAAATAGCAGTCCCCTACCTTCCTATCCTAAGTCATATTCCCCAGAGGCAGCTTCATTTCTTTTAACTTTATTTCTTTGCATTTAGCTCTATGTTTCTAAATAATATAACAATACTCTGACTTCTCATTATAATTTTTGACTTTTCTTATGAAAGATGGAAATTGAACTCTCTTACACACACTACTTCTCTCCAGTCCCCTTCCGCCCAATGCAGTTCAATCATAATTATTTGTTAAATTAGTTCTCAATGTTTGCATTTTTAGGACAATGTAAATATTGCTCACAGCTCACTATGATTATATTTCCATTCTTGTACAGCTTTTTGTTTTTTCTAGAATTCAAATTGCCTTTTTTTTTTTTAAATCTGCTTAGTGTTGTGTTCTTATACTAGTTTCCACATTCTTTAGAACAAGACTTCAAAAATTGGTTCTGTTTTTTTTCCCCTTGGAGACCTTGTATTCAGAGTATTTCATTTTCCTGCTCCAATCTGAACTTAAGGACTTCAAAGGCCTGCATAGCTGCTGACCTGGGTATCCCCTTTCTTGTTATTCAAGAAATTCTTTTGACATCTCTTGCTGACACTGTAGTCCTCAATTTCTGGATGTCTAGCATTCCTCTATCTCTGTTTCCTCTCTTGTTTTTATGAAACACATCCTCCAGTAGCTTTCTGACATAAGGTACATAGAAAATAAATTTTTTGAGACCTTGAATGTTAGAAAAATTTTATTGTACACTTATATTGATTTATATCAATGTAATTGGATGCTTATAAAATTCTAGATGGACAATATTTTAAAATTTGGAATATTAATACTATTGCTCCAGCATCTTCTAGATTTGAGGGTACTTTTGGAAAATCCAAAACCATGCTGATTCCTGGCCCTGTTTTTTCTGCCTAGGAAAAAAATCTTAGGATTTTTTCTCTATACTCAATATTAAGTTGTTTGTCTTAGTGTGGTTTGTTTTTCGTTTACTTCCCTGAGCAGTTAGTGGTCCATTCTGTTTGGAAATTCATGGCCTTTAGTTCTGGAAAAGTTTCCTATATTATCAGATTTTTTACTTTTGTCTGTTTACTTCGTGTTCTTTTTGGAGCTTCTGTTAGTCAGAGGTCAGACTTTCTGAATTAATTCTCTATTTATAAAAACCTCTTATATTTTTCTATGTGTATATATATCTATATATGTATGTATATATACTCACACACACACACACATATATATATATACACATACATACATATATACATATTCTACTTCTTTTAAGATTCTTTTCTCAACTTTTCATTATTGTTCCCTATTTAATTCTTATTTTGCATTCATATTTTTAATTCCCAAGAGTTCTTTCTTGTTCTCTGAATGATTCTTCTTTTTAAAAATAATATCGTATTTTTATTATTTTTATTCCAGGTGTCAATATTTTCTTTTATCTCCAAGGATTTTAGATTGAGGATTATGTTTCTTTCTGTCCCAGTCTGGTCTCTGCTTCATCATTTTGGTTTGTTCATTTTGGTCTCTTCATTTCACATGTCTGGTGGTCACTGACTGTGCTGAGATAGTAAAGTAGTATTCAAACTAGAGGTGTTCCTAGCATATTTGACCCCTGGATCAGATCAATTCATATGTGTGTATATATATATATATATATATATATATATATATATATATATATATATCTTACCTATCTTATCTAATCCATCAAAAAAATTATTTTCAGTAATGATAATGAAAATCAGTTATAACTTTCTTGATTAGTCCTTTATTTGAAAACAACAACAAAAAAACAGAATAAATTTCAATTTTAGAGATGTTGATCAAGTATTTAATATATCTACTAAAGTTTGCAATTGCCAAACAAAACTATTATTCTTCATAGTTCTCTATGTCATTGCTTTACTTTTTAAATAGAAATGAAAATTTTGAGTGGTTACTTAGAGTGACAAACTTTAGTAATTCAGAGTTTTCTGTTTTACAATGACTGTGGTGTAGTTGTTTACTTTTGACTCTTCTGTTTAAGCACAAGAATACTTAGCATCACAGAGATTGGAGACACAAACTGAGCTGAAGCAAACTTGAATGATTTGAACCTTTGAACTTACTCTTGATATGGACACATATAGCTGACTTTGTGTTAATGGAGGATCAATTGAAAAATGGAGAGTTTTCCAAATTAAACTCCAGGTAGAGACTAAAAATATGCTAATTTGAAGTTTATGTACATATTATTGATATTTCACAGTAGCCACAGCAATTGTTTGTAACCTAGATGTAGAAAAGGTTTTTTTGGAGTGGGGGGTGGGCGGAATATTTTGTCACTGATGTTGTTTAGAATTGCTGCACAATTGTGCATAAAAGTAAATAATAAAAATCAAACCAACTTTTAGGCAATTTATTTATTGGTTTTAAATTATCTACAACTGATCCTTTATTGCTCACACCTTGGCCGACAGCTCCCAGCCCAACTCTTGCTACCAGCTAGTGCTAGGGTTTTCACTTTTGTTCCACAGATGTCAATTTTTTTAAAAAAAATAAAGTATTTTTGACATAGAATATTTGTTTCAGGTGTACATCTTATGACATGCTCACCACGATAAGTCTAGTAACCATCTGTCACCATACGAAGTTATTTTTTTATTGACTATATTCCCTGTGCTGTATATTATATCCCTGTGACATTTATTTTACAGCTGGAAGATTATATCTCTTATTCCCCTTTACCCTTTTTACCCATCCCCTTTCTTGGGCAACACAGATATCAATTTCTTTAGGCCTTTTCTCTAGGGCCAGTCAGTTCCTCTGGGGTATAAGTATGGCTGCCAGCATCTTGAGAGCTGACTGAGGAAAGAGGGCCAGATAGTCGTGTTTATAGGTAAACTTACTGCCTATCAGGGGGTTTTTGATGGGGGGGCTTCCCTCCCTCACTCTGCTAGGTCTGTTACCCTACTTTTCTGGCTTAGTTTTTCATAAAGTAAACCTTCCATTTGCTTCTAGGATGGAGGCTTTTTTTTGCCATAGTCACATGGAAGTATAGGTAAAGGAAGACCTGTATGTTCCTTAAATAAGCTTTCAATCAGTTTCCTCTGTCTTTAGTCTCAATCCTCAACTCTGTTTTCAGAGATACTGGTATATTAATATTTGGCCATCTTTGGAATTTTGCAGCCAAAAGCTTCTGGATTTTTATTTGTTTGCTTGGTGTTCCCCTCCATAGTCATTTTAGGTCCTCAGTTTCTCTACTCTGTTGTCAGTTAGCATTAATTACTTTGCTTTCCATCTTCTGTTGGCTGCATCTCTTTTTCAGCATTATTCTCTGTCATTACCTCTTTGTCTTCATAGGTTTATATCACTTAAAATTCTTTTTAATGGCATTTTGGGATGGAATAAAAATAAATGCATTGTTCTACCTATTTTATTTAATTAGAAGTTTCCTTAGTATTCTAATCATTATTTTTATATAATTATAGACATTGACATTTTAGGGAGCAGAGTGTAAAACTTAAATTAATTTTTTGATAAAACAAAATTTCAAGGATATTTTAAACCAAGTCATACCACCTCTTACTCTGTCAACAGATCCTGAAGGGAATATGTTCACTCTGTTACTCGGGCTACTTTTGTAGACAAGTTTGTGAATCTGTTATGAGACAAATCAATTTAGATAAATGCTTTGAGAACCAGGTCCTCAATTGAGAAGGAATCCACGATATCCTCCAGCAGGTCAGAAAAATCCCTCCTCTAGTTTACCAACCAGAAGGTCATGCTTTGCAAAAACATATGTTTTCCACCAAACCCCACATGAAACCTGGGGTCACAATACAAAATGATCAGAGTAATAAAAGGATGGAGATAGCGTTCCAACTAAATTTCTATAATCCCTGGTTTATATGAATCCTGAACCCAGTTTGTAGATCACAGAGTAAAGAGCTCAACTGTGGGACAGTCTGTAGGAATCCATTTGCTTTTCTTGTCCTATAAGTCTGGACCCTAAGTAAGTGTTTTTGTTTGCTTGTTTTAATTGATAATAAGCAGTGTTGTCCAGGACCCAAAGAAATTGGAACTCAAATAGCTACTGTTGGAATGTTTATTGGATGTGGTTCTTGGTTGTAAACAACATCATTAACTCTGATGATTTCAATCAAAACAAAGGAATTTATTAAATAACATTAAGTATCTTACAAATTACCATTCTAGGGCAATGTGAAATGCTTGTGAAATGCCCAGGGGAAGAAACAAGAAAACATTTATCAGGCAGCTCCTATCCACCATCAGTCAAGTTTTGCTCGTAGGGTATTAACTGCCTTGCATTGTGGGATTGCATGTGTATGAGTACAGAGTAAGTTCCTGTGGGTTCTCAGAAGAGCTCTGTGTAGGGAATACCAAGACAAGGTCTGTGCCAACTTGTTTTTGCAGAAAGATTTGGGATTGGAGGAAGGTTGAGAATGAAGTATAAAGGGAAAAGCTTTGGGGGAAGTTGGGACTATAACTGATATTGAGAGGGAAAATAATAAAAAAAGACTTTTAAGAAACATTACCATAAGTTATAAATCAGTTCTCTTTGACATTTCTTTAACATATTCAAGAAAATGTTAGAAGTCCTTTTAATTACTTATAGTTATTGGACTCTGTTTACTTGAATGCTGTAACTTGCAGAGACCGGACCCTGTGGGGCTGTAGTTTATAAACAGTTGTTGACAGTACAATGTACTCTTCAGTTCTTGAGAATTAGGCTCTTCAGTAAAAATATCATGTTCATGTTCAGCCCCAGTGGATTTCCGATGTGAACTTTCTAACAGCTCTCAAACAACTGAATTGTATTACAAGCAGGATAGCTTTAAAAAGGTCTCTGGAGATTAACTCAAGCTATATTATTTGAGTATGAGCCATGCAGAAAGCCAGCTTAATGAGCCTTTAAACAATTGGATGCTTGTACCATTTTTTTCTTTTTCTGACAATTCAGGAAGCATCCATGGGACACTAGATTCTTTGGGAAAGATCACAAAAAAGAAGGAAGATGTGAACAGGAAGATTTGGAGAATTTAACATTTATCTAATGGCATTTGGAGGCCTAGCTCTAAAGAGCTAACTTTTCATTTTGATCACCCAGAGCATCATTTCACAAAATTGCCAGAAGGAGAACACATGGACTCAGTGACTCAGGGGGCTGGAATCTCTCTTTCTCTGGAGAGACCTCAAAAATAGATCTACACATAATAATGACGGGAGAACTAGGGACTCAGACTGCTTTGTGGGATCAGGAAGCTGTCCAAGTCCAGAGCAGGCAAGTCTAGAAGGATCAGGAAGGAATCAAAGGTCATGGTAGATAATGAGCTGACCCCAGAAAAATCAGACTAAACAGGAGTGACTGGACAGAAGGATCAAAGCAGAAAACATCTGGACCTTAAGAGGTTGTATAATTCTAGGACGTGGCATTGGCCAGGAGAAATAATTGTCAGTTAGAATTTTTGAGTAATACCTTATTCACCACTTATTGGCTATATGACTTTGGGCAAATCATTTGCTGTCTACGAGCCTCATACTTTTATTGCAAAGTGGGAATAGTAAGCCTTACTTTCTCATAAGGGTTAATGTATATGAAATGCCTGGTATCATTCCTGATAGCTGCTCAAAAATTACATAATTATTTCTAAGACTGAAGTTCTTTAACAGCAAAATACTTTACTCCTGTCTCCATGTGCTCCCACTCTAACCTAATGCTGCTGCAGAGGTAAATTAAAGCTACTACCACTTCCCTTTCCCCTGATCTCCTCTGCACTCATCACACACCTTCAACCCTACTCTGCTAAACTCAAATAAAACATTTAGAAGCCAATGATAGCATCCATATAGATGCAGCTGAGTTTGAATTTTCTTACTAACCTTGACTGTTAGATTGACCAGAACAACGAAGGACCTCAAAGTCGTGTCACATGAGGCACAATGGAAAGAATCAGGGAAATCTAGCTTGGAGCAGAAATGATAAAATGAGAGGAAGAATGATAGCTCATAAAATATTTGGTTCACTTTTAATCTATCCTGGAGAAATAATGGTGTCTCTGCCCCTGGGTAGCCACTCGTGGGGGATTTGAAGAGGGAATCCTCATGCTGAGATAGCGAACAACTCCGAGAAGCTCCAAGTTCTCCTGACTCTGAAGAGTACCTGGTTTTTGGAAGCACAAACTGGCCCATGACACGTGTGTGGCTTTGGTGAAGGTTCCAGGTTCCATATGGAGCAGCTCCTGGCACCATTCAGACTCCAGGCATGGACCATACATTAAGATTTATCTCTTGACATGTAAAGCTGGGGCCTTGGAACCCTCGTTACAATAATTTTGTCAAAGATCTCTTGATACATTTCCATTCTTCCTTTTCACCATTTGGCAATTACACGCTACAGAAAGTGTACACAGAAGGGACTTGTTTTGGTTGCCATGTAGCTGGGTTGGGGGGAGCTACGGCTGGTGGCTGATTCTCTGGGGTGACTGAGCATGGGTTATGGGAATGGAGGATGAAGTCCCTCATCAGTTTCCACAGCACTGCCTCACTAGCACCCTGGAGCCTGTGAATAGCATATAAATCAATGGTCAAAGTGGAGAGGGAAGCTTAGTCCTCATTACTCCCCAGGACTAATTGACCTCTTCTGAAAAGGTGCATTCTTGATTTGGTGAGACTCTTCCTCATCCGGAAAGGCCAGTGAAGCAAAAAGATCTAACGTGAAAGGGCGGGGGTGAAGGGTCAAGGGTGGCATTGAAGGAAGAGAAAGGTGCAGAGCATTCACTAAATCATTTCCACTAGAAGAGAGGAGAACAAAGGCATCACCATCCTGGGAGCATTTGTTAAGAACTCAAACAGATCAAGCGCTGTACAGAGTCTGCTGACCTTTTCCTGCCCTGGAGACTCTCAGTTTTGTCATTTTGATGAATCTCTAAGTTGTGTTCACTAGGAGTATCTCTGATAGCAAGTATGTGATTAACATAAAACGTCCTTTGACAGAAATGTATGAAATGGAGTCAAGCGCAGTGTCACTCAATACATGACATTTAGTTTTAATGGTTCCCCTCATCCCTCTTCGTTATTAAGAAAGAAATATGAAAGAAAGTAAGAGAAAAAATAAAGGGAGAGAGGAGGTAAATAATAATTTTGAAATTAAGTTGCAATAAACAAAATGCAAATATGAAGTTCGATTCCTCTTTGAATCGTCTATTGGTGATGTAAAGCTCAGGCATTCATGCCACCACCCCAGAGCCAAACACTTACTTAATGTGTAGGAATCGAACCTCAGAGAAGTCATGCCGAACATTCAATTCGATGCCTCCCACAGAGTGTATACATAAAGATACAGAGCATCATAAGCACATCTCTTTCCAAATAAAAACAGTAATGTTGCCATTCATTGTCAACTGAGTGATTTTATCAGCATGATGGTAATAATACCAAAGTGAATCAGAGTAGAATTCATTTCAGAAGCATTGTGACTCTATCTGTCTACAGTCTGATGGATATTTCGCCTGCAGGCTGTCCAGTAAATCTTACATCTCTAGCCTTATAACTTGTTCCCAAGTCTTTCTCACCCTTTTCTCAGGAGAACGTTTGTTTCTAAAAATTTTCAGAGTTGGCATTCTAGGGTTGCACTGTCTAATTCAGTAGTCAATAGCCACATGTGGTTATTTAAATTTAAACTTTAAAAAATTAAATAAAATTAAAATTTAGTTTCTTAGTCACACTAGTCACATTTCAAATGCTTAGTAGCCACATATGGCTAGTGACTACCTTATTGGGTATCACAGATATAATGCATGTCCATCACCATAGAAAATCCTATTGACAGCACTAATCTATAGAAATGTATTTGAATGTATTTTCTCATCATGGAGAAAGTATGTTCTCACTAAATAGCCAGAGAAGGTTAAAATTTAATGGGCATATAGGCATTTAATTTCAATTCTCTTTTGGAGAGTGGTAATCATTGAATAAG
>CM053512.1:18198748-18248748 GCA_028627145.1 Eidolon dupreanum
TCACTACAGGCTGCCCCTCTTTACGCTTCCCAACTCAGCCATTCTCACTAACTGGATCTAGTGTCTCCTTCAGAAGTTCTCCAGTGTCAATCAGTTTCCCTGGCCTTCTCCACTTCCTTCAGCGTCCCATTCTGGCAAAGCGACAATGGGTAACATTGAAATAAAACAATGAATCAATCCCTGCTAATGGTGCATTTGGCCAATGGACCCCTTTATTGTTTATACATGTTTTCAACAGACTGCATCACATACAATGTATGCTGCTTTCCAGAGCAGCAGAATCATGTCACCAAGGTCACACAGATGGGTCAAAACCCTGACAAACAAGAATGGTCTTGGTTAAGGGAAAGCCAGAGGTTGGGGGGCTCTCCCATTGTGTAACAGCTCTTTGCTAAGCAGCTCCCAATATGGAATGCTTACTCAAAGATCAGCCAGAGTTTGCCAGGTTTTGATGCAATTGTAAGTAGAGATATGAATATAGCAATGGAGGAATGCAGGAATTAAATCAGGCACTTAGATCAAATATTTTGCTTTCTATTTAGTTCCCAGAATCAAACAGATGCTCTGCTATGCACTGTGTTTTCATGCCTCCCTGCAGTGCAAATGCTTTCATTCAGAACCGTACCATGTGTTGCTCACCACTGGGCCGCAGGGGATTGTCCCACATGCCATTCTGTATTGAGTACACCTGCCCCCTCTCCTTCCACCGGATAGTACTTTCCTTCAAAGGCAGAACCAATTTCATTCATTCTGAAAGAAGGTGGTAGAGTCTAGTGGCTCCGATCCTAGGTTCCGGTGCCAGAATGCCAGGTTCAGTCTCGCTAACCACTTCCTAGCCGTGTGCCTGGACAAGTTTCCCAACCTCCTGTGTAAAATGAGGATAATGACAGGATTTAACATGCTTGGGGACCTGAGAGGATTGAGGGCTCAGAGATGTCTCTGTGGACGCTGTCATGCAATGCCCATTAGCTTTACGGCCACTGCCAGCACACACCAGGGCCAGGCGCACCATGTAAGCCAGAGGCGTTCTTTTCCTGGTACATCTGCTAAAACACAAACTCTAACCTTCCCTGAATTCACGTTCTTTTTTCTTTGCACTGTGTTATAAAACCCAATGTAGCTGGAAAAGAATTTATCAACTTTTAAAACCCTTCCATGTAGATATGGAAATGTGTCACAATAAGACAAGTTCAACTTTTTGTGAAGAACAAAATACTGGCAAGAGTCAACTTAATTTAAATCCAGTGAAAATCCTCTGTAGGCTACGGGGAACTCCTCAGTCTCCTCGCATTCTAATGCAGGGGTCAGCTTTCTGTGTGCCATGTTGCAGGGAGGCCAGACCATCCCACACGTGGTTCTTGACAGGCTGCTCAGACCTTCACCACTGCTTAGGCAGGATGGACGTTGGGTGGAAAGATGGGGCTTAGAGTAAAATCATGAGCCCTTAACAATCTTTGTCCCATTGGTTGTGTGTGTGTGTGTGTGTGTGTGTGAAAGAGAGAGAGAGAGACAGAGACAGAGAGACAGAGAGAGACCAAGAGAGACTGAAACAGAGAGAGAGAGAGAGAGAGAGAGAGAGAGAGAGAGAGATAAGGTTTTCTAGGGTAAGTTTCTCTGGACTGTGTTAACATGACTCTCATGTTCCTTATGTGTGATCCCAACAACACTGCACAGGAGATGCCAGCAAAATGCAATCAAACCCAAGTCCCTTTGGCAGTGCTTCACATAGATGGTTTTGCTTTTCAAATTGATGGCAACACAACAAGCTAAGAATTCCTCAGCCCACCCAGAACTGAAATCTAGCATACTTGAGATTTAAAAACTTGCTCTAAAATAAATGAATTTTAATTTCTGTATCTTCTACTCTCCTTTCTTGCCCTTTGCTCCCCTCCCCTCCTCTTCTTTTCCTGCTCCCCTCTCCTCTTCCTCCTTCTATTTCCAGGAAAGGAGAGAATTTTTAATGTTGCTTACGATTTTTGATCTTGCTTAATCAAAGAATAAGATAGTTTTGAAAGTTCTGCTTTGGTGCTTTCATTTTGAGAAATAAAGTTTGGTGTATATGCCCCCTTATTCAGTGTAGTTGTAAAATGCAGAGACAGACTACCAATGGGCATTGCCTGTATGCACAAACATAGTCATCACCATTGCAACATAGCAGGTACCATGGAGAACAGAGCAATGAACCATTTCTTCATATAAAAAGAAAATATCCAATACAACCCAAGCAAAAAGCTCAAAATAACACCACTTCACTTTTGAGCACTCTTGCAAAGAGCCACTTACCCTAGGGCCAGGACTAATTGATGCCAGGTGCGTTGCGGAGATGCCAATTTTATGCATTTCCCGCTCTCTTTGTGGGAGGATGAGTTAATAACACAACCTTATCTGTTGCATATTTGAATCTCGTTTCTGAGGCTCTATCTAAAGATGGTAGCCTTCCTCTTTGCGAATAAATAAATCACATGGAAAATTAAAAAAAGAATCTAAGTGATCAATGCCTGCCTCAACTGAAAAAGACTAATAAGCCCAGTATGCTTAGGGGTGATATTCTGTTACAAAGACTATCAGAGCTAGTAGGTTGGTGGTTTTCAAACTTGTTAATATAGGATTCTATTTTCCTGATAAATCTTACCTTGAACCTTAATATATAAAAGAGATGGAATAGAGCTGCTTTAGTTGTCCTGGGGGTGGGCTTGGGGTGGGCTTGGGGTGTCCAGGGTGCTGCCCATTTGGCTTCCTCCTTGGTGCCTGCTGTAGTCCCCCCGCTCCTTGCACCGCCACTGAACCACTGCTCCTCAACAGGAAGCAAGCATTTACACTATTTTGATTAAGACTATAAAGCCATGGATTGAAATAACCTAGTTAGAACCATCATAGCCCTTCAGGGCATCTCCTTTTCCTGTAGATCCAGTATTTGGAGCTCTGAAAACAAACATATTTTGTAGCAGGAGATTTGGTTTGGTTCACATACCTGTGCTATTAATAGGAGAAGTTGGATAGCCAGGGACCCTACCATCCTGCCAACCGGCCCCTGCCTTCCAGAGCTGTCTTTCTTGTCTCTCCTAGTCTCTCTGCCTCTCCCACAACCCTGTGTGAAGATCTAGTGAAGCAGAGGGTGTGTACGTTGAAGAGAAGGAGCTGAGTCGGTGTGCAACCAGGAGGTCTCCTGAGTGTGCTAAAGACCAGATGAGGTCGGATTTGAGGATCCCAGGATTTTTGGCAATTTTTCATATCCTCCAGGAGTTCGGCGTATCCCTTTGGGCATCTCTGTCCAGGGAAGGCCTTGTAAAGAAGTCTGCACTTACAGAATGATCCTGAGCCCTGGATTTCCCCCTCTATCCTTCAGCTGCCTTTATTTCCCTCCTCTGTAGGTCTGATAGTTGCCCATGAAGTCAGTCCCTCTCCTGCCACAACCCTCTCTTCTCCGCCTCCCTGCCCCTAAGACTCTCCAGGTTGGCCTCTATCAGACCTGTTTTTTCCATGCCAATACCCAGGCTCCTGACAGCAATTGGAGAAAGCCACACAGCCCTGCACATAGATGGCTCCACTTCATGTAGCCGGCCTCGAACCACAGCTGGGCACTTAGCTCTCCCTAGTAGCCTTCTGTTTGCTATTCTTTTCCCCTCTCTCCAGAAGGATTTCCAAACTTTCTCCACTGTCCTTAAACATCTCCTACTTATTGCACCACCCCGCCCTCCCAACCCACACACGTTCCTACAACAAGAGGGAATTGTTCCCCCTTCCAGTATTTCTCAAAGAGTTAAATAGAATCATCAAATAGGAAAGTCATTATTTTGAAGAGTTTACCTAAAATGAGATGGGGAAGAGAATGTCACAAAAAGAAGAGAATGTACCAAAGCAAAGAGAGAATCCCTCTGAGGGGAAGGAGGCCAAGTTTAAAGTCTCCAGCCCTCTAAGTTTCCCTTTATCCCACCCTTTCTTTAGGTCTTGCTTGTCTGGATTGTTCAAGGACACCCGAGCCCCCCTCCCCCACTGCCTGACAGTGGCAAGATTCTGGCCAGCATGCCCTCAAGATGAATCTCCATTATTCCTTAGCTGATCTGTTTTAGACTCAAGATGGCTGTGGTGAGACCTAGTTTTCCACTGAAATTTAATTAACAATGTTTTTTCTGGGCTGTGTTCCCTGGGGCCCATTTAGATGCATGCTGAGTGGCTAGCTTTTTGGCGATTTTTCAGCTCTACCAACTTTTCTCTCCATTTGGACATAGCACTTAGCCACAGAAATGTGTAGGCAGAATCTAATGCACGAGAAAGAGCCAGCATTTGACTCCTTGAACAAAGTCTTTATATATACAGGGACATAGGGAGCGAAGGCCTCTTTGCTGCTCCTCAGTGGATGACCAGTCAGCGCTGGTGGGAGCCACCTTAGCCTTCCCGGAGGGGCAGTGCTCCAGGCTAATGGGTATCCGCTGTGAGTTTGGGAGGTGCACATGCATTTACTTAAAGCAAGGTGGACCCTGCCAATTTGTTCGGATTCCCTGCCAGTTGGCAGCGAGGCCCAGTCCTCTCTGAGGAGAGCCAAAGAGAGCGGAAGGCCCGGCCTGGGGTTCTGGCCCTAAGAGCGAGCAGTAGCTTTCATGTATGGAGCGTCTGAGCGAAAACCAGCCAGGATGGGCCTGGCCCCTCACAATTCACTTCACGGTGTTCTGCCAGGGACTGTAATTTTTTTTTCCAAGGGAAAACTTCGCGTTTGTTTTTGGTATTTTTATCGTGTGTGTGTGCGTGCGTGTTTGCTCTTAGTGCTAAGTGTATGTTTTCATGGAAAAGAACTGGCAGAAGCATTCCCTCCTTTTCTCACTTTGCGTACTTGACCCTGTGACCTTGTGTTCTCCTGAAGCCTCCTCCACGCCATCTCTTCAGTCTCCTTCCTGTATGATGATTTCCCCTGGACTATCCCCTGGACGTTTTTATGTCAACAGATGGGAATGTTTCTCTCCTCCCTGGGGGAAGCTCCTTTGGCCTTAGTGGATTCAGAGGTGGAGGAATTCATAAGAGTCAGGGAGCCTGCCTCAAACTGCCGCCTATTAGTAAAGAGAAGAGGTAAGAACATCTCCCTGCAGAGTCCCAGGAGCGAGAGCGGCAGGTTCTCGTTTCCTGCCGAAGCCATGCAGAGCCTCGCAGAGCCACACGCACACCTGCTGAGGCGGAGGCCCCGCGGAGGAACATCCGAGCCGCGTTGGCACCGCTGCTTGCCTGCACCGGATCACTTTCCTCATAAGCATCTGGCAGAGTAGGATTATCAGTCCCGCTTGACAGATAAGGAAAACAAGCTTTGGACAAGTCAATTGCTCTCATCAAAGCCACACATTTTAGTGGATGGCGGAGATGGAACAGTTAGCCTTGCTTTATTTTGAGTTGAGTGGTATTGTAAGGTTATACCAGATTTCAGTACCTCTTGGGAACCCTGAAACGACCAGTTCTTAAGCCTGATTTCATCCAAAGCAGAAGAGTACCTAATCTGACATGAGGCTGCACCAGGAAGCTCCTGCACTACAGTTGTGAAGTTCCGTCATTACCATCGTTTAACGGGTTGTCCCCAGTTACGGTTAAGCTATCTTTGTGTGTATGATCCTTTTTGGCAGTCATTTACATCTAACTATAAATTAATTTATTGATTTTTATCCAATAACAACTAATTACTTTTCTTTCCCCTCATGCATTTATTCTTTCAATCAATACACATTTAATCTTATCTGAGGACAAGATGCAATCTGTGTAATCAGAAAGAGGAATAAGACCTGTACTTTGCCCTAAATGAACTTGCAATTTAGCAGGGAACCTAAGTCACCATAAGGTAGCGTATAGTATGTGCCATAAGACTAACACACATAGAATTAAAATATCAATAATATATCAATATTAATAAAATATCAATAATAAAATATCGAGAGCAGGGACTGAGGACAAGTACCTGGATAGTTAGAAGCACAAGTTAGGGAGGCAAACTTGTGTTGAGCATTTGTGAAGGATGGTCAGGATTTCAGTCCTGACTGATGGTGGCAGAGACAAGCGGTAAAGGCTTTCCCAGAGGAGGGAAAGCCGTGAGCAGAGGCCTGGGGGATGGGAAACCGCCACGTGTGGGGGAGTTAAATGGTACAGTTTGACTTAAATGTAGGGTGTGTGTAGGGGAGTAACAAGAGGGACAGATTAAAAAGTTATTTTGAGGCCTATTTTTAAAAGATGTTCAGTGTTGGACCAAGGACTGTGGTGATTTATCTGCAAGGTACTAGGGAGCCTTTGAAAGTTTCTGAACTGGAGAGTGCAGAACTCAGCCTGCGCTTGAGAAAGGTGAATCTGGTGGAAAGATGGATTGGAGGTTCCTGGAGGGTGCTCTAGACTGAAGTGATCAAGGCCTGAGCTGGGATGATAATGGTGGGAATTGAAAGGGGAGAGCAGATGCATGAGATGGGTGCTTGGCTACAAAGTAGCTGGTTATATGAGGGAAAGGGAGACATTAAAGATGGCTGAAGTATCGAGTCTAGGTACGTGGGAGAGTGCGGAAGAGGAAGAAGCAGCCCAGGAGAAAGAATTGGCTGAGGGTGGGAATATGAGTTCTGCCATTTAGACACATTGACTGAAGGTAGGAGCTGGTCCTTTGGGCCCAGCAGGTTCTCACAGGTGGGGAGAGTTTTGAGTGAGCATGAGATGGCATTGAAAAGGGGCCTCAAGGAGAGGGACATGGCCACGGGAAGGTGGAGCGTCCAAAGACTGGCCTCGTTCAAAAATATTTTTGCTGTGCGATGGGCCCTATTCTAGGTGCTGGGATTTGGGCTGAACAAGCACAAGTTATTGCTCTCATGGAGCCTTTTGTTTTTATAGGGAAGTTAATTAGGTCAAATTCTTAGGCAGAGTCCTACACCACAGATTTCCTTCACTAGTTATTACTCTCAATGTGGAACAATTTAGCATCTCCTCCATCTCAACCTGAAGGAAGGACTTCCAGCTCCTCAAGCAATTCTGGACTCTTCCCAGCCGACCCCCCTTGCACCCTCCCACTGCCAGCATCCTCCTGCAGAAGATGATACCAATCTGAACTCTGTCATCGTAGATTTGTTCCGTCTGTTCTTAAACTCTAAAATAAATGTAATCACGCATTTTTTTTTTTTGCCTTTATTTGCTCAATACTGTGTTGTGGAAAAGAGTAGTAACTTCTTTTCCTTATTCTTTTTCTTCTAGGTGTTCCATTAAAAAAAATACCCTACATCCTATTTAGTCATTCGCTCCTGATGGACATTTAGGTAGTTTTCAGTTTTTGACTATTATGAACAGATCTGTTAAGAACATTCGCATTCATGGTATTAAATGGACAAATACACTCATTTCTCTTTGGTGTTTATCTAGGATTGGAATTGCTGGGCATTTACTAACTATTTATTAAGCACCTACTTTATATCAGGCTCTGTGCTGAGTGCTTAATATTGAATATGAACAAAGTAAAACAAACACCGTTCCTGCTCTCATTGATTTCACCAACCAGTGCGGGAAGCTGACATAAACAAATAGTCATACTAAATAATAGAAGAAATAAGTACCCTGAAAAAAAGGGAAGATGTAAGATACTCTTCAACTTTCCTAGTACCTAGAGGAGGGCATGTGACCATCAGGGAGGAGCACACAGGGCCTGAGCATCAATATGCTCCTTGAGGTGGGCGATTGTCACCCTGCTACTCTGACTCCCTCGGGGCAGGAGCAAAGATGGGACTGGAGGTGGGTTCCACACAGGCTTGGCTACATGGCTGCCCCACAGGCCTCGTCCTTGGGTGCATTCCTTGGCCTGAGGTGCATTTCTGGCCTTGATCTCTGGCTCTGGAGGTGGTTGGGATAATTGAGAGCGTATGCCCCGCTCCCCAAAGACTGGTTTTAACACATATGCAACCTGCGTTTTTAATATTATTCCTTCTGACTGGAAGCATTTGGAAATGGTCCTTGCCCCTGGTTTTAAAAGGTGGCATTATTTTATGAACATTTAGACATTGATTAATAAAATTCCGAACCCATTAACTAATGGGGAAAATGCCAAACGTTTTTGTGTATCCAAGAAAGTAAATGTAATAAAAACTATCCCAAAAGGTAAGTTAAATTATAGCCTTTGCGTTTTTTTCTACTGATGGCCCCACCAGATGTTTTAAAATGCAGGACACAGGCCTTTTTTCTGTTTTCTCCAGGGAAAGGAGAGAGAAAATTTGGCTCAGATCTACTAAGTTTCGGGAGTTAAAAAAAAGAACTGTGGCGGGAGAAGGTCTGCTGGGCATCCCCACGTTGCGGGTTCATACAGGTGGAGACAAGGAAACCAGGGCTCTGTTGATTTTTTCAGTCCACTTTATCTTACCCACCCCCACCCTTCCAGATCACTGTCAGGATTTTGTTCTGATTTTGAAGCAAGAAACTGAGTTTGTAAAGTCCCCCCCAACCCTGTGAGGCTGAAAGGTGGCCATTTTGCTTCTCCTTTGTCGAGCCAGGCGGGGCCCTTGGTTGGAGGAATCCCCACTGGGTCACTGAGCCAGGGGTCAGAGTGGCCGTGTAGCCAGTGAAACGTGCTCTCAGCACCCCTCCTCACACAGCCTTCTCAGGCTCTCAGTTTCTCTTGTAAACTGAAAGTTTGATTTCTCCACCCTCCCCCAGTCCCTATATAAGTTTTCTGAGTCTGAAAGAAAAGAAAACAGCTAAAAAGGTTGCGGATCAGGCTCTGTCAAGTGTTTCAGGGCCCTGTGGTCACCGCCTCTGCTTTTGGCAGGATGAGCCAGGGAAATGTTGATAACCCGGCTGCAGCCCTCGGGCCTCAGCCCCAGGTCGGCTTCCATGGAGAGACCTTCCCTCTCCTTTCTGCGGCGCCCCCGTTGTCAACTAAAGAACCCACCTGTCTTTCGGAATGAAATGAGGAAGTCAGGAGTTCTCTAAGGAGTGACTGGACTCTTGGAATTCTCTCCAAGAGGAGCATTCCTAAGTGTTACCTCACTGTCAGGACAGCTCAAAGAAATGGGCTGGTGGGCCTAGTCATACTGCTCCCTTCTTTCCGTCCACAGACGTGACTGCCCTGGCTGGTGGCACCATCACTGCCACAAAATGAAAGCCGAGGGTTTTGTTGAGAACCACCCCTTCCCACGGTAAAGTCAGGCCGCTTGCCTCAGTTGGTGGTGTGGGAATGATCTCTACACAGGAGGAAAGGATGGGACTTAAAGTTCCAACTTTTACACCTCAATATTTGCTTTTCCTTTGGGCGGTGTTTCCTATTATGTTGACCATCAGAATCACTTAGGAATCTTAAACAATTATAAAAATGCATAAATAGCAAGAGCGGGTGAGGAACCTGGAGCCAGCTGGCGAGGTGATCTGGCTTAATTCGGTTCGCTGGCGTATCTGTGCCACTGCTGTATTTTAGTAGAGAAGGTTAGTACTGTGTTATAAAGCATCTTAAATGTGCCCTCCCCACCTCCACCCTGAACTAGAAAGCACCCAGAATTCTAACTGGGAGTCCTGGATAGGGGCAGAGAAATAGGCCCAGAAGAAGAGATAAAGACAAGGAGAAAGGGCTCGGGCAAGACAGGGCAGTGAAGAAGGAAAAACAAAAATCTCAACTCTAGTTGAGGTTCTGTCGCTAGCTAGCCTTGTGACCTTGGGAGAACTGTTTAACCTCTCTGGGTTTGGGAAAATGAAGAGACAGTATGGCATATTGTTCAATCAGCTGGGCTCTGAGTCCACACTTCAGATCCATCCTAACTCTATCATTTATCTGCTGTGCCACCTTGGGAAAGTGACTTAAGCTCTCTGAGCTCTAATTTCCTAATTCATAAAATGAGGATAATAGAGTTGTCATGAGGTTTAGATGAAATAATGTATGTATTTGACACATATTAAGTGTTCAATATATTAGCTATTATTATTATTATCTATCCCCAGTGTAGGCTAATGGAATGCACACAGAAAATATTTTTGTCTCATACATGGTCAACTTACTTAATATATAATGACTCTTCATAAGGATACTAATATCCTACCTTATTTATTTTAAGGTTATTAGGGGAAAGGGAAATGAACCAGATAGTGATACACTATTTTTGTTTCCTACACAAATAAAATAATTTACTCTAAATATTAGGGGTTAACACATAAATGTTTGGAAGATTATTTTTCTCTTCCTCCATCCTCCTGTTTTTATCCTAGACTTTTTTGTCTTTGTCAGGACAGGCTAGGTTTTGCAGCATTAAAAAGAACCTAGAAATTTCATTTGCTTAACCCAGTACGAATTTATATTTCACACACATCGTATGTCCTGTGAGAGCTGGCAGGAGTGCAGTGTGGATCTCAGTCTCTTCGAAGTCCAGGCTGATGGAGGCTCCTTCTTGAAGTGCTTCCGTGGTCACCGTGGCTGGGAAGGGAAGGTGGAAATACACACTGGTTCCTAAGCTTCCAACGAAGTAAATACCAGGGCAGTTCCCTGAAGCTGAACTTCTTTATCAAGTTCCGAGTCTTCCTTTTCCAGATATGATTTCCCTTATGGTTTTATAGTCCTCCTTTTCTTTATTTTGCTTTTGGAGAAAGTACAGTAAAAATAATAAGCCAATGCTGATTTTTTTTCCATCATCAAACTAGGCCTCTTGTTCTCACAAGGAATTTTCTGAGAGGAGGATACCAGTGAGAAGAGAATGTATTTTCGTTTCTAAAACTTTCCCTCTCATCATTTTCAATACATTGTTTCCCCAAATTCCTGGATTTCTGAAATCCTCAAGAAAAGAAAACATCTAAAAGATTCATATTTCTTCATCATCACCTGCTACAAGAACTTGAGTATAGCTGGCATCTGGTCGTCTCCCACACTTAACCCAAACTGGCCTTCTAGCCCGGGCACGTGAGAATTTTCAAGGTAGTTTACGCAGTTGTCAAGCTACATCAATACAGGTCAGATGGTGCTAACCACTGTTGTGCCTAAACGCTGCCACCTGGGACACCTGGTCATCAATTCTTTCATTTTCCATCCTCTTCTTCAGGCATCTTGGTGGCCTTCAGATCAGGGTTAAGACGTTGAGGAGATAAGATGGGTGGAAAAGATGAATTCAAACAAAATTAACTATAAAATTAATTCATATAAGAGGAATTTAATTTTTTTCACTAAAACCTATTATCAAATATGCATGGTTTTCGCAAGGAGAAAAAGTCTTCAACTGAATTAAAAAACTGCAGAAACCGGGGTGGAAGTGATGTCCATGGAGGAAGCCTTCACGGTTTTGAAGGACAAGTGGGTTTGCACTCAGTCCATTCTTACTTCCTGGTTCTGAGTGCCCCCTCTCAACCTTCCACGTGTGAGGATTTATGGGTGCCCTGATCCCATAACTTATCTTTTTCCCTCTCTTTTTATTTTGGAATATGAATGTCTATTGGAGTTAGGCTGCAGGACCGTAATTTGTCGCCATCTAGCATGCAATGTTATGTTTGAGCCTTTGACTAAGCCGGATAAATTAGTGTCTTATTTTCTTAACGATATCAGTTCAGAAGACTAAGCTTATCTGAAGTGAGAGATAAGCTGCACAGCAAGGAGAAAGTCTGAATGGCAATGCCCCTCATCAAAAGAATTTGCTTAGTTTTCTGTCACTCTCCACTGGGCCAAGCGTCTCCCTCAAAGGGATCTACCTGCAGGCAGTTTTCAACATCTTAAGCAGGAGAAACTGACATGTTTTTATCCCTATTTGTATACCTTCCTCCTCATGTCTGTAGTCTTTAAGGGTAGGGGACAAAGTGGTCATTCCCTTTGTTCATTATTTGGAGTGTTGCAATCTCCTCCTGCTCAGTGCTTTCTTTAACTTTCCTGCCAAAGTTATCTTACGCCCCCTAACTCAGTTCATTCATCCTTACCCCAAAGCCTTAGAGAGGCCTCCAGTGGCTCAGTAAAGGAGGCCTGAGAGTCTCACCCTTTGTTCCAGAGGCTAACCTTTTCCTCTTATTCCTGCACAATCTCCTCTTTTCTTAGTCGGATTAACCCCACGTGACACCTAGTGTTCCAGCCCCTCTGCTTATTCCCATACTTACAGAAAAGTCTCATTTCTATATGAGCCCTTTCCCAACTTTTTGGGAAGAGAATAGGTCTTGCTACTGGAAAGCCATCACATGGCTCTTCTGCCACTCATTACTTCTTACCAAATATGAATGATAATAATAGTATTCAAGTCTCTTTCTACATACAGATATAGGATATATACACATCCTATTAGTGCTGTTTCTCTGGTGAACCCTGACTAATCCTGGTGGGTATCTTTATAATCATCCCATTTTATAGGAATGACAACTGGGTCACAGAGAAGTTAGATAAGATCATCAATACCACTAAGCAGTGTAGTTGGGAGTCTGTCCAACTCTGGAGCCTATACTCTTTGCCATGAGATTAAATACATATCATTTATGTTGTATTCAGAATTGTTTGTTCATCAGTCTGCCTTGTATGTCTTATTTAACTTGATTATTCTTGTTTTCAGTTGTCAGTTTTGAGAAGACAGAATCTGCCCATCTGGTGACTGTGCTATGTAGTGTCCCAGCATAGACTTCTGAAAGGAAGTGGTTTAGGGAAATTGCCGCTACATGAATGACGCTCATTGTTTGAGGGCAGTTAATGATTCAGATTGTCTGCTCCTTGACCATTTTCTTTTCTATCTGATGATCACCTCAAGACAACTGAGTAAAATCCCACAATTTCACCATTGGACAAAACCTTAGGTCGTATTTCAGGAATTCCATTTGGGGTTCCCTAAGCACATATTTCAGAAGAAAAGATATTCAACATTTTAGAAGAATTTGGTCTTTAAAAGTTTAAACGTATGTGCTAGTTTTCCGTATGTTGTAAAGCACAGCACAAATAGGAATAAATTCATCCTCGCTATTCTGAGGCAAAAGGAACCACTCCAGTAGGTACAGCCAAATCTGAGGAGACTCACTGATATTCAGGCAGCATCTTCCTCTCTGCCCTGCCATCTTCTTGGGTGGAAGTGTGGGAGCTGGCTTCCTAACTAACATCCATGCTTGCTTCCTTCATACATTATTATAATGGAATTGTGTTTAAAGTAAGTCCTTGATGCAGATGTTCTGTTCCTAAAAATCAGTGAAAGCTCTGTGACTTCAACAGCTCTGTTGGCACTCTTGTTCTTGGAGCAGTTTTCATTTTCCATTGGCATCATGTAATTGCTTCTGTAGGCATTTTCTTTTATTTACTGAAGTACCAGGCAGGACCAGCAGGGTAGAATGGGTGCCCACCAATAGATCTCTCCCTCTGTCTCTGTCTCTATCTCTATCTCTATCTCTATCTCTGTCTCTGTCTCTGTCTCTGTCTCTGTCTCTGTGTGTGTGTGTGTGTGTGTGTGTGTGTGTCTCTCTCTGTCTATCTCTCCTTGACTCTCTGTCTCTCTCAAACACACATGTATACACACACACACACACACACAAACACACACACACACGTGCACATATACAGACTTCTTTAAGCAGTTCACCACAGTACTATTTTCAACCTTTCAGGCTATCAGGCACCAGGGTGTTTAAAGTTTTAATAGGCTTAGAGGTGACTCTTGAGTCCACCAACATCTGTATTCATCTGTAATTTATGGCTGCCTCTTATTTAGTTGGTTTAGTAAATTGTACCTAAGAGTATTCTTTGAGACTTGGCAGCCTGGTGTACAGTTTCACGATTCAGCTGTGTTTTTTGCCAACTATTTGGCTTTTCCCCCCTTTCTTTTGGATGACATTCTCAAATACTTAATTTGGAGCTTTGTCTGGAACACACTTTATCGGACACCTTTTGCGTGCCAAGAGACCCCTTATGCATCTGTGAAGGCTAACTTTCCACATGCTAACACATTTATTTCTAAATTGCTTTTAAAGTCACCACATTTCCAAATAACAGAAGGTAAAGTGTGGTGCATTTGGACCACTTGGTTCTCGTGGGCTCTTGATTCTCCACACACCCTCCACCCTGCTTCTCTGGAGTTTAGTTGAGGGGAAATTCTTCTCTAAGTGGAGAGGTGAGGGTGATGGTGCCTAACCAAGACATAAAATTAATATCTATCGCAAAAATAAAAAGGCTTACTTTGTTGTGAGGTATGCGAGGACATGTTTTGGCCTTACTTCATGCGCTCAGTCTAACCATGCCCCAAAGATTCAATCAAGGCTATTATGGGTATAATTTATTTCTCTTTCAAGTCTGTCATCATGTGTGTAGATTTGGGATATTGTGTTTTCCCACTCTCAGGCGTAAGGTCCACATGTGGCAAACACAGATTTAAGACCATCTATGAAAAGTCCCTGAGGCAATTTGTTTACAGTCTTACAGAATTTGATTTTCTAGCTGAATCTGTGACTAACGCACGGCTCCTTTTTCCTTTCAAAATGCATCATGGAGCTCTCGGCTTTCCAGGACTGAACTCCCAATTGTGTTGTGGCCGCCAAGCAAGAGAAGGTGCAATTCATCTGTATTATGATTAATATACTGTAATCATGTAATCTGCTAGGAAAATGTGATCTTAAGGCAAAATTTGCAATGGAATTAGATCCTCCACTCGCACCATTAATCTTCCTTTAAGGTCTGAGGAGGGATTAGTGGTTAAAATAAATCTTTTAACATTCTTTTTTATGAGTGGAGAATAATTTAACCACTTTAACCCTTTACAATAGGGGAATGGGAATTTAGGTTGTTAAGCACGAAGTATAAACTTCCCTCCACATTTCCTTCAGGATTCATTTCTTTTTTATCCCATTACACTTGTGGGCCAGCTGAGTAGTGTCTGAGGCCACATGTAGAGATCACTCTGAAACTGATCCATGTTCTGCATTGCCATGTATTGCTCTTCTCTGCTGGTGCAGATGCTGGATAGAAATACCATTTGTTCACACTGATGGCTGAGGTATGGGCACTGTGTATTTGAGATCCTTGATTCTTTATTAATCTGCTATTTTTTTTCTCTTCTGCATCTATCTTGCATAATAGCAGCAGAGCAATTATCATGAGACTGTGACAAAGGATATGGATGCTTGAGTAAGAAATGGAATAAACACATTTCCTTTTGCTCAGTGGTACCCAATCCCCAAGCCCATACAGAGGTTTCTGCTACCAAATGCTTATCTATGCAGCCTTGGAGGACCAGGGTGCCAGAGTCTGCCTTCCTGCCTGGTATAAGCCCTTCTCTTTCATCTATGAGCCTTCCAGAGCAAGGGCCTGCAAAGAGAGGCTGCAAAGGGAGGCTGACCAATGGCATTATTCTGTGGCTATAGCTAATGCAAACATGTAATTATTTTGTTAAAAGTGCTCAGAAACCTTTTATTTTGTTAGAAAATAAGGAAGCACTCGAATATTAATGGAGACAGATATAAAGAACAGAGAAGCCAGCTCAAAAGGGCTCCTACTGGTTTATCTGGGTCGATTTAAACACTAATAATAATAATAATAATAATAATAATAATAATAAAAATAATGGATTATAATACATTGAATAAAATGAACTACAAATTAAAAAATAAATGGGGGAAAATACATACTAACTAGTAAGTATAGAATCAAAAAATCAAAAGTAATAAAATAGATTGCCATGTAAAAAATGTAGAAGGAATGATGATGGACTTAGAAATCAACACCGAATGCTAAAACCGGTGAATGAAAATTTGATGAGAAACAGGATGTTTTATAATCTAAGTGTCTCCCCACAAATTATTATTAATTACATAGGGAAAAACAGTTACTTTACAGTAGAAAAATGTAGTGGGCACCACATTATACAAGTCATCAAAGTCATTATCACCAATAATGGGATTAGCTAATAGCATGTGCCTCCTAATATGGTACACTGCATCACTGTGCGACATATCTATTTAAAAATGTATGATCTAAATCTAAGAACGAGGAAACATCGGTCAAACCCAAATTGAGGAACATTCTGTAAAATAACTGGCCTGTAATCTTAGAAAGTAAAGAGTTTAACGAAAACAAAGGCTGGAGAAATGCGTCTGACTGAAGGAGATGGAGGCGTGACTGCCGAACGCAGCCCGTGCGCATTCCTGCAGCGAATCCTGGAGTGGAAGGTGACCCGCGAGGGGGTGTATTTGGGGGATCTATGACAAACTTCCAAAATTGTCTGTGGATTAGATGATAGAATTGCGTCAAAAGGACATGTTATTTTGGAAATTGCACCGTAGTTTTGTAAGAGAATGTTCTTGTTTCTATGAAATATATGCAAGCATTAAGGGGTAAAGATATATGATGTCTTCAGGTTACTCTCAAATGGCTCAAAAACTAATGTGCATACATATGTATAAATACGTACACACATATGTGTACCTATACACGTGTGTACACATATGTGCATATATATGCACACTCATATTTATCTATCTATCTTTCTACCTATCTAAAAAGGGAGAATGATAAAGCAAATAGAATAAAATAAACAATCGATGATTCAGGCACATGGGGTGTACCTTGTACTAGTTTTATAATCTAAGTTATAAATCATTTTAAAATAAAAGTTATAAAAGTACTCATAAGAATAAACCTGATTAAACTTGATATCAACAAACAACTTGGCAAACTCACTACTATTTCATACTTGCTTTCTATCTGATCCTAGTGGATACTCTCCTAACTCTCTATGTCCTTTGGCTATCCCTATATGGTATAAGTAGAATATTTTCTAGATCATTACCAAGCCCATGACTGGATCTTTGAATTGTCAATGCAAGCCTTTTTGCAAAAATTATATCAAATATGCTCTTCAATTTGGTGCTTGGCTGTCCACTTAGGGAATGGTCCAGACTCTCCATTTAGTTCTTTCTCTAGTCACAACATACTTGTCTCTACATATAATTGGGGAATGTCCCCACAGCATCGAGGAATAAATTTCCAGTGCCACTCACAAATAAATGTGGGTCAAACTGTAGATTCAAAGGAAATATTTTAGACACATGGCTGACATAAAGTTCACAAATATAATGTCAATATTTTACTGCAGTCTTGTTTAATATATTGAAAACATTCAGACCCAAATGTCAAGAAAATAAAGTTTGACTCTGACTCAAGGTCCAAGGCTTACATGTTAATGTGGTTAGTGATGAATGTTGGTAAATAACTCTCAATTTTCATCTGTGTTCACCAAAGGAATATTCTCATCCTATAACGATTGGCTTGGCCCTGCAGAGAAAACTTTTCTAAATACTGCCTGGGCAGCCAATGGTAACTCAATTTATCTTTTGGAAGTCCATCAAGTCTCTGTTGTTATTAGAGGAGCTAGCTATAACAATTTGTAGAGTGTAGGACATGTCCAAAACATTGAAATTCTGGGCCAGTTTAGATTACAAGCTTCCTTTCTTTGTATTCTTAGAGAGCCTGTTGGAGAACACCTAATTTTTCTCTGCCTCTCACATCAACACAAGTAGAAAACCTGTCAGAGATTAAGCCAGTCAGTCTCACCTGGAAGAAGAGTTCTGGAATGTTTAATTTTTGGCCTGTGAAAGAGAAAGGGGATTAACTTGCTCTTAGGCAGCCTCTGAGTACAACTGGCGGCCCCCAGGAGAGTCTGCAGGGGGTGTCCTCAGAAGCATCAGGGGGGAGAGGGAAAGAGAGAGGGGTGGGGGGAGGAGGGAAAAGAGAGAGAGAGAGAGAGAGAGAGAGAGAGAGAGAGAGAGAGAGAGAGAGAGAGAGAGAATGGGTGAGCGAGTGCTGGAACCCAGTGATGGGGGCAGGGGAATGAGAAAAACCTTGCAACATCAGGGAGCCAAGTGTTTGTGGCTTGAGGTATCCTGCATCTTATTTTCTTTGATTTTTCCAGAAAAAGCTGGCAATGAGAATAGAGGAATTGAAAACAATGTAGCATGCCCTTGCCAAGAAGAAACATTCTAAAGGGCCATGTACAGTATCAACTTATCTACAAAGATGAGGAAAATAATGACTTACATTCTCCATCCTCTGCCTAGTGACTCACCAAAGTGGAAAATGAAGCACTTGGAGGTTAAAATTACCTCCAAAAAAGAAGAGGAGAGGAGAAACAGCCGATCCAATTAGCCAAGTTAAGATGTGGCCAGAATGTTTGTGACAGGAGGTGGCAGCTAAATGTTTTGTGTTTCCTTCTGTTCTCCATAATCTTCAATAAGGAAAATTTCAATACTGGCTCTCCATACTCTGTCTGGGTCACTGATATTTTAAGAAGCACCTAGCGTGTGCTGGGCACCGTGCGAGGACACGCAGACTGTCGTTACTGTGCATGTACTCTGGGTGAGAAGACAGGCTAGAAACAGGTGTCCCTGACACACTGTCCTTATAAAGACCCCTCCGGGCTGTGTCTATATTTTTTGTAACAATCTTACTGAGGTATAATTCACCCATTATACATCCACCCATTACTATTTTGTTTTCCGTCTTTCCTTATTTAAAAACTGTCTCATTTGGTAGGCAATGGGCTCCATGAAAGTAAAAACACACGTGTTTAATTTATCAGTCTACACCCAGTTCTATCACAGTGCCCGATGCAGCCACTTGATAACTAAATATTTTAAATAAATCCACAGTTAAAAGTACAAAGAAAAAAATGTTTTTAAGGCTTGTAGATGGGCTTTAACAAACTACCCGTTCTTTTATTTTTCTCCAAGATCACAGGCAATTTTTAAAACTGGAAAGTACAAAGGAAAGAGAAAAGGCCTCCAAAGGTAGGCAGAAAATAACACACACTTAGTCTATTCTGGGACGTGGAAGCAGAGAGGGGCTTGGGTGGGGTAGTGCCTCTCCTGCTTTGTGTGCTTCAGAAGGAGGAAGTGTTCAAATCTGTCTTGGGGGCATCTGCTTTGTGTCGTCCTCACTGTTCAGCTTGAGTCAGTTCACCTCGCAAGGGATTCCTGCCTGAGTCCAGTTTATGCTAAGGCCATGAGAAAATCAAAAGATTTGTGATGCCTGCGCATCTTCTAGTTCACCATCTAAATGGGACAGCAAAATAAATGTGCTCGGCATAGAGAAAAAGAAAGGTAGTATGAGCTTTAATGCCAGGTTCTCAGGTCAGACTTTGAACGTGGAGGGAACTGGGAGAAGGAAGAGGTGATTGTACACCGGAAGATCCCGGAATGCCATGCTGAGGAGGTGGATTTTGAACTGCTCCCGGACCGCGACAAAGGAGATGCAAAGGGAAGGCAAAGCCAAGGTGGGAAGGGCTCTGCCAGGACTGGCCCTGCTGGAGTGGAGAGGTCTGGCTGGGGCTCACGGCGCGCCACTGGCTGCGGCCAGGTCAGGCTGGGGCTCATGGCATACGGCATACGATTGGCTGTGGCCTTGGAGCCCTGGTTTTGCATATTCGTGCTTCTGTGAGCGGAGGAGCAAGTAGAGAGCAGAGGCTTTCTTGGCTTTGGTTCTCGACCTTTCTGGCAATGTTTCCTACTAGGCTGGTATGCTATTTTTGTTTTGTTTTATTCCTTCTATAGCAGCGAGAGAGAAGAGCCTTGCCCGCAGAGAGGGCTTTCTACGGAGTCAGATGTGTACATCAGTCATATCTCAGAATGGAGCAGTGGTAGATCCCCGCAGCTCGCCATCGCAGGCTTGGCGCCATTTATCATTTGCATCAAACATCTAATGTCATCACTGAGTTATGGACACTGAGCTCTATGAAAGCTTTTTAAGTACATTTTCCCTTCTTAATCATAGAGCTTTTTTGCTTGTTTGGCGAAGGCAAATGAATAAATAAATACATATAATATCACTATTATTATCAATAAAGGATACTAGTTGTCACTATTTAAAAAAAGAGACAGTGAACATTTTACGAGTCTCAGCAGATAGTCTGGAAAGATTCAAACCTCAAGAAAGCGTTGATTTCTTAGTTTGTTACTTCCTGCAAATTCTCACTTTGTCTGTCTTAGTGGGCACAGAGAGTTTATAGTGAGTATTAATTAAAAGTAGAGTTGGTTTTCCTTTCCATAGAGACAAGCTGTCATAATACTTAAATCACTTAACTTCTTAGATTTGCGTAATGAGGTTCCCCAACATGACTTACTTCCTTCAATTAACTTTTCTTCTTTCTCTGTAGAAATCTTCCTTGTCCTTGTTTTGCTCACTGACTTTTAAAAGCATTGATAAAAGTATTCACAGAGAGAAGAAGTTAAGAGAAATAAATATTGTATAGATGGTAAATATAGAAGCTTTGTGAATAAATGCTGGTCAGAGTTAACCCTTAGATTTTAGCTCTAAGATGCTTTAAGACTGTGTTCTGCACCCTTCAAGTGCCATGAAATTAATATGACCATTAATGAGGCAGTTAGAAGACACTTCAGTGACAGTTTGACTCAGAAGTCAATCCTGAGGCAATTTGCTCCCACCAATGACACATCTTTTCCTATTTACTTAAAACAAACTCTTCTTTGGCCAAATCCTCCATGTTCTAGTTTTCTTCTCATTTTTCCTTTTGGCTTTTATTTTATTTTTATTTTTGTCCCTGCTGTTTGTTCCCTTTTTTTATTGTGAAATTTATAATTGGTTCATCTTTACCTTTTGATTTTGACCCTAAGGAGCCTTCTCAAAGCATGTCAAGCTATCTCTGTGTCCTCCATATTTTATTCTTCTGTCATGCATCTTTGCATTTTCTTCTCCTTAGCCCTCTTTTAACTTTGCAGGCTCCTATCAGTAAAAGCCCCCCCAAAACAATGGTATTTTCATGTTAGGAGGAATACCAAATTGGGATGGTATTAGGAGGTAGGGCCTTTAGGCAATAATTAGGTCACGAGAGTAGAGTCCTTATAAGGATTAGTGCCTGTATATGAAGGCGAAGGGACCAGAGATGGCCATCTCTCTTGTGTGTGCTCTCAAGCTCTCCCTCCCTCTCTCTCTCCTTCTCCTTTTCTCTTTCTCTCTCTCTCTCTCTCTCTCCCTCTCCCCATGTGAGGATACAGAGAGAAAGTATATGTCTACAAACTAGAAAGTGGGCCCTCATCAGACACAGGATTCTCTGGTGCTCTGATCTCAGACTTCCCAGCTTCTGGAGCTGTGAGAAATAGATGTTCATTGTTTAAGCCGCCTAGTGTATGGTATTCTGCTACAGCAGCCTGAAATGCCTGAGGCACACCGAGTTCTGAATCATGGGCAGTGCGGTACTTGTACTTGCCTCTCTATTGCTCTGTCAAGGAAGTTCTCTCCTGTCATGAGACCTATCTGGCCAAGCTGTAGAGATGTAAACTAAAGATGATGCTCAGAGATAGAAGTGTGGCTTCTTGCGAGGGTCTTCAAACATTTGAAGATCCTGGGCTATCAGTCTGAGCATTTAGTAGGGATGACATGTCTCTACACTCCCAACTTGCTGGCTAATGATGATCTATTATATGATGGGCTTAGATAAAATGTTGTGGCAAAAACAAGTAAAAAAAAAAAAAGGAAAATAAAAGAAGCAGTCCTTTTAACTCCTTTTATACAAAATTGAATGGGTTCCTAGCTGGAAGTATGTTTAGGGAGAGAACCAGTCAACGTGCTTAGCAAGGGCTTGTGTAAAATATGTAGTCGTTTTTATAGAGCTCTTAACTAACCCTTGGCAACCGGGAGGCCATGTAATATGCTCCCTGGGAGCAGGGGTTCTGCAGGCTAAGAGTAGGATATTACAGTTTCCTCAGCATAAGAAAAAATATGCACATACACCTGTGAGGCAGAGTGGAAATCACTTACTGAGGTCATAAAACTGTGCTTTACAGTCAAATTGTTTACCTGGAGGTGACTGTCAGTGCTCGTGCACCATCTTGGAGCCAATATTCCGCTGCGGGTTGGAGCTGTGACTCAGAATGCTCATTCCAGCCTTGATCCGTAATGTGAACAACCGTTTCTTTTCTGTCAGCAGCAACCTCATGTGCTCCTTGGGAGCTCGAGGGAGCTATGGACTCAGTTTTTCACAGAGCACCAAGAGCAAGGGGGCGACGGGGACCCCGATGTTTATAGAACCACTTGTGTTCAACTTCAGATTAGTCTTGTGTAGTTTTAGTCGTTAGGGAGAATTCTGCTTATAGGCTTCCAGATAAACATAAACACACAGTAAATGTGTTCCGGGGGAAAAAAAAATCTTCACTTAAAATGAAACAAGGTGGAGTGTGTATGGTGGAGATTGGGGTAGGGTTGGAATTTGAATCGTAGTTTTAAACTCACTGAGGAAGCTTGCTCTGTAGAACAATTCAGTGTATCTTTATGGAGTAAGTACATCAATATTCATCTTTTAATGTATCTTTTGCATAAGTCCTGGTCATCACATGTCTCAGGAACACTTTTAGGGAAGGAGAAATAATAGCTTTATATTTGTGAATGGGCTCTAGTAGATTGAAAACATTTACTTTAAAATTCTTGAAACAGTCTCAGATTTCTTTTTTTTAAATAATTTTTTATTTTTTCAATTACAGTTGGTGTACAACATTATATTAGTTTCAGATGTACAACATGGTGATTAGACATTTATATAACTTACGAAGTGATCACCTTGATAACTCTAATACCCATCTGACACCATTGCTTTTAAGAGAGGCCCTGGAAGGAAGTAGGAGGCAGACAGTGGGACGTGGGCTTTGCACTCAGTGGATTGTGCTTGTGCTCTGGAGAAGCTTTGAGAAGTCAGGCAAGGTGGTCTTCCTGAAGTGAGGCTTCTGAATCAGCACAATTACTCATTAGATTTATGGGATAATGCCCGAGCAACAACCACAGGAGCATTCTCCTCACCCAGAGTTGGAGGACTCATGCCAGGTGATTATGCCCTAGACACCGGCTTTCATAGACATGCGCTGTTGGAAGGCTCACTCCTGGTGAGGCTAGAATACCTCTTGAATTAATTGATTTTTGGCCTTTGCCTCTCCCCAGGACACTTTCGGAATGGAACCAGTTCTGAAAAGCAGCCACGCAGGATCAGTCGTGCTTAGTTGTGAACTGTAATGGGTGCAAGAGTTGTTTGAGTGGCTGCTGGAAGCCTGCTCCTGTGCCAGTAGCTCAAACAATCTGCCTCGCCCAGCTTCTAGGGCCACCTGTTTGGGCTGAGAGAATGGCAGACTCTCAGCTTGAATTAGATTTGGCTTGTGTGAGAATCTCTCTTGCCTTCTTCCAGGGGATCCAGCCAGCTGGACATGTACCCAGCACTCTTACTGGCCAGAAGCTCCATCACAACCCTTTGTTCCCTACACTATGAGGTCCTGATAGGCAGGGGGCATGCTTCACGCTTCTCCAGTAGGCCCCATTGCAGCCCAGGCTGTCTACTCGGGGAGCAGCATAGCATCCTCATTAAGAACAAGGCCCTGGAAAGCCATATTGACTTAGCTGGACTGTGTGACTTTGTATAAGTTGCTTAATTTCTCCGTGCCTCGGTTTCCTCATCAGTGAAATGAGGACAGTAATTGTATTAAATGGGTTAATATATGTAAAGTGCTTAGAACAATGATAACTGCTAAATAAATGTTCGCTATTATTTTTAGTCAGACACTGGACATTCAGGTTTTTCTTTACGTCTAGTGTATGGACATAGAGCTTGTAGTAGATATGTGTTCTCTGCTTTGTTCTAGAACCAATTTAAGATGGTGTTTAAGTCCTGGCTTGAAGGACACATTTCCACAAGGCACCTGTTATCATCTAGACTTGGAAGACAGATGAACGCAATGTACCCAAGTCGCTTGGTCCAAACCAACCCATCCTTTTGTTCTCAGAAGTTTAAGTGTCTAGAAAGCAGTGCCTGGGAAACTGAACACTCTTGTGCAGTGGCGTTGTTGAGAGCTTTCATATTACTCGATTAAAGGCAGAGTTACCCTCTGGCTCAGGTCACTCAGAAATTCCACAGCTAGAAACAAAACCTTATTTCTCTTCCAAAGATGGAGGCCATCTTAAAAAACCTGTTCGTCCAATATATATATATATATATATATATATATATATATATATATAAATAAAATGTTCTTGGCTGGTTTGGGTAACTCATTTTATTGAAAATAGAGGCTATTTATTTTGCCCCCAAACGGCCCCTTTCTTCTCTAAGGAGCCCAAAGGGTTTGAGAAGATGATCTTATGCCAGGGGAGGTGGAGCTCTTACCTGGATTGTGTCAGAGGTAGGGCAAGACAACTGGACAATTGTTCTCAACCTAAGAAGGTTAATCAGCATTAGCAATAGGACTAAAGTGATTTTTAAAGTTATATGGGTAAGTTAACCAATCTTGATTTCTTACTATATGGGTAGACCCTATGCTAAACACTGCGAGTGACTGACCATGTCCTCAAGGTGCATAAATTTAGTATAAATATTCTCTTTTAAACTAATCTCTAAGTGAACAATGAGTCAGGGCCCTGTAATTGGTGCTGTCAATGTCCCTTTGCAAACCTCTGCACAAACGCCAAGGTCGATGCAGAGAGGTGAGAGACCTTTGGTCAAAACACTGAACAGACTCTATAGCACAAGCTATTTGGAATGCAACTGGCTTGGGCTTGAGCTATCAAATGTCCGAGTTCTCTGGTCCAAATAGTTGGGGTGGGATGGCTTTGATTCTACAGGCTCTCTTGCTGATTTTAATTAGGTAGAAACACAATTTAAGATGAGTCGTTCACTGCCTGTTAACCAAGGAAGATGGCCTGAAGCGCCACTCAGTCTTCAAGAATTTCTCAAGTGCTCTTTTCTGGCTGTGAAAACAGACTTTCGGGTCCAGGAAAAATATGGAGGGCTTATTTAGGGAAAACTGTGCCTAGAAACTGTCAACTTTAGATCACTATAAACTGTATAGATATGAAAACAAACGATCTTAATATGACTATATGCGTTTTCTCTTTGGTATGTGCACGTATAGATCTGTGTGTAATCAGGGGACTTCCACCCCCAAACCAGCCCTTTATTAGACTGTCATAAAGGATAAAGCCTGAAAGGGGAAGGGGAAGGAGGGGGACACAGAGAGAGGAGGGCGGGAAAGGTGTGTGTGCACTCATGAACACGAACACCGAGTCGGAATGTTACCTCCTGGCTATCCCTTCTTGCTCCTTCCCTGGGGCCCACGGCTTTTCTCTGAGCATGGGTGTTCCTAGTTCCTCCACCAGTTTACAATCCTGGCATGAGAAAACAGGCAACTGATAGTAAAATGAATTTAAGCTCTGCCGGTGGCTGCCCTGACCTCCCACCTGGAATCTGGCAACATTCAATGAGGGATATCTGATGGGGGAGCCCAGAGGAGATAAGGAAAAGTAGAGCAAGAGGAGTCATGGGCATTTGTTCACACATTCATCCATTTAATTCAAGGTCTGTATCAGGCACTGTGTTAGGCTTTGTTAACCCAAAATCAGTTTGCTTATTTATGCATTTATTTATTCAACAAATATTTGCTGTGCTATTGTGATTTATAAGAAGGAATATATGTTTGGTCTTTGTCTACTCTTTCTGGCACAGAGCTCCCCAAAACATTGGAATTTCCTAAGTGATGAGACACCATAAGGGTGTCCTTTGTTATGTTAATGAGGGGATTTTGGAAAGCCTGTAAGTAACTTAAGGATGGGCTGGTTCCAGGAGACCCAACCAAGTGATTAAATAAAGGGTTAAAGCTTTTAGTCCTACACTGACCTCCTGGGAGGGCCGAGAGGCTGGCAGTTGAATCAGTCACCAATGGTCAGTGATTTAATCAACCATGCCTATGTAATGAAGCCTTTATAAAACCCCAAAAAGACAGGGTTCTGAGAGCTACCAGGTTGGTGAAGAGGTAGAGATGTGGGGAGAGTGTCACATTCAGAGGGCACAGAAGCTCTACACCCCTTCCCCGTACCTTGTCCTACGCATCTCTCCCACCTGGCTGTTCCTGAGTTCTATCCTTTCATAACGAACCAGTAATCTAGTAAGTAAAATGTTTCTCTGAATTCTGTGATCTGCTCTAGCAAATTAATGGAACCCAAGGAAGAGGGCTTCATCAGAAGCACCTGGACTTGTAATCGACATATGAAATTGGGTGGATGGATGAGGGGTACTCGTGTAGGACTGAGCCCTTCACCTGTGGGATCTGACTCTATCTTTAGACATTCAAGTGTTTGAATTGAGTTGAATTATAGGATATTAGCTGGTGTATAAGAATTGCTTGGTGGTTTGGAGGAAAAAAACTCACGCATTATAATTAAAATTAGAACGCTTATTTGTTCAATGACAAGTATAGATCAGACACTCTTTTAGGCATTGGGGTTTGGCAATAAACAAGACAGGAGCAAACAAGCAATTCTGATGCACAGGAGGTGCACCTGTCCAGTTTTGAGGGTTAAGGAAAGCTTTCAGGAGGTAATTAAACTAAGATCTAATGGATGAGAGGGGTCACCAGGCAAGACCATCTTCCAACTAGATCTTCAAAACTTACCAGTAGACCCTAATGCATTTCTTTTGGAGCCTTACCTGCCACTTATTTTTTCCTAGTATAGAACACTTGGGAACTATTTAGGCCAAGATAACACAATTTTCTTCTCATTCATTTTGCAATTTGTTAATAATATTGTCACATTCTTTCTTAAAAAATTATTTAATATATATATCCAAATGTAGGACATCATTCTTTTTGAAATTGAGGAAGAATTTTGGAAGCAATGGACTAGAGCATGTCAAGAAGATTCCTTCCACTTTATGAATTATGATAATCATTCTTAATTAAACTTCATCCAAGGACAGATACTTTGGAGAGTTGGGGTTGGAGGAACATTTATGCACTGCAGCTAAGAGTGGAGCTTGGCACTGCCCTTCTGGAGAATAACCTGGCAGTACTCGGTCAGAGGAATCCATTCCTCTCCTGAGAATGTGTCCCAGATAAATTCTCACAAGTGTCCATAAAGAGACATGTGCAAGTATGTTCACTGCAGTGCTGTTTGTGGTCAGAGCTCAGTGAAGGCGGTCACCTCCACCCAGGAGACAAGTGGTGGACGTACATTATGAAATATCATGAGGCCGGTAGGAGCAAGAGGCAAAGTATTAAACATGAGCAGTTGAGTGACAATTTATAAGAAACATTATGAGCTCTATAACATATTACCACCCAGATAATTAAAAGGCGTGTATAGAAAAACCGTTTGAATCTTGTAAGCACATGCACAAACAAGAAGATTGGTATTAAACAGTAGAATGGTTCCTTGCGTGGGTAGGGAAAAAGGAGAAGGGGATGGGAGGAAAGGGATAACTAACATACCAACCAAACAACCAACAGAGCAGCCTTCCTTGGACTAGTGTAGATAATGTGCCATGATCTAAGGAATGGGATTAACTCATCTTTCTGAGGTCCTTGAGAAATGGCAGAAAGGAAGGAAGGAAGGAAGGAAGGAAGGAAGGAAGGAAGGAAGGAAGGAAGGAAGGAAGGAAAGAAGAAAGAGTGGGAGGTAAGGTCAGGTAGGGAGGGTGGAAAGGAAGGAAGGAATGCAAGACCATTCTATGACTTCCCTCCCCTTCCCTGTCATAGAGGGGAGGCTCCCTCCCCTCATTCCAGCGCAGGTGCAGAGCAAGGAAGGAGAGGACAGCTAAAACTCACCTGCTTCTGCTGGAGAAGCTCTTAAGATTCGCAAGACAGGAAGAGAGGAAGCTTGTGATTTAGTAACCAACTGACCATTAGTCAGGGTGGCCAATCACAAGTTTCCTGGACCTATACCCTCATTAGCTCAGCAGAGCCAGGTCACACCAACTGAGTTTTTCTAAGCAGCTCGGGGGGCAGGTCTGTGAGGAAGAAGGGTTCTTCAAGCTAAACGTCACATGGAACTTACCCTGGGCCCTGAGAGGGACAGAGCAGACAACTCCTTACACAGCAGTATCTATCTCATCAGGATCAGTCCTATCTCATGGTGATATTTGACATTTTTGTGGAAAATCTTAGAATCACTGAAATTAGAAGAGTTCTTAGTGGTCACTTCTGATATTTTCCAATTGAGAAAGCTGAGGACCAAGTAAATTCAAAAGCCACAACTTCCACTTCCCCATAGCACTTCTCAGATCTGAAATGGGAATATCTTCACTAGAAAAGTCAGTACAGGGCTAGGATGGTGGTGGGGAGAGAACGGGGATTACAAACTGAAGAGAGTGAGCAATGGAAAACGAAAAATGCCTATGCTTCCAAGATTCCATTTTTAGATAATTATTTGTATTACTTTAAAAAAGGCAGAGACTAAAAATATTTGACATATCAGCACATTCAATCTTAAATTGATTATTTTTCAAGGTTTTCCATACAGCACCAAGAATGAATTAAATTTCCATCCCTAAAAACATATGACAGAAGAAATTCATACCTTATATATCGTATAATGAAAAAGAACATGAGTATGGAATTTGCTCTTTTTTCCCACAGGGAAGAAAAAAAGCGCTTTTTTGAGAAATATTCCTTGAGATCTTTGAATTCAAACATCTGTTGGGCATCTCATTTTCATAATTGGGAAAGTCATTTTTTACCTTTGCCCTTCATCCCACCTTGCTTTATGTTCTTTCGCTCCCATAAGAGTGAAATAGTTAGCTCCTAAAATAGTTAACAAAATACATTTTATCCTACCTGTTTTACTTCCCTATTTATAGACTCATTTCTTCCTCTCATAGTAAGCTCAGTGAAACATTTGTTTTTAATAAGAAAAATAGTTGTTTAAATAAGTTTTTTTTTGCCAGAACTTGCAAGTTCATTTGGCATTTGCTTCTAGTAGTGTCCATTTATTTATTATTGTCTCAGATTAATAGCCTTTTAATTAGCAGTTATTAATATAAAATATTTATCCTCTTATCCAAGAAAAGAGAAAGAAAAACTCTTATATTTTATTTGTATTTTTTGGCGTTCTGCCATTTGGTAGCTAAGCAAAAAAATAAATGTATATGTTATGGTAAACACTCATTTGTTACATTACATTCTAGAGTATACCATCTGTATTTGTCTGTGTACTCAAGAAAATTATATAATGTTCACCTGGGTAGCAATTTGTGTTCTGGCAAATCTTTATTTGCTCTCAGGGGAACCTATTTAATATAATTACACTTAATTGATATTTGTGGTGGCGGATTAAGGAAAAAGGAACCGTCATTTAATATGCTAAAGGATTTTATGGGTCTTGTATTTCTTGGCTTGGTTTTCAAAATACATGTAACCACATTTTTAAAAAGCTAGGTACTTAGATAAATTCAGTCCTCTCTTAAAATAGTGCACCAAAGGGGTAGAATTTAAAACTATCTAATGACATTATGTTAAAATAATGAAGAAAGGTATCTTTCCCCTTCAAAATATTCTCTTTTATAATTGTGTTGTCTAAAGGTTTAGATGATTAAAATATGTTGCCCATGATTTAGCTGATTATTTGGCTCATATCCAACTCCATAGAAAAAGGATGGTTAGCTGCTGGAAGAGTTAGCACACTGGATATTTCTACCTTCCTCACATTCCCAACTGTGAATTTGGTTTTCTTCTTATGTCAAATGCAATAGAACGTCACTTTCTTTGTTGCCTGTCAATGTGCAGCAGTCAGGGCTGCTATGTATGTCAGACCTGGCAAAACAAGACTCATGTTCGTATTACCGTTTTGTTTATAAAGTTAGTGATTTTTAATTCCTTTTTAAACATAAGCACTCTTCATGAGCAATGCAGCCACCAGCGGAACAATTTAATTATATATAAAATGTCACTGAGGCTGGTTAACGTTGGCATGTGATAGCCGTCACGGACTTTTAGCCCCGACACTCAGAGCAGAAGACTGGATCAGGTTAGGTCATCGGCTGCAAAGTTTAGCATAGTTATGTCTGAACATATTAATTTTACTTGTAATGGGAAAAATAATTATTAAACAAGACTCCTCCATGAGACACCAATTGTTTTTCTGACTTTCCAGGAGAAAATTGTCATAAATCGATGACAAGACCACATATGAGTGACAAGGTTCTAAGGAAAGGCAGAATAGTTCACATAAAGTGAGCAGATGATTTCCCTAGGCCTATTTTATTAGGGCCATTTCCCCAAAAGAAAGATCCAGTTGATTTTTCATTTGGTTTCTCCCTTTGAACCCACAAAAATGCATAAGTGAGAGAGTCCCATCTAACATCTCAAAGGCAATGATGAGACTCTACTCCTCATTCAAGTCCTAACACTCTATTTGCAAAAAAAAAAAAAAAAAAAAAAAAAAAGTGAATGGAACAAGATTTTGCAAACTGAGTAATTTTAATCCAGGTGGATGGGAGACACTATGGGCTTCCTGTGTTTGGGAAGAAGGCACTGTGAGCTAGGGGGTGTGAGGTTTTGCCTCTTGGCATTGCTGGACTTCTGGTTCCATCTTTATAGAAGGAAGTGATGGACAGGGAATCCCCACAAACTCTTCCTGCCCTCAGTTTTCTTGCAATCTTATGTCTCCCTTTTGTTGTCATGTACACAAACCCATAGTTCTCAAATAGTCCCTATATATTAACTAATAATTATTCTATCTCTGAGAGAAGACGTCTAGAACAGTTTCTCATTAGTTCTTATTCTCAAGGAACAGCCAAAGTTTCCCAAGCTGAGGTCCATAAAGTGTGAATATCATTAAAGACTAAATTATTCAACACTCCCCCACCACTCACCACCTATTTTCTCAGATGAAGAAACTGAGGCCCAGATAGGTCAAGTGACCTACTCTAAGTCTGTGGCAGGAGCTAGACTCACTGCCCCAGGCAAGAGGCTTTCTGCCAACCAGTGGTGCTGTAGTAACTCAATTACTCAATATTGGACACTTTCACTTGGCAAATAAGTAATCCTAAAAACAGAATAATAAATTGACTCCCAACATTGTTTTTGAGTTGTTGAATGTCTTGAGCACTTTTGAGCATTTTTGTGGGTTGAGAGAGGGAACACGAAGGGAGAGAAAGAGAGAGACAGGGACAGAAATATTTGTTCCCATGGAGAAGACGGCTCTTCTTTTGGTGGAAAGAACCTTGTCTTTACGACCTGGGAATACATCTCCTGCTGTCCACTCCGCTCCTTCCCAGGGCTAGTTCCTTCTTTTAAGAAATCAAGGACCAGGAGACAAGGGTGATGTCGAACTCTTACTTAAAATTCCCGGGTGGGACAACTTGTTCCAGCAACTTTAGTGTGAGGTAGGTTTCGGTATAAAATTCCTCAGCTGCCATGTCATTTGCAGTAAACCATCAGTTTGTTGGCTTGAGATGACAGCACATGACACATCCAAATAATTCTTCTGTCAAGTCTCTTCAGAGAAAGAGCAGGATTGCAAGTTTGAGAGTGATGGCATTCTTTCTGATGGACAGAATAGAACATTTTCTCCCTGTTTTTAATTTAAGGTTCTGAAACTGTGGCTCTTCACTCTGGGAACTGACATGTTTCCAGGCCTGAGATGATCCTGTTTATTGTAAAGAAGAGCGAGATGGTAACAAGGGTGATAATCAGAGGTATCAAAAGCCAAAGGCTCATATAGTCAAAACAGAAAACTCACCAGAATTTGAGAAAATGCAATTTTGGAGAAAGGCTGTCCTTTCTCTGATATGACCATGAGTTAGCTTCTATTCTCCTCACCCCAAATAACCAGCCCTATGAGTTGGGATCACCTCACTGTAAGTATTAAAAGGGCACAGGTAGAGATAGAAAAAATGCTAGAGTAATTTTGAGGATCATTGAAACATCTTTCTCTAGTTGAGAAGATTGGAGCCTCACAGTCTACCCACCAAAAATGGAAATCACAATATCATGTTGACCTGGGACGATTTTTGGAGAGCTGAATATGTTTAGGCAGAAAATGTAGGATTTGAAGTTTCTCTTCTGCCTTTTACAGGTCACATGATCCTATAGGAGTTACTTATTCTCTTCTGAGCTTCAGCCTCCTCATTTAGAAAATGAGTATCAAAAAACATACCACCTCACAGAGTTGTAAAAATGGTAACAATTGTTTATTGGGTGTTTTCCATGTGTCAGGCACTGAGTTAAGCAGTTTCTGGATATTATCTAATTTAATCCTCAAAGTAGCCCCCAGAAACAGATATCATTAACCTTATGTCACAGATATGTAAACTGAGGCTCAGAGAAGTTACCTAAGTTCACTAGGCTATGAAGTGACAGATGAGGATTTGAACCCAAGTTCATCTGATGCTGTGATGGATACTCTTAACTAAGACTCTATGTAAAAGAGTTTCTTGCCAGATGCTGGCCATTATATTACAGTTAGTGATGATTATAAAGTAGTCACTTCACAGTCATCTTGTAAGATAACTTCAGTTACTTAGTGTCTTCAGGCTACAAGCACCATTCATTTGTCAACTAGCAATTTTTGATGATAATGACTGTTATATAGTGAATGCCTATACTGTGCTGGGTTCTGTTCTAAGCACTTGAGGTATTTTGACTCATTTTATCCCCCACAATAACCTAATGAAGTAGTTGTTATTATTATCCCCATTTTACAGATGTGAAAACCAGGACACTGAGATCTTTAGTAACTTGCCCAAAGTCCCACTGCTAGTAATTGGGAGAGCTGGTTTTAAACTGGTTTTGTAGAACTGAAGTGTACGATGTCTCCTCATATGTAGCATGGGTCTATATACTGGCCGAGTGAATTAACGAAGTGAGTTCTTGCTTACCTCTCTGGAGACCAGGGTGATTGCTGATGCTACAGGGTCGACAAGAGAGAGCTCTTCCATGTGGATTGTCTGGGACATCTGGCCACGGGAACTATGTTTTCCTTCCAGTAATCTCTTGAGTTTTCCCCAACTCTTATTAACCAGAAGATCCTTATTAACCAGAAGAAAACCCCGGGTCACTGTCCCAGGCACCATAACTGTTAACCCCATTCCCAGCCGGGTTCTTGCCTTTCTAGCTGGAGAACTGAGAATTTTCCTGTGATGCACAAGGTAAGGGTCCCCAGCTCTAGAAGGGTAGAAAACAATTAAAATTGTTTTAACAGTGTTTTTCATTATAAATAAGAGAATGCCAAAAAAGAACTTTGTAGAGGGCTATTGAGTAGTTCATGGAATAGGAGCAAGGCCAGAGAAATGGACCCAGCAGTGGCAGAGGAAGCAGGAAGGGATGCACGGAGCGATGGCCTTTTCAGTTCCCGCAGCCGCAGGGCTGAGTGCTGGACCCCACCCTGTGGCTGGCGTTGGACCTGCTCCACCAGAGCTCTGCGGTTGGCCTTGTTTTTTTTTTTTTGTATCACCTGCTTCAGATTCCAAGTCAGGCCGCAATAACCAGTTGGCTCGTTTTTAGATCCTGTGTCTGCATAGTGGTTGCCGGAGGTCAGAAGAGCAAAGACTCTTTGGCTACTGATTCAGAGGCTGGGCAAAGTGTGACAACTGTCCACCGCATAGTTACTGATCTATTTGTCGGGAACCTAATTTCCTGCACTTAATTCTGAGTGAACTTGTTGGATGAATAGCATTTTACAACAGTGGACGCTGGGGTTAGGGAGGGTTAGCGACTTAACCCACTGCACGCAGTTCCTAATGTCAGTATCATCCTCAGCAAGTTGCTTCCCAACTTGAGAAGCACTGGCTCAGGTGGGAAGAGTAATGCTTTTATTCACAGATGGCTTGGATGGAACCTCACTTCTTCTTTGAGTAGAACTAAGAAACAAACTGTCCCCTGTAATGTGCTCCAGCATCTTTAACATTCTGGCAGGAACAGCGCTTGAGGTGTCTGAAAGAGAAGGCAGTTAAAATGAAGTGTAGTCTATAAAACGCACCATTTACTTCTATATATTCATTTGCATCTGGTATGCACAGAGCTGTTAAATATATTCCCAAAGAACAGAAACATTATCCATTTCCATAATTTTTGAATTATAGAAATATTTAGTCAAACTGAAAATACAACAAGCTTTTATAGGCCGTTATAGTGATTGAAAGGGCCTGACAACTTCTCATAGTTCACAGTCATGGGAAACATATGTGCAGATCTCCGTAAGGGAGCAAAGATGTGAGAACGTCATGGGGACCAGAAGAAGATACTTCCTATGAGATTTTGGAAGGTTCTGAGATCAAGGAAGGACCACAGAGACAGAATGGGGAGACTTCTGGCTTAAGCCAAATCACCAACAGGCCCCAGGGCAGGGTAGGTGGAGCTGACTGTACATTTTAAACAGTCTAACCCCAGCTGATATGGGCACTCAATGGGCTGGCGAAACGCCTTCCCTGCACAGGACCAGAGTGAGGAGAGGTCCAGGATTCACATTTCATGAATATGTCTGTTTTTTCAGCAAGCTTTCTGTGTGTCACATTTGTGAAAAGAAACACATTTCCCTCATTTGTTTTCTTTGTAAAAAGAATGGCAAAAAGAGAAAGAGAGAGGCCATATGGTTGAGTGAGAAGCCAGAAGACACATTTGAGAACTGGACCCACCAGTGACTAGCTGTGTTGATCTTGGGCACATTGTTACTGGATTCTTCTGAGTCTTAGATCCTTGCCTACCTCACAGGATTAAGTTAGATAAACTAAAAAACGCCCCATGTAACTTAAAGTAGCACAGTAGTCCTCCTTTATCCGAAGGAGGTACGTTCTAAGACCCCAGTAGACGCCCGAAACTGTGAATGGTGCACAACCCCATATATACTATGTTTTCCCTATACCTACATATTTTTTACTTAAAGGAAGCCATCTACAGCTTCTCTTTGGCATGTGAATTGCCAGCATCACTACTCTCGTGCTTTGGGCTCATTATTAAATAAAATGAGGGTGACTGGAACACAAGCACTGAGATACCGGTAGCAACAGTTGCTCTGACGGCCGCTATGGCTGCTAAGTGGCTAACAGACGGGAAGCATATACAGCCGTGTGGAAACTCTGCACGAAGGGGTGACTCCTGTCCAGGGCTGAGTGGAGCAGGACTGCAGGAGATGTCATCACACTACTCAGAATGGTGCGCAATTTAAAACTCATGAATTGTTTATTTCTGGAATTTCCCACTTAATATTTTCTCATCACGGTTAACTTAAAAACTATGGAAAGTGAAACCTCAGATAAAGGAGGAATACTGTTTACAATTGTGAGGTGTCATTCATAAATGGATGTGCCCAGTCCTAGTTTGAGCATAATTTGGAACTCGATGTCTTCTAAAATTCAAGTTAAGAATTCAATAAACACACATAGAACATGTAATAGATCAATGTATTGGTCCAGAAACCTCAAAATGGTAGGAAAATATGGGGCATTTCTAGTAAAAATGATGGAATGGACATATATCTACTATAACCCTTCCTCTCCTCCCAACCCCAGTAAAAGAACAGTAGAAGTATTTCTTAAAGGCTTAAACACCCAAGGAAGGGAAGAATGGAGAGGTGACAGAGCCATAAAACTTAGGAGGCTGGAAAGCAATCGAACAAGTGGGAAAGGATTTAAAGAAAAGAGAATGATAATAGATAGCAGGGATGCCCGGGAATCCATGAACCTCTACTGCAGACTCCTCCAGAGCCTCAGGGACTGACAGCACCTGGCTCCCTTGGATGCAAGGGTGAGATGCATCTGAAGTAAGGATTGGTTTGAAGTCTGTTTAAAGCACAGTTGACCCTCGAGTCGCTTCTCCCGCTACACTCAGCCTGGCGACTGCCCCTGTTTTACCCCAGCCAAAGACTGGAGGCCCCTGGGGAGGAAAAACAAAGGGTATTTGGTACAATCAAGGGTTAAGTGAGCGTACGTGTTCTGGAGAGTAAGGACCCAGCCCTCTTCCCACAATGGGCTCCCACACTCACTGGGCAGCCAGGCCGTGGCACTCTGCAGGAGTTAGGAAAAGTGTTTTTGGTGGGAGTCTAACCAGCCCAAAATATAAAACTTAAAAACATTGACTTGGGAGGTTCTATAATAAATGACTCAGCCAGATTCTTTAACCAATATTTATTGATGGCCTATCATGTGCCAGATACTTTCTGAAGTCCAATGCTTCAGGAGAAAATAAAGAAGAAAGAAAGAAAGAAAGAAAGAAAGAAAGAAAGAAAGAAAGAAAGAAAGAAAGAAAGAAAGAAAGAAAGAAAGAAAGAAAGAAAGAAAAAGAAAGAGAGAGAGAGAGAAAGAAAAAGTAATCTTTGCCCTCATGGAGCTCACATTCAAGAGGAATGAAAGAAACTTTAAAAAGAATGTCAGATGGAGATAATTGCCATGGAGAAAATACATCAGAGAAGGGGTCGGCAAGTGTCTGGAGAGGAGAGAGGGAGCTGAACCTATAAATGAGGTAGTCAGAAGGGTGCTTGTTGAGAGGGGATATTTGAGGAAAGGCCCGGATGAGCCGGAGCGGGCCTTGCAGCTCACCAGGGTAAGGGCTGCCTGGCAGAGGGAACCGCCAGGATGAGGCCAGGGTGGCACTAGAGGAGCGAGTGCGAGGTCAAGATGAGGTCAAAGTGTCTGAGGGGGTGTGGTAGGCTGAATAATGGTCCTCAAAGGTGTCTACATCCTAATCCGCAGAACGCGTATGTTACCTTAGATGGCAAAAGGGACTTTGCAGATGTGATTAGACTAAAGACTTTGAGATGGGGACATTACCCTGGATGATCCACGTGGGCCCAGTGTAATTGCAAGGGTTCTTATAAGTGATAGAGGGAGGAGGCGTGAGAGTCAGAAAAGGAGCTGGGGAGACGGAAGCAGAGGTAGCGAGAGGAGTGATGTCGGAAGGGTCCAAGACCCAAGGAATGCAGGCGGCCTCTAGAAGCCGGAAAAGGCAAGGAACCAGACCCTCCCTTAGAGACTCCAGAAGGAATGCAGCCATGCCGACACCTTGGTTTTATGAATTCTGACCTCCAGAGCTGTGAAACAATAAATGTGTGTTGTTTTAAGCCACTAAGTTTGTGCTAATTTGTCACAGAAGCCATAGGAAACTAATAGCGTGGAAAGGGAGCAAATCCAGTGTAGTCTTCTTTTTCATAAAGTGAGAACTTTAAAAAAGAAGTTAGCCTTATTTTTCATGCAAGTAGAAAAAATGCCCATCATCAAACACTTCTGAGGTGTTATTTATTGCCTTGAATATGGTACATTTAAAATGTTATTTAACATAAAGCCATTTAAAACTCTTAAGTAATGCTTTCAAATTTTTTTCCCTTTAACGCATAAGAATCTGTTCTCCACATGCACATCAGCCAGATATGACTGGGTAATTTAAATAAATATTAATCTGTTTATTCTTGTAGTGTTTTCCCTTCTGTCCCCATTTCTGGGAACTGATACGACGATATATGCTTCTGCTCTCAGGGATTTCTTTAGTACTGAGCAGAGGTCACTAAAGCCCCGGGCTGTAGACACTGAAGAGGGAATATCTGGGCTTGGGTGGAGGGAGGAGAGGCTGCAAAGGCTTCTGGAGACATCAACATAGGGAGGCCAATCTCTGCAGCCTGAGGTGAGAGAGCTGTGAGTTCCACAGAGTGCAGTCTTCTCCTTGAAAGTACCCCAGGCGTAAGGAAGATGGCTATAAGAAGACCTCATATTTCCATAATCACTCTAAATATAAATGGACTGAACTCACCAATAAAAAGGCACAGAGTTGCAGATTGGACCCAAAAACAAAACCCAACCAATATGCTGCCTCCAGGAGACACATCTCAGCTCCAAAGACAAATGTAGACTCAGAGTGAAAGGGTGGAAAATGATATTTCAAGCAAATGGCATTCAGAGAAGAGTGGGAGTAGTGGTACTAATATCTTCAAAATAAAAATGGTAAAGAAAGATACTGAGGGACACTTCATAATGATAAAGGGAATCATGCACCAAGAAGACATAACACTTATTAATATCTATCCTTTCAATCAGGGAACCCTGAAATATATAAAGCAGTTACTAACAGAACTAAAGAGAGAAACAGACCAAAACACTATCATAGTAGGGGACCTAACTAAATACCCCACTGTCTTCCTTATTCCTGAGACATAAGCTTTCATAACTGCAAATTTTTTGAGCTGAGTAGACTTCTGTTGTGTTGTTTCTCTCCTAATCAACCCCAACCTAAAGCAAAACCAAGTCAGACCATCAATAGCACCACTAACTAAAAAGAGGTAAGATAAAGAATTTTTAAAACTGCAGTATCATCTGGGAGGTACTTCATAAAGTATAGGAGGAAAAGTGATGAACACGGTTTAGAAAAAATGAGGACCTATCAAATAAAGTTGTCACCAAGTCTCATAAAATCCAATGACTTTTACTGCTTCCGATCACCCATATGTACCTAAAATGGCTGAGGAACAAGCGAGTCATTTCAGAGGACCCTCCCTTGAGTGGGGTATGGAAAAACATCTTCCAACTGGCAAAATCCAAATTCCATGGCTTGGGAAAACAACTGGCCTGGAGTAGAAAATGTGATCCTTTTTGAAGAGCCTCAGCTTTTGTCTTCTAGAATTACATCGCTGTCAGACCTGTCAGTCATTGCTCCAAACTGCCTGGAGACAGTGGTTTCACACAACAGACTGGAACTTCTAGCACACTGAAGCCTGGTGCTCTGGGTGTGAGCGAACCTGTGGTGTTCCAGCGTTGCTGCCAAGACAGCGGAAGGTTATAATAAGAGTCCAGCAATCTAGAGCTGTGTGGTTGTGGGAAACACAGTAGAGAAATATGCCTCTGAAGTTTTTTTTTCACCCAGGGTTGATGCTAAAACCATTATATGACGATGGGGTCTGAACAACTCCTTTTAAAGCCGATTCCTTTAAGGCTCTAACAAAGAATTAAGCGAGGCCACCTCACCCGGACCACCGTGGGTTGATATCTGCCTTTTGTTGCAATGACCTGAGACTATCTGGACCATTTTTTTCAGAATCTATTCCAAATTCTCTTTCTAGTCTTGCTGCCCGAGGTGACTGCTTCCTGGTCACCCCCGCGGGAGCTCCAAGACAAATGGCCTGCTCAGTTCAGTGTCGAAGGCAGAGCTTTTACCGTATCTGGTGAGCATCTCACCAGGACTCAAGTCCTTTACATTTCAGTGGTGCTGTTTGTTAGTGTGCTACTTTCTTCGTTCTAGATTTCAAGAAGCTGGGACAACCTACAGATGAGAAAAACCTTATTGCTGTAAGATCTTGGAAGAGGGCATTTGCTTAATTGTAGAGCAGCTCATTCTCCATGGCTCCTCACTCAGATAAGAAGTCCAGAGCCTAATCTTTTCTTCAATTATAAACTCTTTAATTGTTGTAACCATATTTTATTTATTCACTTATTTATTGTGCTTATTTATTTAATTAGCCAAGAAACTCAGTAATCAAGATAAAATTTTTAGTATAATTAAAAAAATGAAAATGAATACCAATAATCCAAAATAAACAAAAAATGAACATTTTAAATTAAGATGGGATGAGTATTGCTGTTTAGCCTCTTGCCTCTGGCACCAATATGACCTGGCCCAGCAGTGTTACTGATCTTATCTGTGTGGCATTTTCTTACACCTCTTCTGACACCAAATATGCAGGTTTTTTTCTCAGACACCAAATACTTGTCATTTTCTTCTTACCAGTTCTCCAATTCTCGAACTCCAATTGGATGTTCAACAATTCACTTCAATTTAATTTAATTCAATTCAGTTTAGAGTTAGTGTAGATCCAATAGGTTAAGGTCTCAGGCCCATAAGATTGCCCCCACTTGAGATGTCAGCTGAAAATCAGTTGCCCGATTATCCACACTTCTGCCTGCTGACTACCATTTCAAGGGTTCCTGCGACTCCCTCCTCATGTTCCATAATTCATGAGAATGACTCTCAGAATTCAGGAGAGCACTTGCTAGTACTGGTTTATTACAGAAGATACACCTCAGGAACAGCCGAATGGAAGAGATGCGTAGAGCGAGATACTGGGGTAGGGGTGTTGTGCCCTCTCAGGGCACACCTGCACCTCGATGTGTTCATTGACCTGAAAGCTCTCTATACCCCACCATTTAGGGGTTTTATATAGATTTCGTTACGTAGGCACGGTTGACTAAATCACGGGCCATTGATGGTTAACTCAATCTCCAGCCCTCTTCCTTCCTTGAAACTTGGGAAGTGAAAGTTGCGACTCTCTAATCACATGGTTGGTTCCTCTGATGACTAGGTCCCACCCTGAAACCATGTAGTGGCCCCTCCAAGAGTCACCCTATTAGGATAAACTCAGGTGTGGCTGTGAATAACAAATGATGCTCTTGTCACTCGGGAAATTCCAAAGGTTTTAGGAGCTTTTTGCCAGGAATCAGAGACAAAGACCAACATGTATTTCTTAATATCCTAAACTGTCTTTATTTAAAATTTTGATGTTTTTTATTATAGACTTTTCCGGTAATTTTGATTTTTAAAATTATTCCCTGAAAATATTTATCTTAACTGCTGAGCTTTTTTGACACCCTGAGGTGAGTGCCTCACTCACCTCACTCTAGTCCCAGCCCTGCTTAAATTTTCTAAAATTAAATATAGTGTGCTACTTGAGAATTCAAATTCACATAAAGCCTGTAAGACATTCAAAAGGTTTGTTTTTCTCCTCTATTTCTAGAGAACGTCTTTTCCTGGGCAGACTTAAATTCAGATTTTGGCTAACATGGCTTTATGGAATTTTTCTCTAAGTAAAAGGAAGGCAATTTTTTATTGAATTTGGAAAGCACATCCCTAACATCAATATTGATTGGCAGAGATTAAGCAAAACTTTCTTTTCTACTTTAAAGTTATAATTCAAAAGGTGTTGCTGAAAGTGGAGTCAAAATTAGTACTTTGGTAAAGTCTCTAGTGTTCAGGTGGTATGCAGGTCCTTGAGTTAGGCAGATGAGCCACACATTATAAGGTAATGATCTCACAGCTGCCTTAAAAATGTATTAGCTCTAGAAAGAGGAGGGACATGCAGGATTTAGCCATTAACTGTAAATGAACTGCATATGTTTGAATGCTTGGGTTAACTCTGTCTCTTAAAGATAATCTAGATTTAAGGAAGGACAACATACCACAAGCCAAACTGAAGTCTTTGAGCCTACCACGGGCATTTTGGAAAGTTCTTACCATTCCCCAATATTTCAAAAAGACAGAAAGTTAGTAGTGAAGGTGAGAGAGTGGGTTAGGATGCAGTGCTGACTCTCGGCCCTTGCTGTATGGGGTCCAAATTAGCCCCTTCCTACCTATGTCTTGTTTTTCCCATCAGTGAAATCCATGATATGAAGCAATAATCATTCTCACTGGTACATTTTGAAAAGATAATATCTACCCAGAGATCCCCATGGTGAATTCCTAGAAAGAATATTGCATAAAAACCTCTGGTATTATTCTCTTCATGCCCTCTTTCCCCCTTTGTTGGGACGAGGCAATCCATGTGGAGAACTAGGAGGAAAGCATACCTTTCTCTAATGCCCCTTTCAGACTCTCTGATTAAATTGCCACTATTCCACAGATGGGAGAGCCAGGCTGGTTATAACTTAATCCATTTAACTGTAAATAATCTTGCTCCCATTCCAATTTCTTCATCTGCAAATTGGAACTAATATTTATGTTGTTGCTCAAAGAGATTTAGTCAGGCCTAATGAGATCAGTCGTGTAGTGGGTTTGGCGCTTGTCGGATGGAAGGCATTATATAAATATGCCGTCATTTTCATTAGGATTATTTTCATCATAATTTTATGCTAAACACAGCTGTGGCAACATATGTTTTAAAGATTTAAATAAACATTCCTAAATTTGTGAAACCTGATTCGCTTTTGCCCAATTTGGCTAAATTTGCCATCATTTTGAAAATTCTGAAGGCAAGGCTTTCAATTCACAAAGCCTTTCCCTGTGGCAAGGGGCTTATACACTGACAAGCATAATTTTCTTTTGTAATCTGTTTAAAAACATCAAAATTGTCCAATGTGATAGCCTGGCAATTTGGAGGTGGGGTTCCCTTGTAGGAACTGTGTGAGGGGAGAGTCTCACAAAAGTAAAACTTGAGGCTATCTCAAAAACTGCCTACTAGTAATACAAAAGTTTGATTTCTGGAAAGGTAGAATAAATAGAAGAGGCTTAAGTATGTTTTAATATGGAGATCACACCATGACCATGTCTTTAGTAGTTCAAAATATTGGCTGTGGGCCACTTATATCTCGAGCTATATTGATAAGTGTTAGTTTCACCTTTCCCCCGAATTAAGTGTGTGGTGACTCAGCTGCACAATTTAAATGACCTAAATAATTGAATCCATTGTGCCATTGGCATGGGACATAGAAATAGCCTGAAATGGGATTACACCAGCAAAAAGAACTCAAATCATTTTGGCCCTTTCCCCAAATACTGATTGTTTTCAAGGGCTTTGAGTGACAGGACCATAATTCCCAAGTGTTTTTTGCTGTGATACAGATAACTAACCTGATAAATTGGGGTCACTCTGAAGACTGCATATTTTGGCCTTTTTCAATGTACCCACAACTGAATAAACTCTATATTGAGGTAGTGATTAATCGGGTTGACATCCCTACTGCTGACTCTTTATTTATCTTTATACAAATTTATTCTCATTCTCAATAGGCTACATAAACCAGTGATTGCCCACAGTGGTTTGGGAACATTATAGGCTATCTCCAGTTATCTCAGAGTTATACATTTTAAAAATATTTTTATTTGACTTATTCAAAGAATAAACACATTGTCCCAAAGCGTTTTGAGGAAAGAGGGTTTTTCAAGCCAAGTATTAACAGTTTGGAAGAATCTGATATAAGTTGACCATTGGTAGTTTTGTCCAGATTTAGAGGTTTATGTTAATTGAGGCTTTAGGGGGTGCTCTGTGGAAACTGAGCCTCTGAATAAGCATGCTTCAGAAGGTGGGGAAACGTGTTACCCAGGAGACAAAAAAAAAGAGAGGTTTTGCTTTTCTCCATGATGCTAATGCTGTTTTTTTAAGCCAAAGAATCTCAAACCTTTTGAAAGCATTTCCTCAGGAACGAGCTCATCTTTAAGCATAGTCTTAAACACAAATCACACGCGCGTGCACACACATACACACACACACACACAATCTCATTCTATGGATTGAAGGTGCAGCTGAGATTGTCCAGCTTAACAAGTTTGCGAGATGCATCTGTTGGTGGTGGTCCCTAGGACGGCATCTTGAGAACGATGGCTTTAAATGCCTTATCTACTAAACTAGTCTGAGAGAGAAGCAGGAAATCAGTGTTCCCTGAGAAGACCAGCTGTACTGTCCCTAGAGAAGTGCCTTCTGCACTCTCCCTTTCCTCCCACTTCCCAAGAGAGGGACTAGAGGCAAGAATATGAAAGATATCACTGGGGATTCCAAGATTAGCCTGTGCGGCTAGGGGGAGAGAGGTGAGGTAGATCTTACATTTGTCCAAGCAGTGGGGAAATGGACAGCCCCTGTAATTCCAGCCTTTATGTGGTATGAGCTCATTATTGCTCGGGCAGGATGAAGAGGACCATCCCCAAAGATATCCACACTCTTATCACTGGAGTTCTTGGGACCTTTTACTATAAATGGTGAGAGGAACTTTGTAGATGTGATTAAGTTGAGGATCTTAAGTTAGGAAAATTATTTTGAATTATCTGGGTGGTTCCAGTGTCGCCATGAGAGTCCTTAGCAGAGGGTGGTAGGAGAGTCTGAGGAAGGATACAAGGCAACATGATGATGGAAGAAGAGAGAGAGATTGGAAGGTGCTACACTGATGGACTTGAAGATAGAAGACGAGGCCGTGAGTCAAGGAATGCAGACAGCTTCTAGAAGCTAGAAGAGGCGAGGAAATAGATTCTCCCTTGGCTTTCAGGGGGAAGGCAGCCCTGTGAGCCATTTTAAATTTCTTACCTCCAGAACTATATGAGAATAAATTTGTGTTGTTAAAAACTGCTGAGTTCGTGGTAATTTCTTACAGCAGTAACAGGAAACTATGTTGGGGGGTGGTTCCCGAAACCACCCTTAAGGCTTGATAATTTACTGGAGGGACCCAGGACAGAGGGAAGCTATTATACTCATGACAATGGTTTATCCCAACAAAAGAATACGGTTTAAAATCAGCAAAAGGTAAAAGCACATGGGGCGTTTATCGTAAATCAGATTTGTTAGCTTAAACTATTTGATCAAAGCGATACGGCATGGCCCAAGTCGTCAGGCATACAAACATGCTCTTACTACAGAGACTGTCCCGATGGCTCAGAGGCTGTCTTCCAAGAGTCAGTCAATGGCTAGTCCTGAAGACGGGCCCTTCTGGGAATGTCCAGGGTTTGAGCGATACAAGCCTGCTGAGTTAACCCTTTCCTACACAGAAAATAACACAGGTACTTGAGTCGATAAGGCCTGGGCACATCCAGGTTATGATTCTGGGTTAACTGAATGTATTTGCACTAAGCATTTACTAGTTCAAAAACTGTGGGAATCATTATCATTTATTGATGAATTAGACATGGTCAGAAAGTATTTAACAGATAGTAATAAGGATTCCAGAGGCCTTAAATGAGGAGGCAGAATTAGAGCTACCTTTGGAAGGACTGGCTGGGAGTGTAAAGGTAATCATGACTCTCCTTCACCAGCTCTCAAAACTAGAAATGACTTCAAGAAATAACATTGACTGGTTTCTTATCTGAGCTTGAACAGAGGAGCCAATTAGCATCTCTTTCTTAGTAAATACAGAAATATTTTAAGGCAGTAGTAATCAAACCTCCCCTTAACATTCTCTTCTCAAGGCCAAATTTTATTTCCAAGACTTTTAATCATTTTGGGGCTTTTTTATTAAGTTTTCTCCAGGTACTATACATTCTCTGTACATCATTTCAAAGTAAATAAGCCTCTTTAATTAGGATCCAACTAATGTACCATTGTGGGAATAAATTTATTTTCCTGTTTTTTCAGGAAAACTTTATTTAGAAATTGGGCTCCTGGCAACTCAAATAAGGCCCAGTTAATATCAGCAAGTGAGGAAGGAATTTAGTAGAGGAGAAAAAAACAAAACAAAAAAAAAAACAAAAAAACAAAAGCAGCCTTATAACCTGTATTAGAAGCTATAGAATATTGTCCTCCACAAATGATTTTTGGTTAACTCAATAACCCAAAGGAAATGTCTCTATATGGGTATTCTTAATACACAAAGTGTAACAATAACATCAACTAACATTTATTGAGTGCTTAATGTGTACTAAATATGTGCTTTAAAGGATTACCTCATTCAAAAGTCACAACCATCCTAGGAAGCTGATTCTGTAATTGTCATCCCCATTTTACATGTGGGGAAACTGAAGCACAGAGAAGTGAAATAACTTGCCCAAGATCACAAATGTAGGAAGCAGAGGGACTGAGAGAAGCCACAGGAAACAGGAGAAAAGAAAGAAGAGTAGAAGGAAGGACAGGAAGCCGAGAGGTTTGAAGCCATGGATTGGAAGCGATGGTGGCAAAAGACTGGAGCCTCATCCACAAAGCGGCCCTTGAAGGAACAAGAAAACAAATATCCATGGGTATGTGGGGTGGCAGGTGGGAGAAACCTGTGTCTTAACCAAGTCTATGGCCGTTCTGAACCAAAGGCACCCCAAACGCCAAGAAGCAGGCTCACCAAGGAAGTGTTTGTTGTACATAAGCCGGTGAAACGAGATCAGTAAATGAGCCAGCACTCAATTCTCTGCACTCGGAACTGCAGCGGCACCTGGGCCGTGGGCCGCTTTGCGCTGACTCTGTGCTCATAGGCATGCTTATTCTTCTTGCAGACTGTCTGTTTGACATCTATTGAAATGTGCATGATAATATAGGCATACTTCATTTTATTGTGCTTCACAGGTGGTGCCCTTTTTGACAAACTGAAGGCGAGATTCTCCTCCAGCGAAAAGATTATGACTCGCTTTATTGCGATACTCACTTTAGTGCAGTGGTCTGGAACTGAACCCACGATGTCTCCGAGGTCTGTCTACCTCACAGGGTTGAGGTCTTGAGGAAGATACTGTGCTTAGAAACACTTTTAAACTATGAAGTGTAATTATTATCATTGAAGTGTAATTATTATCATTATGATGATGATTTCAGGTCACTGAGTCATAGTGACAAAGTGAATGAGCAAGGAACTGGGAATAGGAGACTCTGCCATTATTCACCTGGAGTCCATGTGTGTCTCCCTTAAACTCAGGCTTCATTGTCCTACTCTGTAAAGTCAGGAATTGTTCTACTTTGCTGGTTCTCAACTGAAATATTTGACACCCTGGTGCGGGCTGATCTAAGGAGTGGTAGAATCATTGTTAGCTAGCTGGAAATTGTGCAATATCTACAGTTTATAGAAAATGTGAATTTGTCACATATCCCACATGAGAATATCATCATAAGAAAGAGGAAAACCGTTGACATGAATAACCTGCAGGGTTCCCTCTAACTCTAAGAATTTTGTTCACCTTGTTCTACATGTTCTACATAAGAAGATGTTGACATGTGCAGTACATCATAGAATGATTTCGGCCCCAACTAGTTCAATCTAAAACATTCAAGATTATACTGAATGGAACATTAATTTGGGGAAATAGCGATTATGTTGAATTCTGCTTATGCTGAGTTTTTCTGTTTTTGTTTTATTTATTTTTGTTAGTTTTTTATCAGTGGCGACTTTCACGTTCAGTTCGTCCTTGGTTCTACGCTGCAGATCTTTGTCTGATTTATAAATGCCTTGCCTTACTCTACCTAGTTTGGTTATTGATTTATTTGTTCTTTTACTGTGGTTAATTTGATCTCTGCTTGTTTTCATTATATTTTAAGGAAAAAATTATAATTTATCAGCATCATTTTCAAGTGTATGTCTGCTTTCCATAGTAACCTCAAATATTTCAAGCAAGCATAGCCAAGAGATAATTAAAATAATCAAATCGGAATTACTCATGGTTATGAGAGTGTCCAGGAGTTCAATGTTTCAGATGCTCAAAAAATCCATTTCTATTTTTGAGCATAGGCATAGCTAATGTTCAGGAAATGCAGGAAGCTTTAAATTCGGTCATTGAAATTAGAATGTGAATGCCTGCCGTCAATGGATATTTATTTAGCTAGGAGGGTATAGATAAAAACACTAGACATTTTCCTACCTTTTTTGGCCTGGGAGGAAGGGTCACAGGCACTGCTGTTCAGTGGTGATGATGGAACTGAGAAAATGTCCTGTAGCTTCTCATTGCAATAGCAGGACAAAAAAAAAAACAAAAAAAAACTTGGATCCAGTTTGAGCCTCTGTGTAAAAACTAAAAGCATGTGAACTTGAAACGTGTTTAAAATATTAAAAATCCATTAAAGTCAAGGCTGCAGAAGCTTATGAAGTAATATACAGGCGGTTATTTGAAATCCTCTGTACAAGTCTGGCTGATCGCCTGCCAACCCCATCGCTGATTTCATCCCAGCCCCACACTGTGTTCCAGGCAGGAGCTCAGCAAACAGGCTTGGAGCACGGTTCCTTCAAAACCAGCCAAGTATAGTTTATGTTAAATGTCCTTACCACAAAATTACACATTTTGATGGAATTCTACATGTGTTAAAACTCAATGTAATTAAATATAAAATTTACAATATAGTCTGTTTAGGAAACAGTGTAATTTTGATTTATGTGACTTTTATTGTTCCCACGCTGGTCATACCCAAAAGTAATTGACACGACCATTTTATAGATGAGTTGCTTGAGAGATAAAAGTCATGTTTGCCACGAATTCAAAAAGCATTCATGTAGGGCCCCTCACAGCCTGTCTTGTCTCATCTCTTGATTTCTTGCTATTAATTTCTCTTCCACTTTTAAGTCGTTCTCTTCTTTAGCTCTGGGCTTCCTTGCCTCTTGTTCTTAGGATTTTTCAATACTCTGGTATCTTTATCATCTCCCCTTTCTTGCCCATTATGATGGATGTTTATGCCTCTCTTTATTTGTACAGGTAAATGTGAGGGTATTGCTTTTTTTTTTTTTTTTTTATGAGAGTGTGGTTTTAAATCTACTTGTGTACATATTTAGAAATTAAGTTTTCTACACATTATTTGATGGAAGTCATTAAAGTTAGGACCTATGAATCTTGAAGTCCCAGATAATTGACTGGAAATAAAGATGTCAGGCAAGGAAAAAGAACAAAGTGTTAGGTAAGGGAACTCAGTCACTTCCCCTTATTAATTAAAACACCAGAAAACACCAGTAGTCATTTAGGTTTCCAAAGTTACATTATTGTCTGATTTATAGATGTGATTTGCATTATAGGTTTATATAAATGAATGCCAGTAGCTGAGACTTTAAATAATATTACAAATTTTAAGGTCTCTGAGTTTTTCAGACTTTATCTACAATAAGTATAGGCATAGCCTCATTAATATTAGTAACCACTCTCCTACTTGCCTGACTGTAAGGAGATATTTTAGAGCGTCCCCATTCTGAATAGTCCTGAGAACCCCACAGGTGGTAACTGGGTTTACGAATAGATCCTGGTGGTGATCACCACTGTTGAGAACCCAAGCAAGATCCACCATTCCAGACTCCGGCATTTCCACAAAGGAACTGCTCATGTCTGGGACTTTCGTTCTTATGTGGCTTTATTAGCCATGCGTAACTGGTATTGAACTTGGAAACTTGCTAGTGGAAGGGTGCTCACTTTCCCAGTGAGAAGAGCCTACTCCTGCAGCAGGCTCAGTCATAACCCTAGAGCCAAGACACCCTCTAGTTATATTTAAAGCACCAAGTTTCAAATTGTATTAGTTTACTAGAGCTGCTGCCATAATAAAGTACCACAAACCTGGTGACTTAAACAACAGATATTTGTTGTCTTCGATTTCTGGAGGCCAGAAGTCCAAACACAATGCGTGGACAAGGTTCATTCCTTCTGAGGGGTATGAATCTGTTCCAGAACCTCCCCTGGAAAGAGTTTGCTCAGTGGTACACAGTCCCAATCCTGGGACTGCTCTGACCCTCCAGCTGTATTCATTGTGCTTCTATTGTATGCAGACTATCATGAGTTTTAAAGATAGAGAGACATTGAATTTCTGCCCTCAGAAGTTGTGGAGACACTACCCAGAGTCCGTGGAACAGGTAGAGGGAGCATTTACAGAGCATCACATCAATGCCCCAAAATGAATTAGAAAGTCCAACTGAAGTAATATCAGTTGAGCGAAGTGCAGGGTGCAGATGGGAATAGTCATGTGGGATGACTCAGTAGGACTGGCTAGATTTTGAGCCAGATTTGTGGTAAGAACACTCAACCAGGTAGCTCGGAAAATATATTAGAGAACCATCCATCAATGTCAAGCTCTGTCTCTAGGAATGTGGGTCTCAGGGTCCTCTGAGGATGTGTTATTGCTGGTGGAATAAAACCTATTATGTAAGGGTGTGTTCAAAGGTCAGTGTGGAGACTTTGTATTTTTTTTTCTTAGTTTGGCAACCTCCACAAATAATGGTACACAGTAGAATTAAAGGGATTGGAAATTCTCTTCCTGGAACACAGATCATATGTACTGATTGGGTATTTGCATCAGATTCCTATTTAGCCATTCATCATTTCTGTTCCTAAGTCCATGGTGTGTCCTGCACGTCAGAGAAATCTTTGATCCCGTCTCAAATAAAATAGACTAATGCACATTTATTTTTGCCATTTTCATTATCACTAAATGAAATGCCAGAAAACATTCAATATAACCTCTAGAGAAAATAAACCACTTTCCTGACATCAGTTCTGTCTTTTCATAAAATGGAACCACACAGTTGGAATGCTCCATCTCCACTAGGCCAAAGGCACAGCTATTCTCCCCGTGACGTTTCAAAGCTGTGGTACACGAAGCTCCTGTCCTGGGTCTTCTTCTGGAAGAAGCTGGTCTCCAGAGCCCAATGAAGGAGAGGTAAAATAAATCATGGCATAAATGTGTATTGAGGAAGGTCTTACATTTTTGCCTTTTTTTCCCCTTTAGTAAAGTCTCGTTGGCACTTTTTCACTGAGGTAAACAATGAAGACGGTTCCATGTTGTTGCTATAGCAAACATAAACCAAAAAGCTAGCCCAACAGCAGAAAAGAAAGGTGTTTAACAAATCATAATAAAGGCAACACAGGGCTAGAAACTGGGCCGGATTGGCCACTGAGTAATTTAGGGAATATCGTGGGGCTGGTGCACTGAAGAACTGAGAAAACTAGATATGGCCTGCTATCTAGAGGTGAAGGAGTTTCCAGTGTCTCAAGCATTTATTCATTCAGAAACTATT
>CM053512.1:18253136-18575973 GCA_028627145.1 Eidolon dupreanum
TTGTCCTAAATAAACAGTGATTTCTGTTTATTTCATAAGTAAATTAAGATTTGGACTTTAAATTTCCTAACATATAAAATTTTTTAAATCATGTTTTTATTTGATTTGTAATTTAATCAGTTTATAATAAGAGAATATGGCCTGTGTGATACTGAATCTTTGAAATTTGTTAAGATAATTTTCATAACCTAGAATATGGTCAATTCTTTAAAGGCATCTGTTAGCTCAAGCATCTTAGTTTTGTTCAGATTTTACGTCCTTTCTATTTTTCTCTGCTTGATTTATTATTATCTTATAAATATGTATTAAAATCTCCTACTATAATTCTTGATTCTTCTTTTAGAGTCTTGATTTCAGTGTCTCTCTGTTCTTAGTCCTACTTTACAATTCTTGAATTCATTATTAAACCAATTCTTGTTTAGCATGTATATAGTTGATTGTGTTTCTATTTCATGTATATATTGCTTTTTATTTCTAAGACTTCCAAATTTTATTTTTCCTGTTATTTCACTTAATTTATATTTATTGTTTTATTATCTTTTATTCTTATCCTATATATCTTATAATTCTTTCTTATTTCTTATTTCTTTGAGTTTTTAAACATATTTCTATTATTATGTTATCAGACTATTTTATAAAATTAGCTTCATCTTACAGCAAACACGTTAAGTTGCAGCCCTTTTAGGACCCACTGCCTGTTAAGCATCCTCACTCTTGCTTCCCACCTTCCAGTAGCAGGCCCAGCAGGCCCATGGCTTTAGGTCTGCTCACCAGTTTGTATTTATGACCAATTCTGCCCAACGAAGAGCTCTCAATTTTTTAGCCCAAGTGTGTCTTTATATACTTTATCTATTGTTCGTTGCTATATTTTTGATATAGAGAGTATCCATGTGTATGTATTTTCCCTTGGACGTGAATTGCCCATGTTATCAGACCAGAATGTCTGATACAGTCCTCTCAACTCCTCTCTTACAAAAGGTGGTTTTCCAAACAATTATTCTTCAAACACTCAGCAAATCCTCATCAGCACACTATTCTCTCTCTGACTACATGCTGCATCCTAAGTCTTCAAAAGAAAAAAAAACACAATCCCTGACCTTGGGGGATTTTCACCTAGTCACAGAGACAAGTTGGAATAGTTCACAGGGTGGCGAGGATTGCTTAAAACAACATAAATCTAGAATAAAATAGGTACCTAATACTTATTTCTTGTGTTTCTTTTTTGCCCGTGAGTCATACGTAAGGAAGCAAGTAAAATAATAGAAATATAGAGTTTCAAATTCGATGGACAAAGATTAGATGCTCAGTTTTGCTTGCTATGTTAAAGACTATGGACAAATAATTTTGGCTCTCAAAGCTTCAATAATCTAGTCTCTGAAATAGAAAGAATAATATTTGTTACTACATTAGAATCTATAGTTGTATTTTTGAACAAAAGGACTTTGCCTCTTCTCTCATGAAACTTTCAATTACTAGAGAAAACAAGTATTGAATAAATAGCTCAACGTGCTCTGAAGTGTGATGGAGAAGTGCTACAGGAACTGATAAACACCAACCTAAGTCATGTGGGGAGTCTGGGAAGGCCAGAGTCATGGAGGAAATAATATTTCAGCAGAGACTAAGAGAATGCCTTACTCAAGCAAAGGGAGTTGGCAGGTGGAAGCAACATGTGTGAATCTTTTGGGGCAGGATGAAGTAAGGTGTGTTTGAAAACCTGAAAGAAGCCTGGTATCTGCAGGGTAGAGTGTGAAGGAGGAGAGGGGCCGAGATGAGGCCCCAGGCCCGGAATCTATGGTTCATTTGTTAGTACTGTGTATGTGTGTGTGTGCGCATGTCCACATGTGCATGCTTGTAAGCATGTGCTTCAGTCCTAAGCATGATGGAAAGCCATTGAAGATTTTTAAGCAGGTGAATGTCATGCTTATGTCTTTGAGTCCAGTCGTGGTGAATGAAGTGAAAAGGTGACCATAGAGAGGAAGCTGGGAGACCAGCTGGGAGACCATTTAAGTAGCCAGGGAAAAGATGACACTGTCTGAGGCCAGAACCAATGTGTTGAATGGAGAGAATTGAAAGACGTGGGAGATGTCGAAGAGGCAACGTCTGGACTTGGTGCTGAGTGGGAGCAGGAGGTGAGGGAAATAGCGCAGGTGCCTCTGACGTGCATCCATTGCCACCTGGTGTCCTGAGCAATTCTGTACTCGTAGGCTGTTCAGTGTTGCATCCTCCATAGTTAGAAACTTAGATTCTCGGCTTCATGCACATAAGGATCAAAATAAGAGAAAAATAATTCATAGGAAGATGGCAGATCTCTTGAGCTAAATAGAGGTTTTTATGGCCTAAACTTTTTTTTATAAACTATGGTCAAGTACAACCACCCATGACTACAGTTTTTGCTCCTTTTCCTCCATTCCTCCACATTATAGATTTAGTGGATCGAGCTCATAAAAAAGATCATTAAAAATTGTCCAACACGTATGCTTTCTCAGTGGTAACACAGAACATACTTTTAATATTCTTTTATTTATTCAGTTGGTTTGCTTAAATCTGAGCTCAAAAGAAGCTGTCATTCCTTTAATTAACACTTTTAATTCAATGTCGAGGACACCATGTTTATTAAACAGTACTTTGTAGATTAATTTATAAATAGCCTTTTATCTACCTGATCCAAAGGTGCCAAATGAGGAAAGTGAGGTGTCACCTGAAGCAGTGACTTCACTTTACTTTCAGAGGACATGACAGTGTCTTCTCATTGCCTTTATCCTACCTATTTGAAAATTATTGTGTATTGTAGAAGGTGCTGTTGATACAAGTGTTGTGGGAAGAAAGGAAAAAAAAAAACCGTGAGATTTCTAACATGAAGGGTTAGGCTGTCCATTTACTTTTCTAAGGATCCATTTACTTCTCTGAATCCTAACCTTGGCTCAAATTACACTATTGAAGTGCAGAAATTTATCCACTGTAAGTTTTGCTTTACTAGTATTCTTTCAGCTTTTAGCAAGAGTTGCTATAAGGAACAGATGGCATTCACTTTTTAATTTGCTACACAAAAAATGTAGGAGGATTGTTCATTACATCACTTAATGCTTTCTGGACAAAGCGCCACGTGAGAAATTTCTGCTAGAATCCAAAAGATATTTTTTCTTTGTTAACATACTGATTTAACTCTTTCTTTCCCATAAGAAAGAAATGTAACCAATTGTGTTGCTTTTTTGCCTTGGCTGCAATGATGTCAATAGGCAAATTTTTAGCTTACACTTTTGAAGTACTATAGTTACAATCTTCCTTTTTATTTGTATAAGAATTAATGTTTCTGTTTTACTAATTTTTGTTAATTGGCTTTTTGTAAACAACTCAAATTTTCTTTTTAAAGAGATAAATTATGAAAAAGTTTAATACATTAATAGACGTCCTGTTATGTAGCTTCTACCCCCAAGGTTTGCAGCAGCCCTTTGCAATGGAAGCAGTCCTCATTCTAGGCGAAATGCTCAACCTGAAATTGCACCTTATCCATATCCTCATGATAGCTGCACTTAAAGTACTGAAATCTCTTGCCGAATTTTACTCTTGAACAGAACTAGCTTCAAGAGGCTGAGGACAACTCCAGGAAGCTTGATGAGCAACTCTCAACTTTAGACACAAATTATTGAAGACAATTTGCCCAACAATCCTGTAGTGAGAGGTTTTTAAAACCTTGGTGGTGGCCTGTTTCCATCACCCTTAAAGTCAGGGAATTTGTTTTATGTAAATTTACACTCTATGTGAATAGAATTCTTTTGTGTTGAGGCTACATTTAGATGTCCTTCTGAACCACGCACCCTGTTTGATAAGCCTTAGAGCACTTCCTGCCCCACCCCCAGCTTTACTGAGATTTAACTGGCATATGACGTTATAACTTTAAGGTGAACAACAAGATGATATACATATTGTGAAATGATTACCACAATAAGATGAGTTAACACATCTGTCATATCACAGTTACCATTTATTTTGTGTGCAGTGAGAACTTTTAAGATCTATTTTAGCCACTTTCAAGTGTGCAAAACAGCAGTGTTAACTATAGTCACCATGCTGCATATTAGATCCCCAGAACATATTCATAACTGGAGGTTTGCATCTTTTAACCACCTTCACCCATTTCCCTCTGGTTCCCCCAACACCACTTGCCTCTGGCAGCCACCAAACTACTCTGTTTTTATAAGTTCAATTTTTTTAGGTTTCCACATATAAGTGAGATCACCCAAGACTTGTCTTTCTCTGTCTGGCTTATTTCACTTAGCATGATGCCTCAAGATTCATCCATGTATTGCAAATGGCAGGATTTCCTTCTTTTTTTTTGGCCAAGTGATATTCTATTGTCTAGATGTATATCATATTTTCTTTATCCATTTATCTGTCCGTGGATATGTAGGTGTTTTCCATGTCTTGGTATGTCTTGTAAATATTGCTACAGTGAATATAGGGGGCTGATGCATCTTTGAGATTATGATTTAATTTCCTTTAGATATATACCTGGGAGCGGGATTGCTGGATCACATGGCGGTTCCATTTTGAATTTTTTGAAGAACTTCTATACCATTTCCCATAGTGGCTACACCAATTTACATGCCCACCAACAGCCTCCAAGGGTTCCCTTTTCTTCATGTCCTCACCGATGGTTGTTATTTGTTGTCTATCAGCAATAAGGTAACATCTCACCGAGGTTTGGATTTCCATTTTCCAGACATTACTGATGTTTAACACTTTTCATGTACCTGTTTGTATATCTTCTTTGGAAAAATATCTCTTCAGGTCCATTGCCCATTTTTAATTCAGCTATTTTTTTTTTTTTTTACTGTTGAGTTTTATGAATTCCTTATATATTTTGGATATTAACCCATTATCAGATAAATGGCTTGCAAATATTTTCTTCCATTCCATAGGTTGCCTTTTCATTTCATTGATCATTTCTTTTGCCTTACAGGAGCTTTTAGTTTGCTGTTGTCCCACTTGGCTATTTTTTGCTTCTGTTACTTGTGCTTTTGGTGTTATAGCCAAAAAATCATCGCCAAGACCAATGTCAAGAAAATTTCCGTATGTTTTTTTCTACGAGTTTTATTGTTTCAGGTCTTACATATAAGTCTTTACTCAATTTTGAGTTAATTTCCGTGAGTTGTTTAAGGTAAGGGTCCAGGTTTGCTGTGGCAGGAAAAAACTTGCACCAGTCGGCCGAGCTTGGTGAACTGGGCGGTTCAGCGGTAGTGCCCGCTCGCAGGCAGAACTCGCTGCTGGGCTCTCCAGCTGGGCAAGGCCACTGCCCTTGCTCCGAGGTTGCGGGGAGGTGAGGCTGTGTGGCCTCTAACGGGCCTGCCGGCTGGTCACCGCACGAAAGAGGGGTTGCTAGGTGCGTCCTTGGTTGAGTGGGGCTGCCGGCTGTGCTCTATGGTCTGGTGGGACCGTAGCTGGGTTCCGTGATTGCCTCTGGTCTGGCGAGGTAGCAGTCTTTTTTCCCGGACGGGGCAGTGCCACTGATTTGACTCTGTAATTGGGCAGGGCTGCAGGCTGGGCTTTGTGATCAGGCAGCCACTGGCTGTGCTCTGCTGTTGACAAGGTCGCTGGCTAGGCTCTCTGTCCAGGCAGTCTTTCCAGCTGTATCCCACAGCTGGATGCGGTTGGGGGACTGTGAGCCTCGGTTGGGTGCAGTCTGTCTGAGCTCTGGTAGGGTGAGGTCGCCGTCTGGGATGCCTGTGTACAGGGGCCGCAGCCTGTGTTGGGCAGTCAGGCAGGGCTGGATGGTGGCCCTGCTGTGGAGCAGAGTTGCAGGCTGTGCTGTGCTCCATGGCGAGGTTGTGCCACAAGCTGGTCCCTGAGGCGCCCGGGGTCACTGTTCAGCCTCCCTGGTTATGCAGGGCAAGAGGCTGTGCTCAACAGTTGGGCAGGGCTGCTGGCTTGGCTCGCTGCCCAAGGGGGCTGTTGGATGGGCTGCACAGCCGCCAGGGTTCTCTGGCCACCTTCCTTGTGGGGAGGGACCAGCAGTTACCTCAGCAGTTCGGTAAGGCTTCGAACTTGCTTTTCTGCCTGGGCACAGCCATAGAATAGCTCCATGCCCATTGACTGGAGACCCAAATCAGGCAAAATTGCCAGTGAAGCTCTCTGGACAAATAGGGTCACTGACTAAGCTCTACAGATGCACAGAGCCACTGGCTGGGCTCTCTGCTCGAGCAACACTGCAAACAGGGACATGATCTGCCAAGATCTGAGTGCTGGTTGCCGTCAGCCTCACTTTCCTTCTCTGTCTCCATCTGATCCTCAGCGGTCAAGCTCTGCAACTCCCCCAGTGATCCCTGTCAGGCGAGGCCCTACGGGGCACCTGGGAAAGTGTCCCACAATGCTGAGGGAGCTGAAGTTCTCCCTGGCTTCTTTTTTCCCCACTGGAAAAACCGTAGCCCCATGAGGGCCCTCTCAGTGTGATGCTGAGCCAGCCAGGGGAGGGACAGAAGCAAAACCATTCCTCTTCCCCTTCTACTGTGCTCCTTTTGGTCTCTGTGGTCCAAGGGAGTACTTCAGCCTCATCCCCATGTTCTGGGATTTTCACAATGGTGTACTGTCTATGGATAATTGTTTGTTGGTCTTGCGAAGGAGACTGAAGCCAGGTAGAGCCTATGTTGCCTTCTTGGTGACATCACCTCTCCAACATGGGATTTCTTTTGGGGACAATGAAAATGTTTTTAAATTTATTGTAGTGATGGTTGCACAACTCTTTGAATATATTTTGCTTTTTCCACCTGTGCCTAGGGCTGCCACTTGGCTTCTCTGCTCAGTGTCTCCACACCTTCCTCCAAAGAGACATCTGAACTGGATAGACAAGTGGTGTAGGAGTCACCTGAACCAGAGATAGCCAAATCCTTCAGCCTACTTCCCTTCGCTTCTTTCAGAAATTGGATGCAGGTCTTGGAGCATTTTAAGACGTGTCCATAGTCCCGTGCCTAGCAAGACACCTGGCATGTAGCAGGTGATCAGTAAAGTAAATTGCATTATGTCGCCTCTCGTCGTTCTCTCTTTAGGTCAGAGAGGTGGTGTAAAACATCCTTGTTAATAACAACCTGAGTGTGGGATTCAGAGGCCTCCAAATGCAGAGCTGCATGGTTCTGCGTGGCGCTCAGGGATGCCTTTCCAGTGTGCCTGTTCAAGCTCACAAACGCTCTTTGTGGGGCCCTCCTCGGGCATGTCTTACCATCCTCTAAGCCATTAAATCAATCTATTTTAATTGCATAATGACTCCCATTTTTGAATCTCTGGAAAATCCATCTCCACCTCCATTCGTATCTGCGGTGGCAGATTTCCAACATCCTGACAGCAGCAGGGCCTTTGTCCTCCCTGTAGCCCTGTAGCCACCAGGGGCCAAAGACCAATTTGCTGTAATGAATTTAATATGTTTAGTCTGAGCCATATAGTTCCAGGCCAGCCAGAGAGGGCCCCTTTAGGATTACTTTCCATTAAGTGAATCAAAGAGGCAACTGCGGGCTGGGTGTGCAAACTCTTATGGTGCCAACCTTATTTCAGGTCCAGCCAGCTTCCTAGCCACTTACTGGACTGTCCTGAGACCTTTTTGGCAGCAGCATCTCATGCCTCTGGCTCCTAGAGTCTGTACTAGACCATTCTCAAGCATGTATTGTAACTCTTGGAAGATGTATTGTAGATTTCTCAGCTAAAAGTTGGCCTTTGTCAGTGACAAGAAATAGTTTTGTGAGTGATCCATTATTTTGAATATTTTGGGAACCTGTTTTTTTTTTTTTTTAATGTGAGTTGATGATTATCTATATTTAAATTTATATATATAAATTTATATTTATATAGATATTTAAAGATTATATTTTCAAAGGAAGGCAAATGAAAAATAATTTAGGGATTGATGCTTTTCAAGGGTTTTAAGAGATGATCTAGTCTAGGTCTATGCCTCTAGAGATAGAATCTTTAGGTCATCAGGACCCAAGACATTAACCTTAAGTGGAAATTCTAGGGCCTTTGACAAGGTGCATGCTGAATACCTGTTAGATTTATCTGCTTATCCATTCTACCAACATGATGAGCAGGTATTCAGCTAGGCATTACAGGGATCAAACATGAATTAAAGAAGGTACCTGCCTTTGAAGAGTTCAGTTTGGTACAGGAAACATAAACGCCACAATGTGATGAGGGCTTTCAGAAAGGCACAGGGGTCCTTATTATCAAAGGAAAATTGGAAACCAAGAAAAGGTCACTGAAATGAAAAAATAAAACTAAAAATATGAAAATAATTTTCATTTGTTAAACAAAATTTAAATTATTAAATTTCATCTATATTGCAATTCTTAAAATATACTAATAATGGATCAAAATGACATTTTTGGTTACAAGTGGCATTATAGCAGTAGGGTAATATACAACGGGTTATTTTGCAAAAATATCCAGGAGTTCTATTACTTTTTCCAAGTATCAATGTTATTTTATTTTGAAATCCAAATCATTTTATTTTGCATCCCTATATTTGTTATTTGTCATCTTCAATTGCTAATGCGTTTAAACCTACTAGATTCTCATTTTTAATGGCTTCCCATTGATTCCAACTATTCTCTAAAAAAAAAAAAAACTTTTCTCTTTTTTATAAAACACTACATCATTTGCAAAATTTCAATTTCATGTTGCAACTGAAAAGACCTCAGGACCACTGGGAAGAAAAATAGACACCAGTGTGAAGCTGGGTAGGATGTTTTGGTGGACACTAGTATTATTAGTGGAGAGTTAATTTGCAAATATTTTCATGTTATGCCAACTATTGGTTCTTCTCAAGCTCTTAGTTATAAGGATTTGGAAAATGAATATTTAGGTAATTACAATAATCTCCTCTCGTGCAATATGACAAGTGTTCAGGAAGCACAAAGACTACAAAGATACTGGGATAAAAAAAATATTCAATTTTTTAACAGATAAGAAGTGTTGTATTTTTATGACTAATTCCACGTAAATTCCTCTGTGGGTATGACTTAGCCATTGATATGATCAGTATTGGTTACAACTAAATTAGAGGTTATTCAGCTTGTTTGAGATCACTGGAGTTATGTTTCTTTCACTTTAAATTAAACATGTCCTTGAAGCTTTCTAATTCTAAATTTGGCAAATACTGTTTCTCTATACAATTTGCTCAAAACTACTTAAGAATCCTGGAAGATGCTATTTTTGTTATTCCTACTGCATTAGTTCCCAGAATCCCAACCTTTACAGGATACTAGGAAGAAGATTAAAAGTTCTTTATGTACCAACTAAACATTCTTTTACTACAACAATAAAAATGTTCCCCAGAGTGATACAATTCCATTGAATCTACTTCGTAAACCATTTTCTAGCTTATTAAATGACATGGCATGTGATGTGCAGTTCCATGAGACAGAAAATTTAGAATTTTAGGTAGATGATCCGCAGACATTTATGAGATTTCCTCAATGTGAAGAAATATCCTGAACTAGTTAGAACATTTATCATGCACATGTAGTGCAAGGTACACCTGTTAAGATGTTGTTGGAAAACAATTAGAAAAAATAGACTCAGAGCAATAGCAAAGTGATATTACTGAGGGCAGAAGAAAATCAGACTGGCAGAGAGCAAGTATGATCCCACGTCAGAGCGAGTAGAAAACATTAACTTTAGGGCCTGCTGGTACAGGAACCGCCTTTCAATTTAAAGTGAAAATGGTCTAACACAAGCTAGCTATAACTCACTAATGGGACTTTATAGACTCACCAAAGCAAATTCAGGACAATGGATAGTATTAACCTCAGTAACAACTAAAATGCCAGCCCCTGAATGTTATCAAAATTCCGCAGGCATGCTCTCAAGACTAACCCTCTTTCCGTTTCTGGCTGGCATCTTTGCATTTTATTTGTGCTGACCTCATCCTCTTCCTTCCAGATAGCCTTTTTCCATGTGATGGACAAAGGCAGCTCTCAGCTCAGCTTAGCAAATCTGCCACCAGAAAAATAAAGAAGTTTTGTCTCATTAACCTCAGGTAGAACAGTTTCAGGTGAGACCTCAGTTGTCACCTGATCATCACTTGTCATCCTGGCTTCCACAATGTCTGAGGACAGAAGGATACTATAATTTGTCTAGTCCGGGTCTTCCAATTTCTTCTCAGGTCAAGGGGGTAGGTTATGTTACCAGAAAATCTGGGCACAGAAAGACAGTGGCTACTGCAGGGACAAATCTGTGCCTTCTACTACGTTTTGTCTTTCGGCTCATCCTCATCTCCTACTGCGACATGTGGCTTGTAGGTCTACAGATGGATCACTTAAACTGTGGCTAATCTGACTTGGACTTGAATTATGTTTTCATTAGCATAATACCTAGTTGTGAAACAGAATTTATACAGGAATAGAAAGTGATTTGCCAATGGCCTGAGTTCTGTATTATGAGCCTATTTACTGTGATTACCTTTGAGAAACAGTGTGTAGTTTTCTCCCTTGAATTTAATTTTAACTCTATTTGATAAATTAGAAGAGGTATGACAGCAAATACATTGAAAGGCTCAGTTAAAAATTTTTTTAATAAATTATCTAAAAATGTCCTGCCTTCTCTCAAAATGCTATGAGAAAGATCCAATAAAACTTTTTTCATCTCCTTGAATGAAAAGAGTGATACTCATTTAAATTGATTTTAATAGTATTTATGGCTCTTAAAGTTTATACATAAATGTTTATATTTTTAATTCATTTGTGGATTTTAAACTGATTTTAAAAGTCCTCAAGTACACTAAAACTTATTTAGCTGGTAAAATTTTGTGGAGGCTTTCCTGAGAATCAGTCTACCCACAGATCAATAAACATATATTGAGCGTTTCTATAGTTCTCAACTCTGAACTAGAAGCTGTAAGAGACAAATAGACAAGGCTAAGACTTGAAATAAGAGAGAAGTATGCATGGCAGTGTGTCATGTGTACGGAATCCAGCAATTCGTTGGAAGTCCTTTAAGGTAGTGATCAGCTTCACAAGCTTCGTGGAGTTAGTGGAGTGGGGAGAGCTTTGCAATCAAGCAGTAATGACATTTCTTTTCAGTCCTTCTCACCTTCCTCTAGCCTGAGTTATGTGAGCTCAAGTAGCAAATGTATTTACATTAAGGTAGTGTTAGGTCTCATAACAAACAACCCCTAGTTGTATATTGGATCGAACATGATAAAGCTCAACATAGGTGGTCACGATCACCAAGCGGTGATTTAGAAACTCAGGCTTCTTTCATCTGGTGGCTCTTTTGCACCTTCAGCATAGGGCTTCTAAGGATGCTTTTCTTGTCTAACTCAAGTCAGAGGCAGGAGGGGACACATGTAGGAGGTTTTTATGGGCCAAGCCTGGAATGGCACATATCCCTTCTGCTCACATTCCATTGACTAGAAGTCAGGTCTACGGTCACAGCTCTGGCTAAAAATGTCATCCAGGTGTATGCACAAGATGAAAAAGGTGCAGTTCTGATGAATAGTTAGCAATAACATCCGTGAACATCTGATTCAAGAAAGAAAAAAGAGAGGGGGGGCAGAGTACAAGTTGAAATGTGTCATTTGATGTTCCACTCTTTTACTTTTTAATAAATATGCACTCTGAATCTCATTAATGGAAGAATGTCCTTCTCCAATGCCACACACTGGTTTGTGGAATGTGTCCAAAGATGGCTGAGCAAATATGCTTAGCTTGTATATGTGTATATGTACATAGCAAGAGAAGCAACACAGTAAAGCTTCCTTACATTCTCATGCAGGAATATGTGAAGGTGTGTATGTGTGTGTGTGTGTGTGTGTGTGTGTGTGTGTGAGAGAGAGAGAGAGAGAGAGAGAGAGAGAGAGAGAGAAAGAGAGAGAGAAAAAGATGAGTGTGTGCATAGGTATCTCCATAATTAATATACATGTACAAAAATCTTTGCTATTATGTCAGTAGTAGAATGTGCATTTTTCTCAAATTAAGTGGATATATATTTTAAATTTCCTAGTAGAGTGTAAGATACAGTTAAGTTTTCAAAAACCTGTTCATTCATTTATACAAAGATAACTTAAATATTTTTAGTTGAATTAAAACACCCCCTTTGTGTATGATGGGTGTTATGGGTTGAATTGTGTCCCCAAGAAGATATGTTAAGTCCTAGTCCCTGTACCTGTGAACATGATCTTATTTAGAAAGAGGGTCTTTGCAGATGTAATCGGGTTGAGAAGAGGGCGTACTGGATTAGAGTGGGCCCTCATCCAATACATAATGCACTAATAAGCAATGACTAATTAGACGTGGAGTGACACAGACACAATCTGAGAAGATGGAGGCAGAGACAGGGGCTGTTACCAGAGAATGGGGTTCCCCTTTCGACATGTCGTCCAGGTTCTTGATATCTCGAATAAAGATTTGAACAAGACACCGAAGTATAGCAGAAAATAATAGCTTTATTAGAAGCAATAGTACACCTCCAGACGTGGAAGTGGGCCTGAGCAAGAGAAAAATGGCTCAAGGGCACAGTAACAAAGACTTTGGGGTTTTTATCCCTATTTGCTGAGGGTGGTTACTTTTCACAGAGGGGTGGGCTTCCTTGATTGACAACTAAGATTGACAGGACTCAGTGACTCATCCTTTGCTTTCTGCACATGTTTGTTCCCAGAATTCAGTATGTTATAATGATATTAATGAATTTAATACCAATAATAGTATTAATAATGATATTAATAATAATTAATATTAATAATAAGTAATATTAATAATAAGATACATTATAATATGTATCTTATTATAATGATGATATAATGAGAGTCAGGTGAATTGAAGGTTGTCGAGGTCTTCATTGCACAGGTGTGGGTGACTGGCTCAAACTAGTACCCAATTATCTGCTTACTTGTTTCCTTGTATGAGTTACTTTTAGCCTCAAAATGCCTTCTGGCTTGTTTAATTGTGGGTGGACTAGGGCCAATCCTTTCTAGAATAGGATGACATCAGCATTTTTGCAGGCAGACCCGAAACCCCCTAACTAACTTTTCTGCTTAACCCTTTTCTAAGAGCCATGAACCCCCTTATTATTAGTATAGATGTTGGGGGACAGGAGGTCTCTTCTTCCATACCTGCTTCCTGCTGAGGAGGGTCATAGTCCTTGCCTACTGGGGTTTCATGGAGCTCTTTCCCTTTCTGCCTTAATCAGGATGGGGTCTTGGGTTTCCTGCCAAAGTGCCGCCTAATTCCCTAGACAAGGAAAAAGATACAAACTTGTTAATTATGTGTCTGTCATTAATTTGACCATCAAGCAGATAAAGGAAAACAAGCTTGGTTAATATATTACATAAAAGAAAAAAAACTTGGGTTAAAGGTCCCCTCCCTTCTCCAACTCTAAGGGCCCTGTTTTGGCCTAAAGCCATTCCTGCCTTACAATGGGCCAAGGAGGAGGCTGAGTTTCGATAATCCTTATCAATAGCCAGAGGACCTGAGTCACTTGTTTTCAGATAATTATCTAAATTTGAAGGAGAGGGCCTTTCTCCAAAAATAGAAGGAAAGAAAAGACTTAACTAGGTTTATTAAAAAGACTAAGAATTTTGCAAGTGATTGTCCATATCAGGGTGATGCATTTACAAGCCAAAGAACACCAAGGGTTACTGGCAGCCACCAGAAGAAGCTAGAACGGATTCTTTCTCAGAACCTCCAGACAAAACGAACCCTGCCAACACCTGAATTTCAGACTTCTAGCCGCCAGAACTGTAAGAGAATAAATTTCTGTTGTTAGAAGCCACCCAGTTAGCAGTAATTTGTAACAGTAGCCCTGGGAAGCTAGCACATGGGTTATGCATTTATTTATAGTATTGATGCTTACCTCTTATAAACTTACAGCTTACACATTTTCATGCTCATAAAGAAAGGTGTGAGCCAGAGCTAAGAACTGTGACTCTGCCCACTGCCAACAAATGTGGATAACAGTTGCTTTTATAAGATCACTTTGATCTTATAAACAACTGAGTTTGAGAATTCTTTCCAGAAACCAGCCATTTTGTAAGTAAAGGAGCTTCTGTGTCATTTAAATTATGCATTTATATTTATCTCGTGAGAGGTGCATCTAATTAGCTGCATACATGGAAGGAACATAAAATCAATCTGTTTTCAATTCATGGAATGTCTCAATAAGTATGAGTTTTGCTTTTCTCACATATGAACATGAAAACCCCTGCAAATTAAGAATGCTTGTACTCCTCTTTTCAAAAAGCTAGTTGAGACTCAGTGCCTCTGAGCTTCCATTTAGGTAAACTGGATGCTGACTTGTCAAACAGAGATGTCACTAAAGGTCTCAGATGATCCCAATCCATGAGACCAATGAACTTGACCCTGATGTCACCAGTGACAGGCTGTGCTTCATGGCTGGGCTACACCTAGGAGCTGCCCTCACCTCCCAACCACCCAACCCTTGTCCATCGTAGTGGGTCTTATACACCATGCTTGACAGGAGGAGGTTGACACTCATGTGGTTTTACACACAATTGTGCCTTTCCTTCATTCATCTTAGAGCACATTTAGCACTTCCAGAATATAGTTCACCTTCTATGAGTCTTCTTACTTTTATTGAGAAATTGGTACAGGTAGCTTAAACTTATAGTAGCACTTTAAGTTTTGTATCTTGTTATAATTACATCCGTAGGAAGAACACACGTAAACATTCTTCACTTTTGGTTTTATGTAGAAACATCTATCTAGATACCACTCACCCAGTGCAAACCTCGTGGTTTACCTGAGAGTATGAGTCAAATGAGATCATTACATCATTTCTCAAGAAGAAGAGAGAGTAGGTGAAGAATAGGCACGATTCTTCATACTGAGCCGTAAAGTATTAAGATAGCATTAATTGTAAAAGTGCCTCTTTTCCATTCTTTGAAAGAACAGGGAACACATGAAAACAATTTCCTGTACTTTGTCTTTTGATTTAATGCTTGCTATAGACATGTGTTACATTTTAATAGGGGTGTGGCTAGAGGGGAAATTGTATTCAAACTGTATAGTCACAAGAGTGTGGTGGATAAGTTTCTTGCAGAGATGGAAAGAATTACATTATTGACCACATAAATTAGATTTGGATACTTGACAGAATTCTATGATCTATTTCCATGTTATTTATAATGCTGTGTCCCTATGCTTCCTAGAGAGGTCCCCTGTAATTCTTTACCCTGCTGCCTTGTTTGTTGGTTTAATTAAGTGCCTTTTACTAGGGGAATGCTTAGAATTGGGTCATGTAATAATGTTTGTGGCAGAAGAAGAGACATTGCCAATAAACAACAACAAACTAATGGAGTTTGAAGTTTATAAATGGAAGATCTACTTGAATTAAAGATGGAAAATTCATGTAATGAATCTTTCCGATAAAAAAGTGACAATCTTCTAGTGTGTAAGTTCCTCTGGGTTCTGAAGACTCTCCATTTTATTTGCTTGAAACTTTTAAACTTCAAAAAAGCAAAAACAATGAAAAAACTTAAGCTCAAGATTTAAAACATTCTTGTGAATGTGAAACAAATTTCCTTCTGGAATATTGACTTTTCATTTGGACTGGGCAATATCTAGGAAAATGTCCCCAGTTTTAAAATGTTCTTTTATTTCAAAACAAGATTTTAATTGTTTCTAAAATTCTCTTAACTAGCCTCTGTCATTTTTTTCTAGTAAAAAATACCACAAAAATAATAATGAACTACACCAGAGTAAGACGCCAGAAGAGTTCATGTCTCAGACAGTTTTACATGACCATTTTCAGAAAGGCCAGGATCAAAATATTCAGAGGTGTACTGTGATTATCTTAATGGTGCCAAGCAACGTATCAGTTTTTCAGTCAGAGCACTTGGTGAAGTAGCATAAATCACATTTAATTTAAAAGACTGAAGTTTCTGATTCTATGTGTGAATTAATATAGTTTTTTTTTTCTTGTGCTGGTAGTAACTCTTAGTCATTTACTTCTATCAGAGGGCAAAACAAAGAAGGAAATAAAATATGAATTTTTAAAAAAGATAGAAAAACTAGAATTCCCAGCTAAGAATTTCAAAAATACCTTCCTGTTAGAATACAAAGCATATAGCTCAGTCAGCTAATAGAGGGGTTTGGGAACTGTCTCCCACTCACTCCCCAAGGCATTTAATGTCTTCGTTTTGCAGAGTTGATCAAGATGCTCAAATAAACCTGATTGTTCCCCATTATCTAGGGCACAAATCGAATTTACTTTTTTCTCAGAAACACAGAAGTCACAGAAAAAGTACATCCTATAGCTGACAAATGTATTTTTTTACGTTCAAAATTAAAAACTACAAAGTGAAACAATAAGACACCGATTTTCAAATATTCGATTAGCAAGGTTTGTTTTTTTTATGACAACACAGAACACTCATAAGAGGTTGGGGGAGAGGGACACTCTTGTACATCGCTATCTGGAAGATCCTCTCTCTCTCTTTTTTTTTTGAGATAACTTCAATCAAATATCTATTAAATTACATTTAAAAATAACATCAGTTTGTTAGATGAGCACCTGCACATAATATTAAACCATCTAAATGTAACTATGATAGCATTTCTTACACCAAATCGTTTCACCATGGCAGCCTTGTGTACGGCAGGGCAGGTGCTACTGCTTTTGTTTATGATTTTTGTGCTTCCACCAGTGTGCTGTTTTTTAATTCATTCATATATTTTATTTTATTTTAACCTCCAATTTCCTGTTGTTTTTAATGATATAATTACTCTAGTATATTATTTTTTTAATTGAGCTATAATTGACATGTAACATCGTATTCATTCTAGGTGTACAGCATAATAATTTGATATATGTATATACTGTGGATGATTACCATGATGAGTTTAGTTGACATTCATCACCACACATAGTTACACATTCTTTTCTTGTGACGAGAACTTTTAAGATCTACTCTCTTAACCACTTTCAAATATACGATACTCTCTTATTAACTATAGTTACCATGTTGTACATTATGTCTCCAAGGACCTATTTTTCTTATAACTGGAAGTTTCGATCACCTCCACTCATTTTGCCCACCTGGTGCCCCCTGCCTCGGGCAACTACCAATCTGTTCTCTGTATCTATGAGCTCAGCTTTTTTGTTTTTATTTTAGATTCCACATATAAATGACATAATATAGTGTTTGTCTGTCTCTGTCTTATTTCACTTAGCCTAATGCCCTCCAGGTCCATCCATGTTGTTGCAAATGACAGGATTTCCTTCTTTTTTTTTATGGCTGAATAATATTTTATTGTGGTATATATAGCACATTTTCTTTATCCATTCATCAATCAATGGACACTTAAGTTGTCTCATGTCTAGGCTATTGTAAATAAAGCACAGTGAACACAGAGGTGCAGTATCTTTTTGAGAAAGTGATTTTGTTTCTTTTGGATAAATACCTAGAAGTGGAATTGCTAGATCATATCGTAGTTCTATTTTTAATTTTCAAGGAAGCTTCATACTACTTTCCATAGTAGCTACACCAATTTACATTCCCACCAACTCTGTATTAGGGTTCCCTTTTCTCCACATCCTCTCCAACACTTGTTATTTCTTGTCTTTTTGGTATTAGCCATTCTAACAGGTGTAAGGTGATAGTTCGTATGGTTTTGATTCAACAACATATATAAGAAAGCTTCAAAATATTCATATACTGTTGCCCAGTAATTCTACTTTTAGAAAGTAATCAGAGATATATTCAAAGACATATAAACAAAGATGTTCACTATGGCTACTTAATCTAATATTAAGGAATATAGAAAAAAAAGCCCTAAATGTCTAACAAAGAGGAGAAAGGCTAAATAGATTATCGAATGTCTGTATAATAGAATATTCAGCAGTCATTACACAAATCAGAGCCCAAGGGTTCATGAGTGAAAGCTGACTCTAGCCTAGAAGTTTCCAGATCCAGCCATCCTGGAACAGGGAACAAAGACTAAATCTGTGAGTTAGACGTGAAAAGTCTGAAACTGCAGCCCATCTGAGGGCGACCACAGCTGCCAGTGTGGGGATCTAAGCCATCAAGTGCATGACAGCAGCAGAGGCTTGTTACGGGTCTACCGAACTGGGGGTGGAGGGGACAGTGTTGAGCTGTGACCCTGTGTGTCAGTGACTAAACCCACATGAGCCATGAACTGATCAGACTGCAGAGAAGGACTAAGCTCCTTGGACTGAGGGAATGCCAGTGTTTTTCATTGATTCAAGAGAGATTTTTTTCCCCCCTATCTATGAATAACTAAAATAAATAAAAGAGATGCAATTGTGTCCACACTTGAAGTTGGTGAAGCAGGTTGAATCAGATAGTTGCATAGCTGGGCAGATAGTTATAGAATAATAAAAAATAAAAACACTGAAATAATCATTTTACTTCTCTCTGGGTGGTAAGATTTTGCATAATTCCTTACTTGTTCTCAGTCATTCTTTGTGTTATGTAATTAGCATTTGTTATTTTTTATAACTTAAAAAATATAAAAATAACTCTGAAAAAATTCTTTGTCCTCCCAGAATGTATTGGCTTCTCTCGCTCCCTGTACCCATCTTCCCAAATAAGGAGCTGATGAATAGCTGAATTCTGACAGCATCTAACGCAGATGAAGCTCTTCCAGCTCTGGTTGAGACAATTTAGAGCTCCCCTTAACTCACACCACGAAGACAGATACCTAATATGTCTTTACCCTCTTCAGCATCCTTGTTCTGCATGTTAGAGAAGAAAAAAAAAAAGAACTGACAAGCTCATTAGTAGGATGGGGAGTTGCTTTGTCTTAGCACAAGAATTTAAAACTAGGAAGCGTCGTTAAACTGCTTTCAGAATGAAACTGCCATTCCTTGGAGGTTAGCAAGCTTTCGAAGGAGGCCAAAAGAGCCTTGGGATGTATTTAAAAGACTCATCTACAAAGTGTTTCTTTTAAAGGGACAATATATTTATTTTGTCACTTAGACAATGAACATAATAAAATCTTAATAGAGACAAAATTGCCCGAACAGAAGCATTTCTTTCTTCCGGCTGATGGCCTGGTGGTTCCTGGTTTGTGGGGAGTCCTCCATGACTGACAGTTTTATAGGCACTGGTGAATTTGGTCCAGGATAATATTTTACCAGTTTACCAGTTAAGCTATGGCTTTCTTCATCCAAATTGAAAATTTAGTGTGAAACCAACTTAGTTGCAGGTGAAAATTGACTGTGTGTATCACAGAGGTAGGTTTCTCATCACCAAAAAACCCATGTCCTGTTGGGAAAGAAATTACCAAACATCAAAACCGCCATTCCTTTTCATAAGCAATCTTCAGCCAAAAGGAAAAGGAGTTTTATTTTTTGCAAATCCACAAAAATGTGTCATTTGCCAGTGAGGAAATCACATTTGTACAACTGTATTAAAGATGTTTTTCTCATCTTGGCAAATGGGAGAGTTTTACAGAAACCCCTTGGGGAGGAAGGGCGAGGGAATGGTGCTTCTCTGTAAAGAAAACAGTCTTCCTTGCCTTGGAAGTAGAAATTGCTCTAAGAAGTAGACTTGGAAGTGTACTCTAGTCTCTCCGCCTTTGTCCATCCCTGAGGCAGGTTCAAGTCAGACTCCTATAAACCACACTTTGAATTTTTTTTTTTTAGCTTAACATTTTTGATGGATTTAAGCTGTGGCTTAAAAAACTGGCTTGAAAACGTGCACATGACAAGACCACTCTTCCAAAGAACTTGAGGGTGTTAGATGCTTCCTCAGAAAAACGGGCACACTTTCCGAGGCTGCTTGCCCATGGGGACAGAGCACAATGACACCCCAAGCCTGCTCTATCTCAGAGCCAGGCTACTCACAGTATTCCCGATAATGTCCAGGTCCTTCCCGGCAAACCTGGAAATGGCCAAATTGTGTTAGAACTTGTCCACCAGCAGAGACAGAAATGTCCTGAACACAGTACAACTGACTGCTGAGGAAGCAAATCGGCTCTCCCAGCAATGCCAGGTCAGACGGCTTGGCAGGCCCCTGGTGTGTTCCAGCATGGGGGTCCAGGAGGACAGGTGGGGAGGGTGAGGTGACGGGAGTTGGGAGATGTTAGAGGAAAACCAGACCAACCGACTTCCAGCAGGTAACAGGAGAAGGTGGCAAAGCAGAAAGGAAAGAGGCAGCTTCAATCACATGAGCTTATTTATAATAAGTTCCAGATCAAATAATTTCAGACTGTGAAGACTCCTCTACCTTCTTAGTCCCTGGTAAGATGGGATACCTCTAAGAAGGTGTTTCTCAAAGTATAGTCCCCAGATCAGCAGAATTGGCATCACCTGGGAACTTTTTAAAGCAGATTGTCAAGATTCACTCCAGACCTACTGAATGAGAAACTTGGGGGGTGGGGTCACATCCTGCATTTTCACAAGCCCACTGGAGGACTCAGGTGCACACCAAAGTTTGTAAACCACTGCTGTAGAGCACTTCTCAGATTTTAAGGTGCATGGGAATCACCAGGTGATATTGTTAAATAACAATGCATGTGATTCCATGAGATTTTACACAGAATAATTTGGGAGAAGACTTGGGAGACAATAAAAAGAAAGCAGATCAGAAAAACATTACTGAGGAAATCAATTTGAATAACCCTCCACCTCCAAGTAATGGGTAACTCTTTCCTCCTATAGATTATAAAACCACCATTGATGCACCTCAAGACAGAGATGGAGGGCTCCATCTATTTGGACATCTGCTCATTTTGCTCAAGGTAAAGTCTTAATTTTTTTTCCCCTCAACTTTATAGAAAGGAAGCAATAAATGGAATTGCTACTTGGTCTTAATTCTAAACAGTAACATAGATTAAGGTAGAGTCTAGAAATAATAGAAACTCTAGGAAAGTGTGACCATTAATCGTTGAATAATTCTGTCAAGAAATGAATTTGATGGGCATCAGATATAACCTGGGATTTAGGAAGTGGTTTTCAAAAAATGTAGGAAAAGTTTGGATAATTCCATAGCCAGTAAAAGGAAGATGCTCAAAAGATATTGAAGGCTGTAAACAGGCAAAATTCTGACACTGAAATTTGAGTCAAAAAAGAAGGAAGGGTTCAAGAAATCACCATGCCTTTCCAGGTGCTCTTGGAGCTAGGAAGGTCTCATTCTAACGGTGGAAGGAGGCCTCCCAGTTAAGGAGGATGCAAAATCACGGCCTGGCCTGTGACAGTTGCACCATATAGGTACAGCACTAGAATGAGCTGACATTTTCTAAAACACAGGAGGAGACATTGATCAGGGATATTTTTTAAGTACTGACTAAGTAAGAACAAGAAAGTTTAGGGTTTTTAACAGAGACCATAGGGAAGCATACGGATAGGCCCAGAAAACAGAATCACTCTTCTACTGCCCATGTCCATATTCTCTGCGAATGAGAAAGAACCTTACACAAAATGGGTACCAGATCCTGTGGAGGTGAGACCGCTGGAAACTCCACGCGTATCACTCAGCACAGGAAGAAGTGTTTAGGCCACCTCGAACACAGCTGACGCTGGTGCTGTGCGAAATAAGAAACTAAGTAAAGAAGTAAGTAAATAAATAATCAAAGGTTAACGTATTTGTTAACTGGTAGTTGAATATGAGGCGACAGCACAGTGAGGTCACTGCTTGATGAGCGGGCTTGAGAAGTAGAAAAGTCTGGACTTCGTTAACAGAGTATTGAAAGCAGGACCCTTTGGTGCTGGCCAGACCACATGTGGAGCTCTGTTCCATTCCTACACTTTAAGAGGGACAATAAGAAACAAGAGTTCTTTTTTTTTTTTTCTTGATACAGTGTCGAGGTAAGATGCACAAAATAATCTCAAGAGTCCTTTCTTGCGCTAAGCCTGGCCCTCGGGAATCCCCTCCCCGCCCCCAGCACTGCCCTTTCCCCCAAGTCCTATCAAAGTAAGTGCAGATCAGATCCTTTTAGACCCTTTCCAGAGCTGGTCTCCATAAAGGGGTGCGAGTTGGGCCTTTCCCGTGATGGAGCCCAGGCCTGTGAAATAACATCGTAGCAGGTCTGAACGTCAAAGCAAAGGCTGCTGACCACTGATGCTTGCTCCACCTCATGACCTGAGGTGAGCTGCTATTTTTCACACTTCATTTTGCTCATCTGCAAAGTGTGGAAAATAATATCTACCTGAGATGACCTTGGTAAGGATTAACTGTGTTGACTGTAAACAAAAGTCAGCCAGATACTTCAGCAAAATGGGCTTCTTCAGGATCAACAAGGAAGTGCAGGCCAGAACCTGCAACCATGGTCAAGCCATAGGCAAGTCCTTTAAAACGAAGGAGAAGAAGCTCTTTATTATGGAGGGGAAGAGGAAGTTGGGAAGGGCTATTTCAAACAAGAGTGTCTACTATTGTGCTTCATGATCAAAGCAGGACATGGGAGCTCTCCCTTCTGGCCTCCTTACTTCACTTTCAGTGGGGTTTCTATTTATTAATTTTTTTACAAATGGGATAACATATATAAGAAGTTAGTTCAGTGGTTGACATGCGGTAAGACTATAAATGGAGAACCACAAGAAACATGCATGGACACATTCAATTTTGGAAAGAGTTCACCTTGAGCTAGTCGACCAGTGCATAAAAGTCAGGCCACCAAACACCCTTCTTAAGACTGTCTTAACAACTCACTCTTTTCAGAAACACAACCACATGCAGGGAGAGGCAGTGCTTACAGAACAAGATGGGAAGACAGCTCATCAAGGGTCCCCTTTGCTACTTCCTAAGCTATTTCAATTCATCAGGTCTGCATTAACTTTCTAAAAGGTTGTCACTTGCCACCACTACAGAAACAGGGACACTCTCAGCTCCTACTCACACCTTCGGTCTCAGTATTGATATTTATTTAATAAGGCCACGTGGGCTACAGCCTGACCTTTAAATCCTCAGCATTCCCAAGATTCACAAAGGCAGACGTGGAAATCCTAAACACGCAAATTCTGACCAGAGTGCTAAAATGTCAAGGGCTCTCCTGACTACTAACTGGCCCGTGTGCCCAGCAGAGATTGACAGTGCACCAAGGTGCCAGGGCCCGGGGCGCTGGTGCCCTGTGCCAGTCCTGTGGCCTTCCGGGAAGGAGTTGGGTCATTCCAGAGAGCGGAGTGGGGCAGGCATGACACACCTACCCTTCAAAGCAGAAGGGCCTACTGGTCTTCTCAGACACCAAAGATCTGTTTTAGAGGAGCATTTTAATGAACTGAGTGTAAATGCATTAAAAACACATGGAATAAATGCTCCTTGAAATAAACATGTTTTTTTAAAAAATAAAAAAAAATAAAAAAATAAAAAAAAAAAAAAGGAAGAGGGAAGCAAATGTTTTGGCAAAACACATTTTGGGTTATTTTGAACCCCAAATATTTGAAAGCTGTTCAGGCATTCTTACTCAATCCAGAGTGCCATTTAGCTCTCCCATGGTGACTAATAATATATACAAAAGTGGGAAAATTTAGCATATTTTTCTAGTACTGGCATTTCCAGAAAGACACAGACCAAGAGGAAGGCTTTCAGAGAACAGTTTTTTAAATGCTTAGAAATGAAGTTTTTAATGTTTTAAGAGAAATGAGAGGAGTTAACATATATGTGGATTAATTAATGAAAGACAAATGAATAAATAGCTACTACATTATTAATTTCAATGCCGAGATGCTGAGGTGCATAGTTGGGGCCCAAACAGTGAATATTTATGCTTATGATTCAAAAATCGCAACCAATATACCAAGAAAACAAAAGAAAACAAACAAAAAAACCCAACCACACAAACAAAACCAACCCAAACTAAACCAAACCAAACAATAACAACAAAAACCCTTTATCAATAGGTTCTCTATTCCTAGCCCTATGTGCAATGCGACTTGACAAGAAAGTGAAACTACCTGTGAGGTAGGAGCACAGAGGCCCCAGGGCACTCCCACCTGCCCTGTGCCCCACTTGGGCCTTTATCTTAAACACCAGGCCCAAGAGATACAGGGCCCTGGGACCCTCCCTACACCTATCCGCATGCTCACACGCAGTCAAGAATCCTAACCTACTTCTATGGCCAGCTCCAGCCCTGGAAATCTTGTGACATTCTAAGCCTAGTCAACCTAAGGTCCCAGCTGTCCTCCAACTGTCCCACCAGCATAACACCTCCCCCCCTAAAACTGATTTCCCAACAAGCATTTGCTTTCAGAAGGCTGTCAGCTCAGGTGTTAGTTAATAAGCAAGGTGTTTGCTGACAAGGGCTTAACACCTCCCAGAGGCATTTGCATTTTAATAGGAGACTGTTACAAGAATTCAGACCCCCAAGGAATGAAGTTACGATGGTAAATTGCCAGGAGCCAGAGTGGGTATTTTAGAGCAGAGAGCCCTCTCTTTACTTCTTAACACCTTCCAGCTAGCCCAACCTACAGCTCTCTTGCATAGAACATGCTTCATCTCTTCCCTTCATCCTGCCTGGGCTGGGGATCAGCTCCCAAAGTGAAGCAAGCATCTCCCCAACAGCAGAAAACAGAGCCCTGAAGTCCTGGCTGGGCCTGAAGGGATGTCAGAAAAGGCTTCTGAAGAACTGAAGACCAGTCAGTCATTGAAGCCTCCATGGAACCTCCCTAAGTCAGACTCCGTGTTAGGTGCTGAGCTTACAGATGCGAGTTACGTGCAGTTCTCAGCCTCAAAGAGCTTGCTGTTCTGTAGAGCAGGCAGATCTCAACAGATCAGGGAGCACAAAGGAAAGAGGAGATGGCTCTGCTGGGGTAGGGGAGGTTTCATCTCCCAGCCCAGGGTACTCACCATCCACTGCTGTGTCTCATCCTGTTTCTTACGCCACCTCTCCCCATCATTGTGCACCCATCTGGGAGCTTTTTCAAACTATAAAACTAAAGCAATTTCATTTTAGAAGTTTTAAAAATTACAGAAAAGCATAAAGAAAGAACTAAAAATCAACGATAATGCCTTCATGCTTGGAGTCAAATACTTAATTGTTATTTTATGTTCTCCTAATCTTTAATCTACACTTAGGGATCTTGTTTTAATAAGCTAATGAATGAATACATATATTCGTATATACCATATTACAAGAATTTTTCCATATCGTTAAACATTCTTAAAAAATATTATGTTCTATAGTATAAAGGTAAAATAACCAAAATATAACTTTATGCTGTATTTAAGTTTCAGTGCAATCTCTTTATTCCCTTTATTAAACACTTCAGGCTCTGTATCACAATTCATTCAGTCTGGAGTGGGCCCTGGCATCCTCATTTTTCACAAGCACCCTGGGGGATTCTAACGTCCAAGGACCATCCCATGAGAAACACTGCCCTACTTGTATCTTTGGTACAAGATACAAGTCTCTTCTTAATTTGACTCAATTCTGAGTCCCACCAGGCTCAGCTCCCCACAGTAGACTCACCCAGTCGATGCCATGTCAATGACCTAGTCTCCCCTGTACACATGACTTCATCCTTTTGGTCAAACAGAGCAGCTGTCCTTTTCCCTCCGGGCTTATTGAAATCTTCATGATCAAATATCTCCTCTTCTGTGAAACCTTTCCCTGTTCTACAAGCAGAATGGATCAGTTCCTTCTCTGTGGTTTAAAAAATCTTGCTATTCTTATAATTCTTATCACAGAATTGCTCTTACATTTGTTTTTCTGCTAATTGAAATTATGGGTACAGAAACCACATCATCCTATTATGTGCCTGGTGGTTTCCTAGTGCTGTTTAAGGACTTTATACATGTCAATTTATTTCATCCTCCCAACATCTCTATTATACTATTATTATTACAATATTACAGTTAAAGAAACTACAGCCGAGTTACATTCATAAGCTGATGAATGAAATTAGGCTTATTTATCGGATATAAAATTTGAGTTTGAGTAATAGTGGCAACAGATTTGACTCCTTGAGACTTAAGAGATATGGGGAATAATTATCTATGCTTCATGGGATTTTGAAGATAATGGAACACTGACAATTCAGTATTTAAAAGAAAATTATTTTCAAAAAGTCTTAATTTTTTAGATACCTTGTATATAAATTATAGTCATAATACAAGTCATTTCATGATTTTTATACTTACTCACAACTATGCTGTGGACACATACTGTATAATCTTGCATTTGTGGACATGTGATAGATCTTTTCCAACGATGCTCTTCTGCTGCCCCGGACAGCTCTTCTATCAGGCTGCAGTGAGACCCTCTGCACATCCTGGATTCAGTGGCTTCACTCGGTCACTTAAACACATTTTCCTCCCCACCTCAGCGCCTTCACCCACGTGGGCCCCTACTCAGAATGTTCCTCCTCGCCTGGCCCAGTCAATTCCAAGTCATCTTGCAAAGCACAGACCAAATGGAGCCCCCTAACATTTTCAGGGTTCAAGACAAGAGTATAAATGGAGGTTCAAACATTGCAGACAGAATTTAGATTTTTCACGCTCCTCGGAGTGCCATGCAGGAATGGTGTGGTATAAGGACAGCAGTTCCTGGTTCCTGGCTTTTTTCTCCATCGTTGCTCCCTTTCCACATCATGAAGGGGCTTGTGAGCATCCCAGTGTGTACTTCAAAGTCTATGCATGCTCACACTCTGCAAGCAGCCTCTGCTGGCCACAGCTGGAGCCGAACAGTACTAGACCCCAGTGAGATAACAGACTCAGGGAAGAGGCCCACACGAGCCTTAGAAGCAGGCTTGAGAGCCTTTGGACAGGGTTTTGAGGTTCAGGGCAGCCTGATCATGGTCTAGAACAGGAGGTATGGGCTCCCTTAAGGTGCAGGGCTGGGGAATCTTGGCTGGCTCTAGCAGTGAGACTGAGCTCAAACAGCCCTTTCTCTAAAGAAACCTGCCCTGACTCCCAGACAAAGCCAGATGCTCCAGCTAAACTTTCAAAGCACCCACTAGTTCTCTTTGAAGCACTTGCAATGATAATTAAACAACTCAGCTTCAGAATCATTGTTTAATGAGTGGTCTATGGTCTGTCTAACCCCTTTACTAAAAAGCCAGCTTCATAAAGATAGAATAGCATCTGTTCTTGTTCATCTCTATTTTCCCATTGCTTAAAACAGTGTTTGGTACATGAAAGGTGCTGAACATGTGTTTGTCGAATGGATGAATGAAGCGAAGGCTTGCTGAGACATCTAGAAAGTTTAGGCTTTTCAAAAAATGTGATGTAGACATTTATATTTTATCACATATCTCTATTTTCACCATCAACAGCTTCACAAAATAAAAGTTTAAATACTATAAAAGGTTTTTCAGCACTTTGGTTCCAAACATAAAGTCCCCACTGGGGTTTGTAGAGATAAAGGATTTAGATAACAGTCCCAGGCACAGGGCCAGGCAAATACGTGCAGTGAAATCCTATAACATGATGCCGATATCACACTATGCGTAGCATTTTCTTTCTGGAAAATTTCAAATTTAACAAATTTTAAAAATCAAACCGGGAGTAAATGAATGAAATATGTTTTTCATAGGGCTGCATGCAATTCTACTCAGAGAGCTTCATAAAATCTTGAGAGAAAAATCTTTTTTGAAAGGAAAACAACTCTGGGTGGTGCTTGAAAATTCAGAAGGCAGCTGGAAGCTTTGCCAATGACAACCGTAAGTAATAACATGGTATTAAATTTTATTTTCCATTTTTAAGACCGGATTTTTTAAAAACCAGCAGGTATGTAGAATTATATTTCTAACAGACATTCTGAAAAAAAAAGTAATAGTTTTGTTTGTCTTGGTTGATATGAAAATCTCGACCTTCAAGGGTAAGATTCTGATTCATTGAGAGATGTAATACAAATGGACAGAAAGCCTGAATGCCACATTTTGGGGTTTTAGTTATTTCCAAGGTTTTTGTTCTCTTTTTCCATCTTGCTGATTAGTGGGCAAAAATTATCTTCTAAATCTGAAAATCTGTTCTCACTTGAAGGTTGTACTGTCATTTTGAATGATCTAGCAGAGATAATAATACTAGAAATACATCACTTTCCTCCAAAAAAAACCTGAGACATGACAATGCCACCTTCACCTGGAAGTCGCTCTGGACAATGACCATCATCATTCAGTGAAAACTGTGTTCCGAGCCGTAGAACTCCCAAATGCTATTGACACAAGCCACTCTTCCGGTAGAACCTGCTGAATTTTCCAGGAGCACAATAAACTTCTGTATTCTCTCTGGGAAAAAGCAGACAGCAAATGCTCAAATTCTAAAAATAAAACCAGTCACATTAATACACACTGCAGCTGAACACTGTCCTTCCTGTGTCACAGGTCCTGGAAGCCAGGGCTTCTCACAACTGACACTTTGGGCCAAATTACTCTCTCCTTTGGCTCCTGTTTTGTGAGTCAAATTTATACACAATATAAAATTTATCATTTTAACCATTTTTAAGTGTTCAGTTCAGTGGCAGGACCTACATTCACCTTGCCACACAGCCATAGTGGGTGGATAATGGTTAGCCATCTCGGAACTTTCTCATCTTCTCAAAATGAAATTCCGTTCCCATTAAACACTAACTCCCCAACTCCCTTTCCACAGTCCCTGGCAAGCACTGCTTTTCTTTTTTAAAAATTTATAAGTATCCAAAACCTTGAGGCGAAAGTGAAGTGTGAAGGTGTGTGCGTGTGTGTAATGATAATGTCATTAAATCAAAAGGACCAGGAACTGGGTGTTTTCCTTCCCATGTGTGTGTTCCGTGGGGCTCAGGAGACCCGGCCCTGCTGTCACATCACCTGGCTTCGATTCTGCCCATTTGTCAACGCTGGGATGTGAGGCAGGTTGTCGAAAGTTCTACTGCCTCGGGTTTCTCCTCTGCAAGGCGGGGTTGATCATAGTGCCATCGTATAAGATTCTTGTGAGGATTAAACGGGCTAATAAACACTAAGTACTCGGACTGCTTCACACTCCATCAAGTCCAAGCTCCAAGCAATGATGAAAACCAGAGTCACTGCTGATTTAGGCCTAAAGTCTCCCAGCAACTCGGTTTGCTGATGTAGAAATAGACATTTAATCTTGCCATTCTCTCCTGGTTACAGTCTATCTCTAACTTGGAGAGCAAGATCCTCGCTCTGTGAATCTGGGTTTTGTTCTTGCATACCAGGGTCAGAAGGCGAGATGAATGGCAGACTTGGAAGTGAGTCTAATGCATGCTGCCCACTCTCAGTCAGACTCAGTGCTCTTGAATTGATGAGCTTTCTCTCGTCCTGCGGGTGCTAAAACACAAACTACAAACTTCACTGAGCTCACCTTCTTCTCTCTTCATGATATGAATCCCAAGCACCTGGTTCCTTTTCTCTACCTTCTAAATATTGCTTTTCCCTCCACCACATGACTTAAACAACTCAGTATAGGGCCTGACAGATACTGAGTTGGTAATCATTATCTAAGGTCAGATTTCACAGATTTGAATGCTGCCTCCACCACTTAGCTGCTTAGGTAACCTTAGGGTTATAATCATGGTTTCTGTTTCATATGATTATTGTAAGGAATAATGAGGTACTAAATGTTATGTGCTTGGCATGCAAATACCACCTCTCGTATCCACAGGAACGCAGAAGCCTTAGCAGGCCAGACAGGTGTCAGATGAGGTCAGAAAAAGACATCAAGGTTTCTCAAGGAAATGTCTGCAGGTGAACTAGAATGATGTACTTGTTCTGTGAACCAAATCGAATATTATTCTAGAAAGGAGGCTTCCAGAGTTTAAAAGAAATAGCTATCAGTAATTCTTTATTATTACCTAGGAGCTGTTCTAAGGATTTTGCAGATATTCAAATCTTCACATAGTCTACATAAGAGAAGGTATTATTATCCCCATTTTGCAGATGAGAAAACTGAGGCAGAGGGAGGCTAATGAACTTGTTCAAGGTCACAGAACTAGTAAATGACAGGACAGAATCCAGTTTGGTCATGTTCTTATCCACTATGTAACATTACCTCCATGCCAAAGAATTAACTGATGAGACCTGATGATGCAGTCATTATAGATAATGAAATAATCCTCATATCACATAGTACTGTTATGCTGCTATACATATTCTCAGATTCATGTATTATCTTAAAGGAAATTTACTCTTATGTGTTCTTATAGAGTGAGGCTAATCTTGTTTTCATGTAGAACATAAAATTAACTATAGTATTTGGTCAAAACTAAAATTAAATGTGTGAATGATATTAATGTTGTCATTACTATTGCTATTATTACTGCTTTGAATTTTAGTGATTAGAAAGTTGTTCTTAGCAAAGATTTAGCTTGATTTCTGCTCACTAGTTCAGGCTTGAAGGCCTAACAAATACCTATATGTGTTCATTGTTGGACAGACCTTCACATTTCAAATGAGTAAAACTGGTTAAATTTGGAAAGTCCACCATTTGAGACTGGCACCAAATTATAGCTTTAAGAGAAAGAAAAATACCTGATTGCTTGTTGCTTTCCAAATTCCTGATGTTTTCAATGTAGAAAGCTGTTCAAAAGAAAAGTGGGACTGAGGGGAGAAAAACCTTGAAAACTCCACAATATACCATCTGCGTCATTTGCTTTTCTAAATTGTTGTTCCTTGCCAGTGTCAATAAACTGCTTTAAGTAGTTTAGCATGTTTGGTTGGCTGTACCTATGCATAAAATAAACAACACATCTAGAATTCTCTTTTCAGCTGATGACGATGGGTGCTATGTAACTACCCTATATAACTCTTAATGAGGGAATAATTAAAGTTACTTTGCAGAGTTATCAAAAAAACAAACATGTTTTTCCCATGCCTGTGTCCATGACTAACTTCCCAATTGCTGTGTAAGAATTTTATATATAGGATGTCTTAAATTCCAATCTCACATTCCGAACAAGCATTTAAAAACCTGCACTCATCTTATCTGAAATGACATCAGAGTGATTAATTCTTTCACCCTTTTAGGACATGGTCAGCTGAGATTCAAAAATTAATCAAGAGTTCTCAAAGTCTGAAGAAAATGTGAGTGGTTGGATTAAGAAAAGATGTTTGCACTGAATGCTAACAGAAATGAGGTGCTATATGTGGTAACTCGTTAAAAAAATGTTGTGCACTGAGGTATTTACATGAATTTTCATTGAAATATCTCGTTAGTTATATTTTTAAATTACACAATTAAATTTTAAGAATAACAGGCAGTACATTGTGCAAGAGTTTGTCAGGAGAAACCTCAGGTGGTTTAGGAAGCACAAGCAAACTCATTTTTCAAATTATGCAATCTAGTATCAGAGGGATGGTTTTAATTTTGTTGCTTTTAAAGAGGAATAATAATAAACAGAAGACATTTGGGTTATCTTAAAAATAGATTTTTTTTTAAATGAAAAGACTTGCAGACATTAATTACTTTGTTGTGTGAGAATCTCTGATTCTTAAGACTGATCAAAAAAAAAGGGAAGGGATTTTTAATAAGTAGGTTTGGAACGCCAAGTTCATGGTGTCCTTCCAAGCTGGATAAATCAGGAAGAATGCTCTTTACCAAGAAAGAGATGGTCTTTTGGAAGAGAGAGTAATTAACCTAGATTCCTTCTACTAGGCATTGTGTCGGGTCACAGAAAAGGGACCCATTTCCATACATTTGGCCAGATTTTTGGCACCTGGTTAAAAAAGACTGAGCAACCATAAGGCTGACCTGAATTTTATTAAAATCAAGTGTTTGAAGCATACTCTTACAGCTGGAGTGGTGTGGATCGAGTCCTTTGAGATGAGCCTCAGTCTGTGCATGGTGTGGACAACTTTATTAATTTGTTTCATTGGAAAATTCATCTCTGTCTACCCATAGCCTCTCTCCTAACAATATTCTTTGAAAGATATCTAGCTCTCCCTAAAACATCCAGCAAAAAGAGGAAGAAGAAAACAAACCAAAAACATAATTTTACAAATCCTTGCCAAAAAAAAAAAAGAAAGAAAGAAAGCAAGCAAGCAGTGGAATTTTATACCAAGTCTTTGTCTTCTCTTATACCTAAACTTGATTAGGTGTGATGCCAATGATTAGGTAAAAATGAGTGATGATAAATGGTTGTTTTTAAACTGATTTAATGGAGGAAAGTGACTCAAAGCAATCCCACTGAAAAGCTGCTAACGGTTTCTGAGGAAGCCTGTGCTTTCCACCCATTCCCAAGGAATTTGAGGAGAGCCATCCATTTTTGCCAGTGGGTTAGCCAGAATTAAAACTAATAACCTTTTGGCCCAATGCCTTTGCTCCAACTGCTGGGAAGCACAGACTCCTGTTGTTTTGTATGGCCTGCGTCTTCCAGATACTCAGTTGGGGAAAAAGCAAAGTCTGCCCTCTGGCCTTGGGCAGTGGAACCCTGAGCACAGAAAGCAGTGCCTTGGGATTTCCCAGCAGCACCAAGTCCCACTACAGGTCAGTGACCTCAGAGGCTGACCTCTTTCTCCCAACCACAACACGCATGCATTGCTCAGTGTGATGCAGATACACCTCTCGGGCCTTTACTTCATTGATCAAGGCAGTTTTCTTTTCTTTCAACCTTTTTATTTTAAGTATTTCCAAATTACATAAGAGATAAAGACTAGTATAATAAAAATAGTCCCTATACCCTACATCCAGTTTTATCAGTTATTCATATTTCTCTCATACTTATCAATTTATTGATGTATTTTTACTGAACTATATACAAGTAAGGTGCAGACACTATGACATGTCAACTCCATGTACCTTAGGCATCTCCTGACACAAGGACACAACTACAGCACCATTATCATACACCCCCCAATTATTAAGTCCATTATTTAATAGGAAGTCTGTGTTAAATTTCCCCAGTATTTTCCAAATGACTTTTGTCGTATTTATTTGATTGGCATAGCAGTCAGGCATGGCTCATGCATTGCATTTGGTCATCTTTTAATCTAGTCTCTTTTAATCTAGAACAGATCTCCCACATTTCTTTTGTTTGTTTTTTTGTTCTCATGACAACTCTTCTAGGCTAATCTTATGGAATCTTCTGTGTGTGGATTCGCCTGGTTGACTTTTCATGGTTAGATTCAGGTGCTTTGGCAAGAACATTACATTGGTATTGTACATTTCTGAATGCTTTACACTAGGAAATGCATGATGTCAGACTGTTCCACCACCGGTGATCCTGTGGTTTGGTCATTTGGTTAAAGTGGTGGCCAGAATGGTCTCTCCATATCGGGGTACATTTCCTCCTTTGGGATTAATAACTAATCTGTCAGGGCAGAGAAGAGGGATACCTTGATTGTGTTCAATCTTTTCCCTAACAACCTTTCATCTTATATTTTCATAATCCATCAATGATTCTTGCCTATTACAATTATTACTTAGAGCTTACAAAGTGGTAATTTTTCCAAAACTATTATGTCTTCATTTACTAGCCAATATTCTATAAAGAAGAGGTATTCTTATTTTTCATCTTGCTCCTTCTCTATTATCATTATAAACTGGTTTTTAAAAATTCATTGTGTTACAATTCATTGCCACCATTGTTCTTTTTGATACTCGAAAGTTCTAACTTTGATTTGTAGAGCTGCTTCAAGAAGGTGCCTGTAGTTCTTTGATACGGTCCCTTAGTGTATGAGCACTTTGTTATTTTCTTATACTGCCCCGTCCCTTGTGTTTTCCGTGCTCTAGACCTGGGATTAGTTATTACTGTAACAAGCCATGCTTGTTAGTGTGGATGCTTCATAGTGTGGAATGTGTTTAGAAATCAATAGCTGAACATTAACTCTGCTCATTCCCATTGGGGTGTCATTATTTCTAACTACTTAAGCAGATAATGCGAGAATGCATATAAATTATGAGTTCATATTGATCCTAATTAAAAATGAAAGGTTGTAATGTTTTTAACTTTTTAAAATTTCATATTAATACATCTTTTCTCTTATAGTTCAAATATTAGCTCCTGATAATATTAACATATTTATTTATTTGCTTTATTTTACACTATGCATGAAAAGTTTCGTAATTACAATATCAATTTTACTGCAAATATTGAACATACTAAGCTTAAAAGTTCATTTAGGTTCTTTTTGTCCTTAGACTATACCCCACAAAGGAAATATAATTGCAAGAATTGTATTCAAAAGTTAGTTCAATTAGTTATTTTCTGTTTATGTTTATAATTTTTAAGTGCAATTTATTTTACACACAGTAAAATTCACCCTGGTGGAGTTCTGTGAGGTTTTACAATTGTGCACAGTCCTGTAGCCACACTACGATCCAGCTATGGACCACTCCCATCACCCCACTAAGTTTCCTCATTCTGCTTTCTATTCAACCCACTCCCCTAACACCCAGGCCCTGGAAGCCACTAATCTATCTTCTGTCCCTATGGACAGAACCTCTGGAAAAGGTTTAGTCCTTTCCAGAATGTCATATAAATAGAATCATACACTGGTGTCTCTGTCTGGCTTCTATCACTTAGTGCATTAGTATAGTGCAGCTTAATTCATGTCATGCAAATCAGCAGATCATTCCTTTTTATTGATGGGCAGCATTCCATTGTACTGATGTATCATAAATTTCAACAATCTATTCAGCGTTTGGACATTTGGCATGATTTTGAATACAACCTCTATAAACCTTTGTATAGACATGGATTTTCATTATTCTTAGGTAAATAGCTAAGAGTGGAATCGTGGATTTTTTATTTTAAGTATATTTTTAACTTTATAAGATACTGCCAAACTATTTTCCAAAGCGTGTCCATTTGCATTCTTACCAGCGATGTATGAGAATTCGAGTTTTAGTTGTTCCACACATCCTCATTGACACTATTGTCAAAGTTTCCTTCTCTCCCTCCCTTCCTTCCTTCCTCCCCCGCTTCCATCCTTCAATCCTTCCTTCTTTTGGCTATTATGATAGTTATGTAGTTGTATCTTATTGTGATTTTAACTTGCATTTCTCTAAAGATTAATGATAGCAAACATATTTTCATGTTTTATTTGCCATCTGTATACCTTCTTTGGTGAAGAATCTGTTCAAATAGCTTGCCCAATAGTTAACAATTAGATTATTTGATTTCTTACTATTGAGTTTTGAGAGTTATTTATATATTCTGGATACCTATCCTATATAAGTTATGTGTTTTGTAAATATTTTCTCCTACTGTATGTTTTATTTTTTAAACAGAGTTTTTAAGGAACAAAAGTTTTTAAGAAGGCCAATTAATCAATTCTTTAAACTTTTGTGATTTTTGTGTCTAAAGAGTCTTTGCCTAACCTAAAGTGACAAAGATTTTCTTCCAGATTTTCTCGCTTTAATTTTAGTTGTAGATTTTACATTTTTATGGATGATCCACTTTGAGGTGATATTTGTATATGCTAGAGGGTATTGGTCAAGATTCATTTTTTTGCATATAGATGTCGAACTTTTTTATCACCGTATGTTGACAAGAATATCCTTTTCAATAGGCTCTAGTTGTGGTTAAGGAGGTTATTTACATAAATGTACAGGTAGGACGAGGTCTGGGCAGGGCCAGCAGAGGCATGGGGAGAAGTAATGTTAAGGGGAAAAACCAGATGACAGACTGCAAGGGGCTCCACAGTGTGAATTTCCACCTGGAAAGCTATTAAACATGCAGATTCTCATGTCCATCCCAGACCCAAAATGAGAAACTCTGGGAGTGGGACCCAAAAACAGTGATGCTGCATTCCTTCCCAACCACCCTCCCTGCAGCATGTATTTAAAAATAAATACTTCACTGGTCTGAACTTTCAAATAATGTAGGAAGACCAACAAAGTTGTGCTCTTTTCCTGTGAGAATTATTTTAATGCTTTCTTAGTTTCCAAATATGTTCTAAAGAGTTTTTACTCTTATTTTGGTTGCCTGGGTTTTATAGGCTTTAAGAATATGCTCAGTCTCCTGATTGGGCAATAAGCATTAGGGGAACAGCATGTACAAAGGTCATGGGGCAGGGAAAATAACATAGAACATTAGAAGAACTGAGGAAGAGCAGACTGGGACCCACAGTGTGACTGACGTGTAAGATGGCTCTAAACAGGACTGAGACCAGGAAAAAGCTGTACCCCGCAAGGACCAGGTCTGACCCTAAGCAAATTTGTATTTTGCAAAGATTAATTTGGGTGCTTTGTGAACTAAATGGTAGTCTCAATGGGCCTAGAAGGGAAACCAGTCTGCAGGCTGTCACAGTCAAGATGAGCAATGATGGGGACTTGCTGAATGGATGCCCCAGCCCTTAAATGCTGAGATGTGAGATCTCTTCCAGGTAGGATGGTAAACGAGGCCTTATGGGAATAGACTGATAAAACAGCACAAGGGAGACTAGCCAGCAACTAGATTGGAACATATACCTGAGAATGAGACATACACAAATCGTTGACCTTCCCTGGAGCCGTGTCAAATGTTCCCAGCCCCGCATCCTGGAAATTCCAGCCCGGTACGTCTGTCCACAGTGAGACTGAAGAGCTGCACTGTTCACGTGCTCTCATGTGACTTTGCCACTCGTCCAGGTTTGGGGACTCCTGAAGTAGACAGAGCTTGGCATGGGTGCGAATGAGGCTGAAAGGGTGACTGGTGACTAAATCGGCACTCCTAATGCTGAGGGACGAGAGCACTACCGAATCGGGGGAAGGGCTTCTAGGGGAAGGGTCTGGCAGGAGGAGAAGGGTGTAGAGGTTGTTATTCCATGCCTCTGAGTAGAGTGGGAAGTCTACAACGTTTTGTAGACTAAAGCCCGTGGGTTTGTCCTGGGGGATGACTACATTATCTGAACTTTGGAAACAGTTTGCAAAAAGGTCTGAACCACAGAAACAAAGCAGGCAGTTGTGTTTAGATGATCCTCCATACCAGCTGCCATGCGTGAAGTTCTCCTGGAGTGTTGTCCCAGCAACCAGCAAGCTAGAAACAGAGCCTCCAGCATTAGGAGATGCAGGAAGGACCTCCTGCCCTGGCACCTCAAAGTGCCAGTATCCTTCCTTTTAGATAAACACCTTCAGAGTTTTGGGAAACTCATTAATGACATGATCGTATGGGTAATTTATATAGTCTAGCATTTAGTCAGGTAATCTTTGGTCACATAGTAAATTATGAAGGGCTTTTTAGTCTTGACTTAACACAAGGTCCCAGATGATAAGTTTGCAAGGTGGGTACTGATGGGAGCAGAGGCAGAGAAGAAGGGAAGCGAGTGTGGGAGACAGTGTTGGTTTCTGGGCCTTACTGGAGTGACACCGAAGGGAGGAAGGCAGGCAGGAAGTAGAGACCAGGGTTAGAGACAGGGGGCCGAAGGGACAGTGGTGTCTGAAAATAAACTGTACAAGTTCTTCTGTGGACTTGCCCAGCCTGACTATAAGCAGAGGAGTGTATGGTTTGTTCCTTGGTTTCACAGCAAATTCAGGTTTCCTGGTGCCTGAAGCTTATCCAATTTTGGAGTCCTTCTTTGAGAAAAAGAATAAAAACTATGAAAAGATTTGATATGGAAGTGAATACTATTCTATAAGGAGATGGGCAAGCACAACAAATGACAAAATTTGAAAATGCAATAATTGCCACATTACAAACTCCAAGAAGTTATTATATATATTTTAATTAATTAACTTCATGACATACCTCTAAAATATTTTTTCCTACATTTTTTATCTGTATACACTTAAATCATCTCTTCCTATGACACTGCTTTTATTATACTGATTTTTATTGAGAGAAAAGAAAGATAATATTTTCTCCAGCATGGATGATCAATATTCGTTTTTTATTATTGTTTTATTACATTCAGCTTCACAACTTGCTAATGATATTGTTACATACAGTTGATCCTTGAACAACCTGGGGGTTCAGGGTGCTGATACACCCTAGTAGAAAATCTACATGCAACTTTTTAAAAATTTTTATTTATTTTAATTAGTTTCAAGTATATAGTACATTGATTAGACATCTATATAGTTCATAAAACAATCCGCCCAGTTGCTCCTTCCCTCCCCTAGCCCTCCACCTAGCCATCATATTAATGCTGACTGCATTCCCTCTGCCATGCTCCCCATCCCCGTGACCATCCATCAGCTACTAAGTTGTACTTCTTTAACCCTTCACCCCATTCTCCTAGCCCCCAAACCTCCCTCCTTTTGACTCTCCCAAAACTTAGTAGTCCCTCAGTATCTGTGGGAGATTGCTTCCAGGACCCCTGCAGATACCGAAATCCAGGACACTCTCAAGTCCCCTACATAAAATGGCATAGATTAATGCATACAGTAGGCTCTCTGCATCCATGGAATCCATGGGTCGCAAACAGTACAGGTATTTGTTGAAAAAAAAAACCTATGTATAAGGGGACCCAAGCTGCTCAAACTCATTTTGTTCAAGGGTCAACTGTAAATATTGAAGATTTTTGTTAAATTTGGAAAAATCTTTATTGAGTCTCTTTCACATGAGAACTGTAGATTTTAAGTTCACAGAAGTCCTATCAAGATCTGAGCAATTTTCAAGTCCAGAGATGTGAGGTCGAAAGGCCAGGGATGTTTGGCAAATGTATAGATATCTGAATGGGTTAGCGCTATTCATCAGGATTTGTAACTAAAAAGAGATTTTGGACCATCTGACTGAATGCTAATGCATTGATCTGAGGTAGGTTTTAAAAATATACAGTTTTATCTACTCATTACAGAGTTAACGGGTTTTGATGACTCTGGCCCTTTCTTTTTGCTGTGCTGTGTTACCAGGCCAAATAACCTAGCTGTGATGGAAACTGGTTTCAAATTACTTGCAGATGGCTGGAGGCAGATGAAAGCCGCTGTGGAGGTGTTCCTCGTTTTCCTCTCTGGTCCCCAGACTGCAGGGCCATGTGCTGACACTTGGATGCTTGTTTTACAATATCATTTGACAAGTGGGATTTATGTGTCAAAATTTCAGCTAAAGCCAAGAAAATGTCAGAGTAAGCAAAGAGCAGCAGCATGAGAAAGCGGGGAGGGGGCTGCTTTTGGAACCGGGGAGTGGGCGAGCTGGACTGTGCCAAGTCCTCACGGTACCAGGCGCACAGGGAAATGAACCCGGCCGCCAAATGCCGGAAATTTCTTCGGTGCGTTTTTGCTCAGTTGCCCTCAGTGCCTTTATCATCAGGGAAACAATGTAATAAAAACGAGACCTTTTCCCCGAACGCATTAATAAAGATAACGTATTGGTTCAGGTCCAAAACCACTGGAGCCACATTTAATTTGCTGTGCTTATTGTTTGGGGATCTGGTACGCAGAGGTGCTCGGGCCACAGCAGCATCGCTGGGAGCCCTGACAGGACGTACAAAAGGAGATGCCTGTTCTTTCTTGGAATCTTCAAAATGCCCTGGGTATTAAATATTCTTAAATCTTCATAAACTTGGTGAGCTTTCCCAAAGTTTTCATCTTGTGACTATTTTTAAAAGGTGAAACATATACTAACACACACACATAAAATCCCTAAATTCTACCAAAAAACTCTTAGAGTTCACCGTTAATTCCTATGTAAGATAACTTTCCCTATTTTTTTTTTTTATTTTTGGTATAGGGGAGGGAGAGAAGGCAAAAGATTGAATACGTAAGTTACCCCAAGCCCCATGCATTGCTTACCATATTAAGAGCATGTGTGCCTTACTTCATAAACTATCAGATGACATGCACCTTTATTTAGACTCAAAGAAAAATAATGAGTTATGCAAAGTTATTTCTGACGCAGAGCAAAATAGCTTTGCAAAAAGGCACCTTTCATGGGGGTCGGCCCAGCGTGGCTCAGTGGCTGTCGTCCATTAGCTCCAAACAAACTCAGGAAATAAGTACAGCTATGGACACCATGTCATGTGCCAAGTATAAGAAGTAGGTCATGAACGAGTCATGATAAAACATTATGGTAAATGCTGCCTTCTCCCCATTCCATCCCTCTCTGTGGATTAAGGGCTTCCAAGTTCAGGATCAACTACCTAGGGATACCTTGAAAGTCTGAGGGTGTATCTTCCCCAAATTTATGAAAGAACATTGCAATGGCCATCAGCCTGGGGTTTGGGAATAGCTAAAGTGAAAATGCTGAGTTTTAACCAAAGTACATAGAGTCTCCTTCCCCTAATATATGGGTTTTTTGTTTAATGACATCGTAGGTGTAACCTAGATATAAGTCAAGAAGCACTCAAATGACATTTATGTATATTTGATAAGGAAGGACAGATGCTGAGATATGTCATACATTTGTACGTTCTCTCAACCTTCCTATATGAAATGCAGAGTATGTTTTCTGCTAGGACCCTGGGCCATCAGTGTCCATTTTTCTGATGTGCAGATGGCTAAGTAATTTCTCCCAGAGGAAATAGTATTCCTGAGGGAAATTTCATGCATGTGCAGTTGCTGCTCAGTTAAAATAAATTCTGGGAAACATACCTGGAGTTCATAGGTATCAGAAGTGCCTTAAAAAGTGACCCCAAAGCCGACTTGTTGATTTAGAAATTTTTGGAATAAAACTACTAGAATCTTGGAAAACTCCCACTCCGTATGTTGTCAGTAGGTTAAGGATGTGCTGTTAACTGCTGAGAATTGGCATTTTCCTGCAGGCGGAACTGGAGGAATTGCCCCCTAGGAGACTGTACAGGAACACAATGCACAAACCTGAAGCGCACCAGCATGTTTTTTTCTCTGAGCTCTAGAAAGATGGTCCATTACTAAATAAAGACATTAATTTTACTGGCTTACACAGACTTCTTAAATGTGTGTGTGTGTGTGTGTGTGTGTGTGTGTGTGTGTGTGTAAAACTGAGAGAATAGACCAAGACATTCAATTAGAAAGTGAAAAGAGGGAAAGAGGAAGACTTAGCTTCTCCCAGAGAAATAGTTATTTTTAATGTCTCCATGCCATAAGTAGGGAAAGAGGATGTGGGTGGAATGGAGAAAGCATAGGCATTGGTATCTAAATAGTGCCATACGTTTTAAGAGAGGGTAAAAGAAAGTAAGGTAGGTGACAACGTATTTATTTGGATGTGGGAAGGTGAAAGTTGAAGGAGTTTATGTCAATGGGTCCTTTTTGGTGTCCTAGGAGATGGGATCACCTCTACAGTCATAAAGAATGAAGAAGCTGATTTGAGAGCTCTGATGTCGCTGACATATGGGAAGTAGGAAAGATTAATGAGCTGTAATGAGGGCCCAAGTGAAGTTGCAAGGGACAAGTACACACTAGTGGCTGTTACAATTTTGTTATTTTCTTCAGCTGAACTCAGCAGGTCAGGAACAGAGAGAATGAATCTGATGGGATTAAGAGAGTGTTGTGAATTGTTGTACCCAACACTTGAAAATCATGGGCATGAGGGACTCAAAGATGTTGGCAAGGATGTGGTTGAAATTGCTGACTATGGGGTCCAAGATGGAGAAAATTAAAGTCGAGAGACGTTCAGGAGGGTAGGAGGGCATGGTGGGACTGGAAACTTCACAGAATAGATGTAACTAGTGTGAGACATGGAAGCATCAGAGATAGAAATTAGAGTGAAATTTACTGACACAGCAGTTCCTGGTAGTGGCAATATCTGTGGGCTAGGGAGTGGCCTGGCATGTAGGAATGGAGGATAAGGTCAAGGAACCACAAGGCTGGGAAGATGGCTGAGTCAATACGTATATCATCTCATCTAGGATGATGTGAAGACTGGTTGAAGAAAAAACTCTACATACAATATGAACAACTTAGCTCCTGAACAGTTTTGCCCTCTTTGATTTTCTGTGAGAGTGTCACTAAAATGCTGGTTGATCGTGCTTTTAAAGAAGACTGAGAGTCAAAGTCCTGCTAGATTGACCATCAGACGGTGTCCTGGAGGCATCCTGGGACAGCATGGACCTGGCACTGGAACTGCAGAGTCCTGCTGTGGTTCTGCTGTTGACTGATTTGTCTAACTCTGACTAAATAACCTCTCTGGGCCCCTTATCTATAAAATGAGAGGTTTGGCTTCTGTGGTTTCCCAGGAATTTTCTGGCTCTAAATCACATTCAGTTTCAGTGGAATATTTGTTTCTAACCTCTCCCAAGTTGCTATTGAGTTTGCCTAATTGCTACCTCTTCTCCACTGATTTCATTCTGCCCACCTCACCCTCATATGACTCCTTCTTTCCACTCAGAGATAACAGTCCCAATTAGCTCAGGATAATTTTCCCAACTGCCAAAACTATTTCCAAAATGCAAAGTTGTGGTTGCTGATTCACACACTGCTTGAGAAACACTGTTTCTTTCGGACTGGTTTCACATATGGTGCCATTACAACCAGAGACCAAGTCATTGGTGAAAAGCTGAGGTAACCAGCGAAAATGGCCACTTGAGATGTTACTGTGAGACTCAAAGAGGTAAGAATGATAAAGCTGTCAAATCACCAACATCATCATCCACTACTAAAAAATGGAAAGTTACTTAAATATGTGTGGCCTCTGCCCTTTGGTACCTTATAATTGAAAACATTACAGCTTAATGTCAAACATGTAAACACGAAAAACACCATGCAAACATCATCTTGTCGAGTGGATAAATAAATTCATGATTTCAGAGCCAACAGATACTCCCAAAGGGCCCCCGTTGAGACCTCAGGTTTCATTGGAAACGTACATTTGGAGTTCATAAGTGTAAGGCCAACACCATGGGTATGAATGAGACGACAAGCAGAAAGAGTGTAGGGTGCGACGACAAGCATTCTCGGCACAGTGCCTGAAGAGGCTCCTCCTTTTACAGGGCTGGATGACAAGAGAAAGCAACAAAAACACAGAAAGAGTTGATGAGAGAGAGAACTAGGTCAGTAAAGTTTCACAGTATCAAAGAAAGCATAGTTCTGAGGAGAAGAGGCTGGTTTACAGAGGAAAATGACATACATCAGTCAAAGATGATAAGGACTGAAATAGGTTATTGGATTTGCCTGTTAGGAGGTGATTAACAACTTTCTCATCAGAGTTTCCATGGAATTATGGGTCAAGATCCAGATACTATGTTTGAATAGTGAATGATTGGAGTAAAAGTGATGTTTCTAAGACCAGACCGTTCTTTCAGAAAGATCGACAACAAAATTTGATACTCAAGGGAGAAATTTGGGGGAAGAAGAAAGACATGATTGGTAGTTAAAACAAAAGGGGAGAATTGATTGGAAGTGAGGACATTGAAGATGCATAAAAGAAGGAGAGTACAATGGATGAAGCAGGAAGCGGGTGAGAGAGAGGAGATCGTGATCACAGGTGAAGGAGGCGGAGGAAGAAGGTGAGAGATTTTGAGGTTGAAGGGATAGATGATGTCGGCACAGAGACAGATATAAAACTGGCCAGTAACTGATATTTTATGTCGAGTTTCTTGAAAATTTTGAAACATGAGAAGAGGGGAGAAGAAGCAGAGTGACATGATCCAAGAGAGAGACTTAGAAAATTCTAGAAGCAGAAGAATCACAACAAGTCATTGGGCCAACTTCCACATATGCCCAAAGGTGGGATTGAAGATATTGCTTCACCGAACAGGCAACAATTTTCTAGAAAGCAAGAAATGGTTGGTGTAAAGCTTGATTACTTGACTTCTTATTACCACTGACCCTGTTTCTACTGCTAACACATTGGAGGAACAAGGTGAAAAAGACATTGCTGATCCAAGGAATGTGTGACCCACTGCTCTGAGGGTAGATATTTGACAACTCAGAGCGCTTCTGATGTGACACACAATCATTACTCTCGCTAAAAACTTTTCATCAGCTAGAGAATTTCACCTACTGATATCACCCATTTTGTAAATTTACTCTAACATTTGGCTGACTTGAGCCCTATATTGGGAAAGATATACAGGTCCATAATCCCTTCTTGAAACAGCATCTGAGAATAGGTCTGCCTCCTCTACTGAGTTTCACGCATTATACTAGTGGTCATCAAAGTTTATCCTCAGATATCTACTGAAAGATTTTGAAGAAAAAACAATATAGTCTCATACAAATTTTTTAAGTTCACATCTAATATTTTCACCAAAACTTTAAATAGTTGTAAAGGATATAATTTTCCAGTGTGTTATAAATAAATAACATTTAAAAGTAAAACAATTATTTTATCTTAAAAATACTAATGGCATCAAAATACTATACAGATTATTTTAAAAAACAAATTTTTATTGAAGTCTAACATTCATTCAAAAATGTAGATAAGTTTTAAGTATACATGTCATTCGTTTTCAGAGTTAACATACCCATGTAACTAGGAAACAGATAGATCAAGGAATTCCCCTTTGTTCCTTCCAAAGTCATTCCCCTGCCCCAAAAGTAACCATTACTGTGACTTTAGTATCATAGATTAGTTTTCCTATTTTAAAACTTTATATAAATAATAGAAGTATTCAGTAGGTGTTCTTTTAAGTATGGCTTCTTTTGCTCAGCATTATCTTTGTGAGACTTATTGTTGGGTGTAGTAATACTTCATTCTCATTGTTGCATTTCATTCTGTGGCAGGAAAATATCACAATTGATTTATTTATGATGCCATTTTTGAACATTTGGATTCTTTCCAATCTTGGCTACTATGAGTAGCGCTACTATAAATATTTTCGTGCATGCCTTTCTGTGAACTATGTAAACATTTATGTTGGGTATATATCTAACAGTGGAATTGTTGGGTCATAGGGTCATACAGTCAGCTTTATGAGGTACTGCAAAACATTTTCTCAGGGTGTTTGTATCAAATTGTATTTTTACTAGAAGTGTTTGATGATTTTAGTTCTTCACATCATTTGGTAGTTTCTCTTTTTCATTTTATCTATTCTGATAGGATGGAATTTGAGCACTTTTTCAAATATTTTTGGTCATTTTGATATCTTTTTTTGTGAAGTGTGTATTCAAGTTTCTACCCATTTTTCTTTTGAGTTTGTCTTTTTTCTGACTGATTTGTAGATGTTCTTCATATGTTCTCTGTGTAAGTCCTTTGTTTGATGTACATGTTGTAAATATTCTTTCACTTGTTGGATTTCATTTTACTCTACAAGTGGTGTCTTTTTATATAAAAGTTCTTAATTTTAATGTAGACCAATTTCCAATTATTTCCATTTATGGTTATTACTTTTATAAGAAAGTTTTGCTTATCCAACATCATGAAAATATTCTTGCAAGTTTTCTCCTCGAAGCTTTATTGGTTTAGCATTCACATTTTGGTATCATAGTCTCCCTTTATTTATGGTTTCTCTTTCTGTGGTTTCAGTTACCCATGGTTCGACTACAGTCCAAAAATATTAAATGGGAAATTTCAGAAATTTTAAATTGCGCACCATTCTGAGTAGTGTAATGAAATCTTGTGCCATCTTGCTGTGTTCCTCTCGGGACATGAGTCATCCCTTCATCCATTAGCCACTTAGAAGGGGTCTTGGTAATTAGATAAACTGTCATGGCATCTGTGCTGTGTTCAAGTAACCTTTATCATCAAAACGTCAATACGTTCTCATAACTTTTATTACAGTATATTATTATAATGTTATTATAATAATATATTATTACAGTATATTATTATACTTGTTCTATTTTATTAGTAGTTGTTAATCTTTTATTGTGCCTAATTTATAAATGAAACTATTATAAGTATGCATGTATAGGAAATAGACTCTATAAAAATATGATTTCAGTATCCACAGTTTCAGATGTGCACTGAGGATCTTGGAACATATTCCCTATAGATAAGGGGGGACTACTGTATATGGTTACTATTGTATTATCTAATTGATTAGGCAAAAATGGGTTTAAATTGATTCTTGTGTATGGTGTAAGGTAGAAGTAATATTAATTTCCCCCTCTATACAATTGACTCAACAATATTTAACAAAAATGACTTTATTGCCACATAATACTGCAAGGACATCTTTGTCATAAATTAGGTGACCTTATATGTATGTCTGTGTTTTTGTATGTTATTCAGTTTCATTAGTCTATTTTCCCCTTTTTTTGTGTAGATACTATACTATCTTAATCGCTATAGATTTATAATGTGATCTAGTGGTATAGATTCCCCACATTTACTATTCTTTTTAAATATTTCTTTGACAATTCTTGACCCTCTCTATTTATATATAAAATTTAGAATCTGCTTGTCAATATACAGACACACATAAACACACACATACACACAAAGCTTGGATATTGATTAAGATTATATTGATATATATTGTGATATATATTATGTATTAGATTAATTTGAACATTTATTTTCAATATTGAGTCTTCCAAGTCATAAATATAGTATGTTCATCATTTAATACATCTTGTTCAAATTTTCTCAGTAATGTTTTGTAGTTTTCGGTTAAATTTATAACTAATAAATTGTATTCTTTTAAAATTTATTATTATTGTTTAAATATAAAAACACATTTAATTTTTATATATTATTCTTGTTTGTAGCAGCCCTGTAAAATGCTTTACTTATTAATTGTAATTAATTAATTTTAATTATTATAATTAATAAATTTAAATTTGGAAGGTTCTATGCCTGCAATCTTGTCATCTTCTAAAGGTTCTTTTCCTTTCCACCTATTAAAACTCTTTATTTTTCTTGTCTTATTAAAATAGAGAAGACCTCAAATTTAGTGTTAAACAGAAAAGGTAATAGTGATAAGGTGACTTATTCTGATATCATGGAGACAGCTGTCAATATGTAATAACTAACTATGAGTTTTTGTAAGTACCCTTTATCAGATAAAGATATTTTTGTAATTATCCTTTCTATCTTGGTTTGCTAAGCCTTTTTTGAAATCATGAATTAGTATCAAATTCTATTAAATATTTTCAGCATTTATTGAGATAATTATATAATTTCTTCCCTTATTTGGCTAATGGGTTAATTACATAATCATTATATATGTATATGTGTGTGAGTATGATATGTATCTAGATCTAATTTGCTAATATTTTCATTGATTTTAAAAATTCATGTTCTTAGGAGAACATCTTTTTGCCTAGAGTGCAGGTTTCTATGATGTTTATCAATGGTCCTCTTTGGAAATTTGGTCCAAACTTCTTTGTCTCTTCAGCCCTCTGAGACTGCTGAAAACACCACTCTGCATCGCAGAAACTTTTTGCTTAGTTCCATAGCATTTTTCCCTAAGCAGATTAATATTCCGCAAATTCCTCTGAGGGACACACTAAGTATTGGATTTATTTCTTTGTATTTTCTCTCTCTGAGACATTAGGTTCCTTGTGTCCTAGCTGCTTAGGCATCCCTAACTATAATTTTTGTCTTACAAACTCATGGAATTGCCTGAAGCTCTGCTGCCTTCTGTGCCTCTTCACCATGATGCTCTACTTGAGTTTCAGCCTCTTGTCCAGGGCTAATCAGCAAATGCTTCAATTTAAAATTTATTTCAAAGGCCAGCTCACCTTTCTTTTTCCTCTCTGAGCTATTGGCCCATCAAGTTTTGGTTAGCCTAGTAGATGTGTGAGACCCTCAAGAGAATTCTTGTTTGTATTTTATCCAGCTTTCTCAGTTGCTTCATCAGAAGCAGGGTCTGCTGATAGTGACTCCACCTTGGCCCAACATAATAAAGATTTGATAAATGCTATTATCCATTTTTTAAAAGTTCTATAATGTTGGAAATTTTACATTGTTCCTCGAAATGATCTATTTATATACTTTCATTCTACTTTCTCCATCAGTCTCCTGTGTAATAGAGGATATCTGCGAAATGTAATTTTTGATTTAAATGTCTATTGATCACCATATATTTTTTCTTAAACAAAATGAGCATATAATTTTTAAAAAATTTAATTTCCTGTGATCAATGATTTCTAGTTCTTTAACTTTCTAATTCAATGGTTCTTACTTTTGTCTGCATTTTATATTACTTAGGGAGCTTTAAAATTTTCTCATATGTAGATCCTACCCCTAGAGATTCTTATTTATTGGTCTTGGGTGCAGCTTTGGCATTAAGATATTTTCAGATCTCTCCAAGTAGTTATAATGTGCAGCCACTGTTGGTAACCATTGCTCCAAAGGTAAAAAACAAAAAACAAAAACAAACAAACAAACAAAAACCTGCCTCTGGTTTGAGTAACCATTGCAATTTACTAACACACAACTGATCACGATAAATTAAATACATTATAAATTCTGATGAATGAGAGTCCATAAACATCAGTATTTCAAATTGTACCTTTGTTTGTCTCTTCAAAAATTTTCATACTTCATGATAATACATCAATACAAATAAGAGGTATATCTTTCTTTCTAGATGGGTAAGATATACTTTTTTTTTCTTTAAGGTTAATAGGGCATTTGTGAAAGGGGAGGTGAGAAGAAGTAACCTCAACCAAAGGCACATTCTCAGGCAGATCAATATTAGGAAGAAATACAGATGCAACTCAAGGGTCAAGAACTTGATGTCTTAAAGCTATCCTTGCCTCTGTACCCCTAGGAAATCTTCATGTATTCTGCAATTTAGGTAAGTGTACGTACCACTTTGAAAACCACTACTCTGTAGTATGCCAGATAAGGTTCCTTTTCTCCTCAAAATTCATTCCCCACCCTTCTCCACCCTGCTCTCAGCCTCTGGAGGCTAATCTAGAATGGACTATACCATCAGCCTTTCTTGCCCTCTTGCTTCTGGTTAGGCTTGTTCAAGGAATTAGGAAGGAGAGAGATCAGGGTGTTTATCTTCCAGGTTCTTTTTCAAAGCAGGATTTTCAAGGGAAGGCTGACTCCTTTGATTCAAGGTCACAGTTCCTCTTAGGTGGCCATCTCTCTCTATGACTTTCTTCTTTCAGTTTTTGGTGGTTACTCACCCCTCTTGTCCTGTTGGCCCTAGAGAAGGTAACAGCCCCAGGGTATTTCACAATTCTTTGTTATTTCTCTACACCATTGGAAAAGAGTCCCTGTATTAAGTCCTCCTTAAATTATCTTAACTTGAGCACACTTTCCTGATATATACAGGAACAGAGGAGCACTCTGTGTGACTCAGTGGCTTACCCAGAGGTTGACTGGATCAGGAGTGATACAGAACAGTTCTTCTAGTTCCTTGTCTTCTCTAATTAGAAAGCACAATAGCTATTCTTGAACCAAACCTCAACAGACAAACTTAGTATTATGGCTCTGTCAATATACAGATCCAGAGAGTGAATGCTTCAGCTGACATCATTTAAAACTAATACAATGAGAACATGAATATTCTATTCTGGATCCTTTCCTGCCCACATCTTTATGCTTGGCAAAGGAGGGATAATTTGACAGACAAACACCAAAGGAAGAATGTCAAACATATACAATACGTACATTCTTCCATCACTTTTCCCCATTTACCCCTTATTTATATATAATTATATCTTCTGTTGTTAGCAAATTGTTTCTTGGATGTCAGCCTCCTCTTCTTAGCTAGACTAAGTTTCATGGGTATATAACCACATACTTATTTTTCTTCGCAGCTGTAGCCTGAATATTTTCTACTCAGCTCTCTTCCATTTCACCCATATTTTGCATGTTCAATCTGGTGTCAAGCTCATCTATTGTGTTAATTTTAATTGTTGGCATTTTTTATTCATTCATTCAACAATAATATTTATTGAGACTCCATGCTATGCATTGGATGAGTTGTGGGATACAGAAAGGAACAGAGGACCCTGACTAATTTTAATTATATAAGTGTATTATAATGATTGATTTTAAAAGATTTAGTTGTTTAAAAAAGATTATCTGCCTGTATTCATCTTTCACAAAACTCCAACTACCATCACTGTGACTGTCAGAGTGCTTGGTTGGAGACAATACAAACCAACTCTGGGCAACTTAAGTAGAAAGGGAATCTATTAGGACAATACCTTATAGATTAGAAACTCAACCAAAGATCTGGAAAATCAGGTTTAGAAAATAGGCAGAGACTTAAGGAGGCTAGCAGGGGCAGATGAGAATGTAGGCAGAACACACATGGATAACACGGTGCTGTCACAGCGCTGTGACAGATGCCTGCCTTCATCACTGGACTCGTAACCCTGATATCTCTCTGGAGACTGGAGATCAGAGGCTAGCACTTCCCCTGCCTCTGGCAGGTGTTGTCAACAGTCTCAGCCCTTTGTGCCACACTCACTCAAGCCCCTGAGACCCCGTGGTGATCATCTGTGGAGATGAGTGTAGGTCTCTGCCAATTGCTAAGGGTCTGGGCAAATGAAGGTGTTCAGGGCTTCTGAGAGGTGGCACTCTACCCCAGTTGAGACCCACACACTGGAAGATTTCCCCAACATAGGAAGGAGGCCCAAAAATGCTCAAAACTCTACTCTAACATAACGAAGTTGGCAGCCAACGCTGATGATGGTATTATGCGTGGATAAACTACTTAGGAAATGCTGAATATTTCAGACAGTCATGAAGCCGTCATATTTATTAGGATAAATACTAATGAATTTCCCAGGAATCGGGCTATTCAGGGCAGAGTTTGTCATTGTTATTTCACTCAAATATTTGTAAGAACAAAAGAGATCAGGGTTAATTCATTCATTCATTACCATAAATATTTATTGACCACATGTTAAGTGCAAAGTGGTGGGAGGTAATAAAAATGTAGCTGCCCCATCTGCCATTCTAGCATCAGCTTCTCACCTAGTGCTGTCAGTCTCGAAGTTACAAGGATCTCACTTTACTAAAATTTAACCCAATCTCTACCTAACTCATGCCATCCAACCCCCCACCTCCACTCCTTAGTGCTTCTCGTGGTGAAGACAGACTAAGAAAAGGAAGTTAATTGGATGGCAAAATGCAGAAAATGACTCAGTGTTAGAAAATTTACTATTAAAATTTTGGGTAAAAAGCAACAGATAAATCCGAGAGCATCCTGGGAATGAAGATAATTATATAAAAGAAGAGGAGATACAACGACTAAGCAAAAAATTTGAAAGTCATCTTCAATGTTCCTTGTCCCCTATATCCAACATCGGCTCTATGCCAAAATCTTAGATCATTCCATACGAATATGACTGCTGCAGCTGCCAACCATGGAGCAGCTTACTCTGTACCATGCACTGCACTAGGCGCTCCCTATTCATTATTTCGCTTGGTCTTTAAAACAATCCTATGATGTAGCTAGTTATTATTATTTCACTTTATAAATTAGCACACTGACTCTCATTGAGGATAAGTAGCTTACTTAGTCACACATCCAGTAAATAACAGAGCTAGGAGTCAAACTCAGCTTTACCTGACTCAGAGCTTAGCTCTCAACCACTGCTCTACACAGCTTTTCACTTAAAAAGTGAAAAGGAAAGTTTAATGGATATACAAGTCTGGGAGATAGTTCCTGAACTTGAAATAGACAGATCTGCAGATCGCCCTGGGGTCTGGTTCGATAGGAAGTGGTTGAGGCATTTTGTTTTATTTTTGAATTTGGCGTATATGAGCTTGCTCATCTGAATAATGTTGATGATGTTATTTTTGGCCATTAACTGGTGGTTAAGCACACAACAATTAAGAGTTTTATTGTGGTGAGTCCTGACTGTTATTTTAGACATCCTTATGCTACTACCTGAGCGTGGTGAAGACACAGCATAGAGATTTTTGTGACTGCCTGTGGCTAGCCACAGAATGAACGAGGTAAACAATAAGCAAGCAGGCCCCTGATTCTTTCTTTTAAGACTGCCTTTGCTATAGACTCACACTCCCCAGTCTTTTTACCATATACCTATTACTGTTTTATTTGCAAGAATCTTCTAAAAATGAAAGGAATACTGAGTCTTGGACTTGACTTTATAGAACACCGCACGTGCCAAAGCCATTCCAAATCTTACCTCACTGCAAAATGTTTTTGTGGCTGGTTTTATTTTTCATGTCTCTCCCTTATTTTAGGTCATTATAACACATTTTATAGGTCAGTGTCAAACAGCGAGACTTCACCAGTATGGGGACTAATCCTGGAAGTCATGCCAGAACCCACAATTGTAATCCACTAAATTCATGGAAATACAACATTACAGCTGGGGTTTTACGTATGTGGAAATCGTGAAAACTCTCAAACTCAAATCCCGGCCGCAACCCACAGAGAAAATGAGAACTGCCCTCTATCCTGTAAGTGGCCAGCCTGCATGCCGTTAACGACCCCATTTGTGGGGTGGGAGACCCCTGCTAGTTCACATTTCAATAAACCATAAACTTTTACATGCACACTAAACACCAGAGGGCTTGCAATCATTTCTCTATTATCTAGATCCATTGAATATGCATTTATGCCATCAGAGATCAAAGAGCAAGACATAATGCTGCGCCTTTAAAAACCTTACATTTTGATCCAATCAATACCTCCTATGTCCCCAGGAGTGTAGCAACATAGAAAATAAAGTTTTCTAGTCCCATTTGAGCTCCCTGGATATTCTATTTTACAGCCATGGTTTTCACTTGCATACAATCCTCACGTCTTTTTTTGCTAAGCAGAGCCAGCAGGGGCAAAACTGTAAAGAGGTGGCTTTCAACTTCGGCTGCATGATAGAATCATCTGGAAAGTTTTTAAGAATCCTGATGCTTAGGTTGCACCCAGACCAATCACATCAGAATCCTAGAGGTGGAACACAAGCTTTTATAATTTTTAGCTCTTCCCAAGCGGGTGTACACTCGGGCTGAGAACCTTGCTGTCATGTGTGCCCTTGTTCTTTCTCGCCTCACTTTCTGTCCCTCTTCACTTTACTCTGCATCACATCCTGCCCTCTCTTAAATTCCCTAGACTCCAAAACGATTTTTTCCTCTAAAGGAACATGGCCTCCTAAGAGGAAGAAAACATCTCAAATGGAATGTCTGATATCCAGTGCTATGGCAGTCTGCTATCGGAGACATTGTGGGATGGATTTTATATTTCTACTCCACCTCAAAGCACTTCATGAAATAAATGGCCTGTTCCAACTATTTCAAGAAAATTCACTTTCTGTGAATACCCAAGGGCTGTGAACAAGGGCAGCATTTCTTAAGATGTGGGCCAAGTCGCCTGGACTCCAACTCCAGATCACCCGAACGCCTAGGACAGGGCCTCATAATCTGCCTTCTAACAGACTCCTCAATGATGTGCATGTTTTGGAAACTCCTGAAGCAATATGTTGACTCTCTGACTACTGTACTATCTCTATAGTTCAGCTTGTTCAAAAGATTAGAAAATTGAGTCCTGTGCTAATACAAATAATAGGTGGGAATGGATTTTTATAAAGAGTTAAAATACAATAGAAATATCTAGTTGTGTGTGAAGCTATTGGGTCTCATTGACAGTAACTGTATTTGACTGTGTCTTATTCAATGGATAAAGAAAAAGGTTCTTGGAAGAGATTTACATCATCAATTCCCAAGCACTAAAATTTCATGCTTGTACATCACACAGTCTGTGTTTTTGATACAGCCCCAGCTGTATCTAACTGCGTGACCTTGGACAAATTACCTAATCCCTCTGATTATCATCATCTGTCAAATGAGGACTGTGATGCCTCACACACTATGTGACAATGTAATGATATGATAACTGTGAAAAGTGCTTTGTAATCTGTGGTGCATTACGCAAGTGCTGGCTATCGTTAGAGTTCCTATGGTTTAGGCCAACATCTTCATGTTGTACAAAGCTCACAGAAGTCCTAGTTCTGCCAGGTACATATCAGTCATTTCCAGGCTGGGCTGGGACTCCAGCCCAAGAGTCCCAAGTGGACCCAGTGCTCTTTCCATTCCACCCCCAACATTAAATTGAGATGCTTGACTCAAATTTGTAGAATGTTGAGCGAAGAAGTCAAAGCCATGAGTTGAATTCCCCACATGACAGCAAAAAAATACATTTTAAGACTTTAAAAATCCTTCTCTTCTCTTGCTTTCTAAAGAGAAATTGACAGCGTCAAGTTAGATACCTGAAGGTTGTTAAACTCAAGAGAGAGCCGATCGGGGAGAGAACTGGAAAAGATGAGAGAGCCAAATCATGCTACGGAGACAAGATGAGGCCAACAGCAGAAGCCAAGATTCAAGGAGCAAAGGTAGAGAGGGCAGGGAGGGTGGAAAGAGAGGAGTAGCAAGTGAAAAGGGAGGTAGGAAGGCAGGAGCTGCCTCACAGAGTGTAACCTGGAGGAAAAGAAATGTTCGAAGAGGACGATTAGGAAATTTTGCTTTCAAAGGATGTGCAATGCAATCTGTCCTCTCACCAAGACCCCTTCAGGAAAGATCTACATTGCTTTTAAATGTTTTAGAGTCCAATTTGACTTTGATTGCATGTTTGTTTTTTAGAATGTATTGAGCCTGGCATTAAGAAAGAGTAGAAAAATGTAAGATGGTTACATCCATTTGGGTAAATATTTTATCACCACTTTTCTCTCCGGAGCTTTAAAAAATTACAGAAGCTAAATAAACCACCATCGAAAAAAACAAAATAAGCAATCCACAAATTGTCAGGGCTTGTTAAATGGGCCAGGCACTCTCTGTGTCAGGAGTCACGTCTCTGTCTACAGGAGCCTTTCCCAGGCCAGACCCGCAGAGCAAACAGCTTCTTGCAGTTCCTTTGCCAGTTCTGTCTGCGCTTCCAGTGTGTCAGGGCCGTCTGAACCTGTCAGTGTTCAATCATGGGCACAGATTTCCACTGCCGGTTCCTTCCCACTGCCTTCCTGCCTCATTTACAGTCTATATCCTCAATTTTTTTTGCATCGTGCTCCATTTTTAAAATCCACTTTGTACTACCGTTTTTATTTGCATTTAATTCCTTGGTCCCTAACCCTTCCCTGAGCCTCTGATTTATAATTCATACCAATTTCTCAGACTTGGTGCCTAACCCTCATCCCAAAGACAGATGTCTGGCTTTCCTCTTTGTTTGGGGTTCTCTCTTGCTCTCAGCATTTCTGGAAACCTTCCCCCCACCCCATCCAGTCTCTCCCATAAGACCAAGATGAGACTAGCTAGCAGCCTCTGTTAAGCTCACTCCTGCCTCCCATGAAGCGCCATAGAAAAAGTAAATATCTCTTTGAAAATAAGGCTATTGTATTCCCCATGCACTCTTTAACAGCCCAAGGATCTGACTTATATTTCTGATGTTGGCATCTACACACAGAAGGAACTGCGTGTCACCATCTGCAGTAGACCAGTCACCAAACAAACATCAGGGAACCTCTTCAGTGCCCCCAAACATCAGAATGCCTGTGCGAGCACGTGCTTTTGCATAGATCCATCCAGACCTCTGCATTAGGTGTTTATTAATTTTTTTAGAGATTTTAATTAGGTAACAACACATGTGTCCTATGTTATTTCCATTTGTTGATAAATTCTTTAATTCTTAACCAATTCTATTCAAGCTTGTCAAAGAAGATCGAGGATATATTTTGTATTTTTTAAACCCCATCTGCTTTGCCATCTATTAAAATTTAAAAAAAAAAAAAGGAAAACCCCGCTGTACAGTGTTTCCCAGGAGGTCACATCATTTTCACTTTTATTTCCAAATTGCCTTCTGAGGGCACAAATGTGACATGAATTAGTCCTGAAGCTAATTGGAACAAAACTATTTATAGTCTGAATAAAATATTTTTATAGACTTAAGTAGCATAAAATCAACAGTAAACATCTGTATTTTTGTGAGAAATAAGAAGTGAGTCTACAGAACTCTATCATCGATGGTCTTTACTACCTTTTAAAATCAGCACATTTTCACCATGAGAGTTGCTAAGTTCTTTCCTTGGACACCCCACCCCGCATTTCAGCTCTGCTTCTTTGCTAGGGAACACAATGGGTGAGGGAGATGCAAAAGAAAGATAATTGCAAAAACGCGGGGCTTTATACTTCAGTTGCCAGCTTTCCCACTCCAAATAATATACTGGAATCTCAAGTTATGTATAATTCTTTGTGAATAAAGCATAGAATTCTTTTGAGGGAAAACGTACAAAGAAAACGTGATTTGTTTGAAACGGGGGAAAAAGCTACTTTTCCCCTGTTGTCAGAATTATCAATCTTTTTACTTTTAACCTTCCCCCCGGCCTCCCCAGTATGAGATAAAGAGAATTGGAAGTGAATTTATTCAGCTTAAGTGAGCTTCTTCTTGGGGGGAAGGGGGAGAGTGTTAACATTTCATTTTTGGGTCTCCCATCATTAACCACAGCAGGCTGTGGCTAGGCAGGGTTGCCACGCCTCACACTCAGACACATTCCTTCTGCTCTCTAAATAATCTTGACACAGGCTAAGCTTCCTAGAGTTCATTTATAGAAATTATAAATACATGCAAACACATCACCATGCCAATGAAATAAAGAAGAGAAACAGAATTTAGAAACAGAGCTGCAGGGGAAAAGCTCCATGAGGACTACTCTGGAATGGTATATAGAGATTCAAAGTCTGTTTCCAATAATTGGAATAATTGGAGAATGAGTTATGTTTAAAGTCGTTCCAAACCAGGCGAGGATGGAGAGAGGTCATCTGTTTTGAGGAGGGGCAGGTCGGTTTGTCTTGTGATAAGTTGTTATCTCTGTTTATAACAGAAAGCTGTATGTTTGTGTTAAAACATAAAAAACAGTGATGTGCCTTTGGGTACAGTGACTGCAGTTGGGCAGATGGAGAAACAGAGAAAGGCTTCACTTAGACTCAGGGCAAATGAGAGAGGATCAGAGTGGTGTGAGGGAAACATCCCTAGCGAAAGCTTTTTTTCTAAGCCCTGCCAAGTAGTAGTTGCTTTGGGCAATTTGTTTTCGCTCTGGGGACCTTGCCTTAGTCTTTAAAAAAATGGTTCTATTAGCCTAATGATTCTCAATCTTTCTAATCTAAGGATCCTGCCACAATCTTAAAAATTGAGAACCCCAAAGAGCTTTTGTTTACGTAAGTTCTATCAGTAATTACCATATTAGAAATTAAATGAGCAACATGTTTATGAAAATAAACTATAATTTCCAAAACAAAGATAAATCTAGTGAGAAGAGTAACATGGTTTTACACTTTTGTAAATCTCTTCATTGTTTGCCTTAACAGAAGACAGCTAGAGTTTCATATCTGCTTCTGCAGATTTAATTTGTTGCAATTTCACATATTGTGTAATTTACATAAGGAGGCCATGTTTGCAGAGAGAGGGGAAAGACTAAGTGAAGATACAGAGAGAGCACCACATAAAGATAAAGGCAGAGATTAGGGCTATGATTCTACATGCCAAGGACTGCAAAAGATTGCCAGAAAACCACCAGAAGCTAGGTGCAAGATATGGAACGGATTCTTTCTTAGAGCCCTCAGAAGGAACCAATCACCAGTACCTTGTTCTTGGACATCTAGGCTTCAGAACTATGAGACAATAAATTTCTGTTGTTTTAGCCACCATCAAGTTTGTGGCATTTTATTATGGCAGCCTAGTAAACTGATACAGTCTCTTTTAACGAATGTGTCCATTTCATCTATGTTTTTGAATATATCAGATTAAAAATAGATTGGATTAAAATTAGGGAACTTGAGATGGAATATAGACTGATAACTATATCTAACTATATCACAAATGCATGACATGACAATGAAGGAGGTAAGGGATTGCAAAGGGAGAACTAGTAACTTTACTGTGGAAAAACCTGGTAGGCACAATCTTAACAAAATAATCAAGTTTAGTGTCATCAGTAACAAGATATATTAATATCACATATTCCCAAAGAACACCACCATCTCTTCTTCTCCCAAATCCATTCTAGTCATGAGAAAATATTAGACACAAACTCAAATTGAGGGACAGTCTATAAAGTATCACCAGACCATTATTATTTTTAAAATGTTAAGGTCATGTAGAACAAGAAAAGACTGAGGAAACGTCACAGATTAGAAGAGACTAAAGCAATATGATAACTGAATGCGATGTAGTATCCTGGGTTGGATCCTGAATCAGAATAAGTATCGTAGTGTAAAAACTGGTGAAATTTTGAATAAATTCTGTAGTTTAATTGATAGGATTGTGCCAGTGTTGATTTCTTAATTTTAATAATTGCATCATGATCATGTGAGATGTTGACAGAGGAAGTTGGATAAAATATGTTATCTCTATAACTCTTTTGTACATTTAAAATTATCTCAAAACAAAAAGGGTTTTTTTTAAGTTAAAGAAAAAAATAATGTGAAAAGTGACATTGTTTTTACATTTTTGAAAATCTATTTAATGAACGGCTTATTGGCAGTCAGGTGGATTTTGGATTTTGCATTCAATCTGGTACAATACTATGTGCCATAGAGTGTCTGGAAAACCCCATTTGTGAGAAAATGAGAGTGAAAAAGGCAAATAATAATATTTTTATTACAAAAGTATGTTTTGACCTGTGGATTCCTAAAAGGGTTTATGGATCCCCAGGCCCTAGACCACATTTGCGAACCACTGCACTGGGGTAAAACTCCTGAGTTCTCGATACCACTCATAGGATATTGGTGAGTTTGGGAGACAGAATTAGGTTTCTCAATTTTGCAGGGAGACACCTACTTACAGAAAGCTTCAATTCCAGGGTTGGAGGGAGCAGTGAATTCAGAATTCAGGAGAATGTTATCAAGCCCGTTTTGGCTACTCCTAAACTATATTGAACAAATAGCTCTGATACTACTAAATCAGACTTTTTAATCTCTACTCACAGGAGTCCTACCTTATTTTTCAGTTAGTTTGGCACTTTGACTGGAATCAGAGGTGTTATTTCCTCCCTAAATCCACATTATGAGCTTTTGTGACTCTGTGAATATATATAGCCCTTAATAGAAGGATAAAGGAGACTAAAATGGCAATAAATAAGGAATGAAAAAAAAACGTCCAGAATATTCAGGTCCACCGAAGAAATCCTTGGATTCTTTCTCTGAGCTCATTCTAGCTCAAAGAACAGCCTCGTGTTTCTTTGTGTGATATCTGTAATGCTAGACGCACTTAGGTTCAAAAGCATTAATAACAAAGTAAATGACTATCATATGTGTCCAGTTATAAATCTTGTCTTTCTCCCATGACGAAAGCTTGGCTGTTCATTTTTACACTGAAGTTCCAATTCATCTTTCTCTCAAACTAAATTCTGGAGAAAGATTGCTAAGCCATTTCAACATGGCATCCTATGAGAAAGGAAACCTTGGCAGCTCAGCCGTTTAGCCCGGTCCAAGCTCAGAAGGCAGCCGCTAGCCACAGTCGGTCAGTCATCACAACGTGTCCCAAACTCCTGCTTTGCGACTGCATTTTTGAAGTACCTCTAGAACTAAACTTGCGCAATCTGTTTCTGTTTTACTGTAATTTCTCTTTAATTGGTACTCCACTAATCCAGAATTTTACATAATTTAAACACCACTCTTATGATTCCTATTTAAAATTGAAAATTATTTCCTTATTGAAAATGTTTTGGGCTCTTAAGAAAATATTCGATCTTCAAAGCAGTTTTTTATTTTTCAAAATAAGAGCTGAAAGATTAAATATTCTTTTAGTTTTTCTTTCACTTCCAGGTCTGGCAATTCTCTTTCTTATAAAGGTCATTGGGATTTTTGATGTAAGCCAATTGAGAACCATAATTTCTCTACTTTATTCCATTTATAAATATTCAACACTACAATTTTTTTGTGCTTTGTAAAAGAAAAAAATCTAATTTAAGAAATATTCTGTAAATTAAATTCTTTATCATCTAGTCTCGTGGTTTGAAGATCTTTTTCTACAAAAGAAAAACATGTGTAAACACTGCTTATAATTGCACGAATACCTTGTTTTATGGTGCTTCACTTTATTGCGCTTTGCAGGGTTTGCATTTTTTTCAAATTGAAGGTCTGGTGGCAACTCCGCAGTGAACACGTCTATTGGTGCCACTTTTCCAACAGCCTCATATTATGGTTAGCATCTTTTATCAATAAAGCATTTTTAAAATAAGGTATGTACATCTTTTAAGCATAATGCTATTGCACACTTAATAGACTACAGCATAGTGTAAACATAACTTTTATATGCACTAGGAAACCAAAAAATTCATGTGACTCGTTTTATTGCTATATTCACTTTATTGTGGTGGTCTGGAGCCAAATCTGCAATATCTCCAAGGTATCCTATGCTTAATATTAAATAATTATAAATGAATAATAGTGCTGACATGTACAGTTCAAGGAACACTTATACAACATATCTATACATCCCCAATTTTGTCAATACAAATAAATGTTACACTCTAAATTCCGAGGCAGTGTTTCTTACATAGTCACCCATTTTGAGGTATTTAGAATATTTTTTAATTTTCTTCCAGTTGCAAAAGCTGACATGTTCAACCTAAGTCATCAGCTTAATTTGAAGAGTTCTATGTAAAAAAGTATTACTTAGGTTTTATCTCCAAAATGAAGATGCTTTCAGATCCCTTTTCACACATCTCAAATTTGGAGGTCTAAGAATGGTTTTAGAAATGATTAGTATCACATTACAAAACCACTTGGAACTTGTGTCAATCAGCCATCTCCTTCCTTTTTAATCGTCAAGATGATTCTGAAAATCATGGCATGTACATACACACCATACTTTAAGTGATGGCACAGGCTGGCTTCTAACTATTCTGTGAGGATTTTTTTCCATTTGAATTTTTTTGATACTAATACTCTCCTCCCATTACCAAATCCCTAAGCACATCATGGTTTCATTATCAAGGAGAATACCACCTTCTGAGGTTCGGAACACTCAGCAAGGACAAATGGCTTCGCTAAAGGAGACCACTGGCCACGTGCTGAACTATGGCACATCAGTGCGCTTGTTTAATTTTTGGTCAAAGACTCAAAGTTAAACAACTTTGAGCAAATAATAGGCAATTGAAGTTGACCATTTTAAAATAGAGACAATGAGCATGAAAAATCAAGATGAATGCATTGTTTCAATTTCATGGACAATGTGAATTAAAAGCAGGCCACTGCCATTCTGCTTTAATTTAAATGAACAGAATGTTTTCATTGTCTCAAAAACCAGTTTATTTTCAATAGCGTTTACAATATATTTTTCTTGGTTTGCATGGCTCTTTGGAACAGCATCGGCAAAAATTATTGGCTATAGAAAAAACAATTCACTTAGCCATTTTCCGGGCTACAGAGGTGGTGGAAAACAGATTTCTTCAGATGAATTGCTATTGGCCATTAAAAATATATAGTGCTTCTCCTTAGACTAAATTTATCTGGAATGTTTTTATTCCAGGATAAAATCTGAAAAGTGATTGATTGCAGGGAAGCAGGATAAGATCTATTTCACACCAGATTTGTTATTCAAGTTAGCCTTAGAACAAAATTTTTCCAAGAGAAGTTTTCATCAACTTATATTGGACCAAGGATTGTGACCACAGACCACAGCCAGTGCCATCCAGCTGGCTTCTCCTATGAGTGCAATGGGGCTATGACATTTTGGCAGAATTAGGAGGCCAGAGAGTGTACCTATTCAGTTGTGCCTCTACTCCTACCCACTCTCCACACTGCCTCCCTCAGCTCCAGCAAAGGCTGAGAAAGCAAATGTCTACAATTGAAGTTATTAGGATGAAAGGAGACCCACAGGAAGCTAAGCAAGTCATGCCCTGCAACGGGACTGTGCCTGCTCTCCCGGGAAAAGCCGGGAGCTGCCTTACACCTCTTTGGCACTAAATGGGAGCTGTGAAATTGGTGACTTTGAGCACAAGTTTGATAATGGTAGGAAAAAAAATGGGTTGCAAATATTTTCATGAAAACACAGGGTCTGAGTCCCATGAGGCTTTGTAGAAAGTCAGTAAGGCTGCTGACAAAAGATGGGACATCTGGAGAGCACTCTGAGAGAATTTCAGGGTGCTTGTGATAAGAAAAGAAGCTCTTTGGGGGAACGCTCAGTTGTTTCTGCCACAGGGAAGCAATGGGAAGCGCAGTTTGGACTCTCGAGTATTCTAGAGGCTGAAGGTGGTCATAGCTGCCGCTGACTCTACGAGAGAGCCACAGAGCTGCAAATGATAAAGACAGCAAAATAAAAATGTGGCCTTCTGTTCCGCAGCCTGCTACCTGTGTGGGCTCTCAGACTTCCACTCCACTGGACTCGGGACCAAACGGTCACTGTCATTCCCTCCCTTAATTTATCTGTCTTTTCTTTCTGCCAAAAAATTTTTATGAACCCCTCAGAGATAGTAACTAATTTCAAACTGGAATAATTATTAGATGAGATCTAAATATACAGAGTATATATGGGAAACTTCAGTTGAGCACATGGAAATAATGGCTACTTTCTACTCCCTCAGTTAGTTCAAGTCATCCCAGGTCGCCTAACGACAGGTATGAAAGATCCCACGTTATGAAAGAGAGAAACAGGAATACAGAACCGGAAGGTGCAGAGGTGGGGTGGGGAGAACGGTGGGGAAATAAAACTTGAGAAAGCACACAACACAACAGACAGAAATCCCCATTCATTATGAGTCATATTACATCAAACGAGTGAAATTCCATCCCTCAGTGAGCTGACCCTGTGAAGTGGGTATAATTTCACTGTAGTCCTTTACCCTCAGAGTATTAAAAGAATTAACTGAGATGATATTAAAAACACTTTGGAAATAAGAATGCAAGGTGACATAAAATGCTGTCTCCAAAGGAAAGGAGTAAGAAGACTGCATTTTACAAACTGTATTTTTCAAACTGTATTTTTCAATATCGCTTTTGTTTTCAGTGCTTTACAATCTCAGGGAAACAAAAACAAAAACAACTCCAGCTTGTGTCTCATGTCACGGATAGAGAAGACCATATTCTGGCCCCTGCGAACACACAGACACCGTGCTTTCACCAGGAAGAGCTCTCGACCCTCCCAGCCTCACGTCCAGATGCGCTTTTGTTCCAGGTCCTCTATGTAATTGATGCAGGCAACTTTGAACCACGTCTTTTAAGCACACCTGTCACATTTTTATCTACGCTGAAAGTAGGATTCTAGTTTAAGAACGGAGTGGGCAATTTCAAGAACTTGATTTTGAAAAGCAGAGAGTGGAAGTAATGGAAAGGTCACAAAGTCCTGTTTTGACACAGTGCGTTACCGAATTGGATGAGGAGGGGGGTTTTAAGGAAAGAAGGGGAAAGGACCACACTAAAGGAGAAATCATGAATACTGTGGCAATTCAACAAGCCAGTTAATTGTAAAAAGGAAAAATAAGTTGTGAAGAGATAAAGGAAAATGATGAAGGGAGCAGAGAAAAAGCACTGTGGGAGGAAGCTTGTAATTAAAAACACAAAGAATGAAAATGAATCACAACTGGCTAGGAAGATGAAAAGAGAAGAATGGAAAAATGAACTAGTTTGCGTTTTTTTTTTTTAAGAGGCAATGAAATGATAGAGGAAAAGACTCTTCCAACAAAAAGCAAGGTTTAAAATAATGAAAAGATATTTCAAGAGCAAAATGGGGCCCAAGGGGATGCCTCGAACTAAATGACAGATAAGAAAACCTATAACCCAAAATAGGAAAGAAAGAGACAAAACATATGGGGTTGATAAACTTAGCCAGAAACACATGAAAAAAAAAACCATTATAAAACATGCCTGTTTTATTCAAGCATTAATAAAAGAATGAGGCTCTGAGAGTAATAACGTATGATTTATTATCCCACAACATGCTGTCTGTCACTGCTGGCAGCCTCAGCATTTCTACTTTTTTGAGTGACAACCTCCTATCTTTGCTATTTCTCCCACTTTTTAAAGTCCCCCCCTCCATCCCCAGAGGAAAACATATTGTTCTTATAGAACCAGTTGAAACAGGCCAAGAAACCTTGTATTTTGAAGGTTTGCTGGGAAAGGAGATGTGCAGTTCTAAAATTTCCTCCAAGTAGAAAAAAAAATGAGAAGCATTTGATCAAATGGTGGTCAATACCTAGAATATGCTCCAACAGATTTATATCTGTAAATGGGAATAAAAGCAATTTATAGGGTTATTGGAGGACAAAATGAGATCATACACTTAGAGCATGGTCTGGCACCTAATACACACACAATAAATAGTTGTTATTGTTAGCAAAATAAATTTAGTTTACATCGCCAAAGGCAGATGGCACTCTTAAAGCAACTGAGATATGAAACTAGGGATGTGTAGCCCAAAATGTAAAGTTTGACCTATTACGACTCTCATGCCAGAAGACTAGAAGATTATAAATGTAATCTCAGTTAAAAGAAAAAAATCCTGGGAGAATCCAAGGACTTTAAATCATTACACTGCAATTCTCTTCCAGACAAGCTGATATTAGGTTATAATTAATAAAGGATTGGACTATCAAACTCTTAAAATAACCCACAGGGCAATATGAGTTCTCCAAAGGAACATTTTAAAATATGTTATCAATAAATTATTGATGTCCTTAAAGAGCTAAAAATGCATGAGGATAAACAATTAGTTGCTGTAGTCTACAGAGAATTTGAAAAGGCCTTTGACAGAGTTCCATGTAAGTTATTTTTAAAACCTGGTCATGGTGTTAGCGAAGAGGCTATTTTATCTTGGAAAGAGTTTAGAGGTAGGAAACAAAAGGGTGTAGGTAATGAACTCTGAATAGAAATGGTCATAAGAGAGTACTGTAAAGATGTCAGGAATTAATAAATGATTTGGAGGAGAGATAACACAGCAAAACATTCATATTTGGGGATGATGCTAAGTCATTTTTGTACAGTTGAGATGAAGTAGAATTCTGAAAGATCTGATTTCTCTGCGAGAATGACAGAAAAATTGTTGATGTTGGACAAGTATAAGGCATTGTATTTATATATTCAAAAAATGCAAGCCAGAGCAATGGGATTCTAGTTTCTGGTAATGGAGGAATAGCTCCTATTGGACCAAATTGCCTTCAAATAACAAATATGAACTCTGGAGAAAATGTAACTACCCAGAGAACAAACGAAAGCAGGCAAAAACTCGATAACAGTTTACACTTGGAAGGAAGAAATAACATAGGATACATTTCTCATTTTTGCTCAAATTTTTATCTGAAAGCAGACCCTAGTCCACACCAAATGGAATGGCTAAAACTTGGCCAGAAAATCCACAGTCCTACAGACTTGAGGAGAACCAGCAGTGCAAAAGTGTGGCCCCTGAGGGAAGGGAAACGCTGTTAAGGTGAGCCCTGCGGCATTCTGTGATTGACAGATTATCGACATAGTCCAACAGTTATTTTCAACATTAAAAAAAAAAAAGCTCTTAAGGGAAAGTGGGAAGGTTGATTTCGGAGAGTGTATCAACATTTACTTTTGGGGTGGTATTGGTTAAACAAAACAAAACACCACCACCACCAACAGTAACAAAAATGTGAGCTGGAGATGCCACCAATTTGATCCAGCGTTGGCAAAGGTGGTTTGGTGAAGTGATAAAGGGAGTATTTGGCCTCTGGATCTGGACTTGCGTGGCCTCGATTCCTGATTTGGCCACTGACTAGTTTTCTGGACCCATTACTCTCACCTGATGTGTCTTATCTGGGCTCACTTGCTGTTCCTGGTCCAGTCTCCTGCTGCCAGAATCAATCTTCCTGGCCCCTCACCCAGTCCAAGCTACTATTGAAGAGAATAATAGAAATAATAGAAATAATAGAAAATCAAGTATAAAGGCTACCCACGCAGCTTCTCCTATGCAGAGGAAATAGCTTCAGATCTACCTTGATTTTGCAATTTAGTAAAGAGCAGGTGAGCTCTTTTCAAAACATCTTCTTAGAAGCCCTATATTCCCCTCAGGGATGGCCTTGAACATCCCCATCATAAAAAAAAGAGGAAGAAAATGATTTATATTAATAGAAAAATATATTTATCTCCATTGTAAAGTACAATTACTGTGACTGCAGGATGAGCTCCTTTGTGCTTCTTATCCAGCTCCCAAAGTTAAACTGAATAGAGCCTTCTGGTTCTCTCACCTTGGTCTTAAAATATCTCACACTTTGCCTGAAATTTCAACATGTGATTTTCATGGTCTCATTTCAACATACATGCATGTTTTTTTTCTCGTGGTAAGATGTACATAACATCACATTTACCCTTTTAACCATTTTTAAGTGTACAACTTAATACATTCACTATATTCACATTGTGGTCCAACATTCACCACTAGGTTTTTTTGTTTTTATGGGGTTCCTCCCCCCCGCCCACAAAGCATAGCTTAAAGCAGAGAGAGAGCCCTCTAGGACCCACAACTTTCATAGGATTCATTTCCATTCATTTTCTCTCCACTCTTATCTTTCATTTCATAGGATTTTATTTTCATAGGATTCATTTCCATTTGTTTTCTCTCGACTCTTACCAAGCTACTCACAATTTACTAGGCATCGATCAGTTAAGAAACGTTACCACGTCACCACTAGTCCTAGACACCTCAGCCTTGGCAGTACTATCACCAAGCGGGAGTTCTTTCTGCTTCTCTTAGTCTTTATTACCATGCAGTCCTTCGATTAAGTACCCATTTCAACCCCAGAAGACCCTTGTCTCTTTTGAAACTCCACTCCCAGGGAGAGCTACAGAGAAACCCAGCCCTTCCTCTCTGCCACGCTGACGCGGCCTGACAGCTTTGTAGGAACCTGTCTACACAGCATGGCAGTGCCGTGACTGTCTTGCACATCCTGACATGCAAAGCTAATTCCCGGCATGGCCATCTGCCTTGGAGGTTGAGTTTATGTGGTCTCTCCACTGAGGTGAGTTCAAACCCTCTTGGCCACCATTACTTGGAAAGTTTCGTGTGAGCGTGAGGATGGTCATAGAATATGATCACTTAAAGTACTTCCCAGACATGGTGGGCTGTGTGCCCAGAAGTGATAGATACTTGGATGGAGATAAGAAAAAACAGACCCAGGCTCACCCACTGCCAGCCAGATCCCGGACACTTGCACCTTACTGAATCAGGCAATTCTTGCTCCTCAGGAGATCTGCCTATTATTTAAGCAACTCCTCGGTAAGAAATGTTTGGAAGTTGCATCCTATAGTCTCCAGGGGGTTAAAAGACGACATTACTGGCCAGTGCTGATGTCCTTGTTATACTGTTTAAGGAGTTAAAAGACTTTTTAAAAAAGAGTCATGGACATGTGCATAGTTGATAGAGAGGCTTTGGAATGTGGAAAATCACATGTTTTCTCCTCCCCCTGCCCCCACCCTTCAGAGATCAGCCCAGATGAAATCATCTGGTTTTGACGCACTCGGTTCCATAATGGAACTGGGAACTATTCTAAGAATCTCCTTCCTTCAGTGCAAATCTCCTGCTATTGATTTGTGGTTTATTTTCCTACACTGGGTGGCAGGGACCCTCCAGCTGGCTTCCACATGGGATTCTGTCCCTGTCTCAGCCCTGGGGAGCAGGAGAAGGAAACACAGGGTGACCTCTGTTAGCAGTGCATCTAGGAGCTGAAGGACAGCAGTCTAAACTACAGATGGTCTTCCCGCCCTCCCCCTCCCCTTAATTGTCCTGAGTCCTACACCCTATTCCACCCTTTCTACCTCTCTACAATAACAAAGGGCAAAATAAGATAAAGAAAATGACAGTGTTACGAGAGAAATGTGTGCATCTCCATTTTAAACAGTACGAGCATCGTGAGCAAGGACACTCACCTTCATCAGATGGTGAGTGGGACTCTGTTAGACTGTGACATAACTATCATTTATTCCTGGGTCCTGAAATCAAATGAGCAAACAGCAACAAGCAAAGAAACCACATGTGAGATCCTCTGATTTTTTTCAGGCCGTAATTAGATCAATTAATCCTTCTTTTGCTTTGTTACTTTCCACAAACAGTCCAAGTTATTTTTCCTTCCTTGAAGCTGTGCCCTGTTAGGTCAAGGTCAGGGCTGTTTCTATGCTTATTCTCCCCACCTACCCCTCCCCGGCAGCTGCCAGGGACAGAGGGGCAATAGCTATGGGCTGAGTGTTCAGGAGGGTGGTGACCAGTAAGCTCAGTGGGCTGGTGCCAATGGCAGGCCCCAGGGGAATGGGCACTGCCCCTCCCCAGGGCCTTGTTGGGTCCTCTCTCTGAAGGTCAGAATTTTTTCTGGCCTTGAGCTAGATGTGCTTTACTGAGTTTATCTGCACACGGAGGCATCGGAACTCCAAGTTGCATGGACACCTTCTTGAATCTGATCCCTGAGAATAATGTTAGGGACAGGGTTCAGAGAGGGTCTGACCACCCTCTCAGGGAATGGGGAAGCCCTAACTATTGAAGTCTTCTTGGGATGGCACATAGAAGTAGGCAGAATGTGATTAAAAACTGAACAAGAGTCTTACTGTTTGGATGTCTGGATAATGGGACCAGGAAATGAAGGACCAGTCAGACCACCAAGCCCATGGGGTGGAAAGAGGAAAGAAGGGGCGGATCAGGAAGCAGAACTGTAAAGACTCCCCGAGTTTCTGGCACCCAATTCCAATGGGGGTGGGGTTTTCACAGCACTAAGCAATGCTCCAGACATTAGCTGGGTGTCCTACAGTTCAACTAAATTCTGACACGATCTACCCTGAGTTAGGGCTCAGTCTATAAGACTTCCCCCACCGACTATAGGTTGCAGGTTCCCATGAACTTCTCTTTGGGTTCAATTAATTGGCTAGAGTGGCTCACAGAAGTATTTGGCTTGTTAGATTACTTGTTTATCACAGAAGAATGCAACTCGGGAACTGCTTGATGGAAGAGCTGCATGGAGCAAGGTATATGAGAAGGGATGCGGAGCTTCCGTGCCCTCCCCAGGGGTACCACTCTCTTCGCAGCTCCACACGTTCACCAATCAGAAGCTTTACAAACTCAGCCCTTTTGGGGTTTTATAGAAGCTTCATTACATAGACATGATTGATTAAAACACGGCCCACTGGCCACTGATTCAACTTCCAGCCCGTCTTTCCTCCCCAGAAATCAGGGGGTGAAACTGAAAGTTCCAGCCCTCTAATCACATGGTTGGCTACTAGTAACCAGCTCCCAATATATAATTTTTATTATGAACTACAACATTATACACCCATACACACCTCTGCCACCCAAACGAGAGTTCTAATCTCTGGGCTCAGCATCACCAATGTTCTTCCTGGGAGACCCTCTCATTCACTTATCCTTACTTTCTTCATGTATAAAGTGGTAATTTTACAACTCGTTTGTCAATCTCTTTCTGGGATAACATTTTAAAAATGAGATACAGAAATACTTTGCAAGCAGAGGAACTAAAATACATCCAGAGAACTGACAAGCTCTGCTGCTCCTTTCTACCCACTTGTTTGCTAAGTTTGGGAGGAGGACTTGTGGGCAAGCATCCTATTTTGCATCTCCCATCTGGGGACAATCTATTAAATGACTTACAACATGTTAATTTTGTAACACGAGTCTACTGTTATGAGTATTCTCTTTAAAGGGTGACAGATTAAAAAGAAATGAAAATGACAATGCTCTCATTTACCAGTGGAATCTTCTCCAAAGAAGTCAGAAAAAGCTCCAGTCTCAATTGTTATCACCACATCAGGTTTGGTAAGCAGTGTGTGCTATGTTCTCAAGAAGACGCTAAACACACAGACGAAAAACAAACATGCCCATACAAACTCTCATGAACTGACCCTATGGTGGACTCTACGTGGCTTTTCAGGAGTCTCTGAAGACCTTGAGGCCACAGACTGGGAACCCTGGCCCCAGACTGTCAGCAATTCTAGACGGGACTAATTTCTTATTTGTTATCGTACCCCAAGTCCTAGCGCAGTGCCAGGCATCTAATGGATTTGGGATGGCGGGGGGTAGTCTGATTATTATTATTTATGCTCTTTTAACAGAGAAACATAGATCTCAAGGGCCAGAAAGCTGTGGACAAGGACCTCCAAGGGAGGATAACAGTAGCTGAAAAGTCCAAGGGGCAAGGCCAAAGCACAGCTACCTGAACCGCGGGGAACTGACACCACTCTTCCAGAAGCTATGGAAGTGTGGAGGGAGGGACCAGACTCAACAGCCAACTAGAATTCAGGAGAGCACCTGAGGACAGAACCTCCATATACTCATTGGAGCCGCTGTGCATGATGAAATATGACCAATGGGGAGCCAGACGAGAGCTCAGTTACAGGAAATGAGTATGCATCACGAAGTATAGGCATTCCTAGCCCCACCTGGGACTGGAGGCAGGGAAATCACCGCCTGGAACTTGAGCAGGTCAGTCAACTTCTCTGACATTGTCTCATCCTTATGCCCACCTTTAGAGGTCCATAAATATAACTCAATTTTTTAGTTTCAATTGTGTCTATCTTATGTTAGGCATATTGTACTGAAAAAAATTTGACAGAGTGGAAAAAAATATTTAATTGTAAAAAGAATCAGTTGTTTATATTAAAATGTTACTTATCCTCATTAATTCTTCCATGAGATATAGTCTAACAAAAGTCTTTTAACCTCAACACTTAATTATCTCCTCCTCAAACACTGCTACTCTTCTGGGAATATCACGCTCTATTATTCTAACAGCCTGGGGAATAGTTAGAGAGAAAGACCCAGAAGAGGGGCATCATCAGACTGGGCCACATCTCATACAGATCCAGTGACAAGAACAAAAACACATTTCAAAGGCAAATATAAATGATTCTTACATCAGATAATATGGAGCAGCTAATTAAGACATCCTCTAAAAACAGTAAGTTTATAGAATGTTAGCATTGGAAGAGATCCTGGAGGTAACCAGTTTCCAATCCCTAATTTTAAGTTGAGGAACCAGGTTTAGAAGTTGAGTGACTTGCCCAAGGCCACGAAGTTAGAGGAATGGATAGTAACAGTCATTTCCTAACTCTCATTCCCATCTGTGCTCTTCACCCTTCCCCCCGACCCCCCCATCCTCTGCCTGGGGTCTCCCTGGTTGGAGGAAAGGGAATGCGGGTGGGTAGGGCCAGGAGGAAAGATGCATATATTGACTGTTTCTTTTGAAGGTCCACCAAATAGAAGTAATTTTGTAAAATAGAGACACTGTAGGAAAGAATATATTTTAGAATTCCCTAATAAAAATTGACACCACAAATCAGGTTTCTTCTCTAGCATTTCTAGACCCCAGAGAAATCATGTGCTTCTAAAGTGACTTGAATCCCTTGAGAGAAATAAATCAGACATATATGGTGCCAGCATCATAGAGATTTTGAGCTATCTTTACTTCTAAACTCAAAGTCAATGCCCCTTTAAAGAAGATAATGGCTAACATGGAGCACTTATCCTGTGCAAGGCAGTCTCTTAGCGTTTTATATGGATTAGCGAGTTTAAGACGAAGGCATTATTATTGTCCTGATTAAGTAACAACAAAGTTAAGAACTTGCTAGGGTTACATAGCTTGTAAGGAAGTCTGGGTCCAGAGTCTGCTCTTTCATCTCCCGCCTTTGAATTCCGTACATTGTTATCATTGTTCCTAATAGATAATAATTTTATATTATTAACTAACATTCTTCTAAATTAAGAAAATACGAATCCTTAAAATATGTTAACTCATTATCTCTAATTGTCCCTTTGCAACGAACAGTGATAGTAATGATAGCCATTATTATCATACGGTCTTTAAAAATAATCTTTGATTTCCACTAAAAATAGTCAACATCGTTGTTGCTATGGTCTGAATGTCTGTGTCCCCAAGTTCAGATGTTAAATACCAAATGCCCAAGGAAGAGTGGCCTCAGGAGGAAGAAAAAGGGAGACCAGGGGCAGAGGAGAAGCAATATGAGTGCTGCTCTAGGGAAGATTGGCCAATGCAGGGAAGGAGGATGAGACATGTCATATGGCATCGCTTTGTCCACATAAGCCTTGAAGCAATGGAAATTAATATTTAAATTAAAATTTAATAACCCCTGTAGGAAACTAGGCTACAATACTGGATACGAGTGACAGTCTCTCCTTCTATTACTGTCCAAAGGTATTGTCCTGGAAGAAGTTGAGACTGACTGCAGTGACAATAACCTACCTTCTCTCAGGGGACTTTCTGTGTTCTTAACCTTGACATTCCTGTGTTCTGTTAGGCAATAGCAAGCTAGAAGGACCAATCTTCCCTGAATCCTAATGTATTTATTTATGTCTCAATAGGAAAAATAACATCATTTTAGAGAATGGGTACTCTCAAGGAGTTAATTAAGTAAATGAATTTACATGATTCAATTGGCTTGTCAAATGGCATAACAACACACTTCACAGGGTATGGAGGTAAATACCATTTCCTCTTAGACTCCTCTTTCCTTCCTCCATCCCAGGCAACTTAACACCTAACTGTTGTTACCAAAATTCCTCTAGGCGCAGTATCTTCCTGGGGGTGCAGAATGTTCTGCTGTTTATCATTTGTGTTCCTTTCTTTCAGCTCAAAACAATCTGCTAATTTTTAGAAAAGAGCTTCTAAGGAGGGAGGCCATTGGGCTGGTGTGGAGGTGATGGTGAGGTGAGGTGGGTGGGAAATCAATCAGCAGAGCTGCTTGTGAAAGTGGACACAAAGTGTGTATTCAGATTTTTGGCTCAAGCTTTTGTACATCTTTTAGTGCATTCTGGATTTATAGGAATAATTTTGAAAAGCAAAAGAAATGACGAGCTAAGACATATTTCATGTACAGGGCACCACCTCAATCTACACTGGGACTAACATCACTTGAGCTCCAGAGAGAAAAGTCTACAAAAAAAAGTTTTTGGGATCTCGTTTAATGTTTGAAGTCATAAAAAATGAATATCGTCACTTCTAATTGAAGCAGAAATGCCAAGAGTCAGCTTTTCTCTGCCTTCTCCCAAAGCCACACAGGTACCATAAATCACCACCAGCCCCATGGGTCCACCACCTATATCGGTATCGTGAGTAGTGAATACATGATTTTAGGTAAACACGTCCATAGAGACATTCCAGCGATAAACATGGCGATCATGTGTGTTCCAAGCCCTGTGGCGCTGCAGGCGTTCGTTAGCAGACGAAACCGGCCTGTCTCTGTTTGCAGACTGGCAGGCCGAACTGAAGATGGCTCTTCCTCTGCCTGCTCCAACATAGTCATTAGTGCAGGGTTATGCTTCTGGAATCACCACGGGTACACTGGGAACCTACGGCTTGCCAGACACTGATTGTGGGCTTGTGATGGTTCATCCTCATGAGGAAATTGGGGCTCATTGGCCAGAGCGAATACCATATCCTTTCTTTCCATCCATCTCAACTTGAAGGAAACCCCATGCTTGAAGAGCTAGTTGCCACAAAATATCCCTTTTCTTTTAAAGGAAAGGGACATGGACTTACATAAATGTGACTCTTCCATACTTTCAGGATGATTTTATTATACTTGTAAAATGGTTTTCATCATACAAAGGATTGTCATAGACATTTTCATAATTTTCAACTTCCTTATATTTTTTGGAGGGAAGATGCAAGTGATGATTGTGTGAGGATAAAACATCTGTACATGTAAAGCTATATCGAGGAGCTGGACACTCAAACCAACCCCTTTATTAATTGAGGCAATGCAGTTTGGAGAGAAGTATCAGATTAGCAAGCATTTAACTGAAGGGACAAATTCTTGGTTATAGTTAAAATGCCCAGATAATACGAACACTCAGCTTTTTCTTGAGATAACAATGAGAGCCATATAATGAGATAAACATTCCACTGCTATCCATACAAAACAAATCTCTCACATTTGTATTGCTTTGGATATAAATCTCCTCATTCATTTTTACATGGCGCAAGTAAAAACGTAGACATGATTGGGAAATCAAGTACTTGGCTTCCAACAAATGCAATTAAGGCCACAAACAAAACTACACTTAATTATGAAGTTGGACTGAGACATGATCACTCTCTTGGTCTTTTCAATGGGTCACTTGCCAATCAGAAAATGCCACATCACATTCATCACAGAAACAAGGGACTCCATTGCTCAAAATTTAATGTGTATTTAAAAAACCCTGGCAGTTCTCAGGTTCTGCGGTTCACTCCTAGTAATGTTGGCCAGTTACATGATTGCATTCACCCTACTGGCATTCTTTGTCATGTGAAAGAAAAGAAAAATCATTGGCAGAAGATGCTGATTAAAGCATACTGCCTAAAAAATTTTTCCACAGCACTTGAATGCTCAGATTCATGGCCACAGTTTGCATGGGGAAAGCATTCTCCTTTAGAAAACAAGTCAGTTTTCCGAGGTTAGAAGTAGCCGTGTAAACCTAGAGGAAGCCAAGTTTTTAAAGTAAAATCCTCTTGTGTGATATCGATATTTATAATCGGTACTATATTTTTTAACTTTAAAATCTTACTGATGACCCAGCTCTATGAAAGTTTAATATTTTACCAGATTTACTTCAGATTTTCAAAAATAATAAAATACTTCAAACACATTTGAGGACCCCATGACCCTCTCTTCCCATTGGTAAGCACCACTGTGAATTTATTTTCATAGGCAAGTTTTTATACTAATGCTCCACATATATATTACATATGTATATATTAATAGTTTATATAGCATTGTTCTTTGCACTTTAAACTTTAAGTAAATTGTATTATGTAGTATAGTTTACTCTTCAGTGTAGTAATTTAAAGACATTGATACAAATAGCTCTAGATCGTTCAGTTGAAGTACTGTATAACATTGTGAATATGTCACAAATCTTTATCAATACTCCTTTTGAAGGACAATTATATTGTTTCCAATTTTGCTTTTAGAAACAGTACTGCAACAAGCATTATACATGTTTTCTTATGTGCTTAAGGTCAGTGGTCTTTAGAGTATATACCTAGAAATGGAATTAACTAGGTTGTTAAGAGAATATCACCAACTTTACTACATTTTGCCAAATTGCTCTCCACGACGGTTATAAAAACTGACTAACTGTATGAAAACTATGAAATTCTCACAAGCATCATATGAAAGGTCTTGAATCTTGTCAACATTAATGTTGTCAGATTTTAATATTTTTGCCACTCTGATAGGTATGTAATAGTATATCTCATTGAATGTTATATATGTCTATTGACCATACAAACTTCCTTTTCTGTAATTTTCCTTGTCCATTTTTCTATTAAGCTATTTTCTTATTAATGTTATAAGTTATGGATATTAAGCCTTTTTTGATAATATATAGTGTATATGCCTTCCAGGCTATAGAATCTTTTATAACTTTGATCATATGGTATCTTTGTTCCAACACTTATTCTTAATTTTAAAGTAATTATATTTATCAATCTTTTCTTTTGTGTTTGTGTGTTTTATATCTTGTGTGCTAATATATTGTTCCTATCCTAAGGTCGTAAAGATATTCTATATTTTCTTCTCAAAGTTTAAAAGTTTTAATTTTCACTTTAATTTTGTATATGTAAGGAAGAGATCTGATTGCATTTTCTTTTTAATACAAATAAATAACATTAATTCAGCACTATTTATTAAATTACCTACCTGCTCCTTATTGTGTGAGCATCTTCATATGAGGTTTCCACATATTTTTTTATTTCTAGGTCTCTCTAATCTATTCCATCTCTTTATATCTGGTAGGAAAAATGACTTCTCCCTTCCCATTCCTTCTTTTTCTTCGGTGTTGTCTTCACTATTCTTGAGTCTTTCCCCACTTATGAATTTTTCAATAGCATTTTCAATTATACAAAAACACATACTGGCCTTTGGATTGAATTGCAAGGAGTTCATAGACAAATTCATAGAGAATTAGTATGTTCAAATGATTGAGCATTCCCTTCTGCTATGTACCTTCATTTAATTAGGTCTTTTATTTTTTAAATTCTCTGAATGGTCTTGAAAATATTAGATTTAATCTCAGGTGACTCATAGTCCTCATTGTTACTGCAAATGAGCTTTTCTTCTATTACATGTTTCAGTTGAATACTGGTGGAATATAAGGATGTTAATGATATTTGATGCTGATCTTGTATTTATAAGCTTGTCGAATTCTCTGAGTTCTAATAATTTATATGTAGAATCTTTGTTTAGACTGGTATTATCTGCAGATAAAAACATTTTTCTCTTTCTTTCCAAATATGTAGTCCTTTCTGTTTTCTGGTCCTATTGCATTATATACAATTACAGGTGTACTTTAAAATAGTAATATTAGAGATCTTTCTATTATTTTTGACATTAATGGGAATGATGATTCCAGGGTGAGATCTTACAATGACTTTCAAAGGCTCCTATCTCTCAGTAATACTGGGATTTATAGAATATTGCTTAGTTGTGAGAAGATTGGTTTAACTCTTATTCATGAGATTGAGTATTTACTCTCCAGGTTCTCAACTTCCCCAGCTTACTAATAGCCCAGGTGGTCAGCAACTGATCTTTGCTCTTCCTTTTGTGGGGGAAGAGAGCTCAGCAGCCCTACTTAGCCCCAAGCCTTCAGCAGTTAGCCTAGTGATGGTTCTCAACTTACACAGAACCTTTTAAGCACTTGTCTGCCTGTTCCTGTCTAACAACACTTACTTCCTGGAGTAGAGCAAGCCCAAACTTCAGCCATACATATGGCGTTGAGTTTATGTTCTATTTTTCTTCAATATCTTGTGAGATTTTTCTCTAGTGCATATACTGAGAAATGGAAATCCCAAGCTTATAGGATAAAACTTTACTAGATATTGTCATGGAGAGGATTATCTTAATTTTGAATCTATGTCATTTTTACTTTTGCTTAAAACATTTTATCTCTTGTTGCTATTTGTTTGCAGCAGAGACTAAAGCAATGTGCAAACTGTCAGAGCCATTTTGGCTAGAAATATTATTGGTTCTATTTTTTAAATAATTTTCTTCGCATGTAAGAAAAGGTGAGAATCAGAAAAAAATTATACTTATTATGTGTCTGCAGAGTAATACCTGGATTATGAATTGCCCATGATTACAGATCTCAATACAAGGAAAACAACCCATCCAGTTGCCATATGACTTATTTAGCATTTGTTAAACCTGATCTGTACATGTTAAAGGATTTAAAAAATAGAGCCAATAGATGGTTAGGATTAAAAAAGAAAACATATTTTTAAGGAACTTTCAAGTGTGAGGCAATGTAGCAAGGGGATTAAGAGAAGAGCTTCCAGTAACACCACTGAGTTGGAGTCTAGGCTCCACCAATTACTAGCTCTTCAAGCTATGGTTTCCTTATTGGTAAAAAGGGACCATATCCATCCTAAAGGGTCATTTTGAAGATTATACAAAATACAGTATACATAAAACATTTAGCACAATATTTGGCACATAATGAACACTCAATAAAATTTAGCTATTATTTATTTAAGTTCACAAAGGTTAATATATTTCCCTTTTATATGATGACATATAATCTGACAATATTCTGAAGCCTTTTATTTTCATTACTTTCAATTTGTCCATGTCATAAAAATAAGCACATATGCTTTCAGTAATTAGCATGTAGTATAGGATTTCCCAGAATTCTCAGATAAGAAATAGAAACTATACTTTTAGATAAATTAAAATAGAAAAAGGAAAACTTTATAAAAAATTAAAGTCCAATCAGTTTTGTGATACTATGAGAATTATTTTAATATTCTAACAATAAGCAAATTATTTGCTTTACATTAGCTGAAGAGGAAAATGAATGACAGATTAGAAATGACAGAAAAGGAAATGAGATAATTAAAAATGAAAAATAAAAACCTAAGTTTAAAGACCAAATAAAATTTCAGTTACTAATAAGGTAATCCTCTGCTTAGTATACAAGCATACTCTGCTCTGTGAAATAGTACTTAAACTGGTAAATTCATTGTTTAGCCAATATGGTATATTTACAAATTAGTTTTATAAATAAACATGCAATGTAAACAACTGCATCTAATTCATGTTGTTATGGTTCCAGACATCCACTAGCCTTTCTCCATCAGGTGCTTACAAATCACAAGGTCCTACAACTCTTATCACAAGGTTGAATATGAGTCCAGAGAACCATCCTCCTGAACTTTGTGATTGGCTTAGAAATTTTTGCCATGTAAAATATTTTTTTGTCAAACTTATCACTAATTTCCCTTACTACTTCTGGATTTTGACCCTCGTTAGAGATTTTTTTCATTCTTAGTTTATAAAAGTATATACTGTTTCTCTTCTAGTATTTAATTGTATTTATTTATATGGCTTATCCTGGTGTGTAGTATGATCAATTTAATCTTTTATGGCCGTGCAGTTAGCCCACCTCCACTTATTACAAAATTATTTATTTCCTCATTAATTCGATGTGCTGCCTTCATCATGTCATATTTCCAAATACTCTGTTTTTTAAAATAATGTGTCATTTCTCTCTGAATATTTTAAATATTTTTCCTTTTGTTTTATAGCAATTTTACTGTGATGTGTCTATGTTGTTGTTGTTTTTTTTTTCTTAAATTTATCATGTTTGGGATTTACAGCACATTTTGAACTGTAATTTAATGTCAGTTTTGGAAAATTCTCAGCTACCATCTTTTAAAATATTGCTTCTGGCTATTCTCTCTATTCTGCTTTTGGGATTCACTACACATATCAAACCTTTAAACCATGTTCCACAACATCTCTTCTCTTTTAAGTATTTTCCAACCATCTCTCTGGATTTTAGTTCATATATTTTCTTTTGATTTATCTTCTAATATACTAATCCTCTCTCCATCTGTGTCTAATATGATTTAAACATATTTATGAAGTTCTTTAATTCAATTATTGTATTTTTAACAACAGTTACCAATATTTAATTTATGTACTATTGCCAGTTGTCCTTTTTGACTTCTCAGCCTTGCAGCACACATTTTCCTCTAAGCCTCAAGGAGGTTTGAGGCACAGAATTTCAGGTGTACTTCTCTGTGCTTCTACTCTCTCAAGGGTTACATTTCTCATCTTTACTCTCTTGGTTCTCCAATACCTTGCACACATTTATATACACAAAACTGTTTCTTTTTCTACTTATTATTCTTAGCTTTTTACTTACTCTCAGCAGGAGAGTTGGTATACAGCAAGCTGATCCATCATTACAGGATGCCTTTGCCTGCACTTGGAGTCATTTCTGGGTTTTCTGTTCTGTCCCATTAGGTTCTTGTCATGCACCAATACCACCCTATTCTAATTACGGAGAAGTTTATGATATATTTTTTATATCTGGTAGGATTAGTGCAAATGTGCACACTCTTACACACATGAACACACAAAAATAGATACACACAAAGAGCTCATATTTTTTCAGTGTTTCCTAGCTATTCTTGTTCACTCTTCCAAATAAACTATATAATGAAGTTATTTAACTCTGGAAAACAAATATGTTATTTGTATTGGGATCAGGTAAAATTTTTAAATTTACTTGGAACAATGTACATCTTTCTAGCATTAGTTTAGTATTGAGTCTATTCAAAAAAATCTATTTAAGTCTCTTCTGTGTTCTTCAGGAGATACTATAATGGTCCTCATATAGACGTTAGGCTTTTTTTTGGGGGGGGGTATGATTTTACTTAGTCTGTTTCTTTTCTGTTGTAAATAGTCTTTTCTTTCATTCATCCTCTAACTCATTATGATTCATATATGTGAAGGGTATTGATTTGATTTTTGCAAATTATTGTTACATCTTGCAATTTTACTGAATTCTTTCATTGTTTATAATAATTTTCCATCAATTATTTTGAGTTTTCCAGAAATACAGTCTACAAATAGAAATAATTTTACCTTGTTCTTTAAAATACTTATGTTTCTAATTGTTTTCTTGTTTAATTGTACAATATTAGATTTTGGAGAGGATATGAGGCATATTTTCTTATTCCTGGCTTTTGCAGTAAAAGGTCTAAAGTATCTCTGTTGGGGAAGATATTGGTTATTGGGTGAAATGTCATTTATTATTTTAAAGAAATATCCATTAATGACAACCAAGAGTTTTTTACATAAAAGGATGTTGTATGTTGTTACGTGGCTTTTTGCCATTTCTGAAGATATTCCATACTATTATTGCCTCCATGGTGCTATTAATATGATGAATTATATTGATGGAGTTCTTAATATTTAATTATTTTTATATTCTGAAATGAATCTCCCATGTTATAATATATTAGTCTTTAAAGTACTGTTCTTTTTACTAATATTTTAAGAATTTTGCATACTTATTTATAAGTGGGAATAGGCTATAGTTTTGTTTTGTGCAATATTTTTCATGTTTTGATATCAATATTATATTTATTATTTTTCTTACTTTTCCAAATAGCCTTTAGATGATTTAATCTTTAAAAGTTTGGTAAAATTTCACTAATGAATTACCTGTGGGAGAGATTCTTTATGTCTTTATTTAATTTTAAATTCATTCTGTTTAGACTCTGTATGTTTATTGAGATCAACTTTGGTAAACTGTATTTTCCTAGAAAATTATCTATTTCTTTTAGAGTTTCAAATGAATTTTCATAGAGCTGTGCCAAAAAAGTCTCTTTTGACTTAACCTCCTTTCTTTTGACAGCTATCATTTTCCCCTTTGCTATTTCTTATTTTGTATATTATTTTATTATTTTATATACCATTTTCTTATTTTGCATTTTCTTATATTTAACTGATTTAATTTAATTGATTTTTTAAAAAAAGATTTATTTATTCATAAGCTCTGTGAGGTTTTATGGTTTTTATTTTTGTTAATTTCTGTTTTACCTTTAATTTCTTCTTTCTAATTTTAATACTTTTACTCCCAGTTAGTATCTATAAGACAATTAACAAACATTCTATTTCCTTTCTCCCCCCATTTTTGTAGTTGAATTTTATTTACATTGTATTGGCACATATTAAATATATACTAGTCTATCACCTTAATGTCTACCATAAACTCTACAGTTAAATATATTCAATGTCCTTATGATGAACCTTCCCCAGTATTTCTCAGTTGTTTAAATTCATTCTTTAGTTGATACTTTAGGACTATTCCTTGAGGTCTTGCATATTCGTAGCCTCATTTATTATGTATATTTACTATATATATTAAATACTTAAAGGTTAGTTTTGTTGGATTTAAAATGTTTGGCTTACATTATCTTTCAGTATCTTAAATATACAGTCTTCTGGCTTAAATTACTATTATTGAAAAGTAAGCCAATCTTACATTCTTTACCTTGTAAGTAACTTGGGTTCTTTTTTTCTGGAAGCCCAAAGGATATATTCTTTTTTTTGAAATCACAATAGATTTTTAAAATGTATCTTGGTATTTATATGATTCCACTTAAATGTGGAATTTAAAAAACTAAATAAATGAACAAAGAAAAGAGAGAAAAACTCATGGATACAGAGAAAAAATTGATGGTTGCCAGACGGGAAGGAGTTTGGGGGATGAGTGAAAAAGGTGAAAGGATTTAAGAAGTACAAATCACCAGTTATAAAAGTAGTCATGGGGGTGTAAAGCACAGCTTTGGGAATATAGTCAGTAATATTGTAATAATTATGTGGGGTGTCACATGGGTACTAGACTTATTTGGGTGATAACTTCATAAGCTAAAAATCTAATCACTATGTTATACACATAAATTATAATACTGTATATCAATTGTAATTGAAAAATAAATTTTAAAAAGTATCTTAGAGTGGTAATAACCATTCTAAATTAGTTTTTACATGGTATACATTTTCATTATGTAGATTCAAATTTTGTTTTGTATTTGAAAAGTTTGACTGAGTTATGGTTATTATACTTGTTTTAATAATAATTTAAAAATTTAATAATTTAATTTCTTTAGTTTTTTAAAAAAAATTACATTTATACACATATTGAATCATTGTTTCCGTCTGCTAAATCATCTCTAAAATTATTTTTATTTTTTCAATTCTATTTGATTTTTTCTTTTCATTTTCTATTTCTCTTACTATAATTTCATTGATGTCTATTAACTTTGTTTCATCTAGTTTAGTCTCCTGAATTTCTAATTTTATTTTAAATTATTCATTAAATTCTTTCTTTTAATATCATCCTCTTAGCTATTGTTTTCATCTCTGAATTTTTCTGATTATGCAACCTTTATCATTTTTGTTTTCTTAATTTCCTTTAGCTAATTTTTAAATATTAAATCATAACTTTCTTTGGACTTTTGCCATATTTTTCTAGTGTGTCTTCACTTTCCATTGGCACATCATTAGATAATTAGTTTTTTTGCTTACAATGTACTTTACAGTGCAGTTATTTTCTGTTGCTCATGTTTTATTGAGATGGGTTTTCCTGTATTTTAGAAAGCTGCCATATAGGGGTGGAAAACGCTAGTCCCTTTCTGCCTTTATATCTAGTACTTCTTTCCCTGTACTTGTCATATAAATTTAAATTCTACTTTCGGTAGACTTTACTTAGTTTGGGGTTCTGTTCTTCTAGAAGGTAATGTTGGTTGTGTATTTCTGGAAGCTCTGGGGACTCAAATACACCAGCATAATCTAATTTCATTTTAATCTTTCTACACTCATCTACAAAATGGGTGTTCTATAGCCCTTCCTAGTTCTGACGGTTATTTTCAGGCCTGCCTGCTAAGTTTCCCCTCCAAGGATGGACCCTTCCTCGAGTAGGTGGCTTTTTGTTGCTGATTCCTTATTCTCTGGCTCAAAGAAAATTGGACATTCTTTCTTTTCTCCTCTCTGTTACCGCCAATAGTTGGCACTTTTGTTTGTCTGCTCAGATTCTAGAATTGTAGGAATAATTTTACTTTTTGTTAAAGATGTTGCCTAGGAGTTTTCACTTTCACTGTTCTAGGTGCTCTAACTGCTTTGTAAGGTGATTTGGAAACATTTAAAAATCTATGCTGATGATGCCCAAACTGAAACTTAAACCAGTTTCTCTCCTTGGCTTTTGGGACGCCAGACCATTCTGCTTTTCTATACCACCTCAATAACTGGTTTTCTTTGTTGTTGTTGTTGTTGTTGTTGTTGTTGTTGTTTCTGAGAATTATTTGCTGGATCTTCTCTTTTTTGACTTCTTGCTCAGTGTCACGGGGCAGGGTTGGTCCTGGGATCTTTTCTCTATTTACACTTACTCTTCAATGATCTCATCCAATCCTATGACTTTAAATACTATCCGTTTACCCGATGACTCCAAAATTTCTCTCTATACCCCTAAATTCTTCCTTAAACCCTAGACTTATGTATAACTTTCTACATCCCCCACATCCAATTCATTATCAAGACTAGCAACATTAGCTCCAATGTATAACCTGACTCTGTTCACCTCCACGTGTGTGCCCCAGCTGAGCCACAATCATCACCATCTGAAATTATTGCAATGGCCAATTAACTGGGATACTATTACTATACTGACCTTCTCTCCAACCCTATCTTGGCCTATTTCCCACAAAGTAGCCAGTTACTCTTTAAAAATATAAATCAGATATCATATCTTTGAGCAAAAACTAACAATGGCTTCACATAATGCTTGGAACAAAAGCTGAAGCGTTTTACACAGCCTACAGGGCCCTATGCCATCTGAACCTTAGTTACCTCTATGATCTTATTTCCTACTACTTTTCTTCTCACACTAGTTCTAAGCCACATCGGCTTTACAGTTTCCCGAACACTCCATGTGGCTCCTTCTTCTAGGTCCCTGTACTTGTTGACATGTGTACCTTCAGTGCTTTCCCCTCAGACCTTTCCACGACTCATTCACTTCATTCGGTTCAAATAGCATCCTATCAGAGACACTGCCCCTGGACATTCAGCCAAAATAGTATTGCCATATCCCCTACACCCTGTCAATCTCTTCTTTTGTTTTTCTTTATGTCCTTCTTTAGTTTTCTTCATATCTTGGCATTTATCATTACTTGAAAGTATATTTTTATTGTTCTTTCCCACCATAAAATATAAGCGCTGTAAATGCACTGGCCTTATCTATTCCAGTCACACTTATATTTCCAGAGCCTAGATCCATGCCTTGTCCACAATAGGTACTAATTAATTTTTGTTGATTAAATCTGTGGAGTATTCCCCAATTATATTTTCTTATAACTTGTTATAGTACTTTCAATTGTCCTAAGTTCAAATTTTTACTCTTTGCTTTTATATTTAAAAAAGATATTTCTCACCTTTATTCTATGCCTTTCTTCTTCTAGTTCTTATGGTTTCATTTTAGCTTTTAGTCATTAATCCAGCTAGAATTCACTTTTGTTTATGATATGAAGAGAAATAACTTCATTTTACTCCCTCCCCCAATTTCCCAGTATGCATTTATTAAATAATCTGTACTTGTTTAAAACATCACTTTTAACACATATGAAGTATTTGGCTTACATGGAATACCTTTAGTAAATTCCTCATATTGTTTTTACTTTAAATTTTAATAAATTTTGATGCAAACATTCTAGGCATACCTACTGAACTATATACTCTTATTTTATTGATAGAACTTCATTCTGATAGCCATAGGGCAGTCATGGTTTATTACAGGATCTGAAATTAAATTAAACCAATGTGCTTGGTCATGTACTGTGGCTGTCTCAAACAATATGCTTTTTAATGTCCTCTATAACTTGTTTCTATTATGTCTATAACTCACAAGAAATGGACATATATTGTGAGTAAAGGAGAAAGAAAACAAACCAGATTACAGAAGGAATTTCTTGTCACTTGACTTTGTCTAAGATATTCTATAATATTTTGATAGGATCTTTGCACTTACTTTCCCTCTGCCCTGTGACTCACTAAAATCACAGGACTATGTTAGAATTTACACCTGATGGGTTCTAGGCCTATGTATCTGCACCCTCACTTTATAGCACCCTCTGTGCCCATTCACATATGTCTTCATTCATTCTATGAAACATCTGTATTTCATAATACAAGTTGAGACCAGGACTTTGCCCTGAGGGTTTACTATCTAACAATGAAATCCATGTATTTAGTTTTTTGACCAAAATAATGCTTTCTCATTCAAGAGATGCACTTGTGCATCTGCTATTTATTTGGCATGCTTTCCCCTTCTGTTACTCACGTCACAGTTTTGGTTTAGCAAATAAGTATATTGGATGAAATGAGGAAAATCATGCAGGGTGAAATGAGGAAAATTATGCTGGCCAAAACAGTAGGAAGTGTTAAATCACCATCAAATAGTCAAGTACCACGTTTATAAGAAAGGTATAGTTTGATATTCTAGCTTTTTTGCTGGATCTTTCTAAGATTGCTATAATTTTGTTTCTAATAGACAAATTTTTTTGATTTATATGGAGCTGAGATAATTTATGAATTCAAATAAAATTGACAATATTTGAGGAGAAACTATCAACTATGCCTGTGTATTATATACTGTGGTTTAAAAGTTATATAAAATGTAATATTTTAATATAAGATCATGACTATTAAGCGAGCACTCATTTTTTAAAAGGACAAGCTACCAGAAAAACAACCAGGAACTAAAATTCTATATTCTGTCCTAATTGCCTCCTGACCTTCCATTACTTAGTAATGTATAAAGTCACCAACTTAAAATTGTGGCATTCTCAATGCCAAAGTTATGTAGAGAGAAATAACATGAGGCAATCATTTCAATTTTTTTATCCTATAATTCACCAAAGGAAAAAAAAAAATCTAGTTTTCATAGTCAAATGTATTCTAGTTCACTGTTGCCTGGATTTAGGTTCACAACCTGATAAACCTGAATTTTCAGACAATGGAGCAATGGAGGTAGAGACTCTAAAGAAACAGAAAGGAAGGAGGAAAAAAAAGAGTCCTCATGGGGAGGGAAGGAGGAAGGGAGGGGGAGCGGGGAGAAAGAGAGAGAGAGATTTAAAAAATATTTTTTATAAAGCCTTAACATTTTCCTTTCTTGCATTTGTCTACCCATGCCCTAAACTATTCTTTTTCAGATTTAATCCTCTATGTTCTCTTCTCTCTTTCTCTCCCTCCATCCCTATAATGAGTGAATGCTACTTTGATCATTCAGTGACCCACACAGGAATGCCGGTTTTGGTCATAAGCAAAGCTTCTGCAACTTCACTGATCCTGGTGTCCCTCTTGGACAGAAAGATTTTCCATACTAACTCTCTTTGGCTATGACCAAACAGATGGCTCAGTAATTTTAAGCTCAACTAAAACATGCTCAGTAATTTTAAGCTCAAATAAACCCAGCAAGCTCATTGTATCATGTGTGAATAATCTACTAACCATATTTACTCCATATACTTCATTACTGAAGTGGACTATCATCTTAGATCTTTTTGGTTAAGTTTTGATTTTTTTTTTCTTTACTTAAAGTTAGGGTATGTGGAAAATGGCAAAACAGAACAAAAATAATACAACATTTGTTTGGAAGTAAATAATTTTAAAATTAGTAATTAACTTCCATCACTATAACTTCTGGAAAACACAGCAAGGAGGGCTTTGAAACTGAAGGTAAAGGTGCTGAGAAACACAAATCTGGTCTCAACTGAACATTTATTATAGACTAAATATGTATACATATAAGCAGCCAGTAGTTTATAATACATTTTAATATTTTTAGAGAACAGTTAAATGATCCAGTCCCCAAAGATACAGCATTTTTCCCTTTCTTCGCCCAGGAATCTGTTTTGGAAGCCAATTCAATGATTACTACTAGGACATGGAATTTTGATATCCATTTGGTACTGATTTACACCAGTATTTTTAAGGCTGCCAACAAGAAAGTCCAGAATTTCAAGCAGCCAAAATTCCACAAGAGACAACTGTCTTTTATTTTATAGCTTATGAATTTGGGGCTTAATATAATTTTCCACTAACAAGTTCTGTACCCCCTCCAGAGTGCTAAAGCTGGTGTGTCGATCAGCAATGTAAAACAGAACATATGAGGCAAGTTAATATTAAACTTGAAGGAAAACTATACAAATTATATTGTTTATTTAGGGAAAAAAAAGCACTCTAGCTGAAAGGGCTAACATATAATTTATTGTGAACACTTAACCAGCATGTTCACATTTGTACTCTCAGCCCACTTGTAGCATTTGTTTGGTGGTGGTGTGGTGTTGGATACAGTATTAATAAAGTCATCATTAAAAATACACTAGATATTGGTTAGGAATGGCTCTAAATACTTCATGTCTTCTGTTTTTATTAAATGTCTAGAAAAAATGCAGAATCATGTCTAGAATCAGTAATAAATCATGGGCAAATAACTTAGGGAAGAGTTATATGCAACACTCTTTTTAAGCAGAAGTAAATAACCGGTTTAATTAAAGACAACAAAATGTTCTCGGTTCCTAGAAATAATACTGTTGCAAAACAAAACTTCCTCATATAATTAGAAAAAAAAGTCTTTGTATGTTCAAAGTCATCTTTTAAAGGAAATCAAAAAGAGAATAAACATTGGAAATTTTAAATAGCTTTTTTTAAAGAAAAACTATAAAATCTTCTTCCCCACATGCCCTGAAAAAAAAAAAAAAGGAGGAACATGCATCGTACTTTAATATTTAAGTGTTCCATGCCTAAAAGATTTTCCTAGGATTCCAGGCTTGTCTAAAAACCTTCATGTTTCATATAATTTCTAATGTGGTCTTATATACTTGTTCTCAGTTTAAGAGTCAGAAAAGGTATAATTAATGAAATTAGCATAGGAAGCCTTAGAATTGATATCTACAAAACCAGTTATCAAACACAACACCCTGTAATGTTTTTCGGTAAAGAGAAATGAGTTATCTCATATAATTTTTCAGTTAAGGCCTATTGAAAAAAATAAAGGAAGTATTTCTATAGCAGAAGCCCACACTAACCGCTAAGAAAACCGTACTGGATGTCCATTAGAATCCTAAACTCGTATTCCAAGGACTGGTCATGCTGCCTACCATGGATGACTTCTGGACCATCATCATCAGTATGTGCTCTGCTTTCCTAGAACGAATAAGAATCTTTGATGGATTGTCACACTCACCAGAGAGAAGGATATAGCATTATATGTGAACACCATATAACACCACGATATTTCTGAAACAGTAGCTATACAAAACAGAATTATTAAACTGTGTTGCCAAACTACTCCATCTAATGATGAAGCTAAACATGAGTACAAACAAATGGAAGAAAGACTTCTGATATCCGTTCTTAACTTTCATAGTAGAAATATTTATATGAAAAAAAAACTTCATTTAAAAAATATTGCTAAATTACTCTATAAAAAATTTTAGCTAATAACATAATTCTATCTATGCAAATGTTTTAAAATGACATTGAGTGGATAAATTATTTCTCACCAAAAGTTACTATATGTAGATGAAAATAAAATGAAGAAATATTTACAAATTAATCTTCAAACTTTAATGTCTGTACCCGTACCAAGTTACAAGACAGAGCATTTGAAAAAAAAAATCATTCTATTTGTAAAGAAGGCCAAGGAAACATGTCTTAGGTGACAGCCAACCACATGCTTATTGCTTTTATCGATCCGGTACCCTCTGAATGTTTCTGGTTCATTTAATCAGAATAATTTTCTTATTTGGTGCAGAGTCATGACAAATTTCATTCTTAATGTATCATTCAATTTCCAAAAGACACCACATTAAAATTCAAATTATTGCCAAACTCCACAAGTGTGACCAATACAGAAAGTGGAGAAATGCATCTCTAAATATATCGTACCTACAGAAAATTGCTTCACTTTAAAACTTGTTTGTCCTTCCAAATTTCCCCTCTGTTGGTTTCTATCCTACACTCATTCTTTATTCAGTCTTCACTATTTAATCAGCAGTAATGTGACCGACTGTAGTATACCAGTACTTTATTCCCATTTATTTTCATATAAACGTGTTGGCGTTGGTCGAGTTCATTGTGTCCTTTGGAAATTTAATCATATAGGAAACCAGGTATGACAGAATATATACTACTCACTATATACAAAGGAGTCCTGAGAGCAAAACATAAAGATTAAAAGAGGTGATAATTTTTCATTAAGGCTGGAAGAAATTTGAAAAACTTAAATGAGGAGGTTCTAAAAACCCTGACTAAATTTTATCACTCACTTGTGGATAAAATGAACCCAACCTTGAGGAGTTTGCTTAAGAATGTTCTGTTCAATCATTCATGAGCAAAGGTGAGCAGGTGCTTGACATCACTATCGTTTTATATTTGAACTTCATCTTCTGCTTTAAGTTCATGGCATGTATCACTTAGACGTGTTCCTAATAATTCTCCATCTGACAACACTGGAGTCATGACAGGGGTCTGTGTGGTCAGTATGGAAAGAGATGGAGAAAAACTGGGAGTCATGACTTCTGGCAGAGAATTGAGATGGTAGAGAAAGGGGGAGTGTGGGCATTTTTGAAGTACTCGCCCTGAGGTCATGGCCGGCATTCTTGGTGGAACTGCTTTAATCCCAGGTTGGGCTACTGCTGTTATCAGAGGTGGTGGGAAAACAAAAGATTTATTCTCTTTGGGGATGCCAGGCACATGTAAATGTTCATCCTTCAGTTTTGCAATATCATTAAATACTGAGGCAAGAGGTTGGAACTTGGGTTCCCAACTAAGGAGACAATCCCAGGGACAGCTCCCTCTCCCCTCAGGATCAGAGGTTCTCTGAGTCGAAACAGCTGCACATCTTGCTTCCTGATCACCTGAAATAAAAACAGACTCTTTTCTGGCCTCGGCCAGGATGCCTACTTTTACCTCTCTCTTCTTTAGTGTCTGAGGTAGCACATTATTTTGAACATAGGTTGTGCCACAGCCTTCTTCTCCATCTCCTTCCTTAAATGTATGGCCGGTTTCTGCTGTTTCCACAGTGACAGTGACATCCGTTTCCCCAGACAAGCAAGAGAGCTGGTCCGAGTCCCTCGGGATTCCAGAGTCTGGCACCCTGGACCCGCGGTCACTCAGAGCTGAGCCCGAGTTCTTCCTGTAAGGGTGCTCATTTATCCTCTGGATCTCCTTATCTTCTGCAGTTTCTCCTTCCACAGAGCAGTGGCCACTGGAGTTGGAGTGCCGGTACAGATTTACAATGTCCTTTTCCATGAGACTCATTAAGCCCAACCATTCCGGCGTGGAGTCCATGGGCACCGCCTCGTCACTGCAGTCATTAGCCTTCCGGAAGGGCTCGAGTGTGCTGGCATCCTCGGTCAGTCGCAGATTGATATCTGAGGATGATGACGTTTTCTTTTCTTCAAAACTGTTTGCTGAGTCCTTTGGTTTATGTCTTAAAATCAGGACAGTTAGAATGAAGATGAGTAACAGGAACACTAAAAAGGAGACCGTGAGGCTGATGGAGAAGCTGCTGGCTGACACCGCTGAGCGTTTTCCTTCTGAGGAAAAGGACACATTCACAAAAACAGTACAAGATGTGAATTTGGAGTCCTGTTTGGGGCTACGAGCAGTTATTTTCATTTCAATGGCATCTTCTTTGCTGACTTGACTTCTTATTAGGGGGAGTGCTCTAGTCAAATAAATGTTTCCATTAGTTTTATTTACTGAAAAGAAAGGAGATGGAGTTTCAAGGGAGTAAAGAATAACACCATCGATACCAGCGTCTGCATCTGATGCTTCCACTCTGCCAATCAGCTGTCTTACGTTATTCTTTTCTGGGAGGCTGAAAAAATATTGGTCTTGAGTGAAAATGGGTTCAAACTCATCGGTACCTTCTATATCCACCCAAACCATTAAGGAGGCTGTTGAGTCCCCTCTGTCTTTTGCCTGAACTATGAGGCAGTATTTATTGTCCTTTTCATAATCAAGGACTTGCTTAGCATGAATATCCCCTGTCAAAGGGTCAATGAGGAAGGGCTCTTGATCAAGAGGTGCTCCATGCATGATAGAACAGGGGGATAAAATAGAATAGGCCAATTCTCCATAAGGACCTGCATCAAAATCCAAAGCGTTTACAGAACATACGGTGGAAAAAATGGGCACGTTTTCAGGAACGACACAGTTCAAGCTTGAGAACATAAACTGAGGTGCATGGTCATTATCATCTAGGACACTAACAAACACAACCGCAAAAGAAAAATGTTTCTTTTCTTCATCTGAAGCTTGGATAGTTAAAGTGAATTTTATCGTTTCTTCATAATCCAGAGGTTTTATCAGATAAAGAACTCCAGTTTTTTCTTCCAAGTGAAAATGCCCCTTCTCATTTCCGGAGATTATGTGGTAGAGGATTTCTGCATGTGAACCCACATCACAGTCACTGGCTGAGATCACAGTGATGTGACTCCCTAGAGGGGTACTTTCCTTCACATGGGCATGATATTTTATGGTGTTGAATTTAGGTGGATTATCGTTGACATCAAGTACTTCTATCGATACAATGGCTGTGGAACTCAGTGGAGGGCAGCCGTGGTCAGATGCCAGAATAACAAGCTTATGACTGGCAGAAGTTTCTCTGTCCAGATTGTGAAGCAACACCAGATAACCAACTTGCTTAAAAGGATATTCTGAATGAATGAAACTAGTTTCCACGTGAAAATTGTTCTGTGAATTACCACTGATGATGGAATATTCAACGTGTGTGTTCTCACGGGTCCAGTCACGGTCAATGGTTGAAAAGCTGACAAGTGTGACTCCAATCCTAGCATCTTCACTCAAGCTAAGATTATAATATTCTACTGCAAATTCAGGGGCATAATTGTTCATATCTTGTATTTCTATCTCCACTAGGGTCAGAGCCCTCAGGTCAGGAATTCCACCATCACTGGCTTCAACAAGAAACTGAATTGTTGATTTTTTATCCAGAAGTAAGACAGGATTGATAGTAAATATTGTACCTGAAACAAGACACAGCATTTAAATGTTGTTAAATTAAAATTTCACGATCCATTTACTCAGTAAATATTTGTAAAGTAATTACTAATGTGTTTAGTTATTTATTAGATTTGCTACTTAAGTAATAACCAAGAGTAACTCCACATAGAAAATTAAAATTATTATATTTTCTACTTTTGTAACACTTAAGATCCAGAAATAATGTTCATGGCATTCACTCTATTTAATATATATGCTGCTTATAAGTGACAGTCACAAATTTCTCTTAATTTTATTTTTGTATAATAAGTTGTTCTATTGTTATTTTTTTAAAAGGAAAATGTGTTCTTATTTGAAAAATGCATACCCCATTCTACCACCCATAGACACATGTATAGCAACATTCTAGCATATAGATATTTATTCTGGAAATATTAGTTCACACTACTCTAGTCAATTGAAAGTAGTAAACATGATAATGCAGAGTAGCAACTACTGCTTAATTATAAATATGTATTTCCTAAAGCTCTTGGATAATTGGACAGATAGGATTTCCCCTTGTTGATGAAATACTTTTAATACATTATATTGTTTTAATACAGAAATGGGTACTTTTTATAAACCCATATGTAATGACAGTCTTCTAAGATAAATGTTTTAAGTATGGTCAATAAAAAAAGAATACAGAATGCTGTCATTTAAATGCCACATTTCAGCTGGAGTCTCACCATGAACTAAATCGACTTGATAAGACTTAATGTTTTAAAACATTCTAGCCAGTATCTCATTGCAAAGTTTGTTGATAACACAGGTCAAGCAAAAGGGCTGCTGGAACTGAGTGCTCAGAGAGACCATTGCCCGCCTCCCACGCCGATTTGCTGTGGACTGGGCAGGAATTGCCATCATCTGGGACCAAATAAAATATATATGAATGATAAAAATAAGTAAGTAAATAAATAAGAGAGAGAAAGAGACAGAGAGAGGTAAGAGAGAGAAGGAGAAGAAAAAGAAAGCCAAATTCCTGACATGTTTAAATTCATACAATAGCCATTTATCCACACCTGCAGCAACATTACCTGCTTCTCCTATTACAACACTCTGTGGACCTCGTGCTGGTATTTCATGACTAAATTCTCCTTTCAGGTAATCCTGAGGTTAATTTTTTTTTAATTGAGATGAAATTGATATATAACATTAAATTAGTTCCAGGTGGACAATCCAATGATTCGACATACGTATGTATTGAGAAATGATCACCACAGTAAGTCTAGTTAACATCCACCATCCTGAGAGTAACATTTAAATCAGCCCTCACTCGTGAAAATTTGCAGTGGTGGGTAGAGATGGAGAACACACAGTGTACTGTGTCCCAGGCTCCTCTTTTCTACAGTGTGCTCTGTTAGGGGCTGTGCTTGACAAACTATTCATCTTTATCAAATTTAGCTTTAATGTTTACTCACTGTTCAACATTCGCTGTACAATGCTTAGCTGTTCTAATATGAAATCACTTGCCCGAACACATTTCAGAGCCACAAATGTCTTGCTCTGATAAAAATACAGAGAGCCTTAGAAGTCATCAAATAAGCCAGAACACTACAATGTTTTTTACTTAGTAGAGATGCTCAAATAATTTTCTTTTTTTGGTCCTTATTAAATGTATGATTCTACTATTGAACTTTTTGTACTTGGGCTTGGATAAAAAGCTTCTAAACTCTAGTAACATGAAGTCCTCAGTACTAAATTAATCCATTCAACTTCATTTGATTCATGCCGAGGCCTGGGATAACTACCTGAACTGTGTAGTTCCGGACTGACGGACTCGGTGCATACTGCTATCTGGGGGTCTCTGAACTCCTGAACCTTTGCCAGCATTCAATCAATTCCTTTTGCTTTCCAGCCACTGAGATGTTGGTGAAGAGAAATAACACTGGGATTTGCTACCACAACATTTGATGTAAAGAGAAAAAAGACGGTGGTGTCTATGATTTAACCAGGGGGTAGGGAAGGGGAGGCATTTTAGGAGCATTTGGAAAGGATTATGTCAGGCTTCCACCCTGTAACTTAAACCTACGAGTACTAAAGCCACTATAAATAACTCACCATTCATAGCATCAATCGAGAATTCCTTAGAAGACGAAAGGATTCTATAAGAAACGTACTCGCTGCTTTCTAAGTCTGTGGCTGCCACGGTCAGCACGGAGTACCCCACAGGCACCAATTCAGGAATGGTGACCTGAGGGTAAAAGAGAGAGAATCAACATGGCACTTAAAGACTACAGATATCTTCATGAACGGGGCCAGAACATGAGATCATTTTATTTATTTTGATCATGGAAAATATACAGAGAAGCTGCCTTTAATAGGGGTATTAATTTACAGAGTTGGCATATCAAGATCATGTAGTGATCCCAGAATTCAGACAAAAACATGTTTTAAAAAATTGAATTCAGTTTTGATTTTTATTATGAAAAATTTCTTTCTAAGTTATTAATGTGTGGTAGAGGATATTTCATATGTTCACTAATATGTTATTACATTATGTACCTTGTATAATTTAGCACACCTTTACAGAAGATCATGACTTAGGTTAGATTCCCTGCTGTGTTTACACAGAGACCTTGAATTTGCTACATCCAAGAATCCTGAAGCCTATTTCCAAGTACTTAGTTGAATGCTATCATTGTCCTTACTTCTACAAGCATACACTATGTTCTAAAAACTGAAATTCCACTTTACAGTTTTGTTTAGGATTTGCTTCTACAAAATGTTAATCAATATATTCCAAAAAATATGCCCAAGAAAAAAAAGTTTTCTCAAATTAACTGCCGATAATCCACACTGCCTTATTGTCTCATCTATGGCTTCGAAAATATTAGGCAAGTTCCAATTGTTATGAATAACTAGTCCCCAATCCCTAAAAACTAAAGAAATGGTGACATACTTTCATATGATGACATATGAAAAAGTATATACTTAAAAAACTGATTCGAATGAGATATTCAATTCCATATATACTTCTATCATCCATGATATTAAATATAAAACCCTCAGCATCAACTTAAGCACTAAAAACAGTAACTACTGTATGCCTAAATTAGTCTGTCAACAATGGTAGCCTTACATTCTACCCTATTCTTTCTTGTTTTGGCTGTGTTCAGCATCTCTTTGAGCTGTTTACCTGGTAAAAATCTTGAGAAAATACTGGAGGGTTATCGTTGACATCCAACACACGGACGATAAGTGCTCCCTCTGTGTGGTGCACTGAATCAGAAATTTGGATAAGCAGCTCATATTCAGTAGCTTCTTCAAAATCTAACGTTTTCACTAGCACCACTACTCCAGTGTTTGGATCAATAGCAAACTTGGTTCCAGGATTACTTTCTTTGGAGAAACTGAAGATGAAAGCTGAATTCAAATCCACATCATGAACTGATATCCGAGTCACAATTACACCAGGCAAAGAATCTGAAAGAGCCATGATCGATGTCAGTCTCCATTAAAATTCATCCTTTGAAATACTTTTCTTTAATAGTTCAAGCCAAGCATTTTTATTTTAAGTCCAACTTGATTTGCTGTTTCTTGGCACGATTTCTCATACAAAGCTCGTTATGAACCGAACAAAAACTTTGAAGAATTTATAAGCCCAATAAAAGCAAAAATTTACCACTGAGTGGGGAATTGAAGAGGTAGGGTATATTCAATTTTTATATTACATTTTTTATTGTATGCTTACAACACAACTCCAGGACCAAGAAACATTCTAAGCCACTTATTTGTACTATATTGTTTCTGTATCAAAATCATATATTCATGGGAGTATGGGTGCGAAGAAGGTTATTGCTCAAAACATCAATACAAAACATAAGATTCGGAAAGTAGGCAAGATATGAATAAAAATATTCGGACACTGAAGTTAGAAATACTTAGTTACTTGTACTTATTTTCGCAAAATTATTTCTTTTGGAGTGGCAGATACACTGCTTCCTTCCCTTAAAGTAAGACTCTCAACATTATCAAGACTATGGAAAGACAGAGTACACATAGCACATGTGATGAAAGCCAATGTCTAATATGATTCACCAAAAAATACTACAAAAGAGATGACATGCTAAATGCCTCACACACTATATGTGTTCTCTAGCCTAAATTACCATGAAAGGGACTTTGTTTTTAAGCTTACATGTATGGTGTAGGTAGGAAGAAGATGTCAAGGTATTCAGAATAGTTCCTGATGTACACCAACCACACCTTATCCCTTTCAGTATGTTTTATGTTGTTTGTTCTTGTGATATATTTATACTGGGCATACTGCTATATCTTCATACTAATGTATGCACTTTGGAATAGTACCTTCAGTAAAAGCAAATGGAAATATATCAAATAGGCAGGAGGCAAAACAGGAGAATTTTTTTGTTGGTAGAATATTTTAGAATGTTCAGAATATTTGCAGATACCTTCCATAGAGAAATTTCTGGAATATATCTCTCTGTGAGTGGTGATATTTATAATTTGTTTGGAAGAGTGGACACAAAACTTTAGGAATGCCTTAGGAATAAGTTTGGCATTAAGAGTAAAAGGAGAAAGGCAAGTAAGGGGCCACCGCTATTTGTAATTTCAACTATAAAGAGTTGAGTTGGGTTTTACCATGACAGCCATTGACCACAGACAACTTTGGGATCATAGTCTGTGGGGTCATCATAGAACCCAGAGACCCGATTAAATTAATAAGCATATCATGTAAAAGTTTGTATTTTCCGCCTCTACCACTAATGTGGTAAAATTTTTCTGCAGTGTCAAAGTTTAGTTTACACTAGAGGAAAATGATGACTTTGTATGATGAACATCCGATTCCTTTCACTTATTACTAGTCATTAGCATACTGCGAAGACTGACAGTTATCAGTCTAGGTCGCTTCTTCTCAGAGGAGTTTTAGGATGATCATCATAGTCAATAAAATATGCTTCTTCATAGAATAGATCTTTTTAAGAAATGTCAGTGCACAAAAAGAACCTGTGTGGAATAGTGGTTTAAGCATGAGGAACTGGCATCCTGCTGATCTGAATGCAAATCCCAGCTTTCACATTTACCTTCTTTTCTGCCATTTGATATTCAACTTTAGATCATCCATTTTCTATTCTATGAAATGAAGATGCAAACTATTTATGTTGCCTAGTTATTGAGTATTAGTACTCATACTTAATACAGTGCCTGGCTAAAAAAAATGGTAGATGACATTATACACGTTAATCTATTCCAAATTGCCACACTTACTTTCTTCAATTTCCACTGCTTCAAGGGGCAGAAAAGTCGGAGCATTGTCATTTACATCAGTCACCTGTATCTTGATCACAGTTGTGCCAGAAAGCCTGGGCATCCCTTTATCTGTGGCTTGCACAATCAAGCTGGTTTGGAAAAGAATCAAGGAATATTACCCATCATCCAAAGAATAAGAAAAACAACATAAATATCAAATTGAATATTTATATCCAATTGAAAAATATCCAGTTGAAAATTTTTAAATGAACTGAGTAGCTACTTTTATTTCTTCTCCTGGCTTTTTCTAAATTGTGTCATTTAAAATTTATTTCATAAGAACCGTAGCCTGAAATTTATTTATTTATTTAGAGAAGCAAATCTTGCAGGCTACCAGGGGTCATGAGGTGTGTATGTCAAAACAAATGCACCATTTCTGGGATACAGACCATCAAATTCATTTCTTTTTCCACTAAGAACCACCTAAAAGGTATAAACAACAATACTTGTCCTTTGGATAAGTAGATTGTCTCTACCCTGCTATGCATGGCCTGGATATTGCTACATATTTCCATTTTACTATATCAGCAAAAGATAGAACCACTAAAAGATCACTTTGCATGGATATTTTTTCAGACCCAAATTGCAAAACAATCAAAATTATAAAATGAAGAGAGGACATTTCCATGATTAATACATGTACAAAAGGTGCATGATTGGCTAGGACTATAAAGTAGATGTAAAAGTCCATGATCTGAAAGAATCCGTATCAATTCAATCTGTCTTGGATGATGGTACAACTAACTTGCTCAACAACCAAATTAGAAACCTTCCTAGCATCTTCAACTTCTCCGTTTCTGTTACCACCCTTCTAACATCCAACTAATTATGAGTCTGATAGATTTGATCTCCTGAGTATCACTTGAATCAGTTCTCATCCATTTCACCTTCACCTTCAGAGCCTCAGAAAGGCTGATCAATCATCCTGCTTTGCCAGGTAGTAGAGGGTTGCCTGTGACATGAGACTTTCAGATTTTTAAAGCCAGGACAGTCCTAGGAAAACAGGAACAAGTTGGTCTCTGTAGTTTCGTGCCCTCATCACCTTTTCCTGGAAGGCTTAGTATTCATTATATCCTTTCTCATCTGGAGTACTTGTTTACTGCAAGTCTCACCTATTCCTATCTATTCCCTTTGCAACTCAATTGCTCTATCTAAACTACCCACTTGCAAATCCGATTCCCCTATTTAAACACCTTTCATTGACTCTCCATGTTTACAACAGGTAGTCCAAGCCTTGAGCATTTATGACCTTCTATGACCTGGCGTCTTTCTGGAATCCCTCTCCCTACACCCTCTTAGTCTTTTAAAGCTCACATCTTCCATAAGGCTAAAAGAAAATGAGAGAAGATATTAGTGGGTTGAGTAGGTGAAAAGTTTCAACAAGTTTCTGGAAAATGCAAGCAGATTGAGAAGTAATTACTGATGAGTGGGTCAGAGGAAACCACAGATTAAAATGCATCTGGAGAGAGGTAAAAATGAGTGAGAAACAGATTTGCCCCCATGTAACCAAGGAGATGCTCAAGATGTGGCAAATGATAAGGTGAGATATTGAGCTAAAAATAGCTTGAAGTTTATTCTAAACTCAAAATATAGAACAATCAAATGCCCTGCCCATTACTCTTCACCCTCAGGCAAAAGAATGGCTGATGATCATACTCAGAATAGGTAATATTGAGAGGCTGTCCCTGGGGAAATGGAAGCCCCTTTCTAGAGAAAAATGAACTCTCTGCATATTGTCATTTGCACGTCATCCTGCAAAGTAGTCAACTTCCTCCCTGGTGCACCTGCAAGTGAAGCATGCTGGTCAGTGAGCTCTGCCAGCCACTCAGGGGTTCTAGGACTTTGCTACTGCCTCACTCAGAAAGCCTCTGACATGAAAAAGAGAGCACGAAATAGAAAAGAGGAAAAATGAATCCAAAGGAAAGATATTGAAAGAACAAAAGAAAATGTAAAAACAATTTTAATTAATGATCTTGGAGAGACAGAAGACAATGCATGTATAAATCAAGAACAAGATGCTTTGGACAAGCTCAAATATCAAGGAAGAACTTTTGGAAATAAAAGTATGTATGATATCCAAAAATGTCTTTTTAAAAAAATTGAAAACAAAAAAGAAAATTTATAAGGTTAAAGTAAAGCATTCTCCCTGAAAAATAAAACAAAAATAAACCAACACACAAAATAGGAAATGAAAAGTCCGAGATAAAATAATACTGGCAAAGGATCGATCCAGGTAGTCCTACACTTGACTGAATAGGATCCAGGAAAAAAGAACAGGACAAAGTAAGCAAACAAAACAAAACAAAACAAAACAAGACAAAACAAAACAGAGAGGCAATTAAAGATGAATTAATATAAAAAAAGTTAAAAGAAATATTTCTTCTTATTAAAAGAGCTCACTAAATATGAAGCACAAGAAAAGACTCACAGCACAGTATATAATCACAAAGTTTCTAAACATCATCAATAAAGAAAATAATCTGAGAACTTCCACAGAGAAAGAAAAAATAAATCATATACACAACATATAATTAGAATGGCACCGGACTTATCAACAGCAACACTGGTTTTAAAAGATAACAGAAAGAAACTTTCGAAGTTCTAAAAAAAATTTCAACTTCTAGATTATCCATTCTATAAATCATATGTGAGAATAGAATAAAGGCATTTTTAGATATGTAAGAAGTCCAAGAATTTACTTCCCTGGCACCTTTTTCTACAAAGTTACTGGAAGAGAAAACTAAGAAAGAGAAACACAAGAAATCCATGACACAGGCCCACCTTGGGAGAACAATAAAGCAAAGTCGTGAAATAACCAGCTTTGCTGAGGGCTTAGAGAGCCTAGTGTAGAATGTTAACGCTAGATCAGGAGAGCAGAAAGCAACAGGAAGGAGGTCTCTATGAACAAAGAGGACTTGATAGAGTATTTTATATGAGAGGTGTTTGTGGGGGCAGGGGTGAGAAGATGGGTGGGCATGACAGAGCTACTGGAACATTTGCAAGGAATTAAGTACACAGAAATAGTAAATTGGGTGAGCAAAACCCAAAAGCTAAGCATTAAGCTTGGGGCTGGGGGAGGGTAAGAAAGGAAATATGAGTAGGACATGGCTCTGAAGTGAACATTTATAGAATCATATAAACACTGATTATTGATTAAATGAAAAATAGTATATCAATATAAAGAGAGAATTGGATATGAGAAGGTAAAAATATTAAACCCACATCTCTTATAAGAGGAACTTGAGAGATAATATTTAAAATGACAAATTAAGCCATATTGATGTTTATAATAATGGAGAAAACCAGTTAAAAATGTCAGCCTCTGGAGGGCTTTAGTGCTGGGACAGGTGAGGAAATAATGGCTGACTCTCATCTAAGCCCATTGCTATTTTATGATACTATTTAACTTTTTTTTAAAAAAAATGTATTATTTTGATAACAATAAAATTTTTAAATAAGAAAAGATATTTAGGTCAAAATCTTTAATATTTATCTATTGAATACTTTTTTTCCACCTATAAACATGCTCAAGTTGAGCTATTCCTGAAAATATACCCTACTCTCAAGGCTAAATTGCACTCAGTTACCATTCCTTCCTTGTAACTCGACATTGCTGAAAAAGAAGTGTCCATCATAATTGTCTCTGCTTCCTATTTTAGTGTCTCCTCAACCCACTATCATCTGCTTTCTCCCTTTTGGAAAATAATATCAAGAGCTTCCTAATCACCAGACAATAGTCTCTTTCTAGTTGTAGACATAAACATTATGAATCTCAAAATGCTCACTCAGCCTTGTTTGAAATGAAAAGAAATTCCAGGTCCCAAGGGTATTATTCAGAGACGTCTACAGAGGAAACAACCCTGCCATATGTATTCTGAAAACTAAAAGTACACTATGCTGGCACTTCAACCCTTGCTCATGAACAGAAGGATGCAAGTTTGGAGAATATTTCCGTTTCGGTGACCACAGGAGGAAAATTGAACAAAACACACTGTTGAGACACTGGCCAAATGAGGCAAAACTTGTATTTAACTTTAAATCTACACATATGGTGTCTTACTATCATAAATTACAATTCCTCTCTTTGAAGTTTACAGAAGCTTTCTAAGATAGTAAACCATAACCTGAAGTACTTGTTGTTTGATCTCCCATAACTCGTGGTGTTTATAATACATATTTGTTATAGGAAACTATTTGCTCACTTAATCTGTGGACTATTTTTGTTAATGAAAATCAATCTGTTGCCTTGAGTTTTAAATGAACCTTACAGCTTTGAATGAATCAACCTACAAATATAATAGTATGTAAGTTATCTTGTTAGAAAATAATTTGGAACAAGCCTATTCCTTGCAAATTCCTCTAGCAGATTCTAATCCAAACACATGTTGAAACCTTTTTTGTTTGTTTGTTTTTTACGCAGTCCAACCTCCCTCCCTGGTTTCCATGAAACCATCTTTTCCAGGTTCATGTTCCTATCTTTCTAGTCTCTGAATCTATTTTTCTAGCTTCTGCCTGGCCCTCAAGTTGTGACAATACCCCAGGTTCTCATTTTATATATTCTGCCTCGGTAATTCCATTTTATTCATTTTCCTTAGCTCAATCCCAAATCCAAATCTTGAATGGAGACCTCTTTCCTCAGCTCCAGATCATGATTTTTTAAAGCTTATTTTTCAGTTACCCTGGACATACAATATTATATTAGTTTTAGGTGTATAACATAGTGATTAGATATTTATATACCTTATGAAGTGATCACCTTGATAAGTCCAGTACCCATCTGATATACATAGCTATTACAATGTTATTGACTATATTTCCTACATTGTACGTGATTTTTAATTGCCTTTTAAAGGGTATCTTTACTTTTGCTCGTCTGCTAGTCCTTCAAACTCAAAATGCCCCCTCCCAAATTCCAATCCTCATCTGTTCTTCCTGTCTATCCTATGTAGAAATTACAAAGTATTTCTGTCTCCTTCCTTATTGAATAAATTCAACTGACCACCATGTCCCATGGATTCTATAAGTGAATCAATGAGTAAGTAGGCCCTCTCCTTCTGTCCCTGCTGCTTCAGCCACAGCACAGACCTTTTCACAGCTGTTGTCTAGCTTAGCTCATCTACCTGATGCTGGTTCTCTGTTCTGCAATGAATCCATTACTAGATGTCTTTTAAAAATAAAGATCTGAGCATGCACTCAATTGCTTACACTTTTATACAGCCTACAGAATAGGGTACAATTTCTATTACAGGGCATATAAAGTCCTACAAAACTTGCCTGTGACCTACCAGCTTCTTTTTTGTTTTGTTTTTCAGATCATTGTGTGAGCTTTTTTTCCAGTTTTATTGAGATATAACTGACATGTAGCACTGTATAATATTAAGGTGTACAGCATAGCTTGACTTACATATGTTGTGAAATAATTACCACAACAAATTTAGTTAACATCTATCATCTCAAAAAATGTTTTTATCATTGTAATGAGAACTCTTAGAACCAACCTACTTTCTTAATGACTTTCAAATGTACCATAAAGCAGTGTTAACTATAGTCACCAAGTGGTACATTTCATTCCCAGTACTCATTTCTCTTATAACTGGAAGTTTGTACCTTCTGGCCACCTTTGCCCTATTCCTCCGCATCCCTAGCCTCTTTTTTGTTACTCCACACAGATGCACTGTACCACTTGTTACTTCCAAATACATCAAACGCTTTGGCATGTCCCTGCCTCTCCTCATGCTTTCTGGAAGGTCCTTTATTCCCTTTACCATGGGGAGTCAACAGATTGGGGTTCCAATCCAGCCCTACTGTGCATGAGTTTCATGTTTTGGAAAAGATAATTAGCATATCAGCCCATTTCCCACCTTGTATATGTAAGTGGGTTTTTTTATTATTATTATTTCTCAGTCATAATGAGCATTCAAAAGAGAGTACAAGTTTAGCATTGTTCTTGGCAATGATTGCCCTTTGACCTTGAATATTTATGATGGAAAATTAAATTTTTAAACAATTTAAGTCTTATTTGCCTAGGATATTTTTGTTGCTTGCTTGAAAAGTCTTTCAAAAGACTAAAAATCTTGGCCCTGAAGTGTTATAAGGCTCACATGAATATCAGTTATCAACTTACATAGTGATAAGCTTCCCTATGTCAGTTATAAGTCAAGTGTTGGCAAGCAGTGATTCAAACCCAACTACTGCATGCTCACACCTACATATGTGTTATTTAATAAATTGCAAACTGGAAGTTATTTTAAGTTTTTTAAGTTATTTTTCTGTTTTGTATTTTGTAAATAAACAGGTACATACTTTTAAGAATCAGTCACATGGTACAATAGGAAGCCCTACTACGACTGTTCGCACGGATGAGAATCTCAGTTCTACATTTACTGCTGCATATTCTTGGCAAACTTTACCTCTTTGAACTTCAATTTCCTCATTCTGTAAATCTTAAGTCTATTATGGAAATTCAACATGTAAAGCAGGTGCTCCATAAATTATTGTGATTTTTAATATGCTTCCTGCCATGGATTTTAATGGCATTCAATTTTCGAGCTCCCTGAAAACAAGAACTATTTCATATGTCATTATATCTCATGCTTGGTAGTTTTTTAAATACAGAAACATTGGTCAGGTAGAACTTAAGGTCTATTTTATAATTTGTCATCATCTTTCCACTGAGTTTTCTTATAGGTGGCTTAATATGAGGACTAAAAATTATTTAATTTTTACTTAATGCTTTTATAGTTAGTAGAATCATAACTGACAATATCTTTTTTTCCCTTCATTTTATATTGTAAAACAGAGAACCAGAATTGAGAATATTCTCCTCAATTGGACAAAATAGCAATATTTCAAAAGTTAAGGAAAAAAGCTAAATGACACCTTTTCCAAAGCATTCACTAAAGGTGTAACAGATTAGGGGAAAATTATCCTATATTTCCTGCTGCCTTAAATATCAGGGGAAACAAAATTAAAGAGGAAGAGAAGCCACAGGGGGCAAGGGAAGCAGAGAACCTAGAGAGGCAGGTGGTTTAAAATAATTCTTTGGCTTGGTGATCTGGAAGTGGGGGAAGGGGTGGTAGCTGGCTGCCTCTGTCTCTGCATCTCTCTGTGGCTGTCTGTGTTAAGTTCAAGTTCAGTTCAATTTCTCTCAGTTCTCCCAGCCTTGAATTAAATTCTTTATGGAGAACTGGAGAGGAATACTTTTAAATGTTGGGACCAATTCAAATGTTGGGAACATTGAAACTGTGACGCAAATAGGAAAATCTGAAAGGAGTTAGATTTAATGGCTAATTAGGCTCCACTAAGTAAGAAGAACATTGTAACAGTAAGTCTACAATCAGGAAATACTTAGTTCCTGGAACATAGCAGACTTTCAATAATCTCTGAATTTATAATCACTCAGGTGGCAACTAGACGGAGATTCACCTGTAGTTATCTATGGAGAGAAAAAAAAAAGCTTTATGCTTTTTTTTTTTTGCTATTGAAACAAAACAAGCGTTATGCTTACTATAGAAACAATGTGGCAGAGGTAGGTTTTAACATATTTATACAATCGATTTTAATATGTTTATACAATAAAAGTATTGTAATAATTGGTTACACTAAAATATTATTGAAAAAATCCTACTGGTTAATATAGGGTATAGTCTTAAACTTTTAAAAGAATTTTGAAGCAATATTTTGAAATATATTAAACAAAGAGAACTAAACACAAACTTTTAGAGTTTGAAAGTTTTTCAGTTTAATTGATCCAATCCTCCCAGTAATGACAGATCCCATTTTAATTAGCCCTCACTGCTCAACCACAGGAGTATACCACACTCGCCTCATCAAAACATAGGCAGCCTGGCCTAGGAGAATATTGACACTTAGGTCTTTCGTATACCTGCCCCCGCCCCCCAGTAGAAAGTCAGCTCTATAACTTGTACAGTGGAAAGAGTGTGATTCAGAATCACGATACCTGGCTATGAGTCCATGTGTGACCATTAAATGGTCCTGTGACCCCAAGAAAGCCACTGCATGTCTGTTGTCCTATCGGTGAAGGAGAAAATGCATAACTTAACCTCCCTGGGAGGTGACTGTGAGGATTAAATGAAACATGGTATGTGATTGGCCTTTTGGAAGAACATACAGAAATATGACAAAAATATGAAGCCTATTAAAATAAGCAATAAGAAAGTCAAGCCTCTCTTTGAACCCAAGCTTCCCATGTGACCACTTCTCCAGAGACGAACAAGGTAAACAGTTTCTTATGTTTTCTTCCTGAAGTCATCCAATTACATGTGTGTGCTTTTACTCAAATAGACCTGCAGTATAGGCACTATAATGCACCTTGATTTTGTCCACTTAGTCAAATATCCTAGAGCTCCATCTTCAAGGCATATACAGATATACCTCTTTCTCTTTTAAAATTAGTTTCATTGTATTCCACAGGTGACTGGGCCATCATTCTTAAAGCTGTCCCCATTGACAGACTTTTAGGTTCCTTGATCATTTTTTTTTTTTTTTTTTTTACAGACTGAGGTGCCATAAATATCTCTGTATCTATGGCCGGACTTTTGTATCACTGACATTTTAAATACCTAGAAGACTTGTAATGCTATTATTCTCTCTTTTATAGAATTCTATATAAGGCTAGCATATCTTGGACTCTAGACAAAAATATATTTAATGTTGACTGAGTGCTTTTAATAAGATCATTTCTGTTAGAACACAGTACTGCTACAAGGACCCGAAGACAGGATTATAATTTTGTACACAAAAACTAAATAATTTAAAAAGAGCAATGTCATTCAGTCTTCACTGTTAAAAAAAAAAACAAAACAGTAACAACAAATATTTGCAGAATGCTCTATTGTTCAGCAAGCATTTTACAAGTATTGTCTTTTTCAGTGTCTCTCATTTTAGTACTTAACAGCATCATAAATTCATGAAATCTTAGAACAAGGAGGGACTTTAAAGTTCTTCTAGTCTAATCACCTTTTCCAAAATTGCAAATACCTTTCTAAGACTCTTTCAATATATCAAAGGGGCGATCATAAGTTGGATCACAGGGAAAACATATTTTACAAATAAGCTTACATAATAAGAGGTCATGCCCAAAGCAACGACGTTGTCAGAACAAAGCAGAGAGCTGACCGAATGGATCTACATCTGAGACAAACCTGTAGGAGCTGATGAACTCATAATCCAGAATCCCATCTGCTGTTATCACGCCGCTCACCGCATCAATGTGGAATGCTTCTCCTTGGTTGCCCGAGAGAATAGAATACTCGATGAGGCCATTCAATCCGCTGTCCAGGTCGGTAGCAAAAACCTGCCAGAAAGCAACTCTTCCATTAGATAAGAATTCAATCTGCATCGAGGAGTTAAGTCTGTTTTTTAGAGAAACGCGCTCTGCATCACAGACTGTCAAACACATTTTTAAAATGATGATAAAGCAATACCGACCAGCTACTGAAGCTTACATTTCACTTTGTAATAAAGTGGATAACAGGTTAGAAAATAAGCCTGCATCTTCATTCAGAAAAGCTTCCAAGTAACTTTCAGTAGGAATGGTACATTTTTGAGCTACAATTTTAGGCAAGAGGAAAAAATACTTGAAAAAAATCTAATTTGCTTGAATAGAAGACTTCCAGTACTGTATGTAGATTCAGGTGAGCACCAGAAAAGAGAAGAAATGATATAGGAACCCTCCACATAATGAAGGAAAATCTGTCATTTGCTTTTTTTCTTGATTAAAAGTATTGCCTGTAAAATAAGCCATGTGTGGATTTTTTATATCATATTAAAAGTCTCACTTTAAAAGGATCTTTAAATAGATGAAACAAAGTCTCAATTTAGTGCTAACAAATTTGCCTCCTGATCATTTATGTGATGAGTTATCAAAGTAGTGTTGAGAACAAAACGAAAAGTTTTTTAAATTTATTTTTCTTATTATAGTGACATTGGTTAACAAAATCCAGTAAGTTTCAGGTGTACAATTTAGCAGTAAGGCATATATATATATTGCATTGTGTCAAAATGAAAAATTTTGTTTTGGTCTCCATGGAGATATATCATTTAGTTTGCATTACATTCTGATCACAAAACTATCAGTGGATTTAAGATCTTTTTTATGAATGAGTTGACAAATTAATTTAAAAATGTTTTAAACTTATTTTTATCCTCTATACCCATCAGGCTTGGCCTCAGCTCATGTCCCTTGTCATCTCTCTCTTGGGTGATTATACTGATGTCCTCATGGGTTTTTGCTTCTACTTTCGTACCCTCTCAGCCTATCCTTCACACTGCTGTCAGAGTTCTCAGGGGACACTAAGTGGCCGAAGTGGTGTGCTCAGGCCAACATGAGAAGGGCACACAGCCAGCCACTTGGTACAGAAAGGCAGCAATACACAATCCCAGGAAGAGAAACTCATCTGTATCTGGGCAGTAGGAAGTTGATCATGTCCCCTGGGGCCATATACTTAACCGTGTTCTAGAGCAGGTCTCCAAGGAGGTATATCAGTTAAAGTCTAGGGTATCTGGCAGCAACATATATCCACTATGGCTAACTTCACCAGGATAGAAATGTATCAGAAAGATAGGTAAAGTACAAGAATCTGGACAGCTCCGGGGTATAGCTTTTTTCTAGTTGTTATCATCAAGATGAACCAACTCTAATTTATCTCTGTCCTAGTGACCCCACCACTCAAGATTCAATTTACAGGGAGAGAAAGTCTCTCTGAGACTGATGCAAGGTGGGGGGGCAGATCACTATCTTGATTGACAATCCCACCCAGACTGCACCCCATAGAGGATAGTTTCTAATGAAAGTCTGTGGGGTTGTAACCAAAAGGGGGGAGCATGGGTAGGGTGCTGGCAAAAGGCAAGAAGTAACTACCATGAGCTCCAGAGTCCTCTACATTTTTATTAATCTCAACAGGACATAGGAAAATGGCAGCTCTAGCTTCCTGGAAATTAATGATCTAAAAATGTGAACAATGAATCTGCTTGAATCCATCCCTGACTCCATCTTCTCAAAGTTCGACATAACTTGAATCACTAGTAGGTGGAGCTCTCCCGTTCCGTGTACCTGGGCTTCAAGTCCATTGTCACCTTTGTGTATTCCACAGAGAGGACTCAGTCTGGCTCTCTCTATAGTTTAGCATGTGTGGCAAAGAAGTACAATGTAACAGCACTGCAGCATGGGGATCCTCTGTGACAAAATAGGCCCCACGGTGTTCCTGGAGGCTTATGTCATCCCCACCTTACAGGCATCACTGGGCAGGAGTGTTACGGACTGGGAAAAGCAAAAGGCCTCGCCTTCTTCTTCAACATCCCAGTCATGGCTAACACTGGAAGTAAAGACACGGCGCTTCTGGAACAGGCTGGCGACTGGAGCAATTCAGCAACTATCGCACAAAATAAATCTGTAAAAATAGTGTAGGAAATTCTCCGTCTCCTGGGCTGTGTGGGAGGCTCAGAGCCACACCTCCAAGACTGCTGAGATGCTGGTTTGGTTCGCACCAAAGAGGCGAACATGTGTGCCAGGTGCTGGGCCGGCAGTCATAAGAAGGTGTGTGTCTCTAAGGGCGAAGGTGGCCGCACAGTGAAGGGCCTCTGGAGGTCTTGCAGAAAATGCACAAATGTGTCATCGAGGTACCCGACCCCACCTAGGCTAGAGGGAAAGGGGCGTAATAGTTATTCAGTGCTGGTTCGCAGCAGCTCGCAGCAGAGGCCAAAGGGAACGTCTCACTTTGTTGCTGACTTTGTCAGGAAGTAGTTTTATACTGATTTCCTTTGCAGATCCTCAAGAGATTGTAGATTTCTTAATGTTCAGGTTTTTGAATGCAAAGCATCAATTTGATGGTGAGGAGAAAGGTAAAAATGGGCTCTAGTCCTGCACGGGAAGAGAGACTACCAAGGATGGGTGGGTTTCAGAGCCTGAACGACACTGCCGGTGCCCAGGCTCTCTCTGAGGGCCTGGAGCTTTTTCTGAACTGGGCTACGCCAGAAAACAGTGGATCTGTGCCTTTCACACTTGAAATATCTGCAAATCTCAAACCTGGAGAGCTCTCCCACGTGTCCGTGCCTCAGTCCACACCATCTGCAGCTCCTCCCAGTAAATGCCTAGTTGCCCTTTAAGATCTAGTGCAAATATCATTCTTTTGTGAAGCCTTATGCTTTTTGCCAGGAAGAGTTTGTGTCTTCTCTTTTCTTTACTACATTATATGCACACTTCTATTATAACATTAAATACATGCATTTAAATTATATACTTACATTTCTGACTTACCCACTAAATTGCATGCATTGATAAGATGAGTTTATTTTTGTGCCCTTACAGATTCCGTGCTAGCGTTCAACAGAAACCCCAGAACAGGAAAAGAGCGAACTAAGAAACTCCAGACCTACTTTATCTAAGATTTCATTCATTTATCAAACATTGTATATGCCCTGAAAACATTTAAATTTTAATTATGTGCTGGAAAAAAAAGGCCTTAGATATTCTGATGTGCATTGATTCACAGTAATTCATCCGCACACATGTACATACACAAAATGCATTTCTCTTACCTGTACGACGTGAGCATTGTAGAAATGGCCTTCAGACACTGACACTTGGTAAATGCTTTGCTCAAAGTGCGGTAAATTATCATTCACATCTAATATCAATATGGCTACTTTGCTGTAGGCTCTATGCCCACTACTTTCAGCTAAAACGATGAGTCGTACTTCTTTTCTGACCTCAAAATCAAGAAACTTGGGTTCTTTCACAGTGAGTTCTCCTATACGTATTCCCAGGGAGGAAAAAAAAAAAAAAAGAAAAGAAAAGAATGTCGTAGTTATTAATTAAAAAGTCACAAATCACCTTTGGCTCATACGCTCACATGTTCACCTGTCTTTCAAAGTCTCCCGTTGGTTGACCTCCCTTACTGACTGATTGGGGTTATTGTGGGAAAAAATTGAGGGCTGGCAGATATTTGCAAAGTTTAAACACGTAGGAGGGAAAGAAACTATATAATATCTGAAATCTGGGCTCTATCTCTTAAATCGCCCTTCTCTCTCCATATTTGGTCTATCACCACATCTGGAAAGACTACTTTTCAAACATTTCTTGAATCCACCTCTCTTCATCCTTACTTCTCCTGCCCTCCTTCAAGCCACTGGCATTTCCCATCTTGTCGCCTGCATTAGCCACAAACCCAGCTCTCATTCTGAATTAAACGATAAAAAAACGACATCATCAATGTCCAGTGTCAAACCCTTCAAATGCTTTCCACAGGTATTATGATAAAGTTCAGCATTTTTAACTTCCAGAGGACCTCCCCCACCTCAGAAGTCTCATTGCGTCATTCTCCATTTTGATCTCTGCTCTGGTCAAAAATTCATAAAAATTCCTCGAATGTTTATTCCATGCTTTTCCATCCGCCTAGAATAGTCCCCCACTTCGGTGCTTCCTCAGGGATCTTTCCGGACCACCCATCCCCAAACCATTGCTATGTGAGCACCCAACAGTCTCTCCTCGACACCTGCTTACACCTTGTTCACCTGCTTCAGCCTAGTTACTCCTGGTGATCTAGAAGTTCTGCAAGGCAAGGATGGTGACCTGTTTCTTAGCAATCATATCCCCAGTACCTAGCTCAAGATCTGGCACACAGAAGGTACCCACTAACACTTGTTACACTTTCATGTAAAAAAGAATAATTAGGCTAGGAAGTGACCGATTGAGGTTATGCCATGTTCAAGTTCCTCCCCAGAATTAAGAAAATCTCTCCTCTGATATAATTTCCTTCTTTAGTTTCTACTGTCTTTTCCTCCCCTTTTCAACTAAATTTCTTACTGAATTTATTGTTATTGTTATTATCCTGATTTCTTTGATTCCAACTGTCAGAAATTCTATCAAATGGTGATTTGTTGAATCAGCACTGATTTGGAGTTTGAGAAACCTGAAACCAAGTGTAGCTCCTAGACCTGGCTACTTACTTTGGGTAGCCAGGCTACTTCATCTGGCTTCACCATTACTAAATTTGTGACCTGGAGTAAGTTATTCAGATTTTACAGAGCTGAGTCTCCTCTTCTGTAAAATGGGGCTTGTTAACAATGACTCGATAAGGTTGCTGTGAGACTATAGTGCATATTTAGAAGGTTTCTTTGTAGTCAAATGGTATAGATTCCAGCGTTCTACCCATGTGTCTCTTTCCCTCCATCATCAGATATGGATTTACTATCTTTATGACCTCTGAATTTAGAAAGAGGAAATTGAATAGCCACGGACTGTTAGAAGTTTGACCTTCTGCTAAAAGAACCTGTACTGTTTCAGGTAATGTGGCCTGGAAGCCACAGTTCTCAGTGCTACATCTAAGCCAGTTTCCCTAGATAACCAACCTAATCCAAGAAAACTTCAGGCTATCATGTACTTGTCTGGATGCTGATGGGAATCATATCCTGTTCTAATATTCTAACTTTGATACTAAGTGGAGGTTTTATAGTTTCTATTTTGCTATTTAATAAATTAAATGTTTATATTCTATATGAAGAACTCACCATACAACTGAATTTCCAATTTCATAAAATCACTTTCATTTAGTGTCATCAGATTTAGTTATCAATTCGGAACTAAAACCAAATTACTTTTACAAACCACAGTCTAATGTTACCAACACCCTTGACAGAAAATTTAGAATAAATCTAACTATTGGCAGGTGGAGAATGATTAAGCCGTACTTTGATGAGCTGGTAATGAAAGAAGCTGGTCTTTAGAAACTCAATGAAGCAATGGCTGAGCCCGTGCCCCCCGCATGGCAGAGGAGACCCAGTTTGAGGTGGGTCCAAAGCTCTTATCTGGAGCTCCGTCTCTACCACAGAGCACTCAGCTTGCGATCATGTGCTGTTACTATTAGTACAGGAAAAATACAATAGAAATGCAATACTAAATTGCCGGTGTCATTTAGTAGAAAATGTGCCAATTATAGTGCAGATCAAAGTGGATTTTTTAATAAAGGGCCTGGGTTTAGGCTTTGATAATTGGAATTTTGCACTTGGAATGAATCGGCAGTCCTAATGCTTTCCTTGCTTGGTTTTTATTTTGGGTATAATAATTGGCATATGCTGTGAAAGTTATGCAAGTAGAAAAGACAATAACCAGTCTGTGAGATAATTCACGGTTGGCACACCTACTAGATCCATATTTTGCATGGAGTGATATATATGTATTTTTCTCAGAGACATCAAGGATTTACCATTATCAGTGAGATGAAAGTACTCCCAGGCTCTGTCTACTAGTACGGGCAGAAGTCCATGTTTTCATCAGAGTAAGGGCCTCACAATACCAACTTCATGCTCGTTCTCATATGTTAGAGTGCCAGTTATATAATAACTTGAGAATAAAACTGTAGTAATATTTTCCTTCTGATATATGTAAAGATATAGCTTTTGTCCAAGTCATAAAATACACATCGAAATGAGATTAAGAGTCTTCAGATGCTAAATGCTCGGTAGCATACTCAAGTTACTTCCTCAGTCAGTTACAAACGGTGCACATGCATATTGGATACAACCACAGCAGAATGCGGTAAGTATTTGTGTCCTCCAGAAGCTTTTAAACTCTCTTTTGTTGAAACTGCATCATTGAAACACTGGGAGTTTGATCATTTTTGTTTTATGTCACTCTACCAAATAATGAAATGAATATTACCATTTGTTGGCATACACATTAGTCAGACTCCAAAATTCCTGGTTTAGGCAGTGAGTAGTAGATGTTTTTTAAGCTAAAGTGACAAGAAGTTTGGATACAAAGGTAAACCTTTGGTTTGTGACTATGGAACAGAGGGCAAACTCTGGCGCAGACAGACAGAAAATACAGTTCTCACCAGAGAGCTACCTAACCATAACTTATTCAATCAATAACTAATAATATGGTTCTCTTACATTTTTATCCTTAAGAAAAGTGACCACAATGTTAGAGAACAACTTCACTGATTTGTCATACATACCAGCTTTATTTATTAACTGGATATGGTTTAAAATACATACATTCTTAAAACCTATATTAGGTACCTTTAGACACAAGTTTAACAATTATGTGACAAAAGTGGCCTGAGAGATGAATGTAATATCATAACAGAAGATTTAAAAAAAATTTTCTTGACAACAGTGTGGTAAACAATATATTGAAATGATCCTCATAATAAAATCGACTAAAATGCTTGACAAATTATGTGTGTGTGGGTGTGTGTGTATTGACATATATTATTTAGTTGATATAGTAGTAAGAAATTCTTAGAGGAAAAAAAATAAATGAAAACCATAATCCCGGGAGGTAAGCAAGCTCTAAACGCCCATTTTTGTTCCAAAGGTTCCTAACACAACCTTCTTCTTTGAGATCAACTCTGATAGCTGCACAAGGTGTGGAAAACAAGAGAAGCCCGAACCCCCCAAAAAAGGTGAGTTCCTATTTTCTAATAGGAAAACCAGAGTAGAGCTATAAACCCAAATGAGTGATCATCATTAAAACAAAATCAACTTTAAAATGCACAGAAACTTGCTTGTCTTGACCATGGTGTTGGTTGGAAAGGAGAAACAAGGTGTCTGCTAAGAATTCATTAGCTTAGGCCTGAATTCATGATAGTCATACTACCATAGCTATATTTTTTATGATCCTCAATAATTAAATTTAAGCTAGTCTTTGCTTGATGATGTGTCCAGGTGATCTGCAAAAGGGAGAGCAAATCCTCTCTAAAGGGCACAAATTCAAGCCAGGTTTCAAAGATCCTCAAAGAAAGAGCTTAAAGGACAACGAAAAGCTCGTAACTAACAAGTACAACAATCACAGAGAAATAAGGCACCATGAAGGACAGCAGCAAATCCATAGATAGCAGAATAAATCTTCAAAGAACTAAGATGCTAGAAATATTGGAAACAGAATATATAACTTACATATGGTTTCCATATATAAAAAAGAAGCTTGGAAACATGAGCAAGAAACAAGAAATTACTTTTTGAAAAGACCAAGAAGAGTTGAAAAATTACCCAAGAGAACTTCTGGAAATAAAAAATATAGTAGTTCCCTAGACTGAAAAGAAAAGAAAGATATGAAAAATATGAAAAAGATGTAGAAGAGAATGGTATGGCTCAATAAATGTCTAACTAGATTTTTTTTAAAAAAAGATACGAGGAAATGATATTTATATCAAAAGCTGATTTCTTAATGTAACAATTGGAAACTAGAAGACGGTAGGATAATACCTTTAAAAAGATGAGAGATAACTATGAATCTAGAATTCTAAGCCCAACAAAAATATCTTTTAAAAACAAGGATTAAATGAAGACACTTTTAGACAACCAAAATCTGATAAAGTTTACTACAATAAACCCTCATTAAAGGATGTACTTCAGGCAGAAAGAATATGACACTTAAGTCTGAGATATAAGAAAGAAAATGGAGCAAAGAGAGGAGCAAAGAAGCAGCTAAAACTATTTAAAAATATTTATAATGCAAATGTGAAAGAACTAAAATAATGGTTAACAAAAGCCTATAAGTTGAAAAAGAGATTGGGAGACAAAGAATTCTAAGTCTCTTGCATTATTAGGAGCAAAATATTGATTAGTTAGACTTTAATTATGTATGTTTAAATACCTATGCTAACCACTAAAGAGATATAGCTATATAACTTCCAACAAACACAGGGAATAATAGTCATTTTTCAGATAACTATATGTTGAATATACAAAAAACATCTAAATAAGAGTTTACAAGTTTGCTAGATACAAAATCAAAATATAAAAGCTAATTCAAGTATGCATACTGCACTACCAGAAAAAGCATTTTTCCTTTACTTTAGCAAGAAAAAGTATAAAGTATTTAGGCTAAATCTAGAAAAAAATATACAAATATGCAAGCCTACTATAGAAAAGAATTAAAGCCTTATTAAAATGTATTAAAGAAAAAAAATGGTGTGATTTTCTATATTAACCCTGGCTTAGAAGATAATTCTGTAAAGATATAGGTTTCCCCAAATGATATTTAGATTAATACAATTCAAATAAAACTTTCAAAAACCGAAATGTCAATGGATGCATGGATAAAGAAAATGTAGTGTGTACATGCAATGCTATATTAATCAGCCTTCACAAAAAAGAAATCCTGTAATAAGTGACAACATGGATGAAACTTGAAAACATTATGTGAAGTGAAATAAGCCAATCACAAAAAATAAATACTTCATGATTCCATTTATACGAGGTATCTAACATAGTGGGCTCACAGAAGCAGGGAGTAGAGCGGGGGGTTGCAGGGGTTGAGGAAGGATGAAATGCGGGATGCTGTTTCATGGGTGTGAAATGTCTGTCATGCAAGATGGGTAAGTTCTAGAAATCTGCTGCGCACGCCTTGCCTTCTGCGAACGAGACTATATTGTACACTTCAAAACTGGTTAAGAAGGCAGAACTCATGTTAAATGTTCTTACCACAATTTTCTTAAAAAAGTAAATCAAAAAAGAAAACTTTTAGAAGATTATTATTATCTATAATGCACAGCTATATAGGGCTATGTGAGATTTCAGAGGAGGGCATTGTGGCCTGATGATTAAGATACTTAAATTCTAAATTGGAGCTATATGACTTTTTAAAAATATTTTCTTTGTTAATTTAAGTGAGGTTTCACCTTAAATGTGCATGCCATCGTTATGTGGGTTATACGCATAAAGATATGGACAGCTGTATATCACCCCAAAATTTATGAATAAATCTCCTTTCCTTGGGAAAAAAAATCCTAATAGGCTTGTGTGTGTGTGTGTGTGTGTGTGTGTGTGTGTGTGTAAAACCTGACAAGTGAAATCGATGATGATTTATATTAGAGCAAAGGGCTAGTAACAGCTATTAGATTCAGAAAGAAAAATATGAAGATTGGCTAAATATTGGGGGTGGGGTGTAAGCTTTCCTAATATGAAGACTTATTATAAAACCCATGTATGTAGGAGTGTGTAGAAAGACAAAGAAATGAATGAAAAAGGGTGATAGTCCAGTAAAAAGTCATGGAAACATGATATATAACAATGGTGGTACTGCAGATCACAGGAAAAGAGCATTGCCATTAGAATATGAAAGGAAATGAAAATGAAAGGAAAAATAAGTTATTCCTAACTCATGTAAAACCCAAAAATCAATTCTAGATGCCCTAAAGATATAAATGAGAAACACAGGAAAGTTATAAAAATTTTAGAAGACAATGCAAGAACATCTCAATGATCTCAGGGTAGGGAAGAATTTCTTAAACAACTTACAAAAAGGCCAAATCACTAGTTAATTCTAATTCGTTAAAATCAAAGTGTGCCATTAAGAAGTAAAAGGCAAGTCACAAACTGTTAAAAACATATTTCCAAAAATAAACCAAAAAAAAAAACCCAAGGAATAAATACTAATAAAATATATTAAAAATCCTTATACTGTAAGGAGAATAACACAAATATTCCAAAAGAAAATTAGGCAAAGAATCCCAATATGCATTTTTTACATAGGCGAAAATAGGAAATGGACAATAAACTCTGAAAAAATGCTCAAATTCATTAATAATAACAAAATGCAAATTACAACTATAGTGCGACATCATTTCACACCCACCAGATTGGCAATAGAAAGCAGGCTGTGAACAACATTGATAGCTGTCATTCAATGCTGGTGGAATGTGAAGTGAGAGAGACTACTTCATTAAACAATCTGTCACTGTCCAGAAGCTGAACAATGCATCTTCTGATCTACATGCTCTTGGGCCTACAGAACTCCTTACCTATGCACCAGGAGGCATGCATGAGATTGTCCCTAATAGCATTTATCATTATATACTCAGACAGGAAAACCTCACTGCCCATCAACAACAGAATGGATGAATAAGTTGCGATACAAACTTACAACAGACTACAATAAAGAAATGAAAATGAGAGAACCCTAACTACACACCTTAACATAAAGGATCCTAAGTTTGAATTTAAAAATGTAATTCATAGACTACGTCAGGTATGAATCCATTTATATAAGATTCTAAGATAGGCAAAATTAAGCACTTCATTTTCTGTAAGTCACAAGGGAATGGTTATTCCTGAAGCCAGGACGTTGGTGAGCCTAGAGCAGCAGAAAAAAAGGTTGCAATTTGAGAAGGGCACAAAGGGTATATTGATGACAACGGTCGTGTTCTTTTTTATAACCTTGGCAGCAAGCAGGTCTACATCATTCGTTGCTCTTCCTCTTTATTGTGTACATCAGGGTTTATGCACTATAAATTATTGTAAAAATGTTGAGCAAAGGAATCGAGTGATAGTAAAGTACGTTCAGCATGATTCTATTATGATGTTTAAATCAAGGTAAACTAAATAACATATCATTTAGGAACTCAAACACTGGGAAAATTATGATGAAAAAATGGGCAGCAATCAATACCAAATTCAGATTACTGATTACCTCTGGGGTGAAAGAAGAGATAAGTGAGAGGTAGGGACACACAGAGTACTGTCCCGAGGTTCTAGTATTAATGTCTTATCTTTAGAGATGGGTGGCAAATATATAGGTTTTTATTTTACTATTGTCCATTACACAGTATTATATGTCTTAACCTATCATCCTGTAGCTATTTCACAATAAAATTTTGAAATAAATTCCAACATAAATAACCAACTACTTAATGGAAAAATAGTTTTCTGTGAATGATCTCTTTGAACTAACCTTAGGAATATTTTATCTGCATTTTAATGAGATACTCTAGAAAAAATAAGGCCAAGCCTGGGCCATGTCAGGAGTGAGCTGGCAGAAGGATTTGAGTAGCCTGGGAAAATACACAAACTCTGTTTTCCTTCTTCTTAAAGTTTCCAATCTTAGCTCTTTTCCCAGAACCCTCAGGCACCTGGACAGCTAGAAACTTAAGGCCTCATGATATTCACAGTGGCCCTCTTGCCAACAGGTTTCCCACACCACTTTTTATCCAGATGATGTGAAGAGACAAAGACTTATAACAGACCACCTCAGAAAGCTCCTGACCAAAGGTCATGTGGATCAAAAAGTCGTAACACTACCCTGGCCAAGAAGGGATTTGCTTAAGAAATTACTCCCTCTCAATTCCTCCCATGTGCATGTAGTACAGATTAAATAAGGCAGTTCCATGGTAATATAGAAATTATTAAAAACATTCTTCTTGAGGTTTGACAACGAAGCAGTAGATATGTATCTACTACATAGTTGTTAGTCAAAAAAGTATGTTTCAAATAATCAATTGGTATTCATTTAAAACACAATAATGGTCTTATTAAAGCTAAATTTAATACATGCTGTATTTGGAAGTAATTTCTTTACCACCACAGAGAAACCTTTCCAGCTGCCCTTTTTCGTTGCGTTGTTGACATTCAGTGGCGAACTGGAAGAATCTGATGAAAATTCCCTAAGGCTAGACATGTGTGCTTATTTTCAATTCAAATTCAATATAAATGATCTTCCTATATTTCCAATTCTCCCAAATTGGTGGGTAAATTATAAGTAGAAACCAATTTATCTTTAAAAATTCAAAGAGTAGGATAGGAACTGTCTAATTTGGAAATGTGAAGTATAGAATTCTTAGCGAGTACATATAAATGAATAAGTAGTTTTGGATTTCCCGTAATTTCTCATTAGCTACCATAAAAAACTCTGTCTTGTTTACCTTTTAAATGATTTACCTATATAACAATCTCTACCTTTCAAAATTTGAGTTTCCTTTAGAGAAGTATTTTTACTAGTAATATTAAATGAAGCCAGAAACAAAGCTGTTACAGGATAGAGAAGACTTACCTGAGTTGGAGCACAGAGAAAAAATTCTATCTTCATTTCCACTAAAAATTGAATATTTAATATTGTCTTGAATTGAGTCAAGAGCCAAAGCTTTTACAGTCACAATAGAAGTACCTATAAAAATTAGGTTAAAAAAATTAGGAAAAGAAAATTTCAGAGAAAAATAAGAGCAATCACTGGGTATTTATTATTTGCCTAGTACATTTCCATTTGTTCATTCATTCAGTGATTACTTATTGAGGGTCTTCAATAAGTCAAATCCCACGTTAGGTGCTGGGGATATATAACGACAAACAAAATAGAAAAGATTTCTGTCCTCATGGTGATTATCAGCTAATGAAAGGAGGCAGACAATAAACCATTAAACAAATACATAATTGAGGTAGATTTCGGATGTGCTGAATTCCCTGGAAAGAAGGAAATGAGGTTATGTGATAGAAAACACTTATTTTGCAGAGGAGGGGACACTCCTTTGGAGAAGCCTCAGAGGAATGACATCTCAGTTGATCCTTGAAGTATGAAAAGCCATATTAAGACCTGGAAGAAAAGGATTCTAGGGGAACTGTATTTCACCGGAAGGGGTCCCAGAATCTCTCTGGGCTCCATGTTAGCACTCAGCTGTCTTCATGTGTATCACCCTGTGCCCTCTGCTGCTTACCTCTGTGTTGCTTCCTGTCCTGACTGTCCACTCGTCTCCATTCTATGACTGCCCGTACTGGTTTCTCTCTTTCTCATTTAATAAGCTTTATTAAGTTATAATTTACATATAATAAAATACACATATTTTAAGTATACAGGTCTATGAGATTTGACAACTACGTACACCTGTGTAACTACCATCATACTTGAGATATAGACTATTTCTCTCCCTCCAAAAAGTTCCTTCACATGCTTTTACAGTTTGTTTTCTCTCACTTCTGGCCCCAGGTAATAGCCGAGCTGCTTTCTGAAACTCTAGATTAGTTTTGCCTCTAAATTTCATATACATGTATATTATACAGTCTTTTGCTTCTTTTGCTCAGCATAATATTTTGAGACCCAACCATGTTATTCTGTGTATCAAGAGTTGATTCCATTTTTATTGCAAAGTAGTATTCTACTTTGGACAAACCACAATTTTTTATCCTTTCATCTATATATGGACATTTGGATAGTTTCCAGTTTGGGGCTATTATGAATAAAGTTGCTATGTACTAGTATTTGTGTGGACACATGTTCTCATTCCTCATGGGTGAACATCTATGCTAAGTGTATGTTTAACTTTATAAGAAACCACCAAACTATTTTCCAAAGTGGGTGTCTCATTTTATGTTCCTGCTAGCAATATATGAGAATTCCAGTTGCTTCTCAACCACTGGTATTGTCAGTCTTCTTAGTTTGTCATCTTTGCAGATGTGTAGTAATATCTTACTGTGGTTTTAATTTTAGTTTCCATGATGTCTGATGATGTTGAGCATCTTTTCGTGTGCTTATTGGCCATATCTACCCCCTTTTTAATTCATCTTTGTTCTTTGGCTTTTCTCTATTAACCCACAACTTCTGAGAAAAGTTTTCATAGTCCTTTACTGGCCTTAACCCTCTTATCTTAGGCCTATAACTTATGTCATCTACTTTAGACTCTCACTTTAGCAATGACCTCTGCCTGCCCTCTTACTTTCATCCTACCCTATAGGATGCCACCTATTTTTAAAGGTATGCATGTTATACTCAGTGGGAAAAGATGGGAAAGGGATGGACTCCATAGGAGGCTCCATAGCTGCTGAGCATGCAGCAACAGGAACCTGATAAACAATGGTGTCAGCAAGGCACAAGAGGAAAAGTGAAAGGAAACATTTTACAAGGAAACATGGTGTCAGAGATGAGTACAAAGCAGGGCTCACTAACTCATAAGCCTTTGAATAAAAGAAAGAAGCATGGACAAACAGAGCAGCCAGATGGGTGGAGGAGGCCAGAGACTGCCTGATGTGAAGGCACGCAGCCTCAGCTCATCACTGCCAGCAGGCAAAGCAGAAATTAGGCTTCTTGAGATTCTAGTTTTCTTTCTTTCTTTCTTTTTTTTTTTTTCAAAAGAAGCTCAAACATTCATATTTACTTTTTCAATTCCTACAAGTCAGAAAACAATGTAATTTAGGGCAAAAAATAAAGAATAAAAAAATAACCACATGGGTTGAAAAACATGTAGCTGTGACTTGACTACAGTTTTGAGTCTGCCTATTTCCCATCTCTGATAAAGAAGATGAGTCTCTATTTCACCAGCCCATCTAGCACTTAGATGGTGGTACTTATTTGTTACATCAGAAGATACTGATCTCATATCTTGCAAAGTTGGACTAAATTCTGTGAGGGTAGAGGAGGTTTTCTATATAGTTGTATTCTACATATTTCTATAACTCTAGATTAGTGTTTCCTTTAGAATTTCATATATTTGCAAATCATATAGTAGCTTTCTCCTTTAGCTTAGCATACATTTTTGAGATGCAAGCATGTTCTGTGTATCAAGTTTGTTCCTTATACATAATTAGTGCATAATAAGTATGGGCAGAAGGGTGGTAACAGAGGAGACAGAGAGAGGAAGCGAGGGAGGGAGGCGGCCACTATAGCGTTCTAGCCTGAAACATTTAAAAATCGCTTCTCTTCCTACAGGACCCTTTTAAACCAGCAGCATTTTTTTTTAATTACTCAATGTTATAATACCAAATCTATCTGATAATGGAATTTGCAGTAGTTGAAAAAAAATAGCATGTATTTAAGATCTCTGCTGGAACTTCTCCTTGAATTCTACTGCACAGGCCTCAGGCAAGAAGCTCGAAACCCATCCTGCTGGAGGTTATAGTAAAAATGATCCCTAAATCAAGCCAGATTGGTACGTTTTCCTTCTAGATCCTTAAAAATGCCTCACTAAAAAGAAAGAAGAATGAAAAGGCCCTGAAACAGTATTTTCCCTAGGAGCCTTTTCAACACTTAACACCCCCCCCCCAAAAAATGCAATGGGTGCTATAAATACTAATAGAAACAAATATGTGATATTGTCTGCAAAACTGAAAATTAATCGAAAAAGGCATAAAACAGAATTCGTTATGGAGAATGAACAGGAAAACCCAAACTAAATACGTTATTCTCTTTAAAAACATTGTGTTTAACATAAACTGTGACAAAGTTTAAAAATCATTTATCAGGTTTCCAAATTGTTCCTCTTTTCAAAGCTGTTACAAAATCATTTACTAACAAAGCGAAGGATTTTAATTAATCTGGTAGAATCAAGTTACCACACATGTTGAGAACTCTTTCAAATTGCTTTATAATCTGATGCTTATTTTGTTACATTTCAGGAGACATATTGTTAATATAAAAAATGTCTTACATTTTTTGGTAAGAATATGCCTTCTCAGCAGGGCAGGATGTTTTATCTTCAGTGCTCAATCACTGTTCTGTGCTTCTTGATACAATTTATATTTTAAACATAGGAAATTTTATTTCAACTGGCTTGTCATATATTCTTAAGCATGTTAGTAAGAAGAAAAACAGCTATGCAGGCAAGATGTATAATCTTGCTGACGGCCTTTTCTTCTTGGGTTAGGATGCTTATTACATGCCCAATTACAAAAGAAAACATGGAGATCACTTGCATGTTAGAAGAACAAAGATGAGTACAGAATTGTGCATAAGAATCACATATGGCCTTTCATAAAAGGAACACGTTTATTTTTATTGCAAATAAAATGTTCATAATGTCAATGAAATTGTAGCACAAAAAAATTTCATTCAGTGAAAATATTTTGAACTGGATTCTAAAGTCAGCAAAGAACTTCATGTATTTATGTACATTCTTCCTCTGACAAAGTTTAAATGTGAGACTGCTTAAAAAAAAAAAGAGGAAGTCAATATCAAATCAAATCAATAGCAAAACAAACAAAAAGCCCTATTAAAAAATGAACACAGGGCTTAAATAAACATTTCTCTAAAGAAGCCATACAAACAGCCAACAGTTATTTGAAAAGATGCTCAACATCACTAGTAATCAGGGAAATGTCAATTAAAACCACAAGAAGACATCCCCTCACACAAGTTAGGATGGCTGATACGAATAAATAACAAAACAGAAAATAACAAGTGTTGGTGAGGATATGGAGAAACTGGAACCCTTGTACACTGTTGGCGAGAACGTAAAATGGTATTGCTTCTATGGAATACAATATAGAGGTTCCTCTAAAAATTAAAATTGGAACTACCATATGCTCCAGGAATCCCACTGAAAACAGGATCTCAAAGAGATATTTGCACATCCATGTTCATTGCAACATTATTTACAATAGTCAAGAGGTGGAAGCAACCTAAATGTTCTTCAATGGATGACTGCATAAAGAAATGTGGTATATATGTACAATGAAATATTATTCAGCCTTAAAAAAAGAAAAAAAAATCTGTCATAGGCTATAATACTGATGAACCTTGAGGACAACCAAGATGTCTTTCAGTAGATGCATGGATAAATAAAATGTGCTATATCCAGACAATGATATATTATTCAATGCTAAAAAGAAATGGGCTATCAAGCCATGAAAAGACCAGAAGAAACTTAAATGCATATTATCAAGTGAAAGAAGCCAATCTGAAAAGTTTACATACTGTATGAGTTCAACTATAGGACATTCTGGAAAAGGCAAAACCATGGGGACAGTAAAAAGTTCAGGGGTTGCCAGGGTTTGGGGCAGAAGTGGGGGAAGGATGAATAAGTAGAGCAGGGAGGTTTCTCAGGACAGTGAAACTACTCTGTGTGATATTATACTGATGGATCCATGTCATGATACATTTGTCTACACCCATAGAATATACAATACCAAGGGTGAACTCTAATGTAAAGTATGGACTTTGGGTGATTACGGTGTGTAAATGCAGATTCATCAATTATAACAAATGTGCCACTCTGGTACAAGGTGTCGATAATGTATGTGCGGCAGCAAGAGGTACATGGGAAATCTCTGTATCTTTCTCTCAACTTTGCTGTGAACCTAAACTTCTCTGGGGGAAAAAAAAAAGTCTTTAAAAAATATATTAACCCTGTTACACTATAAACAAAACATAATGGTTCAGAAAAAAGTTATGTAAAATCACCATAAAGAAACAGAATCACTCCCAGGGCAGAAGCCTTGACTGAAGTGTTAAGACACTTTAAGAAAAATGTATCAATCAAAAGGAAGTTAATGAGCAACGGGAGCCCTGACAGTCATGAAGGCATCACAAAATCCTACCAGACAGTGCTGTGAGTTCCTTCTGAGGAAAGAGTCACACCGGCAGATGACATTCAATACTTGAAGTACATCCTGCCTGAGTTGTTTAGGATTAGCAAGCAACGTTCTAATTACAATTTGGCTTCCTGTTTCTTTTTTCTTTGAAAGAAAGAGCTGGTCGTCCTGACACAACTACTCTAACCAATATGGCAATCCTAGTTCTTCATAGGAATAACTGGTGTTTTGATTTATTTATGTTGCTTCTATATTGGTTAGTAAGTCCCAGCGCTGGGGGGAAGAACTCCCTGGTTTGTTAATAAAATGAAGTCTTGAGCCTATATGATAGATTTATAATCTTTTTAAGCCACTGGAATTCAAAAGAAAAAAAAAGACTCACCTCTGGTGTCTATGATATCATCTGACAGTCTGTACTAAATTCAAGTTCCAAAGACAAGCTTTGGACAGCTTGAAATGTCAATCAATATTTTATGCATTTTGTCATTGTTTTTCACAGGTGCCTAAGAGATCCTGCTGACCCAGGTGTAGGTTCGCTGCATCTCATCAGATTCAACACCCTTCTTGACTATCATTCTTTCCTTCTTCCTTTCTCCTTCCTGCTACATGCTGAAGCTTTTGGTTTATCTTTCAAGTTAGACTTTATGCCCACCCTTCACATATCTCAGTCTTCAAAGTGAGATCCTAACTCATTGCTTCAGATGTCTTGAAATATGTACCTACCTGGATATTTACGGATACCATATGCTTGTATTACTGCCAGAGTATTTCTAGCCTTCTTTATGTGTAAGATTTAATAGAATGTTAGGCTCTATTAAAAAGAGAACAGTCATTTTTAATTTGATAATTCTAAATACAAGAGGACTAAAAACTGATCAGAGGTCAAAGAAAACATAGTGACACAGATGACAGGATGAAGGCCTCCCATCCACATATTCATGAGCTTTTCTGATGGAATCTTAAACAGGAGGCCCACCTTCAGAGGTAAGAAACTGATTTGGTCTTCACTGTTTTCTGCCTTAACTTCTTATCTCTGGTTACTCTTAACCATATTGATTAATCCCTACTGTGAAGGCTGGGGGTAGATGGAAGGTGTACAGATTTGATGAGAGGCAGCCTGTGTGATGAAAAACAGGCTAAAATCAAGGTCATTTCCTCCCACAATGGCTGTCTCCTACCAACAGAGTGAACCTGTGACAGACAAACGAATGGCATGCTGCAAAAGGCAAACAGGTGAATATCTCTTCTTTCCACAGTAGTTTTTCTTAGTGTCGTTAAATCATTTCTGAATTCAACGAGAAATATTATTATACTTACTAGTCCATAACTTAATTTTATAACAAAATGTTTTCTTTGAGGCACCTTAGAAATTGCCTTTTATTTAGGTTCAATTCTGCAAACAGACTGATCCTGGGTGAACTGAGAAAGCATATGTTAACAATTAAGAAATGCCTTAGGTATATTACTTAATCTTTAGAAATTCCATTCACTAATGTGAAAAATTGTGACAACAACGATGACTTCCATGCTGATTTTTTTGAGGAATAATGTATTTAATGCATATTACTCCACAAAATTTATATTGGGTGTGAACATTCACTAACAGTGGCTAGAACCCCTATTATGCGACAGATAAATGAACAAACTAGAAGAGGGAAATTATTTCGAGTAAAAGTTGAAGTTCTCCCAATGTCCTACAAGGCCCTGCATCATCCTTTAGTCCTCTGCCCTCATTTGCTATTTTCCCACTGCTTACTCGGCTTCAGTCACACAGTCTTCTTTGCTGTTCTTAAACCAGGCAGTCTCCCATTAGCTTTTCTTTTTTTCTGAAATGCTCTGACCACAGATATATGAATGGCTACTTCCTCTATTTAAGTCTTTGACCAAATGTCACTTGTTCAACGATGCCGGACCTTGTCTTATATTTAAAATTGCAACTTAGCCCTCCCCCTACACTTCCAATTCCATCTTACCCTGCTCTGCTTTTCCTTTATTCAATAGCTCTTACCATCATCCAACATATATTATATATTGGTTATTTATTATTGGTCTTATGTCTCTATATCTTTCCTGAATGGAAGTCTCACATTCCAAAAAAAAAAATCTGTCTTCTAGCTTACTAATATGTCCCAATAGAAAAGCACCTGGCATATAATACTCAATAAAAAAAAAATGTGTCAAAGGAGCAAATAAAATATCTGAGGAATGACTGTGTATAGCAGTGAAGTGTTCCAGAGGGCAGAACTAGGATTTATGAATAAGCATAAAAGAGATAGATCTGGGTTCAATATATGAATGACTTTTCAAATGAAGGGGTTTACCAAATTCGTCATGTAATCAAATCACCTGCAGAGCTTGTTAAAAACAATAGTGTCTTGCCATTTGTGACAACGTGGATGGACCTTCAGATAATCATGCTAAGCAAAATAAGCTAGATGGAAAAAGTTGAAAACCACATGATATCACTTATATGTGGGATATACAGCTAAAAGCAACAATGAACAGGATGTGGACAACAGACATGTTGTTACCAGAGGGTAGGAGGGGAGAGGAGAGGGGGAAGTAGATGGGGTAAAAGGGGTCAAATATGTGGTGATAGAAAGAAATCTAACTATGGGCAGTGAATACACAATGCAATATATATATATATGACTTACTGCTAAATTGTACACCTGAAACATAACTGAATTTCTTTAATCAATGTCACCATAAGAAAACAAAAAACAAACAACAACAACCAAAAAAACACCAGTGTCCCGATGCCAGACCTAAGTAGAAATTGAAAGAACTGGGAAGCAGAACCTGCAGGGATGGATAATGTTTCATATCCAGGTTCAAGAACCACTGTCTTAAACTCTCAATCACTGAAGTATTCAAGTAGAGATTGAAAGGCTACATGTCAGGGATGTTTAGGGAGAAATGTTTATATTGTCTGCACTTCAGACAAAGGCTGGGCTCAAAGATTCTATGATTTTATCAGATCAATTTCAAGATTGATTAGTATATTGTATTTTGTGCTATATTATTTAGAAAATGTTTACTTTTCATCAGCCTTTGCTCTGTGTTGGGATGTCTGCCTCTTAAGAGGAGTAGAACTATGACTGAGAAGTATCTCATATTGTTTAACATTTAACTCTTACATGGAAGTCTCATTACATATAAGAATAAAGGTTGGAAATTTCTGACTTATTTTGGAATTCACTATTATTTCATTTAATGAAGATAATTGTGAGTCACTCTTAATTATATTTAGAATCCATAACAAGACTTCTGAGTAAGCAGCCCATGGGAAAACCATAATTCAAAAGAGGGTCAACGTCAGGTTAATAATCTGCAACTGAGAAAAATCTTACTTTTATATTCAATATTAAACTGATATTCTTTTCATATAAAAGGCAGTAAGTATATAACATATAAAATATATTTTCACTATGAAATGAATAAACCAATTTCAGAAAAATGCAGGTTGCCTTTTAAACAGTGGTTTATGTAGGTATAAAGTAAAATTGAATCATGGTAAAATGACAAACAAAAGCAAAAACATGGCATAAGCAAGCAAACCCCACACATTGGACTTTAAACAACTAAACGCCTCCTTTCTCAAATGTTTGAGTTCATTTGCTTTGCCCTGTAGTTGGAGAAAGGATCAGAAGACTCATGTTTCTGTTCTCTAATTGGATATAATTACTTAGATTGAATTTCTTTCCATACACAACTATCTAAGAAGAAGTTTTTTCTCTTTTGTGTAGAAAGATATTTTAAATTAATCTCTTTGTTTTTTTTTTTATGTTTCCCATCATGGCATAAATTTTTGTGGAAATTATTGAAAAACAATTGGCATTATGAGGAAAAACAGCCATGTGTATGTTTTACTGCATTTGAATACATTTTTCTGATAAACTTTGGATGAAAATTAGCATAACAAAAATTGGCTAGATTCAAAAATTTTTAACTAAATCTACAATAGCACTCTTACTGTATAATCCTTAGTTTTAAGCATTTTGCATAAATGGGCACAATATACAGAAAATTTAAAGGGATACTCACCTGCCTCACAATTTTCCGTGACAGCCCCTTTATATAGGTGGTGGCTGAAGGAAATTTTTATATCTTCTCCTTCCCTGTGAACGACCAAGAGCCCAGTGGCTGTCCTAGCCGGGAGCCCCTGGTCCGTAACTTTTACCTCCAGCCAAACTGGAAAATATTCTGAAGATGGATTTTGCTGAAGTTGAATTTCTCCTGTATATTTGTTAACAGAAAACACTGATGGGGTCTGTACAAAACTATAAGTAACAGTTCCATTGGGCCCCAAGTCTGGGTCGTTGGCTCTCAAAATGGCAATTGTCTGGTTTGTAGGTGACTGAGGGGAAATAAAAATATCAAAGGGGTTCTGTTCCAAAACGGGATCATTGTCATTAACATCAGTGACGTGTACTTTTATAATTGCTGTGGTGCTTCTTGAGCCTTGGATACTACAGTCTCTAGCCACAGCCCTAAATGTGTGCTGGGATCTGGCTTCTCGGTCGAGGGTGTGGCTGGTTCTCAAGGTGCCGGCCACAGGATCGATGGTGAACGCACCAGAAGCCTCATCCGTCAGAAAATACTCAGTTTGCCCATTCAGACCTTCGTCCTTGTCCACAGCAGAGAGCACAAGAACCACCGTTCCCACCTGAGCATCTTCTCTCACGGAGGACTGGTAACGGAGCGCGGGAAAGGAAGGGCTGTGGTCATTGTCATCCAAAACTCTAACTTGTAACTGCATTATAGAGCTCCTAGGTGGGTCCCCCAGATCAGAGCACAGGATGACAAGGGCAAAACTGTTGACTTGCTCCCGGTCCAAAGCGTGAGTGGTGGAGAGTTCTCCTGACGTTTCATTAATAGCAAAGTACTCGCCAGTATTTCCATCTATTAAAGAAAACATTTAAAATTCATTTGAACTGAAAAAGCAGCAGCCTTAGCTAGCAACACATATATATTGATTCGTCCATTCATTTAACGAATATTGATTTCCTGATGATTATATCCTAGCATTTTTGTAATTACTAAGGTTATAACCGTGAACATGATAAAGTCCCTGCCCTCATGAAGCTTCTATTATCGGGAAGAAACAAAGTAATATAATTCAATATCTATCTTAATTCATCAATAATTAGAATATCTGCTTTGACTGATTTGCAGAAGTATGATTTTTTTGTATGTGTGCATCTACAACTTTTATAGTCATATATTTTTCCTCTTGAGGGGTTTAAAATGTATGTTTTATTTGAAATAAAACAATAGTAGGCAGGGATAAGAAACAGGATATAATATCGATTTTCAGATATCAATAATCAAAAGTTAACAGATCAGTAGTAGTAATTTTCTCACATGTTACTCACTACAGACTATATGCCCGTTATGCTACCGTGACAGGGCCCTCTTTCACATTTCCATAGCATTTTGTGCGTGATAATAGCATTTCTGTTAGAAATAGTGAAACACTTGTCTGTTTCTCCCATGACATAATCAAGCTCAATGTTTTATTCTTCTCTGTGTCCCTTCAAAAAAAAATCTTTCCTTCATTACTGTACTAAGTGGAATAAAAGTTAAAACTCAACACAGGCACAAGGCTTTCAAAAATATTTGACAGTCACCCTGAATATTAGTCAGGAAAAATGTGGTTGAATGACTTGCTGGCTATTTTCTTGGATGTGGGACATATTTTGGATGAGGGGCATATTCTTGCATAAGGCACACTATTCTCAATAGTATGAGAATTTGCTTGAGTCTGCCAGAGGCATATGGAGAAGAAGCGGAACCACATTCAGAGAATATAAGAGCCATAGGTAGTGCCGGTGGGTTGAGGAGAAGGGACTTGTATTCGCACGAGACATGGTTAATTTGTTCCAAACATAGGGATGGTCAGACAAAGTGCATTTCTGTGGCTTTTGTGGCTGATAAAGCAATTCATTCAGTCAGCAAACCTTTACAGAACACCTGTCATATGCCAAGTATGTGCCGGATACTGGAGGTATGAGGAGAGTAGAACACGATCCCAGCCTCCAAGAGGCAACAGTCCAGGAGGAAATGGGGGTCAGCACCTGGACACTGAAGCGATGCCGTGAGAATCATGCAAACAGGGCACTGGGAAGCAGAGAGGAAAGGCACACGGCCCTGTGTTAGGGTGGCCAGGAAATGCTTATTTGAAAGAGGAACATCAAAACTAACTCCTAAAGGGGAGGAAAACAGTCTACAAGTTTCAGAGAGAAGGACGAGGGAAGAGCCCATGTTAAGTCCCAGGACTGTAAGAAATTAATGGATGTAAACGTTTTAGTGTGATGAGAACACAGAATTCCTTGGGTATTTGAGTGCCAGAGGCAGGGAGAGGGTTGGCAGTGGAGAAAACATGAATTTGGGAGGTAAGCAAGGGTCAAATCATGGAATGCCCTGGGTACACTGCTGGAGAGTCTATACTTTATCTTCAAGTTTATGGGGACTCCCTGAAGGAATGTAGACAGGAAAGTGTCATAATCACATTTCTGTTTCTGAGTTCTGGGCAGCAGCGTCAAAGCTCGATAAGATACAGGAGGTCAGGAGACTCTTACAGTAATCTGCTTAAGCAATAAGGAGGTTCTGAAATCATCCATGCACAGAGGAAGTGGACACATTCCAAAAATATTAAGGAGGAAAAAAAAGGTGTAAGGAAGGAAGAATTCGTGATGGGCTTAGGTGAAAGACTCAAGGGCATTTAGACCAGCTGTCTTTCGAATGAGGTCTGAGCGCCCCCAGAGTTATAAGAACAAAGCTTTCCAAAGAGTACATGGGACAGGTAGTTTTAAGGTAATTTCCAATCTTTATTCCTGAAGTTGTTTTGCCTGAGAAATCACATAGGTTTGTCTTTCTCACATTCACTTTGCAATCACCTTTCTTTCAAATTATAAAAGAAAGGCTCACTTTTGACTCATCCCAACCTGACCAAGGTATACCACCTTAGGGTGTAAAAAGTTTCTGCCAAGTAAAGGAGCATTTTCAATATTGGCATTTGGTGTTGAAACTGGCTGACTTTAATGCCTGGGAAATGCATCCTTTTGTAGTTGGAGAGGGTCTGCTCTGAACTAAACTGTAGGACCTAGTCAAGTTTCTAAGTGGGAAATAAATAAAAATAAAGATCAATAATTTATTTGGGGGCATGTAACTCAGAAGTATTATTAGTTTAAAAATGAGGTAACACACTAGCATGTATAAATTATCCAACATATATAAAATTAGTGTCTATATTCACTAAGGTTCATGGAAAAGTGCTTTCTAAATAGTAAATGAGTTATCTCTGCAAGATGTAATATTTTTGTTTTCATAAATCGTATATATATCTTACATTAATTACATATCATTTTATAAATAGGGAGAAAAGCAATAAAACTGTTTTCATTTTGGAGTAAAATGGGTGGTACAAAGAAAACGTAGCTTGCTTACAGAATTTTTAGCCAATAGAGAGTGACAGCTTCCAGCAGCTAGTCTTAAAACTATTTTTACAAGAATTTAAAGCAGCTTCTCTTCATCAGAAGCTGTCTCTGAAGCATCACTCTCTCCTCAACTCCTATCATTCTATGTACTCTCTGATATGCTAAAAATCGGACAGTTCAATCTTTTTTTTTTTTAGGTAACTAAGATTTGTCTATTTCATGCTGGCCGTGCTAATGCTAGTTATTCTGTGAGAAATCCTTATGCCTCTGATCCAAAGGGAGCAATATCACAGAATTACCTACAAGGGAGGAAGTTCCTGAAGACTTTGCTCTGTGGGGTATGTTTGTAGATCCAAAGTGTTACACTGGTATTCAGATCTGGGAATTGTTTGCCCACTCCTGTCCTCTAGGTTCCATTTACAAAGACTTGAAAAAAGGTCTGAATTGCTCAAAATGATAAAAATAAGAGATCATAAGAGAGAAACAAAGTAGAAAAAAAAGCTATCTGTTCCATCTGTACATCCACTAATGTTAAATAATTTGCCCCATAGAAAAAAATTACAAGAGTGTTTTAAAAATATTTTTAAAGAAGTTGGAGGGCAGTGGTTTCAGATGACTGTGGAAGGAGGTAGAGAGGAAACCCATGGCATCGATCAATTCTCACTGGGTATGTGTTTTGTAGACATTGCAATAGGTACAAAATACAGAACAATCACCATAGAATGTGTGTCAACTCAGTGAGTATCCTGAGAGAGATTTTAATTAAAAAAAAAAAAAGTTACCAATTATGTGATACTCAACAGCCCCATTAGTGCCAGCATCCATATCAGAGGCTAAAACAGTGTAGACGACCCCTGGCTCCTGGTTTTCCAGAATCTCAATGTCATGAATGGGGACAATAATCTCCGGTGCATGATCATTTTCATCTTCCACAGTACAGAGAATGGTGGTGGTGCTAGACAATGAAGGGACTCCCCCGTCTCGTACAAGCACTGACATGGAATAAAAAATGACACAGATTGTGGCCATTAATTCATCCCTAAAATATATTGCCCTAAAAAGATAGCATCGGAACAAACTAACCAGTTGGACTAGATTAAGAATATTTTACCTAAAGACACCCTACTGACACAATGCAGTATGTATATGCCTTACTGTGGAATTGTACACCTGAAACTTACTGGATTTCGTTAACCAATGTCACTATAATAAAAAAAATTAAAAATGAATAAAGTAAAATAATAAATAAAAATAAATGAATGATAAATTTAAATAAATAATAAAATAAAAAATAAGGACATCCTACTGAAATGTGAAGTTTCACCGCTACATCTTTTGCCGCCTATTTTTGTTTGCTTGTTTAGCAGAGTCAAGGGACCCCCTTACCTCGAAGGATGAAGACTTCTTGAACTTCTCTGTCAAGTGTGGTGGTTGTCACCACTACTCCAGTGTCAGGATTTATCTCGAACAATGCAAAAGATGCACCTGGCATGATTTCAAACTGAAGCTTGGAATTGGTTCCTTGATGAAAATATAAGGAAAAACTTTAGCACTTATCCCTTCGAAATTCATTCATCTGTTCTTCTATTCTGTTTCCTATGAACTTATTAGCCAATAGATGAAAAAAACCAAGATGCTTAAAACAACCATCAAATTAAGGTAAAAGAAAAAAATTAAAAACAACTCTTTTTGGCTGTTCTTGCTAAATAAAATCTTCATGGGCTGAAATGCTTGATTTTCAAAAGTCTTATGAGACTTCCCCATGGTGAATGCTTAAGATTTTTTCCCTCCCATAAAAATTTCTTATGAGTGTACAACCCTACGACATATTCCTAATTACTCCTTCTAATACCCCTGATTGTGATTTAATGACATAATTGTAGGTGTGCAGGGCAAAGGATGGTTTCTGCAGATTGACCCCTATTTACAAGCTTGTACTCAGTTACAGTACTCTGTTTATCCTCCAGCGCAGGAGGCAAGGACATTGAGTTGCTTCTATGCGTTTTTATTTTGTTTCCTACTTAGTATTCGGTCTTCTATCTGGAGTGAGAAATGTAGTACTGCATCATTATGCATTTTGAAAATAATTCTTCCCATATTTTTGTGGTTTCATTTCTCCCCTGAGAAAAGAATCAGGCCATTTCCATCACTGGTTGTGAAGGCCGTTAATGCCATAACTTTAATGAGTTTTTCGCAAGCCATCACAGCTTATTTGCACTTGACACAAGTTCTTTTGATAATTTTACTGTGTTCTTTTCTTAACTGAAAAGAATCTAGACATGGATATAGCACTTAGAATACATGACTTTATACTTTAAAAAAGATAAAATATTGTTTTTTGACCTTAAAAAAACTCCATTACAAATTTCCATCTTGCCAGTCTTAAAAAATAAATTTTCATTCCACTCCAGTCTAGTGGACATAACATAGGATGAAGTGACAGAAGAAGAGTAACGTGATGCTAGTTTTATGTATGAATAAATATAGATGTCTTCTTACTATGTCACTTGAAAGAAAGGCTATTTGAGACAATCTGCAGGCATTTTAATGACTTTGAAAAAATTATAATAAGATAGGATCAATGTATTTGATATGATATGGTCAGGGGTCACCAAAATATTTCATACCATCATTAGGCATTAGGCATATTATTATATTAATCATTATTTAATAATCATAGTGACTATTTTGATCTCATAATGATCACAAAATATTTTTCATAGCCAAGACAGACTTTGTAAAGTTTGTTATTCCTATTTATCTCTTCTTACAATATAAAAATGGAAACAATACCACCTTATATCTACTTTCCTTGTTCCTCAAATATTTGATGAACAAAATTAGTTGATAAGCACAGTGCTAATTTGCCAAAGAGACAGTGGTGACTCAAACAGGTATGGTCACCACCTTCATGAATTTATATGGAGAAGAGCACTGTTTAATTTGGACCTTTTATTTTTGAAATAAATTCACTCACTTATTATGATTTTACTATGCATTATAAAATATTATATTATTATATTACATTATACTATACTATATTTAATTATACACTTTAATTTTCAACACTTGTCAAACCTAGAAAATATCTTCAAATATTTAAACAAACTCAAATCTTTATATTTTCCCTTCCTTACATTATTTGCATTATTCTCTAATGTGCTTTACCACTATAACCAACATTTCCTTGACTTTTTAGAAACTTTCAGATTTTATTTTCTATTATTCTATATAGCTTTTATCCCTAAGATAACAATTGACTCACCTTCAATCCTAGTATATTAAAGATAAATAAGATCCTTATTTATAACTGTAGTTTGCATACATACATTTTTACACTCCAAACTTCACACTCTTTACAACTTAAATAATGTGAAATAAATTTAAATATTTTTATATGGCTATTTTAGAATTGTTAGTGCCTTGCTTCTTCCTCCATGTGCCCTTATAATCCATCAGAACAAATGGGACACCATCAAACTTGAAAACTAAGAAAATAAAAATGAAATAGAGATTATTTATTTTAATTTCATTACCTTACTAAGCAAATTGGAAATCTGGATCTGAACACACTCTGTGATATACTGATGATAAGCACCCAGTGAAGGATGTGTGTGTATGTGCACCCATTCTGCACACATATACATATATCTTCTCTTAGACCTCAAGACCTACAGCCACATGACCTCTTAATTTCCCTCACTCTAGGATACCACTCCTCAATTCACTTCTTTCCCTTTCCAGGGCAGTCCCATGAATTATCACTTTAGCAACCTTGCAGATTTCCTCAAGTCCTGTGGCTTTTTGCCATAGACGTCTACCAAAGAAAGCATCAACCCAGGATCATTCCAGCCATCTCTCTGCCCTCCTTGAATATCCAGCAGAAACCTAGGGCTGGAGAAAATTTCACAACAGCATGGATCGAGGCCACTGAAATGTCATTGTTATCTGGTGATCTTTCCAAATCTCCTTGGTCGCCCCTTTCCTATTTGTGTCTTCTACCCAAACACCTCCTGGCTCCCACTCAGAGATCACTCCCCTTCCTATTTCCCAGAGATGGAGGCATTGGGAAGGAACCCCCCTCAACTTTCTGCATCAGTATTCAATTCTACTTCTTGCTTTCTATCTCAATGACAGAAGTAATTCTTTAAATACTCTCTCTTGGAATTTTCCTGTCAGTTCTAGTCTTTCTCATTAATTTTTTTCCCTTTGAATTATATTATTCTCTAGTTATAAAAATCAAGGTTTTTTTCCCCCTTCTCTTTATAGTCAAGATTCTTTTAAAATGCTATCAACTCTCTGTAGCTAGCTTGAAACCACTGCCATAGCTAGCTACTCTTTCTACTGTCACCAAGGACCTTCTGGTTATAAAACCTACTGGCCACTTTTAGTTATTCCCTTTGGACATTGCTGACTAATGTTAAAAATGACAGAAAGGAAGAAACAAAGGGAGAGAAGGGGAGGGAGAGAGAAAAGAAGAGAGGGAAAGAGGTGAGAAGGAAAAAAGAGTTCATTCTATCTCCCTCCCAGTCCACTCGCTTCATATATAGATATCACCCATACGTCTGCAATGAGCTCCAATTATTTGGCTATTTCATTCATTCATTCAATCATTCATTTATTCACTCATTCATTCATACACACATGCATACATTCATACACATGTTTCTTTACATAGTGCCAGGCACTAGAAAGGTACCACTGAACAATAAGTAATTTTCTTGGCCTTCAGAGTTCTCATTAATGGGGGAGACAATTAAATAAATACAGTGTGGTAAAATATATTAAATCACTGAGGAAGTGAATCAGAGAAGACTTACCACAAGTAGATAGTTTGTTCATTAATCATCTCAGTCCATAAACATATATGGAGAGTGATAGTAGGTACCAAAGTACCATGCCAGGTGCTAAGACTATAACTGCTAGCAAAAAGACAAATTCTCTATTCACACAGTGCTTAAAATATAGCACTGGATACAGATAAGTAAGCAGGCAATTGTGATTCCACATGTTAAAACATGACTAAGTATAAGTTGCCTTTTGTCTAAGCTGAGTCTCTAAGGATGAATAGGATTTAATGGGTAAGAGAGAAAAAAGAGTGTTGGCCCCAAAGGGACTTCAGAGGGAGACTGAGAGTCAGCAGGAGAGGAGATAGGACTTCCTTCCTCCTATTTTCTTACTATCCCTATCAGTAATGCCATTTCACCTGGCTGTCGCAACCGCTCACAGCTTTCAGTTTCTTTGGCACTCCCAGGACCAGGCTCTGCAAGGCCTCTTCTCTCATTTTCTTCCTAGGTTCTGATCATCTCAATCTCTTCCTTTGTTTCCCAGTATCAGAGGTGGTAGCTGCTTCCTACAGTTATTTTTCCTGGGTTACTTCAAGATTCCCTTTTTGCTTATACAGCCTTCTAGTATCTATTGTGACATCTGGCTTTCCTGACTGCGCCTGACTAAGCCAGCACCAGGAGTGGGTCCCAGGTGACAAGAACTCTGGGTTTGGTTTGGCTATGTCTTTGGCCTTGAATCCACTGCTGAGTTCCTTGTCCATGAGAAATGGAATACTGGGAACTTATTACTTTGCAATTATATCATCACAATTAATGAAATTATCACCTGTGGTCAATTGTGATGAAGTGACTATTAAAGGACTCAAATTCCTTAGAGGACCAAATAGTGCTGACTTGAGCCATATGGTAGTAAAAAGGGATATGATGTGAGATGGCTGTTTCTGAATATAACTAAGAACTTACAGAAAATAAATTCCAGGCTGAGACTTTAGCTTTGCATCTCAGCCATAGTTAGAAAACCAGAAAACTTCCACGGGGGCCCTAAAGTTAATCTCCCTAAAGCTCAAACTCAAATTGAGTGGCAGATATAAGAGGTAACTCCTTGCAAAGAGATGCAGACCCATAACTAGAGTCAGATCTCAATGTACTGTAGTCGGTCACATGCAAATCTGACTCAGTTGGAGAGAGCTTATAGTTTCAAAAGAATATCAAGAGTTTTCTAACTTCTATTGGAATAAACCTCAGTAATATGTGTAGAAGTCATTTCTAAGGATTTGAGACCCAGAAAGATAAAATACAACTTTGATTTAGGCCAGATTTATTTATATGCTATGCTTACCAGAGATTCTGAATTTAATGTGTTAGCTCATATAGTTATGTTTCTTGGCAGTTGCTTTGACTAGCTGGATTCAATAGTGGCCTATCATCAACGAGGTTGAGATGCCAGATCTTCCCTTGCATACTATAAAGAATCTAAAGGCTTAAGGAAATGGGAATGTTAGGATGGATTTACCATGTATGACATGCCTACCACCCTCCCCCAAACTACACTTCCTGAGGCAACTTGAAGAAGCTTACTCCAAAAATGCTCCAGTTACTCGGATCACATAGTCAAAAATATTTACTGAGCTCCTCTATCATAGTTTGCACTATCTAAAGAACCTGGGAAAAAATGAATAAAACATGTCCTGAATCCATGAAAAGTTCACAGCCTAAAGGGCAGGCAAACACATAAACAATTATATAATTACAATTAAAGGAATTGAGACTATATATTAAAGTTTTAACAGTGATTTTCTCTGGGTGAGTGAGGTTATGAGTAGTCCTTACTCCTTTTTTCTGCTTACTATTTCATTAATTCTAAGATACATTTTTTTTCACATTTTAACATTCTGAAATTAGATACATTTTACAATTAATGGTGCCTTAGAGTCCACGAAATAGATGAAATACTGTCATGGCAGTATTTGTCCCTTGCTGCAAGTGTAGGCTATGGAGTGCAATTGTTCATCTAACATGAGACATTTTTCAGGAAACCAGATGTAGTTTGTTCAAGATAAACCAAGATAGAGAATACATTTCTATGGAATAGAGGATAGGATCTCATTATAGAATTCAATATTTTTGTATGGCAGTGTCCTGTTAAATTATTTTGTATTCACCACTCTTGTGCAAATGTTTGAGCCAGGAGTGAGTCATCTTCCCTTAGGGGGCACCCTGGTCTCAGAAGTGAGTGAAGAGGGGTACCCTTGGGGTAAATCTTTTCTCAGAAACAATGGGGTGCTTGTTGGTGGCACCAAATGCTGTAGCAGTTTTAATATCTTAGTTAAAACCTGGTAGTTGTTTCTCCCTTTTAATACGAGAAAAAACTCCTGTTAGAATTAGTGTGAGTCATACATCATAAACATTCAGTGCTTGAATTCCCATGGGTTTTGAATGCCAACACTTTAAGCTTACCTTTTTTTAAACTGCATTGTAGAATGCTAGAAAACATATGTTAAGCTTTCTAGTATTAAGTAATGTTATAGAATTTTTTAAAATACATACTATAAAGTAAACCATTCATAAATTCCAACATGATGCCAGTTATGTTAAAAACTTGACTACGTCATTTAATTTTCATGCATAATCCTTTCTTGTTTTAGCCAACAAGCAAAAAAAAAAAAAAGATTGAAAAAAATATGTTCAAAAGAACATGCATACACACAAATTCACATGTATTTACATAACCACTTGCTTAACAGATCTGGTCTCATTAAAAACACTGAGAATTCCAGTAAAGCAAAAATTCTCCAAAGCATGTGAAGGTACATGAGCCTCATGAAGATGATAATGTGTATCTCAAACATCCATAAATGCAGAGTCAGAAAAACAATAATTTTACATATAAATTCCCCATCCGGCAAGGCATAATCTCTGAGTGGCAAACATTCAATTCAAGTAACAGGTTGCAGACTATTGATTCTAAAAGAAAATCACACTAACACTAGGCAACTTGACAGTAAAAATCGAAAAGTATATTTACGATAATCATCTTTAGTTGATACATGCAAATTTTTGAAATTCCTCCCTCTTCAAACATTAAAGCGAAAGAGATCCTTTCAGTAGAGTCCATTACAGAAACTAAAATTAAAAAGCTAAAGTAAGGTCAAGAAGGAGAAAGGATTTTACATACTTGAATGATGGCTAATGGGCACATCAGTGACAGGTTTGGCCTGCGCTACTTTGAGAAGTGGTTTATACGATGCCCTGGAGCTCTGTGTTGCTCAGTTTACACCAGAGCACACTCTAAAAGAACTACTGAACTGGAATTATGGCGAAACATAAAGCTTATGTGTACATTCTCGCTTGTTTCCATCATCCTAAAAACCACACTTTGAGAAATGCACTAAATAAATTATTCAAGTACTGGTCGGAACAAGCAATTGTTGGCATGCTCCTGTCATTTGTCTTTTGAGCAAAGTAAGAAAAAATTGTTTGATTGCACTGCCCTGCTCTGGTCAAAAAGAGAAAATTAAGTTAGCCCTTAAAAGGAAAGTTTTTGTAGCCTCACATCCAAATTCTTGTAAAATGCATTTCATTAAAAGGTGTTTTCCAAAAGGGCAAAGCATCTAAATGGTATATAATTTAGATTAAGTCTCAAGGAAATGTATCTTTTACCCCTTTGAATGGGAGCATGCTATTATTAATATTGTTTCTCCATAGAAACATCTATTACAATTCTTATAAGAAAAAAATAAAATATTATACTGGTTATATAATGACACTTGCTATATACAACTGTGAAACTCAAAAGACTAACTAATAAACTATTCAGATTAATTCAGATGGGAAAATTTGCCTTTTGCTGTTAATGGCAAATATTTCACTGTAATTTTTAATAATTATGTTGTTTAAAATAAAAACAGAATGTTATTAAAGTTACTGAAACTTAAACACAAAAAAAGCCACAGTGAAACAAAAAGCAATTCTAAGAAATGTACAAATTCCTTGCCAGTTAACTGTTTACTTCAAAGTCATTTTTATCAACACAGTGGTTGACATTAATAATAGTAATAATGGTAATGAGAGAAGCTAACATTTATTGATCATTTATTGTGCCAGACATTGGCCTTAGCTCTTTACATGTAATAACTCATTCATACTTATAACAGAACTATAAATTAAGCATTATTATTATCCCGGTTATGCAAATAAGCAAACAGAGGAACAGAGAAGATTAGATTAGTAACTTGTTCAGGGTTACCCAGCTTGCTTTCTTGTTCTCAATGTATCTATTATATTCCAAAAAAAAATGTGATACCCTGTCTTTACTTCTGTTTATTAACAAGATCGAATAAATCAACTGTATGTTACTAGGTGAGCATCACTCAAAGACCAATACAAGAAAATGCTATACATAAAAAAAGCACACACTGTCCTTACATGTGGATGAGTTTTTATGTGTATGCTAACTAAAGAGATATTAGACGTTTGAGATGACTGGCAACTACTTTCATTTTTCTGGGACATAACTAGTTTAAATTATGTCAATTTTCGTGTTTAGCATTAATTACCTAGTTTCCATATTTTTAAATTACCTGAATCTCTGTCCACAGCTTCAACCCTTGTGACAAACTCCCCTGGATTTCGGTTTTCTTTAACTGAAGCTTCATATAGGTGCTGCTTAAATACTGGTGTCTCATCATTTACGTCAAGAACAGTAATCGTCAAAGTCTGGGATGAAGAAAGTGCTGGGATGCCATTATCCAGTGCCAGAAGGGTCAGAATGTGCTGAGTTTTTATTTCGTAATCCAGAGAACAAGTTATAGTTAGTAAGCCTGTTTTGAAAGAGGAGAAAAGCAGTATATGATGAAGATTCCTTAGAGTTCGTGCTTACTCTACTTTGGCCTAACTTATCTAATACGCTAAAAATTCAGAAGCTTTCTTTGTTAAAGAATAAATCTTATAAAACCAACTTTAAATTTATATATTAGCTAAAAGAAAAAGATAACATTTTTAGCCAGGAAAGTCATCCTAATTAAAACTATAAGAATGAATAAGAATTCAGAAATAATCTATCATATACCATTATCTACTAAGACGATTACATCAAAATTATTTCTCTACCCAACATCTACCTTCATTTAAAAAAAAATATCTAGGTTCTAAGAGTATACATCTTCGGGTCAAATAAAAATTCATATTTAACATGACCAAGTTACAAAATGATGAGTATGGCTATATTCTTTAAGCTATTTAGTTTTTAAGATATATAGTTTTGTTAGAGTTATAGTCTCTCTGTACTTACTCACTTAACTATCTTTTTTATTAACAAAAATAGTAAAGACTTTATAACTCAGACAATAAATTTTCATGAATAAAAATGTCTCCATCCTACTGCCATTTTCACCTTTAAATCATACAAACAAAATGTTATAAAGACTTGCACACACACAGCTTTTACATGATTCCAATAGTCACATTTTTTCTTTTAGGACTGCTGTTTGCTTCTCTAATACATGCTCATCCTATAAGAACTGTTCTTCAAATAATTAAAGAAGTTTACTGCTTCAGATTTTATAAAATAGTTTTCCAATAATTACTTATTACTTTATACTTCACAGCCCAAAGCTATTGAAAAATTCACTATCTTCTTTATAAGAAATATGAGCCTTGTGAGAGACACATAGCCCATCTCACATGCATGCATTCAGCAATTATCATTTTATGTCTTTGAAAAATACCTCAACTGAAACAACCACAGCAATTGTTCAAGATTCATGATACCTATATTACTGAGACACAGTTTAAATTTTGTCTATCCTCTTTAACAATCTGAAATAGACCTTCCTTGGCCATTGTGGAAAACATTTTAAGCATCGCTGAAATGGGTCCTTGGAGACCCTAGTTCTAACAGAAATCAGCAACTGGGTCTGGACTTTCTCTCTGTCAGTTGGACTTTTAGGTGGTATTCACACATGTCTCAGAATGGAACCATATGCACAGGGTTTAATAAATATTTTGATAAAAAAATTTCAACAGTATATAGCCAGACTATAATCATGACTTCCAAATCCTATGTATTTCAGGCCCATTTCAAATTATGGTCTTACTAATAGTTGGGCCAAATGATAAACATCTGAGATTTTTTTCTGAGTCTCATGCAGAAATGACTTTACTTTTTAGAGAATGAGGTGATAGTCCATCTCTTCAATATCTCCTGAAAATCAGGTTGAGGGAAGTTCATTTCCAATTTCACAAGAATGACACTTTGTACATGCAATCTTCCAACAAACTAGATAAAAATTTTTAATAGATGTTATCTGGCAACATGATGATAGCAAGACAAGTGACAAGTGAAGCGACAAAAAGTGACATTTCTGCACAGTACCTGACAGTGAATAAATGCTTCTCATAAAATAAAATAGTACAGTTAATGATGTGAGAAGTAAGGGTCTTAATGCTCAAATCAATCCAACCATTTAAAAACATTATTTCCAACTACTTACAAATGTAAGTTTGTATGAACTTAAAGATAAGTTTCCATTCTAAAGTCTTTGAATAACGCTTTTGATTAATCATGTCCTATATTTTAGTACTTTTAGTACCATCTCTCACCCTCTGAGGATACATAATAGAGGCAAAAAAAAAGTTTGCTATTATATAGCCATTCCATGAAATGGGAGCTGGCTACAAAGCATAGTCAATATTAACAAACAGGCCATTACAGTTGGTTTTTTTAATACAACCTCTGTGTCTATCATAAACATAAGTTAAATGATAAATCAAGTCACGTTTCTTTCAAGCTTATACATCTTGAGAACTATCATGTTAAGAGGAAAATAAAAAGGATAAATTTAAGCAAGTGTCGGAGGCTTCAACTGACGGTGACATATACGATACCTGATGACTCATCTAGCATAAAGGCCATGTTTTCATTTCCTGAGAGGATGCTGTATGTTATTCTTCCATTCCTTCCTTCATCTGGATCCTGAGCAGATATGTGGTGCACTAAGGAGCCCACTGTGGCATCCTCTTTGACGTGAGCGATGGGAAAAGACACAAAAGTGGGGCTGTGGTCATTAACATCCAAAATCACTACCTTTGCCATCAGCGATCTCAGTCGCCGGTCTGTCACATTCACAGCCTGATCAGAGGCAGTTACTGTGAGGATGACAGTCGGAACTCTCTCTCTGTCAAGAGGGGATGCGGTGACTAATGTGCCAGAAGAGGGGTGGATGAGAAATGGATTCATTCCAGGGTGGTGGGATTCAATGGAGTATTGGATTCTACTGTTCAAGAAACTGCCATCTCCATCTTTAGCGTTGAAGACATGTACCAGAGTCCCGACAGGGACATTCTCTTCTATGTTTATCACAATGAACTCATCTCGGAAAGATGGGGAGTAGTCATTCTGATCTTCCACATCAATACTGAGGAAGACTGTGCTATTCAGGGGAGGAGTTTTGCTATGGTCTTTAGTAACCACCCTGAAAAGATAATGAGATGTCATTTCATAATCAAGTTCCTTAGAAAGGAACAAGTCCCCTGTCGAGCTGTCAATTTCAAAGTGACCATCCTTGTCATCTGCAGCAATACTAAAATGTAACTTTCCATTATGATGTTGCTGAAAGTGATCAGGTGACTTTGTCAAGCTCATTATTTTTGCAGGCTTCAAGTTTTCTGGTATAACTAAATGTCTAATATTCTGAGAAAGGGTAGCTCTCCCTTTGGATAGTGGTACCACCTGGAATAAGAATTAAAAGGAGCTGTTAATTTGTATTTTTAACAGTCGCATTAATACATGTGATGATATTCTTTTGGAAGCTAATTCCTTCCATTTGTGTAAAATATATATGTTAATTGGTGAGAAAATGTGTTTTTTATACATAATTCCAGCGTGCCTCTAGAGATTGAAAATTGCATAATAGCTAGGAGATTAGAAAGTAAAGAATTTTCCACTTCCCATTTGTTCCAATACGTGAAACGATAGTTTGGTGAGGCCATGCTATAGTCAAGCTTGTGATTCTTCAGTGAGAATGTGAAATAACTAGTTCTCCAAATTGCTCTAAATCTTAGAGAGCAATGTAATCATAATGACATCTGTGTGCATTTATGTATCATGCATCTTGTTTATCTGAAACTAGAAACTTAAGAAATTACAATATAGAATTTTCTCCTAACCCACATATCCTTAATCAATAAAGAATATAATTTGGAAACAGAACTCTTGCGGATATATATTCTTGATTATTATACATACCAATATTAATATTACTGATTACTATAGGCATGAACAAAGAAATGGGCTATGAACAGTCATCTTATTTTTGATGGGCTGGTGTAATTTTTCCTACTATGAAGACTCCCCACAACTTGCTTGCTCATTCTAATGAAAATAAAGCCCTATAATAGGATCCTAAGTGACTTTCCCAAGTTTAAATATAATTACAAAAATCTATGTAATTTATTATTGCCCATTTGTACATACAAGTTTCTCCTGAAAATTTACCAGGTCCTTGCAATTAGAGGAAAGAGAAAAGACACATTTTGTTTATTATAAACAAAGCAACACAAATGCTCATACAGTGATGAAACCAAGTATCTTGCCAAGAATTGTACAAAGTTCAAATAACAGGTTATGTGTGTGTAATTATTTCTCTAGCGATCACAAAAAGGCATACATACATGTGTAATGACTCTAAAAATAGTACTCATATATTTAATGTCTCCACTTTATACAGTTGCATAAAAATAAAAAAGGACCTTAGAACATCTTTTCACATTTTATGATGATGACAGAATATTACCTGAATATTAATAACTGCCTGTCCTTGAAGAGGAGGCACTCCTTTGTCACTGGCAATGACAGTTATCCTATAGGAAGGTCTATAATCATACAAAAGTGTTGTGGTTGTTCTTATTTCACCACTGTTGGCATCAATCTTGAAGTCATCAGAACTATCTTCTATATGCACACACAAAAAAATTAAGAAATTAATGTTAACTGACAATGCGGAAAACATAAAATTAATTAATTTAAATACATCTGTGACCATTTGGAAGATATTGCATGCCTTACACTGTGAGAGAATGAACATAAAATATAATACTGAAGATATACATAAGAAACGGAATAGATTTTTAAAATTTTTAGTGTGGTGTTTCGAATAACAAAAATAGACAAAATGATATAATGAACTCTTGTGTGCCTGTCACATAGCTTCCATAATTATCAACTCATGGCTAATCTTTTTTTCCCGTTCATATAGTTCCCTTTGCTATCCTTTTCCAGTGTATATAAAAGTTAGGTTTACACTGTACTGTAGTCTCTTACGTGTATCATATAGCATTATGTCTAAAAAATGCATATACCTTAATTAAATAATTCTTAACTGCTAAAAAAATGCCAACCATCACCTAAACTTTCAGCAAGTCTTAATATTTTTGCTGATGGAGGGTCTTCCTTCAGTGTCGATGGCTGAACAGGGTGGTGACTCCTGAAGGTTGCAGTAATTTCTTAAAATAAGAGAACAATCAAGTGTGCTGCATTAGTCGAGTCTTCCTTTCATGAACAAGTTTTCTGGAGCATGCAATGCTGTTTGATAGGATTTTACCTACATGAGAACTTCTTTCAAAATTGAAGTCAATCCTCTCAAACCTTACCACTGCTTTATTGACTAAGTTTATGTAATATTATCAATCCTTTAAATGAAATCTTTTGTTTTCATTTAACAATCTTCACAACATCTTCACCAGTAGATTCCATCTCAAAAACCACTTTCTCTGCTCATCCATAAGAAGCAACACCCCATCTGTTCAAGTTTTATCATGCGATTGTAGCAATTCAGCCACATCTTCAGGCTCCAATTCTAATTCTAGTTCTCTTGCTATTTTCACCACATCTGCAGTTACTTCATTCACTGAAGTCTTGAAACCCTCAAAGTCACCCATGAGGGTTGGAATCAACTTCTTCCAAACTCCTGTTAATGTTGATATTTTGACATTTTCCCATGAATCATAAATGTTCTTAATAGCATCTAGAATTGTGAATCCTTTCCAGAAGGTTTCAATTTACATTGCTCAGATCTGTTGGAGGAATCACTATCAATGGAAGCTATAGCCTTACAAAACGTATTTCTTAAATAATAAGGCTTGAAAGTCAAAATTACTTTGATCCATGGGCCGCAGAGTGGATGTTGTGTTAGCAGGCATGAAAACAACATGAATCTCATTGTACATCTCCATCAGCGCTCTCGGATAACCAGGTGCATTGTCAATGAGCAGTTATATTTTAAAAGGAATCTTTTTTTTCTGAGCAGTAGGTCTCAACAAGTGGGCTTAAAATATTCAGTAAATCATACTATTGTAAACAGATGTGCTGTCACCCAGGCTTTGTTCTTTCATTTACAGAGCATAAGCAGAGAGTAGATTTAGCATGATTCTTAATGGCCCTAGGATTTTTAATATTGTTAGTACATATTGGCTTCAATTTAAAGTCATAAGTTGAATTAGACCCTAATAAGAGAGTCAATCTATCCTTAGAAACTTTAAAGCCAGGCATTGACTTCTCCACACTAGCTATGAAAGCCCTAGATGCCATCTTATTCCAATAGAAGGCTGTTCTGTCTACACTGAAAGTCTGTTGTTTAGTGTAGCCGTCTTCATTAATTATCTTAGCTAGATCTGGATACCTTGCTGCAGCTTCTACATCAGCACTTGTTGCTTCGCCTTGTATTTTTATGTTATGCATATTTTATGGAGACATCTTCTTTCCCTAAACCTCTGCTAGCTTCAAGCCATTCTTCTGCAGCTTCCTCACCTCTCTCAGCCTTGACAGAACTGAAGCTATTAGGGCCTTGCTCTGGGTTAGGCTTTGGCTTAAGGAAATGCTGTGGCTAGTCCGATCTTCTGTTCGTACCACTAAAACTTTCTCCATACCAGCAATACAGCTTCCGCTTACCTGTTATTCATGTGCTCACTGGAGTAGCACTTTTAATTTTCTTCAATAACTTTTCCTTTGCATTCACACTTTGGCTAACTGGCACAACAGCCCTAGTTTTAAAAGACCTGTCTCAGCTTTCAACACGCCCTTCTCACTAAGCTTAATCATTTCTAGCTTTTGACTTAAAGCGAGAGTGTGACACTCCTTTACATTTGAACACTTAGGGACCAGTCTAAATAGGGCTGTTAATTTGCCTAATTTAAATATTTTTGTGTCTCAGGGAATAAGGAAGCTCAAGAAGATGGAGAGAAATGGGGGATGGTTGGTTGGTGAAGCCATCAGAACACACAATATTTACGGATTAAATTCGCAGTCTTATACAGATGTGGTTCATGGCTCCCCAAAGCAATTACAATAGTAACATCAGAGATCACTGATTGCAGATCGCCATAACAAATATCATAATAATGAAAATTTTTGAAATATTGCAAGAATTACTAAAATGTGAGATAAAGACACAAAGTAAGTAAATGTTTTAAAAGTAGTTCTGATAGATTTGCTCAATGCAGGGTTTTCCTAAAGTTTCAATTTGTAAAAAATGCAGTGTCTGGGAAGAGTAATTAATTAAAGTGAAGTGCAATAAATGAGGCGTGCCTGTATTGGTTGTGATTTCTATGGTTTGCTCCATTTACTTTATTCTCACAAGAATACTGTAGAACACTTTCATAAATGTGATATGTATCTTTGTTCCTATTAAATAGATTTTTATCTTATTTTAGCTTATATTTTTTAATTGCCTCTATTTTGCAACTGGATATAGTAAAAACAAAGGTAGGAATAAAATGATCATATTTTTTAGATTGCTATGCTCCAAGTATCATTTTAGAAGCTTAATTTTTAAAAATATTTCAAATTGTACATTATACACTTGAAACCTATATAATTGTATTCACCAATGTCTCCCTAAAAATTTAATAAAATACAAAGAAAATAAATTTAAAAAATAAATATATATACTACCAATCAAAGGGAAAAAAAAGAAATATATGATGAACATCCACATAAAAACAGTTGAGACCAATCAATTCCCAGTAGTCCTTCAAAAATATTTAAAGAAATGACAAGAGTTTAAGTCCAGAAGAGGACCTGTGTTTACCTCTAAATCTCATTTTCCTTCTTATCTGTAGATAGCTTCTTTTCTAAAGTAGGGGTTAATATTTCTAGCCCATACATCCATGAGTAACATATAGCATGGTTTCATTTATAAATAATGGTATTACAGCAGAATTATAGCTTAATATATTAATTTCTGTGTGTGTGTGTGTGTGTGTGTGTGCACGCACACACGCATATTCTCTCTCCACTCCCATTGTCTCTCACAGGTATACCAAAGTATACATTCTCTTCTGCAGTTCAAATTAAAACAGGAAGAAAAAAATGACATAAAGATCTCATGGACTAACTGACCTCTTGAATGCATGCTTGCAAAGCAGTTTTTCTTTCCCTTAGGACCAGATTAGAATAGACTAAGGGAACGACTAGAGAAAGCTAGGTGGTGACTGAGAGGAGAAATTAAAAAAGAGAAGGAGTCTCTGAAGCAGGAGCGAGGACACAAAAAAAGAAGTGTCCTCAAATGTAGACCTGCGTCAGGTTCGTTATCTCTGGACAATTTGCCGTGTCATCTTTAGCGGGCCGAAGCTTCCCCAGTGGGAATATTATAGGCCTTTTATTTCATTCTTCTTCTATGTCTTTTTAAATATTTTATAGTTTTCTATATAAAGGTCTTAAACATCTTTTATTGGAATTTTTCTCCCTGTGCTCCTAATCAGGATCATCCTGATTTCAGAGGTTTCGAAACTTAAAGAGGGGCCCTCTTTAAGAAAAATAGAACAATATTACAAATATAAATTGTTCTCTGGTTCCCAGTCCTACCCTTGAAGAACTCGTGCAAGTGAAGGGGCCTCAAGCTTAAACTTCATTAGCTTCTGCACCCTGTGGTTTTCTTTGTTATGGTCAATGAGATCATTGAAAACCAGCTTAGTTTTTAAAATGCTAGTGAATTTTGTATGTTGACATTGTTCCCAGAAATTTTTCATTGTATTAATTCTAATGGTTTGCCTGTAACATCATTTGGGTTTTCATGTAGACAATTTATTTGCTGGTAAGAGCAATGTTGGGTCTTCATTTTCTGTGTTTTTGTCAAACATAAGAAAGCACCGAATGTCTTTAAACATGATATAAAACACAATGTCAACTAAAGTTAATCACTAGAACAAATCTGAGATCAGTGCAATCTAAAATAAAAACACAAAAGTATTCCTGCCTCAATAAAGTTCTCACATACATGTACATTATGTGCATATGTGACATTTTCTAGGTATGGTTTACTCTAACCTTAAGAGTATTTAGTCATTATAGAGATTTGGAGATGCTTAGTATTCGTAATCATATTTACTTATAATTAATATCACTAACTACTGCTTTCCTCTTAAAAGATGATTTGCACTTTGGATTATTGAAAATTTTTCATTTAAGGTGGATGCTTGGTTGGTTGGTTTCTATTTAGAGCACAGAAAACTATGATTTTTCACTAAACTTCTAAATTCTTTCTTAAAAATAAAGGCGATTCTAGACAATAACAAATGTATTTTTTTGTAATTTGGCATTATTTTTAACGTCATCTATTTTCCCAGAAGGATGATAGATAGCTGATAAATGAAAGAGGAAATTCTACAAGCTCTTAATTATTTTTGGATGCTGATGTTTACCTGAAGATACTGAATATGTAACTTCTCCATTGTTTCCTTCATCAAGGTCTTTTGCAAACACAGTTGTAACCAACATATTTACTGGTTGACCTTCCAGAACCTGACAATAAAACAAATGGCTTACAAATTAGTCAGCGAAATTTTAAAAAGAAATAGCAATGAACTTTAAGTGAAGAACATACCACTACTAAGCATTTTAAAACTATTTTAAAGTCCACATATAATTCAAATGTCTACCTTATAAGTTATATGGGTGTGAATCCACGAAAAGAATCTACATTACAAATTAAAATATTTTACTTAATTTGAACAGATTATCTGCAGTATTTGAAGGAATTCTAAATGTGAGAAAGAAATCAAATTAACTAAACAATCTTAGATTTTGGATATATTTTAAGATATATTTCAATTATCTTCTCATTTATCACCTCAGGATGTTTTTTTTAAAGGTTGTTGCTCTGGTTTAAAATATGCTAAAGGTAAACATAAATCTTTATTTCAGGAAACATACCTCATACTGGAAGCATACTTCATTAATTAATAGGAATGTTCTTGGAATATTGAAATTTACATGTGGAGCTGAACTTCATGTTTAGAACCCTACTGCACAATTAAGCCACAGTATATTTTGGGTAAAATTTTCTTTAAATATGACTTTAGAAAATGAGTTAGTTTAAAGGTATTAACATTCTCAATACTTTTTTTGCATTATTCAACATGCATATCTGAGCACAATTTAAAAGCCCGATTCAATGGTTTTGAAAGAGCTTCCAAAATTTTTATTTATATAACCCATTTATTTTTTAATGAGTATCTCCAAGATATATTTATGCATTAATTACGTACATGAAGTAAAATGCTAATTTATTGTGCACATTTTAAAACATACAAAAACATAGAAGTGAAAAAGATAATATAAATATAGTTAGAAATTTCTGCATGTGCCCCCAAAGATCAACTTTTATAATTTCTGGATATACTTTTCTCTACTTTATAGCTACAGATTGTTTTCCTACCTTTAACTAACCATTTTAGAAATGTGTATCATTTGCTCATAAGGAGCTCTGCACAAAGAGATATATGCAAATTACTGGAAAAATAATCCATATCTTAGCATTACTGATAATGGGGAATCATTATGTTTTGTATACAAAGGACAAAAGTACATTATCATAAAACAACTGGATGTGAGATCCCAAATAGCACAAACAACCATTTTATTTTTTTGACGTGCACAATTTCTAGGTCTTAGCACACCAAGACTGATTTCATAAATTCGCCCTTTTTACCACAAGATGGTGCTCAAAACAAATAAGAGTGTCACAAATTCATTGCAAGTCTATTTCACCCACCTTGATGTGTAATTCCTTTCCAGGGAGACACTGTGGGAAATACGGCCTGTTATCATTGATATCAGCAACGGAGACATAAGCCACCATGGTGGCGTTTTGCGGTGGGGAGCCATGGTCAGTCACGAGGACAGTCAGCTGATGCTGCACCTGATGCTCGTGATCCAATGCCACCCAACTGATAATTTCACCTGAGGGACACAGAAGACAATAAAGTAGGCTGACACTGTCTACCAGAATTCTGGCATTGTGAGCCCCATCCAAAATAACTTGCAGAAAGCAAAATTAAATACTATAAAATAGCTCTGAGTAAAAGCATAACTTCCAGGACCACACATGGCTTAAAAATGTGGCTCCACTGTTGAAAAATTTTCTGAAGTTTTTCCTGAAAATGCCACTTTAAATTTGTCATTCTTTGTATTTCAACTTACCTACCACCAACCATTTGAACTAAAACTGAAATCATAGGAACAAATGATAAAACATTCTGTGGGAATTTAGTAATAACTGAGAAGATTTACAACCACAGCATATTCCTATTCATACTGCTATACAGAATAATGAAAAGAAACACCTCAGCTCTGACATCACAATCTCTGAATTTGGGTTCCATTTTCTCTACCTCAGATACGGAGGGACCTCTCTAAACCTACTTTCTTATGACTACCAGAAATAAATGCAATCACAAATTTAGAACTATTTTATAAGGTATAAATTATTACACACATGGCAGTTGTCATCACTGTGAAATGATGGTAAAACATTTTCCTGAAAATCAAACATGTCCCTTCAGCCATGGTTTATCTTTTACGTGTACAGTTATTTATTGTTATCTCACAAAAAGTACATGTAGCAATGAACAGTGACTTCCCAAATAACTTAATACTTTACAAGCCTTATTTTACATATTTTTGCTTAGAACTGTCTTCTAGACAAGTTCCCTCATATTTCAGACATGGAGACTTGGGCATAAAACTGTAACTGTCTTTACCTATTGTCAAGGGCAAATGGAGACCAAGGGCTCTCTCCAATATCCTGTCTCCTGCAGAGTTCCACCAGACACCGATTCCCTTGCTACTTATGAAAATATTTACTTGTGAGAACATAAACATGAAGCAACTACCACTTAACATTGCTATTTCTAAGATTTTTTTTAGCCTCCTTCATCCAAATTAAATGACGCGTAAAACAAAACAAAAAGCTTAAATGAGGAACAAAAAAGAAAATTCACGTTTGGGTATGTTGCTTAATTGGTGAGCTTAAATATAGTGTCTATTTATATGTTGTTTATAAGCTATAATTCTCCTCTGAAAATCCTAAATCCTGAGTGGAAAGCAGATCTTTATTTGATGAACCAATTCCATGACACATAGCAGCTGTTTGGAGGTCAATGGTTAAAGAAAGACTGTGAGGCTGCGCCTAGGGCTGGGCGTGGGTGATGCCAACACAAGGTTCTGTGGGAGCCGGAATCTCGATCACTACGAGATGCTCCGAGCACCAAGATGTGGAGGACAGTCATGCCAGCCATGCTCTGAAGTGCCCTCAACTCCTGTCTTGTCACACTGTCCCAGACCTGGTAATGGGAACAGTTTACAAGTACATCGTTTTCCATGGCCTTCCGTATGCTTTACCTCTTTACCCCTCAGAACAGGACACAAAACAGGCCAGAGATTATTTCCTCTGTTCACAGTAAGGAAGCTGCACTGTGGGTTTAAGCTACTTGCTTAAAGCCATGCAACAAAACTAGGACACCTGGGCATTGCACTGATTGTAGGAGAGGGATGCTCATGAGGAACGTGTAAGTTTACAATCTATAAATTCATACAACTCTGCTTTGCATATTTTCAAAAACATAATAAATTACCAGGTGAACTAGAAGACCTAGAAAACTAGCATGTGGAAGTAAAGAGCAAGCAGGGCCATCCTGTACAGCTGTGCAGCTGGAGCTGAAATCCAGCTTTCAGTCTTCTTGGCAAGCCACGTCCCCTGGTAAAAAGCTCCATCTGCTGGAGGAAGGGGCTCCTTCTCCTCATTCACAAAACAGGAGTCTTCAAAGTTAATCAGAATTGAATTCAAATTCTGTCCTCTGTAGGGCATGGGGCATCATTTACACAGGCTCCGGCAGACTTGGCGCCTCCAAGGATTGTACCGTGGTGACCACCTCTCACCCCTTCTAGCTCCATGGCCTTGGGATGTCACTTGAGCTATCTGAGTCTCAGTTTCTCCAGCAATATAGTTGTAGCATAAACATATTTCATTTGTAGGTGGTCTCAGAGATTAAATTTTGTATTAAATTTACGTAATACAAAATATTAAATATGATAAAATTGTTATATTAATTACATAATTAAGACTTAAAAACTTACTAATATCTTTCTTCTCCTCATGGTTCCCTTATCGAAATGAGAATGGAAAAATATATTAATAAAATATATCGATAGAGTGATATTGAAACCTTAATTAAATGAATTGATTTCTAGCTTTACATGAATGACATTTATATTTCATAAAACATGACTGAATATTTTTTTAAATCTACAAATGGAAAAGAATGGTGAAAAAAATTAGATTTATTTAACGCAGTTCTGACTGTAACTCTAATTCAGAATAAGAATATACTAGCAATGTGTGGGTGAGAGGCAAGAGAACTATGAATCATTACAGGTAAAATTCTATTCAATTTTTACTTCATTTTTAAATCATAATACTCTAATCAATATAGTAGGTATTAAAAACTGTAATTTTAATGATATGTTTGTACTAATGTTATAATAACTAAAAGATTTGAGTTTTGTCAATTCCAATTTTAAAAGAGTAAGTGGAAGCCACAAAATGCTACCTGTATGAGGATTCATCTTGAAGAATTTTCCATCAGACAAAAGGAAATATGACAGCTGTCCGTTCTTTCCCAAGTCTCTGTCAATTGCTGTAATTTTGCCTATTACCCCTTGAGGAAGGGGACTCTCCTTGACTTTCAAAAATAACACATCATGCAAGAAGGTAGGGGAATTGTCATTTTCATCCAGGACATGAACAATTACCGAAGTGCTCACATTTTGCGACAATCTGTCCTCTGGGATCCGGGCAAACACTCTGAAATTATACGTTTGTGTGGATTCATAGTCGAGCTGTCGCCGCACATAAATCCAGCCTGTGTAAGGGTGGACGCCAAATGCAGCGGAGTCTGTGCTGGGCTCCAGCGAGTATAGGATCGGGGAGGTTTTGCGGTCTGGGCCAAGGCGGTAGGCCTGTAGTTGCAATATTTGGGTCATCAGTGAGAGAGACTCACTAACTTCCACTTGATAGACCAAATTTCCAAAAATCAAGGAAGGGCTTGATTCTTGTTTTTCGACAACAATAGTCAGCACTAACAGGGATGCTTGAGGAGGAATGCCAAGGTCCTGGGCCACGAGAGTTAGTGTGTGCTTCTGGGGCATATCACCTCCCAGACTGCCATTGAGGTATACCACACCGAGCCCTGAGTCAATGGAAAAGACACTTGGATTCTGGCTTGCGATGGAATATCGGATGACTCCATTCCACCCACTGTCTTTGTCTTCTGCATGTGCACGATACAAGGCTGTGCCCGGCAGTGTGATCTGAGATATTTTAATTTCATCGGAGGCTCTTAGAAACACTGGATGGTTGTCATTGACATCAATTACAGTTATGTTGACCTCTGTGCTGCTGCAGGCTGGGGAGCTACCGAGCTGAGCCTGAACTGTGAGCACAAACACGGGCTGTGTTTCATGATCCAGAAGCTTCTGGGTTCGAATGGTGCCCAGCCATGGGTGAATAGAGAACTTTCCTTGCAGATTGCCAGAGGAGATTCTGTAAAAAACTGACTCTGAATAGTCTGAGAAAAAAAAGAAAAAGAAAAAAGGAGAGAAAGCAATCACTGTATGTCAAAAGAATGTCCCCACTGGAAACACTGAAATTGGAAACCTTAATGTATACTACATCTATGGAGAATAGTATGCAACATCTTATATCTTCCTTGGCTCCCCAAAGCCTGTTGAAAAATAGACATATGGTTTAAGATGCATTAGTGGGTGAAGGTAATGCCCAATGGACAAAAATCAAGGCACGGGTTTCACTATCTCTCTTCATTCTACTTGCTTCAGGTAAAAGGAAAGATATTCAAAAAATTATTTGGATGCCTTTTTGATATATTTGAGGAAGCCAAGTTAAGTTTACGTTGATGTTTCTCTATGGTATCTACCTACGAATGGTAAACACCCTCTACAAAAGTCCAGGGAAGGGACAGAGGAAGGGAAAGGAGAGGGCTGGGAGCAGGACAGTAAGTCACTTCTAGGAATTTATGCTGCAGAGGACCCTCTACGAGTTATGCAAGGACATTGTTTGAGTTACTGTTTGGACTAGTGAAATACTGTAAATCATTCAAATTGGTGGCAAAAGGGAAATGTTTAATAAAACATGTTTTATATCTAAGTTGAAATACCAGGCAAACTTTGTAAAATGAGACAGAATGATATACAGTTACCTGCCAAGTTGCCCACATTATACAGTAGGAAAAAAATAGTTGTAAGACAACAAAGATAGTAGGATGTATTTTTGTAAAAACAATTTTAAAGTGTGTGTATGTGTGCATGTATATACTTCCTACATTATAATTTTTTGTTTTAAACTTTTTTTAAGTATTATTATTTTTGTGATTATGAAGAAAATATAAGATAGTGACAATGTTGAAAGAACAAAGAGCAAGCCACATTGTATGGTATGGTCTCCATTTTTCTTACATGGAGAGAAGGAAAGATTTATTTGAGAGTGCACAGCCTAAAGAAATATAAGGAATGTTCCAATAACAGATTCCAATGCAGCATAAGAAATACTTACTCAAGGACTCTTTCGCTTTCACGGTTCCGACAGGACTGTCTTCGGGTGCATCTTCATAAACTGAGAAAGTATACTTGGGCCTTTCAAATTCAGAGGGTGCCAGACTTGTCTGAAGAATGTGTATAGTGATGTTGGCATTAATGATAGATGCGAGCCCACCACCATCTTTAGCACGGACCGCCAATGTAAGTGTAGTGGATTCCAAATGACTAAGAGTTGATGTTAAGTAAATAATTCCTGGGGAGGGGAAAGAAAGATTTAAAAAACAGATCACATGCAATAAATACCGATGGGCAACAGTAACACCGGATCTGTTGATTCTACTGTGATGGTTGATTTTCATGTGTCAACTTGACTGGGCCACGAAGTGCCCAGGTATTTGGTCAAACATTATACTGCATGTTTCTGGATGAGACTAAACATTTCAATGAATAAACTGAGTCAAGTAGATTGCCCTTCTTGACATAGATGGGCCTCATCCAGTCAGTTGAAGGCTTAAATAGAACAAAAAGGCTTTCCCTCTCCTGAGTAAGGGAGAACTGCTCCTGCCTGACTGCCCTTGAACTGGGACACTGGTTTTTGTCCTGACTTTGGAATTGGACTGAGACTTCAGCTTTTCCTGTGTCTTGAGACTGCCATCCTTCAGACTGGAACTATGCCATGGGCTGTCCTGGGTCTCTGGCTTGCTGTCTCACCCTGAAGATCTTGGGAATTGTTAGCCTCCACATTCATATGAGCTAATTCTTTATAATAAATCTCTTTATATGTATTATACATGCCCTGCATATAATATATTATATATATCCTGTTATAATATATTAGGGTAGAGATAGATATAGAGATCTCCTATTGGTCCCATCTGTCTGGAGAACCCTGACTAATACATCTGCTTTCCAAACAAAGAACTTGAGCACATTTGCTAAATGATGGTCCAAAATCTATCAAATAAACAATATTTTCCAAGAGCTTAAATATTGAACATCTTCAAAGTATATCATTTCACCAGAAAACATAAATTGTATTGTCTTTTTTAGGCCTGACTACCATATCACCCTCCCAGAATGTAATGCCAACAAAGTCGAGGAGTAAGAACTGAGAGTTATAGAGGAACCTGAGTAACACGCTTTAAAGTGACATGTAAATAGCGAAGCACTACACCAGTGTTAACTATTATGTAGAAGGCTTAGCGGAGAACCTCAATACACAGCAGTCACTCAGAGAATGAATTATGTAGAAAGAGGAGGAGGTCAGGAGTCCTACTTCCCTAAGGGAAGTGCCTTGTAAAGAAAAAAAGTTTTTAAGCCTTTTAAAACAAATAACATGATGTAAATCCCTGACCATACAAGGTAAATTCTTCCAATCTCAGTTTTTCACTAGGTTTTGAAAAGAAAATGCTCATTATCTTATTGTTCCATATCACATTTCACGGTCTTAGAACTAAGGCCTTCGTTTGATGGCAACTTCATGAATATATTTTATACACATATACACATACACTTATATTTATATACATATATATACACATATATATGCATATATATCTACACACACACACACACAAATGCTGATCTACTCAAAATTCTTCCGTAATTATGGGATAGTCAATATTGTATAAATAAGAACACTGATCATCAATTGCCAAGCCAAGAATTTACTTTATTATGATATAGACTGGTAGGGCAGTTAGGTTAGAGAAGCATAAACACTTTCCAAAAAACCCACCTTTGTCCCCAGGGTTCAAAGATTCTCTCAGATAAAGATTCAAGCTTGCAATAAAAAAAAATCACAAAACACCTGAGGAAATATGTTAACATGATTGAGATTGAGTACCAACAGCAGATTTTGACTAGGAAAAAGTTCAGAAAATATTAAATGTACAAAAGGCTCTAGTTAAAAGACAAATTTTATCAGAATGAATTTCAAAGTAAATCCGAACATATGTTTATGAGAAACATACCTGAAATAAAAGGATACAGACAGGATCCAAGTGAAAGACAGGCAATTGGATGGCATGTCCAACTTCATGCTCTTGACTCCTACAATCTGTCCAACACATGATGTCCCCTTGCTTTTGGACTCTTTCCTTTGGTTATATGATAGTTTCCTTATTGCCTTTCCTGACAATTTCTGGGATTTCTCCAATGGCCCTTCCTTCTCCTCGGACTTCTAGGCATTTCTCTAATTAAGTACTAGGCTATTTGTTCTATTCTTTGAAGGGTCTCAAAGAGTGTTCCCTGACCATCTGCATCAAAATCACCATGGCTACTTGTAAAACCAAAATTTGTCAGGCTCTTATCCAGATATTTTGATTTCTAGATGTGGGGAAAGATCTAGAATTACATTTTTAGCAAGCTTCACTAGTAATTTTTATTGACTCTAAAGTTTGAAAAACATGACTGCATATTCTTTCCTTCAAAATATTCACGTGTTTTTGTGACTTCACTAGTTACTTTATCCCAGTATCTCCCCATGTCCTCCTACCTGACTGACAGTTCTAATCCTCTTTCTAGGTTGTGCTTCCTCCAGAGCATTTGTTAATGGTTGGATTATCAATTATCTTAGTTAAAATGAAGAAATTATGTATGACTCATTCTCTTTCATTAATAAATCGATCACCATTCTTATATCATCTTCCTCTTAAAATACCCTCAATTAGTTCCTTCCTCTGTTTTTATGACTATCTCTTTAGTACAAATCTCATAACTTTACCCCTAGATAATTATAATAATACATTATTATACCTTCACTGTTAATTAATATATATTTCCTGTTCAAATTTTCTAGTTCTACCTATACTGCTGTCAAGATAATGTTCCTTAAATATCACTTTCATTGTAACGTGCTAATGTCTAAAACCCTTATGTCATCCTTATTTCCTATAATAATCAAGTTAAAGTTCTCTGTCATGCTTTTAAATTCCTTCCTAAGCCACTCCTCTCAATGTAGCTTCCTGTCATTATGCAGCCCATCTCTTTATTCACTTCATACATGATAATCTCCTGCCATCATAAATATGGGTAACAAGTATGATGACAAAGAACAGCTCATGGGGTGCAACTGTAGAGTGACTTTATTTTTTTCTCCTATTTAAATTTACTTTGTGCAGCTAACTGTTCTTCCCCGACCCTGAAATTCAAGAAGTTCCTACAACTTTGTGCAATCAACTATCAATCAATCAAATTTTTTTCTGTTTTTAAGTCACAAAACAGTCTCAATTTAATCATTAGAATGTAAAGGTCTATATAATAATCATAACTCTAAACTTTAATTTAAAGTTCAGATGAGGAATATGCCAGGGGTCAGAGGCTTCTCTCTTTCCTCCTCGAGCTTGCTTCAGACCTCGAACCTGAGGCTGCCTTCGCAGAGGGAACACACCTCTTCACACCGTCCACGCGACTGCTTCTCTGTCTCCCGAAAGGCTGGCAGCGCTCAGAGCTGCTCCCTCTGGCCCTTTCTGAGCATGATCTGAAACAACTCCACACCAGCTATCTCTGTCACAAATGACCAACATCCAGGAGAAACCGTTAAGGACTCTTTGCCCCTAGCAACTCCTGAAGTTCCGGCTTGTCCCCAACCCAGAAATCTCCCCTTTGTTCCACTGCCAGTCATTCTCCCTTTAGATTTCTCAGGTGAGAGACAGACTTGGGTCTGTTAGCCCCAAACTACAGAGAATACACACTAAGTTCTCTGAGTAGCCAGAGAGGTATAGGTACCCCACCTTGGAGGGACACTCACAAATCAATAGCAGCTCTCTCCAAATTTTCAATCCTTTTACCTCCGATTTACCAACCTTTTATACCTTTGACAAGTTGAGTAAAGTTCAGAAGAAGAACAAAACTGGTTTTCAGGCACCTCCCTTGTCAATGCTTTATAAAGTCTAATATCCCTGTGGCACGTGGAATTTACTATGTATCTTAGTGACTCAGCCTAAACTTAAATTTTAATTTCTTGTCAGAAATGCTTACTGTCTCCATGACTTCATATTTATATATTTATATTGTTCACGTCTCCTGAATCACTATCCATTCTTCCCCTCTTGCTTATCCAAATCTGACTTATCTTGCAAGGTTCAGCTCAAGTTCCATAGTCCATTAACTCCTTCCTTGACTACTCTAGGATTTTCAGAACTCTCCCCTGAAGCCCTACACTATATGTAGTCATTATGGTCATCAATCAGTATATTTGCCTTTTGTGTTTCTTTTTCATGAAAAGCAAATATAAAGTGATCTTAATGAAGACAGTGTGACTCTAACTCCTAGAAACTTGGTCATACCTGAAAACTGAAAGTATCTTTTAAAAATTGCACTAATGCAAAGGATAGCTGATGAATCCAGAAATAGTAGAAAAAAAGAGAGGTAAATTTTAGGCACACACATCTCGGTCCAGGCCATGGAAGCAAAGAGAGACTTTAGCAAAGTGTTTTTAGACTTCAAAGAGATCAAAGAGCTCTTTAAACTTCAAGTGTTTTTTTACTCACAATGAAAAGCAGAGTAATACAGAGTGCTGGAAGTCAATATGCTTTCATATTTTTGTTCTACTGGCAAAACATCTTTATTATGGGGAAAATCCACCAGGCTATTTTACTAAACATTAAAATTATCTCATTTCCTTCTTTAAAAATTAATGCTCACTTACAAACTTTTCCAGATATGATTTGGCTTTCTTCATAGTGTACCTAGAAGGAGAAGGTAGGCTGGACATGAAGTCTCAAGTATTCAGTTTCTATGATAATTATGGTTTTTCACTATAACTTGGTAATTGACATTCAGGTTGATACACCAATAGAATGAGCTTGTTTAATGTAAGTCTGATGATAAAATACTTTAAATATGAAACACCATTGTGAAGGTTTTTAAGAAGCTGGATTTCTTCTGGTCAAATAACTCTGTACTGCTGTCTGTGTCCATAGTCTCATATTTTGATTTTGGAATTGTAATTATTAAGTCTTTTGCCTTGTTCTACACGTATTTTTTCTATATTCCTATATATGTATCCATAGATTTCTATACTCTGGTCTGAATTAAATATCTATTTCTTTTCTAGTATTAAACTTTAAAAATTATTATATTTTCATAATAATATTTTTTATTTTATCTTTTGTTGACATATAATTGATATATACCACTCTATTAGTTTTAGGTGTGTGACACAATGATTTGATATATGTATATGTTATGAAATGATTACCAAAATAAATTTAATTAACATCCATCACCACACATAAAGTTTTTTCCTTGTGGTAACAACTTTTAAATATACAACGCAGTTTTATTAGATATAGTTGCCACACTATGCAGTAGATCCCCAGGATTTATTTATCTTATCACTGGAAGTTTGTTTCTTTAACCATCTTCACCCATTTTATCTTGTCCACCCCTGTCCCCTGCCACTGACAACCACCAATCTCGTCTTTGTGTATGTATATGTACACATACACTAGACTCAACTAAACTATCAGCTTTACTTTGGCAACAAGTCCATCTCATTCTTTCCTTATTTAGTCAATGACCATTTATTGTGTACCTACCACAAGTCAGGAACTGTGCTAATAACTGGGAAGCCAATAGGAAGCAGAATAAACAGTGTCTATGAGGGACCAACATTAATCAAATAATCACAAAATATGTAATTATAATATAAAGAGAAGCTGTGCTGGAATATAAATCTGGGCACCTGATTTAATGTGGTTGAGGAGGCAGTTGTTGGAAAATACCTCCATGAAAAGGTGACAGATAATCTGAGACCTGAAGGATGAGTTAGGCCATTAACTAGGTGAAGACGTAAATATGGGAAGAGGAGAGAAGACAAAACAACCACATGATCTAGGCAGAAGAAAAAATATATAAAGTCCCTGCAGAAGGAAGCATGGCAGGCTCAAAGGATAGGAGAGGAAGAGGGGGATGAGAAAGAAGAAAGAGGAAGAGGAAGGAGGAGGAGGAGAAGTAGTAGTGGTTGGTGTAAGGAAGGAGCACAGAGTTTAAAGAGAGGAGTTATTGGAGCTGAGGCCACAGAAGACAGCAGGCAGATCATGAGGACCTGGGTGACCATAAAAGGGATTTTGTCTTCAGCCAGAGAGGCATATGAAGTCATTAAAGGGGAATGAAATGACCAAATCTGTCTTTTTATATTTGAACATGGTCCACTTTATTCCTATATATATAAATTTTACTTCTGAGCCAATGACTATTTTAGTTGGCCTTCAAAGCCAATTTTATATGGTGAAACAATTTCTTCTAGAGACCAAGAAGAAACCAGCAAGTTTCTTTGAACCTTCACCACTTAGAAGAAGGGAGTATTAGGGTTAAGTTTGTCCTTGTCCTATATATTGGATGTTTCAAAACATTCTCTTTTTTTTTTGATAAAGAAAAGCTAGAAAACATATTGTCTTGAATCCAACATTCTTAAATAAACTTAGCTATCTAGTAAAAGTTGAGGAGCCAGAAAATATAACCCTATAATATAATGTTACATCTAAATATGCATATTTATATATACATAATAAAGAATAAAATAATGAATATAATGAATAGCTCTCTTTGCCTATATATTGTCAGCTTAAAATTTATGATACTTTATTTTACTACTTTAAAGTACAGTGATGATTTTTTATTATTGACCACCAATTCAGGAGACAAACTTTATTTTAAAACACACACTGATTCATTTACAGAGCACTGATTATTTTATGTTTAAATTACTGAGTACGTGGATTTACATATACCAGTTATAAGGTGCAATAATGTTTATCTATTCTCTTTATCCTGTTATTTTTTATTTAAAAGAGGACACTGCTGGGATGAAATTTATTTTAATCAATAGACTAATAAAAGAACTTAAAGACAAAGGTCCTCTCTTAATTGAAGTTTAATATGTGTATGAAATCATGTTCTTCTACTAATTAAGCAATAGTAATTTTCATAATTAAACCTCTTGCAAAAGGGATATTCTTAACCAAAATGGTAATTTATAGTTAGAAAATAATCTGTGAGTCATTACTAAAATTGTAAGCTATGAGATAATTAAGAACAAAAATGAGCACAAAATCATGACCTTCCTCACACGTGGAATCTGTAAGTGTTGTTTTCTCAAACCAAGAGACAGACCAAAACTATGGGATATCAATACTAATTTCTTATTGGTTATTGATATTTATGATATCCCTCCTATATTCAGTTTGTGAGAATATAGTAACTTATTCAAATATATGACATTATGCTATTTATCATGCTCACAAATCTGGGTAACTAAGTTGTAGTGGCTGAAAGGAATCGAATGAATTCAAAATTCTATCTGATATTGACAACTAAAACAATTTTTAAGAATAATTTATTCATTTTGGAAGAATTCACCCAATTTATTTATTCAGTGGAAAAGAGTAAATAAATCAACAGATAATTTGGTATTTCAACTAAGCTTGTATAGGAAGTCACAATGAGAGATCATTTTTCTATATTACTTAGTTGAAATCAATAAACATTTATTTAGCTTAGCTTTTCCTTTAGGTTTTTTGGGTGTTTTTTTTTTAAAGCCATTATAATGGAAAGAGCCTTGAAATGGGGTAATTTTGAGTGTCATGTTTACTACTATGTCCCTGAGCAAGTCACAAAGACTCTTAGGGTCTTCAGTCTCTTAATTTGCAGATGGGCATAAAGCATCTGCCTTGCTTATCCCATAAGCTGATGTCAGGCTCAAATAGGCAGTATATGGAAAAGATGTTGAAAGGTTATTACTGTCTGAGACAGAGCAGTACAGGGACAGATCACAGATCTAGGACAAGGCTTAAGTTCAAGTCTACAATTTACCAACTGTGCACCTTTAGGCAAGTCACTGAATCTCTTTCTGCCTCAATTTCTTTCTCTACTAAATGAGGGACCTGAGTTGTAAGGTCCCTTCCATCTCCAAGATTCTATGATCTTATATTGAAAAAAATGAATGCAAAAATTCTCTAACATGCTTTTGTTTCCTATAAAACCAACATAAACTGATTAGGTGCTTGTGATTAATTTCAATCTCTTTCTTGCAAGTAAAAGAAAGAATTTTTTTGGTGTCAGTCGGCTCACATGGTATTAATTTATTAACTACATATCAGAATGTTCTGAATGTAAGAAAGTGGTGATCATGAAGAATTATGAGAATCATTACATGGTATGAAATCTGAGCATAAAACTAACATTAGAAAAGAATCTGCCCTTGAAATACAAACAGAGTCTGTGCTACATTACTTATAGTCCACTTTAAAATCCACATACCCGTACAAACAAAAGATTAGAGCTAAACCTGAAGGCATAGCTGCCCCTGTGTGGCAGTTTAACTCACTCAGTTACCCTTTTAATTACTTGTTCTTCTGTAGAGCTAAACTTAGATTTTGTGTACTTCACAACTAAACATAGAACAGACAATAGGCAAGGCAACTTACAAAAAGCTTTTATTGTAAGTTGTACAAGAGCAGGAATTTTTTCTGTTTTATTCACTGATGCATCCCATATACCTACAACGATGCATGGTACATAAATAAATGTGCATTGAATAAATTCATATTGAAAGAATGAATTTAGCTTCCATTTTCTGCCTCAAATAGACAATTTAACATTCTTTTAAGAACTTGTGTTAACTTCTTTTTATGTTAACTTGTTTCTGTTAAAAGAAGTAAACCACAAGAACCTAACCAAAAGTTAATTTCTAACAAAAAAAAGTAGTTGAGCAACAATAAATGACTAGTACAAATGCTTGCAACCTCTGTCACCTCAAAATAATCTGAATTAGAAGTATTGTTCATTTCAGTATTAAAATTACTAAATAACACAAACACAAAAACTAAAGGACTGTTCTTTTCATGCTATTAAAGAGAATACCTCAAACAATGCAGGAAAGAAATCTACATATAATTCATAAAATGGGATTAAAAATACATGAAAAAAGAGCTATTAATAAATATGCCTCTGTGTTTCCTTCTTTTAAAACTCAAAACACTGTGGTCTGCCTTCTGCCCACATCAAAGGAACCCAACTAACTGAGAATAAGAGAAATGAAGGCTCAAGTCAATATCTCTCTCCTGGTGCCTAAACACATTCCACAAAAATGTTCTTTGAACTATCAACACACTTAGAAAACCATAAACAGACCAGGAAGATAAACCCACAAGAGAAAACAACCATGACACTGCCACACCTCCTTCTAGTTTTTCTCCAAAACATTTTTCTTACCAGATGAACACAGTAAGTTAAAGAGCTCTATTTTTAATGCATGAGTCTTGGTTGTGGCACGAATAAGTCAATGTAAAATATCTTGTCGTTAGGAAAACATGAGCTTATAACACAAAGTATATAAGCTTATAGAATACCATGTCTGATACAGGAAGCATCAAAATGAAAGGACAAAGGAATCAGTGGGCAAATTAATGTCTCTAAGAGAGAATTTTAGAGTAACTTGGGAGGAAGTAACAATGTAGAAATTTGCTCATCAATTCTCAATATTCTCCTTATGCAAGATAAACTATATAATTATAAAACTATACACTATCTATTATATAAAAACTATAATCTATACAATTCTATAACTACATATAAATATATATGTTTGTATAGATATATTTAGTACATAAATCTACATAAGTGCCAGCCAGTACAGACAAGCTGGAGAGAGAATGAGAGAGTTTGGGGTAGTGTCGAGGAAAAGTGGGGGTAGGCCACAGCATCACCTATCATGCTACAATGGGGAAAGAGGATTTTTAATGAAGTTGTTGTCAATGACACTCCCTTGCAATTTAAGAGAATGTAATAAGGATTTAAATCACTTTCAATTATTTCTAAACGTCATTTGTTCTTTTATTCCACAAATATACATTGATAACGGCAATTTCTTGAGACTATTTACATTGGCAGTCTCTGTAGAGACAGGTCTTCTGGGAGAAGCAGCACAACTCAGCTTTTTCTAGGTTACAATAAAAACACAAATCCAGAAGAGGAAAACTATACTCCAGTACTGCTCCTTGTTCTATTCTTTGAGAACATCAACAGTTAAATTAGCTTTTATGGCATGGCCTGCAAGGCTAACCATTAGTACAATATGGAAAATGTGGTTAGAGTTGCAATCAACCAACAAATGAGCCTGAACTCAACTGTTCAAACTGGAGATTGCCTGTTCACTAGGCAACCTTTTTCTCACAGCTAGTCATGATGTTGTTCAAGTCTCCTCTAAAGGTTAAAGTAAAGCGTTACCAGCCTTCATGAATTTCTCATGAGTTGTGATTACGTGCAACCAAATTCTAAGTATTGTTAGACTAAGAAATGCCTTCAACCTAAATGCGCAGACATAAAAATAATATATGCATTGGCCAGGAATAACCCGAGGCTACTTCCATTACGAAATTGGTCTCTGCTTTAAAAAAAAAAAAATACCATGATACTTCCCTAGATAATGACTCACATAAAGCATTCTCCATGATTAACAATGGCATTTGTCTTACATTCATTGCCAGGAATAGAAGAAGCCTGTGGCTGACTGAAGCCAGCATGACAACAGAGGTCTCTTCTAAAAACAGAACACTATATGGCTCATTCTTCAAGATCTTCCAGGGGAAACTAGATGATGAGAGTGCTGATGCCTTTTAAAAATAATCTGCTAAATGCTTTTCGATCCTGTGCCCTGATTACTGGCTGACCTACATAATTTTGGCAATGCTAGTACCCTAGAGGGTCTGACATTTTGACAAGCAGTTGAAGTCCTCATTTTGGAGGAATTTTAAAAAGGCCAAGATAAGCAAACTAATTTCCTAAGAAAGTATTTTCTTCTGATCTTTTAAATGTTAACGGGGCCACATCAGTGGATTATTTTGAGCAAGGAAGGTTTTGCCTTATAAATACTGCCACTGTAAACAATTAACCCCCAGCCAGTCACACACTCCAGATGAAGCACATTTTCTAGGAGGCAGTGACTCTCCATCTAACAGGGCTGGGTGAGAGGGCAAACTAACTTGGTAGATTAGCTGTCCTCAGTAAATTACTCTTTGTTTCTAATGAATATGGTTGCTGCAAAGGGTTTTATAAAGATCCAACAGGACAACGTACAGAACATGCCTAGCATGGCATCTGACACTATCATCATCATCACGATAGAAATACATTCTGCCCATGCTCAGATCAGATGCTTTAAGAAAAAATGTAATCCGAAGAGTTATCTGCACTCCCATGTCCACTGAAGCATTATTCACAATAGTCAAGTTGTCGAAGCAATCTAAATATCTATCAATAGATGAGTGGGTAAAGAAAACATGGTACATACATATAATGAAATATTGTTTCACCTTTAAAAAGAAGAAAATACTGTCATATGCGACAACACGGATGAACCTGGAGGACATTATGAAATAAGCCAGTAACAGGAAGACGAATACTGAATTATTTCACTTACATGAGGTACCTAAGATAGTCAAACTCATAAAATCAAATCATGGAATGGTGGTTGCCAGGAGTGGAGGTAGAGGGAGAAATGGGGAGTTGCTAAATAATGGGAATAAAGTTTCAGTTAAGCAAGACGACTGTGCTCTAGAGATCTACTGTACAACACTGTACCTAAGCCAACAATAAAGTATAGAACACCTAAAAATTTGTTAAGAGAGCAAATCTCATATTAAGTGTTCTACTACAATAAAATAAAATAAAATTTTACAAAAAATTTTAGAAATTTAAAAGAAAAATTTGTTTTTCCTTTTTTGCAGTATCATTCTTGGGCTAGAATATATCTAAAATCTCAAAAGTACTATAATGTGATTTTATACACTTGAAATTTTATGTTTCATTATAATAAAATACTTCAAACATTATTTTGTTAGCAATGAACCAACAGGAAGGGAAGAGTAACCTCTTAAATCCTGATTATTTCTGAAAGACTCCATTTGCTCACTGGACTTCTTTGGCAGACACACAACCATCATATTAAAGTACTAGAAGAAACTTTAGATAATACCTTAAAAACAAGGAAACTAAGACCCAAAGAGATTAAGGGGATGTCAGGCCCAGTATAAGAAAGGAATGTCCGCACAATGCTCTTTGCACTCACAGGACCTATTAGTACACTGAAATGATGCCAGTCATCCTTACATGGCATGACCATACAAATGGGGGGACATATGCAAAATTGGCCAGCTGTTTCACAAAATTTATTACCCTTAATCCTCACAAAAGCATTGCAACATGGGAATTATTAGCACTACTTTTACGGTAAGGAGACAGAGGCCAATAAAGACCATAAGACTAGCAGGATGCCAGCTGGGACTGGGGCCCAGGTCTGACCTCACTACACAGCCCAGCCTTGCTGCCTTCCGGAAGGGGAAGTGAGCTTTGCAACATCCCTACTAGTGAAAACATCACTTTTGCTAATTTTCTGGCTGTTTTGCAAAAGCTGTTGATTTCAGAGGAAAACTGGTCCAAAATCACATACCTGTGGGAGAGTCGATGGTAAAAAGCGATGACAGATCGCTGGGGAGGAGCTCGTAAGTCACCGTTCCATATATCCCAGAATCCCTGTCAGTAGCAAGAACATTGACGATCTCGGTTCCCGACTGGGTCTGGCCACTAATGGTCATCACGTAGGTGGATGGGTTAAATACGGGTTCGTTATCATTCACGTCCTCCAGTTCCACACGAACAAAAGCTTGGGCACTTAGTCCACCCTGTTGATGAAGAAGTGATTACAAATGGATCTCTCATGAACACTGGGACACAGAATAACTGACAAAGATCCTAGAATAGACTTGTGAAATAACAACAACACAATGACCACATGTGCATAAATTCTACTTTTAACCTTGAGATGAAATCATGTGTAATAGCATGGTATATATACTTTTGCACTGATTCTTAAATGTGCATGAGATTACCACTTAAAGCTTCTATTATGCAATAATTTCAGAGTAGAGGCCAAAGATACTCAAAGAAAGTTGTCCTGATGGTCAAAAAGAAAAAAAATTACAATTATTCCCAGGATAATTTTTAACTCCCAATAAGGAGGAATAAGGGAATATTGGTGGAGGGTGCAGTTTTAGAAAATATCATCCATGAAAGCCTCACTAAGAAGGTCCATTTGAGGAAACACTGACCTACATGAGAGAGCTAGACCTCAGTTATCTGGAGGAAAAGCATAACAGAAGGCGAAGAGAGTGAGTGCAAAGGCCCTGAGGCAGGAGTGCAGCGTGCAACCCAGGCCTGTTCAGGGGATGGCTTGGAGTGATGTCAGGAGGCAGAAGCAGGTCCTGGAGGACTCTGTGGGCCTCCGAAAGGACCATGGCTCTGACCCACTGGAGGGTTTTGAGCAGAGAAGTGTCATCATTTAACTTAGATTTTTCACTGTTACTCAGGCTGCAGTGTTCAGGACATCCCGAAGAGCATAAGGTGGGAGGAGGGTGACGAATCAGGAGGCTATTTAGATTCATCAAGTCTGGAGTAGATGGTAAATATTTGGAGCCAGATTTGTTTTGGAATTCTAAAATTTTTAAGTTTTAGAAAAGTAATATAGTGCATAAAGTAGTAAGAAGTCAATCCAATACTGTTTATTTTGTGTCATCTGCATCTCAAAACAAGGGGGGGGGGAGGAAATACAATAGAAGAAAATCCACTGTAATTTTTACTTTTCTGAAGTAAAACATATGGTCCTACTTTAAAGCACCACTTTCCATTTGTATCTGGTACATTTTGATACTTTCATCTTTGACAAAAATCCTTGGTAAGTCACACAGCCTGGATTTTCTCACTCACTTATCCTCCCCCTTCTCTGGCTGTCTCTCTCTAAAAAAAAAAAAAAAAATTCTACTATTGCAGGGAGGCACTGAGCAAAGAGGAAGAAGAAAGACCATGGAGAAGAAGGCTCGGCAGGGGCAAAGGGAGGACTGCTGCTGTGCAGATCAGCAGAGAGCGCATGTGAGGGGGAGGGAGGGCGGGCAAGAGTGTTGCTTGGGATGAGGTTACTGACAAATCTAGAACTGGCTCACATGCTCTGAGGTCCCACAGACCTGAGACATGGGGGACTAAAAACAAATTAGAAAATACATCTTTAGAAATAGTGTGATTTTCCTTGTTCTCAGTTGAACAGAGTGTCAGGGCCATGCCAGCTACGAATTAACATAAGAGAAATAAAATCAATGGCAGTTCCGTCTAGCCTGTATGCTTAAAATGCAGACCGGCTTTCTATCTTCAGCAAATCTAAATGACCTGTAGGTCCCCAGGTGGAATGGACTGCAGACTGAATATAAGCAGATAGAAAATGCTGTACACCATTGTGACACAGGCCCTGCTATTTCTCCGAACTCATTCTTTCTCAGTTTTGCTTTCCTTTTCCTTCTCTTTTCCTCTTCTTTTTATATTTCTCCTCAAGTTCAAGAACTCACTTAGGTCTGAGGAGGGACTGAGAAAGCAGAGAAGGGAAGTAATTAGAAAGTGGGGAAAAGGTAAAGAAACGGATGTTGTTCCACCTTAAGATCTTTGAGAACAAAGGTGTTAATTCCTAAGTTGTTTGTGAAGATCCTAAATCAGGCAATGCTACCAGAAACAGGTAAAATGTTACACGGACAGAGTGAAAAGGGTATTGTCACAGAACAATGAATTTTTTTGCAGGGAAAATATTATAGATCTTGGTCTTCCTTTTTTATGAATCAGTTTGTATCTGCTGAATTTATTGAATGGGAGTACTTTCCTCTTATAACAACCATTTGTGAATGTGCATTAAGTGTGCTTTACATATATTTTCTCTTTCAATTGTTATAATCTCCCTTTTTCAGATTTTTATGGTTTCCCCCATTTTAACAAAGAATAAAACCAAACAAAGAGAAGTTAAATGACTCATCCAAGGTAAACAAGATTGTAAATAGCAGATCTATAGCTGGAACAGTGATTCATCTGTCTCCAAAGACCCTGGTGACTTATTCTAAATTAAATTTCTCTAAGTATTGCTATGGTATCAATTCTACCTTTCACGAAAGACTTGTTTAAAGACTATGGTAGGGGCAATGCCAACCATAGACTCAGTCTTAGAGGAAAAAAGAAAACAGAGTCCCTGTTTACAAGGGACATACAATTTACAAAACTGACACTATACAACTGGGTTTGTGGTACAGTGGAACAATTTGGAATCAAAAAATCTGGGTCTAATATCTGGCCCTGACCACATCTGGGACCAGAGCCTTGAGAAAGTCAGAATGTCCCTGTGTTTGAGTTACCTCTTCTGTAAAGCAGAGCTAACTGCTCACTTGGCAGGCCTGTTGTTAGAAGCAGGGCTATAATATGCATGAAAGCATTTATAATGATTAATCAACATCCATTCTAAGATTTTACAGGTTCCTTATCCCAAATACTTGGAGCCAGATCGATTTGTCCTGGAATCTGGAATTTTCCAAGTCTTATAAAGGTAATATTGTGCATATGCCTACTAAGATTTGGAGTGGCACTCCATAATCGAGCACTTAATATTCTGCAGCAAAATGAAAAAGAGACACATCTAGAGAGATTTTAAAAAAAAGAAACACGAATAGCCTCATGGCAGTTCAAGTCAGATTTCTCACCAAATGAGTTTTTAAAACTTTCCATTGTGAGAACTTTGGGATTTCAGAACTACTGATAAAGGATTGTGGATCTTTATTATTCAGAAGCCAACATGAGCTATGAGCAGTCAACATAGGAAATCTCAACGCTGAAGGGATCCTTGATATTGATCCTCAAAAGCAAATAGGATTTTAGATCTCCAGCTGGTGTGCAGTTCTGAGAGTCTGGAGCAGACCTTTTCACACAGAACAGGTGGACCCTGAAGTATGGCTGCCAGGTGAGAAGTGAGAAGGACTTGTTATGTTTCCTTCCTAACGAGGTTCAAAGGCATTCTTTGTTCTTAGTGACTCCAAATCAGAAGAGTGAGAGGAAATTGGAAATGTTGCTTTGGAGAGTCATCGCCAAATATTTGAGGAAACCAGAAGAATTCAGGAGCTAATCAAGTTTACAGGTAGATCACAAAAATCTCAAAGACAGTGAACAGAATGAGAGTCTGACTGCTTAAGCTACAGCCAAAGAAATAATTTCCTTTCTTTGCTTCCATCTTTTCTGTATAAAATATTTCCCCTAGCGCCTGTCAATGGTAAAGTGGTATTTAAGACATTTTGTCATAAGTCTTGGTAGTATATTAAAGAATCATAGAAAATGGGTTTGAGACATGGTTCAACTTAGCTAAAAATTATGGAACAACTGATCAAAGGCTTATTCCTGAAACTGGGGTGAGGGTGTTGATCAATGAAATATAAGATAGGAATAAGTACATGAATACATGTTGGAAAGTGAGATAACATAATCTACCCTAAATCCCAGTTACGTAGGATGACTGGGTTCTGAAGAACTAGAGTCCAGCATGGAGATTATAGTTGGTAATACACTGCATACCTTTAATTTGCTGAATGTAGATCTTAAGTGTTCTTACCACTCACTCACTATATGAGCTGATGGATGTGTTAATTATCTTGACAGCAATGATCATTTCACAATGTATACATATAAGCAAAACATCAGGCTGTACACTTTGAATATATACAATTTTTATTTATTAATTATGAATAAATAAAGCAGGGGGGAGGAAAAAAATGCCCTTTTACTCAGCAATTTCGCTTCTAGAGCTCTATCTACTTTTCACATGAACTGTGTAGTTCAGATTCAATAACCAACTTTTATCATGAATACATATAACGGTGAAGGGCTAAATCAATTTACTTTCTATATTGCTAGTTTGACACAGCCCTGCCCTAAGCCTGGAGTGGTTAGATAGAGATGAAAGAGCTTTATTTCAGACACATTGAAGCTATGGAATTCAGGATGTCACAAAAAATAGGGGTAGAATATTAATAAATATACACACCAAAAGAGAAACATTCGTTTGGTGAAAATGAATAGAAAAAGGAAACAGGAATGAGATAAAAGCATGAAATAATTAAATTATAGAGCTTTTACTGTGAAAAACCACCTGATTTTCAATGTAATCCAATTATTCGTTTCCATTATGTAATTTTATAGCATCCTCATGGCTTCTATGGATGAGACAAATAGCAGCAACAGTACTAGCAAAATAAGTTATTTCAGAAGTAATATCAGTAAAATAGAAGTGCTTGAATTTTAAAAAATATTGATAGTCATCACAATAAATAGAAAAGAGGCCTAGAACATCTAGATATTTTATAAGAAAAAATTCTTCTATCAACAGTCAAATATCTTAGTAACCACCAACAAACGGTTTCTCGGCAATTTTCTTCCAAAGAGCTTTCAAGACATATATATTAGAAAGAAAAAGGATAAGAAGGAAAAGCACAAACTGTCAAGGTTATTCTATAAAGTTAAAGGTCTTTTGTCAAAGTGCAGTTCATTGTTTTAAATAAATTTATCATGGCTTAGAATCCAACATCTTGAACCTAAAATATCTTGTCTGAGTTCGTTTATTCTTCCGATTCAGTCTAGACTATTTAGAGAACAGACTACCTGTCATTATCAACATTGTTATCTTCATCTTTGCCAACCTTATTGATTAGGAACATATGCTGCTGGTATATACTGCACAGAATGATCGACAGATGAAGACTTCACTCTGCAGAAATGTACAGTTCATCACAGAAGAAATTTACAAATATTATGCAGGCAACAGAATAAACGCTGCACACTGGATCTCAAACACACACAAACATGCACATGCGTACGCGCACGCGTGCGCGCGCGCGCACACACACACACACACGCTGCTTGCTCTCATACATCCTAGGGCAAACACAAGGAACACTGGAGACAGTTTTAGGTCCAAACAAGATGGTTAGGAAGTTGTTAAAAGCCTATTATTTGGGGGTAAGGCAGGACTTAGGATGAAATCAGCCAAACAGAGGATGACACCTTGAATATGAACTACCTACAGGAAGGATGCCTCTGTTCTACCAAAACTAGAATATGTTGTGCTTTGTTAGAGGATTTTCCTTCCATGAAACAAGGATTTTTTTACAAAAGAATATCCTGATTCTGATTCACACACATCATTGCCTTAGTCCATTCAGGCTACTATAACAAAATACCACAGGCTGGGAAATTTATAAACAATAGAAATTTATTTTTCACAGTTCTGGAGGCTAGAAGTCCAAGATGAAGGTACAATCATGGTCAAATTCTGGTGGAGGCCTAGAGACTGCTAAATTCTGGCTGCGCCCTCAGATGATATAGAGACTAAGCTCTTGGGGGTCTCTTTTATAAGTGCACCATCATTCGTGAGTGCTCCACCTTCGTTACCTAATCACCTTCCAAAGGCACCACCTCCTAATGCCATCACCTTGGGTATTAGGTTTTCAACATATGAATTAGGAGGACATAAATATTCAGACCATGGAAATTATCAACCCAGAGACTATCTCTTCTTTGATTTCTAAAAATTATCAAAACCTGCCACACGGTCTAAAAATACTTTTTAAGTTATCTTGAAAATAAAATACATTTGGCTGGCGGGAAAAGAATTCATCCCCTTTTGTTCAACCAGGGAAAGGTCTGTGGAGAGATGGTGTGGTTAAAGATGCACTTGAATATTGCCAAAGATAATGGTAAGCTGAGAGGAAAAGAAAGCATTTTCGTAGAGTAAGTCTATAGAGTAGGTATAATATGGAAACAGACAGAAGTAAACAAGGAGGCTTGAATTAAATATCTGGCTTGATTTTTTTAAATTCCACTGCCAATGCTCCTAATTAATGCACTGCTTTCTGGCAGTAAAAAAAAAAGTTTCTGGCATCAGATGATCTTATTTCTATTAAGATAATTTCTACATACATTTTTACAAAATCATCTGAAACCAACTAATTAGAAACAGATGTTTGACTACCACAGTATTGGATCAAACCGGTTATTCAGTTCTAAGATGGCCTTTTACAATTGCCTCAAAATCTATTAAGAATATATTTCTGAAGCCATGGATAAATATTTGTGTGTACATATATTGAGCTTTAAATAATCACATAGATTTGAATTAATCTAAACTCTTTTGTTTACTCCTGCTTTTGTTTCCTACATTTTTTTCTTACATGAAAAAAGATTCCTGAAACCATATAATCAGGGATTGATAAAATCTAGCCAAAAAGATCATGTTACTTTTTCACATTTACTTATAACAAATATATTTAGACTCATTTTGTCTCCATCAATTCATGACTTAAGTAGGTAGATTCTTCCCCTAATTTCAAAAGAGAAAGATTAGACCAGAAATGTGTTAGCAGTAACTATCTACACAAGGAAGAAGTAAGTAAGCAGATCAAAAAGAAACAAGGAAAGTCTCCAAAACAGACTTAGTGAAAAAGTAAAAGTGCATAACAATGTGTATAGTAGGCTATCTTTGCTGTAATATAATTGGAAATTGGACGAACTGTTTCTAAAATATATTTGGAAATGTAAATGGTCAGGAATAGCCAAGAAAATTTTTTAAATGAAGAACAAAGCTAAAAGAATACATATATCGTGACCTAATACAAAACTACAATAATTAAAAGAAAATGTAGAGCTAAATAAGGCAAAAATAGGGTGTCCAGAAATAGACACACACATATACAGTCACATGATTCATGACAAAAGTTACACTTTAGTGCAATGAGGAAAGAATTATCATTTCAGTAAATGGTGCTGGGTCAACTGAATATCTATATTGAAAAAAAAATAAACCTTTTCCCCACTTGATTGAAAAAATAAGTGTAAAAAGATAAAACAATAAAGTTTTTGTAACAAAACATAAGAGAATACCTCATGTCCCTAAGGCAAACAGATACTTCTTAAAGGGGCAGAAAAACTACTAGTCATAAAGGGAGACAAATTGATAAACTGAGCTTTATCAGAATCAAGAACTTCTGTTCCTTAAAATACACCACTAGAGAAGTGAAAATGCACTCCACAGAATGAGAGAAGGTATGTGCAATAAATACGTACAACAAAGGACTTGCATGCCAAAAATATAAAGCATTCATACAAACAATAAGAAAAAGATGCCAGCAGTACAATAGAAAATGGGTAAAGAATTGAATATACACTTCACAAAACAAGTTATACAAATAGCCAATAAACATATGAAAACATGTTTAATTCATTAGTCATCAAGGGTATGCAAAGTAAAGCCCCAGTGTGATGTACCACTACGCAGGTACCAGAATGCTATAAAGACATTAAATACCAAACATTGCAGAGGACGTGGAGCAAATGAAATTCTCATTCTCTGCTGGTACAACCATTTTGAAAAATAGTTTGGCTTTCTTATGACCTAGCAACCCCATTCCTAAATATATACTCAATATAAATGCTTATATTTGTTCGTCAAATTACATACATGAGACAGTTAATAGAAGCGCTATTTGTAATTGCCTAAAATGGATACCATCAATTATAGAATAGATTTAAAAATTATCCTTATAAACCAATGAGAATGAGTGAACTACTGCTACACATGACAGCATGAATGATTATCACAAATGATGTTCAGCATAAGAAACAATAAAAACACATAGTGTATGAAACAACTGACTGGAAGTTTAAAAATAGGCAAATAATGTTTGGTGTTGGGTCTCAATAGTGATTACTCTTAAAGGGTGAGAGGGTGGAAGGGACAGTCACAGCAAGAAGCCAGGACTGGAGCTTCCGGGTGCTAATACTGTTTCTTCCGGGTGCTAATACTGCTTCCATGCATACGTTCACTTTGCAAAAATCCAATAAACTGTACTTATGACTTGTGCACTTTTCTGTAAGCATATTACATGTCAATTTAAAAGTTTGCTAAAAAAAAAAAGACATGAGACAAATTGAAGGTGCCTCCACTGTCCTAAGATGGGTCAGTATGGACATCAGAAAGGATAGGTTCAGCAATGTATGAAACAAATCAAATCTATTAAATTCCAAGAATTTATAAGAAAACTAGGGAAAAAATTATCAGTATTCTTTGGATACAGTAAATGTACCAACTCATTATTCTAAAACCTGATAAAATAAAGAGAAATAATCAAGCATTATCCTGCCTTTTCTGTATGAATTATATTTCAGAATAATCAAAATAGTTGATAAGAGAACATGCTTCTTTGTTGAACATTCAAGATAATAAATGCAAAATAAATAATAGAATTCAAAAATCACCATATTGCAATCCCTAATGAAATGTGTCTTGTCATGCAATAAGCAACACACAGCACCACCTAAATAAACCAAAAACTAATCAGGTCTCTGGCTCTAAATGTTGGTTTATAGGAAATGTGATAAAAGAACACATTAAATGAATACCAAGAATGTAATCAGCCACATTCAGAATGTAGCAAATGTACAGGGCAAATGACCTGATTTCTTCCAAAAATAAATTTCCTATGAGAAAACGGTAGGGGTGGGGAGGGGGTCAGTGGCTGACTATTATAAATTGAAACTTAAGGAATATAGGCAATCAAATCAATTTGTGGACTTATTTGGATCTTGATTAAAATAAGCAAGCTATTAAAAGACATTTTTAGATAATTCATAAATTTTTAATGGAATGAATATTAGATATTATTAATTATTGTTAATTTATTGTGGTCATGTTTTTTAAAAGTCATAATCTGTTAGAAACATTACTGAACTATTTATGAATGGAATGATATAATGTCTGGTATTTGCTTCAAAATTCCCCTACAAAGGAAAAGGAGTAGTGATTTATGAAACAGTATTGGCCAATCGTTGATTGACAATCATTGGTACTCTCTACCATGTATATGATGATTCGCTTTTAATTCTGTTTAAAATTTTATACATAGAGACTTACCCCATCCCTAGCTTTCACCAAGAGATCATAAGTGTCTGGATCCCTTTCCCTGTCGATATCTTGAGAAACACAGATTTGGCCATCATGTGGGTTGATCTGGAAGGCCTGGGGTGCTCCATAGCTTTGGAATCCGTCGTAAAGAGAATACTCGATCAAGCCATTGAGTCCTGCATCTGCATCAGAGGCTTTTACCTACAAGACAGGAGGTTGTCCAGTGAGGAGGTCGAAGCACTAGCATCACTTTTCAATTGGTCATGAATTGCCATCATGATTTGCACAACCAAGTAACCCCTGTAGCTGTTCACACAGTGTAGGCTTTGTTTTTCTCTCTCCTTACTTTCTACGACAAGTCCCACTCACCTTCCTCCTCCTCTTGTGAGTTCTCTTTTTCAGTCTCTTTTGCCCATTCCTATACTTTCATGGGCTCTCTAGAGGTTTGGGTTCCTTGGGGCTCAGCCCTCAGTTCTTTAGCTTTCTTATTTTTCTTACTATATCTAAGTGATCTTATCCAATCTTAGGGGTTTAAAAACATCCACATGTTGACAACTTGACAACATATCTATGAATTCCCTCTCATAGCTAAAGCCTTCATGTGATGGGTTCAACACTCCCCCCACCCCCTTTCGGAGCAACAAAGGATGGGCAGAGAAACCAAGACCATAAGTGGCATAATTGCTAGTAATCCAATCCAACTGATGGAAATCACCCTGGAGTATGAGGTTTGAATTTCCCGAGCCAGATTTCTTTCCAGAAGTGATTGAGTAGCACATGGAGGCCCCTGGCTCAGAAGATGCATTGGGATAATATCCAGCCAGTGTTCTGCTCACCAAAATAGGCACATTGACATGGACCAGCAACTGCCCAGAGGAAAGGGCAGCTTTCTTTTTGGCCATACATATGTTTGGCCATAAATATGTTAACGTGTTACTGTGCCTGGTAGAAAAGATGAAGCACCTGGAATTGTGAAAGCACTTAACTTATTTATACTAATTGTGGGAGTATACAGTGAAAAATATAATAAGCCATATAGAACTCAAAATAGTTTTGAACTCATAGGCTCAGTATAATTCTCTTGATTTGTAACCCAGTTAATAGTAAGAGCAAACATCTAAATATCACTTACAATAAAAGAAGTATTTTAAGGGAAGATCATCCAAAAAAAAAAAAAAGGAAGAAATAAAAATACACTATATGCTATAGAACAGGTACTATCTTAATTGCTTAACATACATACTTATAACCTATAATGAACTCCATTTTACAGATAGAAAAGTCAGTAACTTACCAAAGATCACATTGCTAAAAAGTGCCAAAGCCAAGATTCAAATGTGGGCAGTTGGACAGCAGAGGACACGCTCTTAGTGATCACACTACCTTGCCTCTCAAGTCTTACCCCTTCTCAGTTTATCTTTTATTTACTGAAAAAGTATCCCCCCAACCCTTCAAATCCCCTGACCTTCTTCCAGTGCATAATTTCTTAGATGGTGTGTAACACCGCTTCAAGTAACTGTTTACTTCAAGTGCACATGGCTTTCTCACTGGAAGATCATTAACATAAAGAAAGGTAATTGGCAGTAAAGCCTGCGTTCTGGATTCTTAGATGAACCTTCTATTCCATGTGGTCAAATTCCAACTGGGTTCCAAAAAATAGAAAAATAGATAGAATGATGACAATTGGAAATAAAAGAGTTAAGCAGACCAATTCAGAGAGTCCAACATCAAACTAACAGACATCCCATGAAAAGAGAATAGAGAACGCATAAAATTAAAGGAAGGAGCAGCTATTTCTCTGGATCATAGGACACATACAGGTGAGGCCTCCAAAGTCACTAGGATAGAGGAACAGAGAGTGGAAGAGACACTCTTATTTTTAACTTTCTTAGCCCAGAAGTTAAGTTCAGCTCATATTTCTCTGGACAGAACTAGTTACATGGCCCCAACCTCACTTAAAGACTGGGAATGTAGGTCATGAAGACACTTGGTGAATACAAATTATTTCTGCCACTAGTGCCTTTATATCTTTATATGGAGACTAGCATGTAAGATTATGTAGGTCTCCACATATGAAGTAAAATTTAAGCAAGTGGAAAGTCATACCCAGAGAAGACTCCCCAGTGTCATCCTACCACAGATTTAGTTGGGGCAGTTCTACGTATTTCTGTAAGGCTTTTAGGAGGAAGGCAAAACAGAAGATAGTCAATCACCTACATTATTAGTATTTCTACTGTACTCATTTACACTTATTATGCTTCTGAAATGAAACTCCAACCCAATAACACCTTCGACTGAAGTTCTCAATAAGCTGGATCCTTCATCCTATTCTATCTTGAGAATATAACTAGAATGTGACTTTTGGGGCTATTTGTGTAGTCTAGCCAAATGGTCCTCAATCAGGGGCAAGTTTGTCTTCACACAGACATTTGGCAATGCCTGGAGACATTTCTGATTGTCACAGCTGCGGAGAGGGCGCTGCTGGCATCTAGAAGGTTGAAGCCAGAGATGCTGCTAAACACCCTACAATGCATGGGACAGACCCCACAACAAACAATTCTCTGACCCAAAATGCCAACAGGACCCTCTTCACCTGAGGAACCTCTTAACCATTGGCAATATTATTTCCCTCTTTAATTGTCTTTAATTTTTTTTCAACTAATCACACAGTCTCTTAAGTTTATCTTTACTCTCATCTATCTTATATTCTCTGGCAAAATTTTATCCTTTGCAACTAGCTAACATGTTTGTGAGCTATTCTACTCATCAGATGGGCTGAACCAGGAAACCCACAAACTTCCCCACTACAAAGAACTAAATTCCAAGTACATTTGGTCTATTCCATTCTGGCAGCTGTTAATAATTTAGTAGCCTCAAGTTCCCAAAGACACCAAATATATCTTCTAAAACCATATGGTATTCTCAATAACTTTGGCTTGACTGGAAGATAAATACAATGAACTTTGAATTCTAAAACTCATTCTCAGCCTTTAATGGCACTTATTAACAAGTAATTTAGCTTATATAAAACAAGTTTCCTTATTTCCACTTTCAAAACCTTTTTCTCATCTGGACTTTTGGCAAAGCAAAATATAAGGAGTCAAAGTGGGATATAAGTCTGATCTCAATTTATGTTAGCAGTTCACATTCAGAGTTTCAGAATCATAAAATAACAATGTATTCCTCCCTGTTTTTCCTCAACTCCCTAAAAATTTTGACCTAGTACCCCAGAACAACATATTCCATCTTTTAATATTTGGTCTTGAATGACTACAACTAATTTGCATCTTTATGAGGTCTAAATTTCCCAATATCCACTGACTTACACATAAATGTAGGCAATTTAAATAATAGAAAATGGAAATAGCTTTGTCAAATAAACCTTCAAGAGGAAATCCTGCGTAGTAAGTAAGCTCAGTAGGCCCTTTCTTCTGAGATAGCTGCTTAAATCACAGAATCAGAGAATTAGCTGGTCAGTCTACTATCACAATCTTATGGTGCCAAAGTAGGGATCTAGAGGAGATCTCGGGAGAGTTTTTCCTTGGATCTACTCAAAGAGTCACATTTCAGCACTCAGTGCCTTCCCTGTGTTCCTCACCTCGATCTCAGTTTATCTGTTTCAGACTGAGATAAATTTGATGATTTTACTTTAAGTTTATTCCGGCTCAGAACTATTCTCCTTTAGCCTGATCTTTCACAAATTTAATGGAAACATTATGAAAATGCAAAATATTAATATGATATTAATATTTCCCTAATTCCATCATTAGTTTCCTGAAATTTAAAGAATTTTTACCACTTCCTTAAGTGTTAAATGAAAGATATTCCTTTAACATCTGGGTAAGGATTTCTCCACATGAACGTGTCATAGATTAGAGACAGAAGACAAATGGAGAACACTGACTCTTGAAAAAATGTTTGCACATTCCACAGTGGAATAGATCTATTTGCATTCCCCTCATTAGCATAGCCCCACCACCACCACTGTCCTGGCCCATTTTGGAAGGTCTGCTCTTCAACAACTGGGCAGCTTTGTTGCAGGTCACTTGCCCAGCCAATCGCATCAACACCCAAAAACCCAAAAGTTAACCCAAAATGATAGGGTGATATATTGTCAATCATATCATTTAATTAAATGGCATTTATAGAAAAGCCTCAGAGCCCAATCAAAAAAAAAAATGAGCAATCAAACCAAAAAGTCCTAGAAAAAAAGTTGCATTTTAGATGAAAGTTTAAATTAAATAATTCATTTTAATTTTTTCTTACAATAATTTCCAAAATTATATGTGATATCCATGAGCGTAGAACAGTTTGTTTGAAGAAACAAAGTTATTGATACAACAATCACACACATAGAACTTCAAACAGAAAGAAGAAAAAAAAAAGAAATCACAGAATAGTTTTACATTTGAAGCACTTGGCCAACTATTGATCCTGCAGCTAAAGCATGATTAAAATATTTCAGTGGAAACTGGATTTAGCATTGGGACCAACTTGTCCTAATAGATGGTCCCCATATGCAAGTATGCCACTCTCTAAACACAATTTTAGCAAGTGTACCAATGACCTGTATCTTACTAAGTCTAATAATCAAGTATGGGTCCTTATTGTCTACAGCATTCAGCCACATCTCATACAATTAACCATCTTCTTCTCCTTGAAACACTTCATCAGACACCACACTCTGACACTCCTCCTCTTACAGCTTACTAACTCCCTTCAGTTTGCTGGCTCTGAATACTACAGTGCCCTAGAGCTCAGTCATTGGACCATTTCTCATTTTGATCCATACTCATGGCCTGTAGTGGACATTGCCTACTGTGGACAACTCTAATTAATCTGACTTGCATTTTACCTTAATCAGACCATTCCTTCTGTACCTCAGGAGAACACCCCTCAGCCTTGTCTGCTTGCAATATCCTATAATCTTTGAGCTCTTGCTATACTTGTTTGGGTTTTATATTTTCCTTATCCTCCTCCAAGTCTTGCTGGATTACAGAGTCAAGTTTATGATTATGAAATAAAAATGAAACAACAACAAAAGAACAAGATATTTCAAAACACCCATCAAATACTCATTGACTAATAATTTTTTTATTCCTAAAACACAACCTATTAACCAAGCTGTATCATCAGAGAACTGGCAAAAGAAAAGGGGAAGAAAGCTATCTTAAGACATGTGGAACTATTCAGAAATTGGAAAAAAAAAAACTGTTTTATTTTCACCTTTTAAAATATAGTTTCAGAGAAATTGATAGAATTGTAAGGCGAACAAATTGATTCTATACTCTCAAGTAACGGTAAAAAAAAAAGTTACTGTTCTGTTAACATGTTTTTATTGTCTTAATTGAAGAATGGGATTCGGACACAAATAATACTACTATGTATTGTCCCACCATCTCCAAAAAAAAGCAGCAGTCAAAGGAAATTTTGTGAAGGAGACCAATGGGTGGGGATGAGGAGGTAACTGGTCTTATGTGGTATTACAAAATAAACAATTATAACAGTATAATCTAAAAATAGAATTGGTAGGCAGATTGAACACAAAAAGCAAGACCTAAAACAGATGCTGGCAAACCTAAATTTTTTGTATATTACAAAGGAAACATCATAACCCATTGAGAAATGTGGATTTATCCACATAAATTGCTAGAAAAAATTGGCAAAGTACATGGAGAAAAGATTAAGTTTGATATTAACCTCACACCAAAATAAGTTCTATGCAGACATGTTAAATATAAATAATAAAATTATTTAAAGCACAAAGAATATACATGGGAATAATTGGCTGATTCTTATATTGAAAAGAAATTTCAAAGCAAAAATAAATTACAAAACTAAAACAGATGAACAAGAATCACAAAGAAAAAAATTAATACAATGACTGCATAATTATTTAAAACTGTACTATGTCAAAAACACCATATACAAAAATATTTAAAGGCAAATTAGGTATGATATCTACAACAAATATAAAAAAAGTTAATGTTCTTAATATGAACATAGGTCTTTAAAAATAAAAATATATTGATTTTGTAACACAAAAGAAAAACAGGCAAAGGAGATAAACAATTCACAGAAGAATAAACATATTTAAGATATTTGACTTCACTAGTAAACAAATAATTGAAAAAAGAAATAATATTTTTCAAATATTGGCAACTATTAAAATTAGCAACTATTAAAATAATTGACGACCATTAAATAAATAGCAATTTGGGAACTATTAAAATAGTAAGTTGGCAACCATTAAATAACATATTAAGTGGTGGCAAGGATGAAATAAATGTACATTCATTTTTAAAGTCTATCTGGAAAATAACTTTGCTTTTACCATATACAAATGGTAAACGTTTTCCCAAACCTAAAAATGCAGGCATCCCTTTTGACCCAATTAGCATATTTCTAGGAATATATGTAGACAGCTATTTGTATGAAAAACATATACATATCATTATTTATTCAAAAAACCAAATGTCCAACACTAAGAGTTAAGTGAATTTTATGTGATTCATCCATAAAACAAGAATTTGATGTCGCCGTGAAAACTATATATTTTAAGACACATGTCTAATAAAAAGAAAGGCAACTATAAAAAATGTTCCATTTATACAAAAAATATACAACATATAAAATAAAAATTAAAAAGAAATAAGCCAGAGATGGGAACACTTCCAAACTGATTTTACGAGATCAGCATTATCCTGATACCAAAACCAGGCAAGAACACTATAAGAATATTACACATCATATTACAATATCCCTTATGAACACAGATGCAAAAATCCTCAACAAAATATTAGCAAACCAAATTCAACAATTCATTAAAAAGATGATTCTATCATGATGAAGTGCGATTTATTCCAGGGATACAAGGATGTGAACCACTCACTAATCATCCACTAAGCAATTAATGTGACATTAACAGAACAAAGGATAAAAATCATATAATCATCTCAATACATGCAGAAAAAAGCATTTGACAAAATTCAACATTCATTTATCGTAAAAACTCAACAACATGGGCGTACAGGGAATGTACCTCCACAAAAGTCATATATATCAAGCCGTCAGCAAATATCAAACTCAATGACGAAAAGCTGAAAGCTTTTCTTCTAAGATCAGGAATGAGACAAGGATGCCCACTCACACTTTTATCTAACATAGTATTGAAAGTTCAAGACAGAGCATTTAAGAAGAAAAAGAAATAAAAAGCATCAAAATCAGAAAGAAAGAAATAAAGCTGTCTCTAATTGCAGATAGCATGATACTATCTATATGTAGAAAACACTATAAAGACTCCACAGAAAAAACTGTTAAAACTAGTCAACAAATACAGTAAAGTTTCAAAATACAAAATCGATATACAAAAATTATGTGCATTTCTATAAATAATAATGAACTATCAGACTATCAGAAGGAGATATTAAGAAAACAATCCTATTTACAATCAAATCAAAAAGAGTAAAATACCTAGAAATGTATTTTCATTTGACTTAAAAATTTTAGTTATTCAAGGAAAGAATTCTTATTACCATTTTATAGATTTGAAAACTGGGTGATATAAATATTTGTCATATTGAAGTGACTCTAGTCTAATGTGTATCAGGGGCTCTTTTGAGATACTGCATTTGAGTTGGATTTATAGGCAAGTTTATTCCCCATTCATTGCTGCCTCCACATTCTATATCTATAGGAAAGCTAAACTCAAAGAGGGAGGAGGAGTGGGAGGAGGAGGGGGAGGAGCACTCTTTTATGAAGATCCTATGACCCTATCATTAAACACATACAAATACACAAACACTCAAATCAAACAAAACTAAACCCCCCAAAACCCTCTAATGAACCTTTACTAAAAGGGATCAAAGGATGTTAAAGTTAAAGGGACCGAGTCACCCGCCCCACAGCCCATGAAGCGCTTCCAGTGCTCTTCTTCACCAATGGCTCTGTCTTGATGAGGTCAAATCTTCCTTCACAGGTAAGAGAGCCATCTTTAAAAGAATAATCAACTGATATTTATGGTATAAAAATTAGGTTGCCAGTAGCTGATCCATTGATTGGTAGTTTAAAAATCATGCTTGTCTTTGATTTAAGTATTTTAGGCTGTTGATATACTTAATAATCTATGGCAAAAGAACAGATAGAAATTCTGGTAGCAATTTTAAGTAAACTGGTTGATGCAATACTAACATTCAAAAATCAATTCACTTTTGTCTACGGCCATGCCACCCTGAACAAGCCCGATCCAGTCTGATCTTGGAAGCTAAGTTGGGTTGGGCCTGGTTAGTACTTGGATGGGAGACCACATAGGAAAATCAGGTGCTATAGGCATAAAAAAAAAAAAAAAATAAGGGATTGTAAGCTGACAAGGTCCTTGCAAACTGTGAGGTCAACCAAGGGTTGCCTTGCCTAAAAAAAAAAAAGAAAAAGAAAAAAAGAAAAAAAATCAATTCACTTTAATATGAGAAGTAATTCATATACAAACACACATACACAGTAGCCTAAAATATACTCACATCATCTTTAAGTTCCAGATACACATGAAAAGCAATTATGATGTCATTTTAGAAATTATAACTGTATGAGTTTCAAAGTCTCTTTCTAATTGTTTATTATTGACATTAATAGTGTTAGTAATAAGAGTAAAATTCTATTAGCTCTGGTTCTTCTGATCATCTAATTTGTATTCTGTATTATTTTCACAAACAATATCGCAGTATAACTCCCTTAACTATTCAAGACAACCATCATTTACAGCTACTTTATACTACTCTTCATCACCAAACTAATAAAATGTGGTCTTTCAAAACAAATCAATCTTTAATTAAAAGTTTTCCTAGTATTCTTACAGGTATCGGGAAACACAAAGAATTACATGATCAAAAACCTTTTGTGTGTCCAAAAATGAACTTGTATTATAAATACTATATGATTATCAGAGATATTCACAATGTCTAATACCATAAATCTCTAAATGTCAAATTCGTGACAGGGTCTTAACTAAACATTTCCTCCAAGATTTTATTTTTCTGAAGCTCAGACATAAATTCTTTGGCCAGTATGAGCCTTATATATGAGATTTGACAGAAGAAACGGATTATAAAAGCAGATGCCCTATTTCTATTATTTCTTCCTACCTCAAGGACTTCACAAGGGAATTTATTTTTAAATATGCCTTATATACATAAACATCAGTATTTTCAAGCTGCTGAGTTAATGTCTCCTTTTCTCTTTCTGGAATCCTTGCTTTGGTGATCTCATCCAGTCTCATGACTAAATTTCTCCTATTAAAACAACTCCAATTTCATATCTCCAGCATGAACCCTTTCCTTGTGTTCCAGACTCACATGTGGCAGTACCTCCATCATCAGCCCACTAGGCATGGTTCACGGCCTCTCACATTCAACATGTCCAAAACAGAAATTTCAGTTTCTTTCCATCCACTGCCCCAAGTCATTTCTCTCACAGTCTTTTCCAGTCAAATGGCATCTCCATCTACTCTGTGACTCAAGTCAAAAACCTGAGTTACTCTTCTAAACTTTCTCCACAAGAAAAAAATATCCAGCAAAATAGTTATAAGACTATGTCCCTTCCCTTAGAAGTAGAAGTTACAGAATGATGCCGAAAGATCAAGTGAGATAAGTACAGGCCAATGAACATCTGCAAAAATACTTGACTTCAAAAATACTTAAATAAGCTCTGGTCCCATCTTTTTTTTTATTATCGTTTAATATTATTTTTACCTTGGGAAAATAAAAAATGATTGGGAAAAATAAAAAATGCTATCATGCCCAGTGAATGCTGAAGATATACCCAATTTAAAGTAAAAAGTTGAAAACAATACAAAAAGTCCATCAAAAAAATGGAGTTGGTTAATTTTAAAGCTATACAGTGGAATAATATGCATTTATTAAAAAGAATAAAGCAGACCCACATGTACACACATAGAAAAATAAATAAAATATATTAAGAGTAAAAATTGTAAAAATTTATAGATCCAGTAAGGTCCCACTTTTGAATTAAAGAAATAATAACAACATGTGGTGCAATGGTCCTACTGCTTTTGCGTCTAGGGCATCACAGACTAAAGGAAGAGAATGGCTTTTCTAATGATCCTGGAGATACAAGGGTACTGTGGCAGGTAGGCGAGGGAGGGATGAGCTCCCACTGTGAGAGATGTCTGAACATCCCTCATGGGTATGCCACAGCTGTCCAGACCAGATGAAAGCCTTCTCCCTCACCTCCACCTCAGGACTAGAATCATCCCTTCGTCAGAGGCAAAAAGGACAGATCAGAGAAATCCTGGGGCTGGGTTTGCAAGGAGATAAGGTGTCGAAGAACAGAGGAAGAGTTAAAAAGACTGACAGACTGAGGCAAAGGAACGCCTCTTCAAAAAAGGGGCCACATGCGAACGGGACTGAAGCTCAGTCCGGAAGCCAGGGCAAATGGACAGCTAGGCTAGGAGCACCACACCTGACTTCACAACCCTCTAGCCACCACATGCGTGCAAGAATCTAGAACATAAAGGTGACTTTACATGTTTTGGGGCTCCACCTGTGTGTTCCCCAGTAGAGAAAGAAAATCAGGTATGATTTTTCCTGCCAGCACCCACACACCTGTCCTCCTTCAACATGAACAGCAGGCGATGACGACGATGGACCACGTGGCCCCACTGGGTCACTGAAAGGTGAGGCTCATTTCCCTTTAACCAGTTTCCTAACTCAAGATAGATTATTGTGCAGAGTTACATAACTGTTACTATTTCCAGAGAAAATAAAAATCTGAAGAATATACCCCAAACTCCTAACAGGTGTTCTCTCTTGGGATGCACTCATGGCAAACACGCACTTTTTAAATGATATGTTTTTATAAGTAGTGTTTTCTATGGAGTCTGGTTCTTTTGATTATCTATTATGTATTCTGTATTATTTTATATATATATATATACACACATATGTATATATATATACATAATCTTCCATATTGTGTGATTTTTAAAGGCCACCCTCTCCCCACTTCACCCACAAAGGACACCCTGAAAGGCCTGCAAAGTCTAGAAAGGGCAGCTGGTTTTTGGATTTTTTTAAAAAAGGATTTATGTTTAAGCATCTCATTCTCTTTTGGGAATGAACATCATAAATTAGAACCATGTGACTTTTATCTTTTAGTTGTATTTCTCCTATGTATGTTTTGTAAAACAAAGAGATACCCTAAATTTATACCCAGGGGTCTTTCCAGTGTAAAGGTGTACTCCTACATATAAATACAAACAGGTGCACTCTAAAATCAAGGGGCGGGGAGGGGAGCAGGGGCATGGGTTTGAAAAATCCCAGTGAAAAGATGAATAGTGGAAGGCCAAGTGAGGTTAAGTCTGTTACCGGAGAGTGGGGGTCCTCTCCCAGCATGTTGTCCAAGTTCTTGATGTCTCGAACAAGGAATTGAGCAAGACACCGAAGTACAGCAGAAAAGAAAAGCTTTATTAGAAAAGAAAGTACACTTCCAGACATGGTAGCAGGCCTGAGCAACAGAAGCGTGGCTCAAAAGACTTGGTAACAAAGCCTTTGTGGTTTTTATCCGCATTTGCTGTGGGTGGTGACTTAGAGTGGGCTTCATTGATTAACAACTGAGATTGACAGGACTCAGTGATTCATCATTTGCTTTCTGTGCATGTTTGTTCCCAGAATTCACTCTGTTATAATGATATTAATAAATTTCTGGGCATATGCATCATCTTATAATGATGGTATAATGAGGCTCAGGTGAGTTGAAGGTCGTTGGGGTCGTCATTGTGTAGGTACAGGTGCGAGTGACTGGCTTAAACTGGCACCTAATTCTCCGTTTACTTATGTCTTTGTGGAAATTACTTGTAACCTAAAAATGCCTTCTGGTTTTCTTAATTGTGGTGGATTAGAGCGAACCCTTTGTAGGATAGGATGACCTCAGTATCTTTGCAGGCAGACCCGAAACCCCCTAACTGACTTTCCTGCCTAACTCTTTCCTAAGAACCATGAACCCTCTTATTATTAGTATGGATGTTGAGGGATGGGAGGTCTCTTCTATATCTGCTTCCTGCTGAGAAGGGTCATAGTCCCTGCCTACAAGGGTTTCATGGAGCTCTTTCCCTTTCTGTTTCAGTCAGAAGTGCCACCTTAGTCCCTAGACAAGGAAAAGAAGATACAAACTTGTCATTTAAATCACATATCTATTAATTTATATTATTGATTTGCTTATTAAGTGAGTAAAGGGAAACAGGCTTTGTTAATATATTTCTTAAAGAGTGAAAAAGACCTTTAGCCTAAGTTCCCTTCCCTCTCAGACCCTTAAGGGCCCTGCCTGGCTTAACACTATTTCTGTTAACAATGGGCTCATGACCCTTATCAATAGCCAGAGGATATGAGTCACCAGTTTCGAGGCAATTATCAGGATTTGAGCCAGAGGGCCTTTTTGCCAAAAAAAGAAGGGAAGAAAACTTAACTAGGTTTACTGAAAAGATTAAGAACTCTACAGAGATATCCCATGTCATTTCCTGCTAAAAGATTAAGAATTTTAAAAGTGATGTCCTGTTATCAAGTCCACAGCATAATTTCAGGCGATAAGTTCCAATATGGGCTCTGACATGTGGAAATATAGTTAACCACAATTTTCACACCTGAAAAAGCAACGTAGTCACAGTTGGCAAACGTTAAGGTTTGAAAACCGAGACTCCACTTAGCAGCTTTGCTTTCTTAGGGGAAAAGAGAAGGCAGTAAATGTAGATCTAATGGAAACATGGGCTACACTGCTTTGCCTCCCTGCCCCCAATACAAACACTTACAGAACTGTATATTTACTGTAAGCATACTCTTTAGGGGAAATCCCATTACATTTCAGTGTTCCCTTTATAAAGACCTACAGGGAAAAAATATCCCCAGGGTTTATTTAGTTCCAGGAAAGTCCATGCTTCTTCTCTTAAGCAGCTGAAATGCTTCTAACTCGGAGACAACATGAATCTTGTCACTCTAGAGAATTATACCTGCTTTAATGCATGTGCATGATCTTGCAGACTCTACTTCCACATACTAAATTCTTCCTGGCATCATCTTACTATGACACTTCACTTTTCTTTTGTATCATTTTTCCTTTATTTCCGTCTTTCTGAATTTCATACAGCTTTGTTAGCAGTTTCATATTTTTTTAATTAGGTGAAGTACAAAATACATTAACTTAAATAGCATCCTACAGAAATGGATGTTATAAACGTAACAGCTATGTGATTAATAACTGACCAAGGAATGCTAAGTTAGGAGATGTTTTTAGTCCAGAAGAGGCCAAGGATCACTCTAAACATATGGTTAGAAACCATATGGTTAGAGACCTTCTCCTGCAAGAGAGGCCTTCAGTTGCCCAATGCCTTCCATGCTGGTTTGGTAATTCTGTCTAATTTACAAGCCCACTTGGCTGCTGGTCTGAAAGAACATTTTCTAATTAGCTTTAATGGTAATAATGATGACATTATAATCCCAATCTGTTGACTCCTGAGACCTTTTAATTGGCTCTGAACTCAGGAAGGGAATAGAGTTGATTAAGTCCCCAGTAGCAACACTTTGCATTCACAGTTTCCATGGTGTCCCTAGACCACCTTTATAACCTGCCTTCTCTTATTTTGCTTTTAGTGCTTGTGTTCTTGTCAAAATACATAACCCACTGTTTCACACACTCCTTGCCTTAGGCTTTGTCTCCTGGTGTTCTCTCTGCATGAAATTTCTCACCCCCTTCACTTTAATATAATCAAATCCTACTCATAATTCATTCACTTATTTAAACACAAAGCCCAATGCAATTGATACCTCTTCCAAGAAGCCCTCCTTGATGAACTCAGCTGAAGTAATCGTCCTTTCCACTAAACTCCCATAGGCCTTTATCTATTTCATTGTTATAATACTGACTATTTCCTAATTGACTTATTTGTACATCTTAAACCTTTCTGCCATTATTTCTTTAAATAGGATCTCAAGGAGTTTGTAGCAACTGAATAACTTAAGAGAAGAGGAAAGAATCCTTCGTGAAATTATAGGCCAAACAAAAAATAAGAGTCTGACTGTCTAACCCATGCACATGTGGAGTGGAGGAGGCCTCGAGGCAGGCAATAATAGCTAAGAGTAGACAGGGGCATCACACTATGAAGCAGAACATGCAGTCAAATGTGTGCTATATTCACAAAAGTTGGAATAGCAAAGAGACATAAACAGTTACTTAAGTGAATGTTAATTAGGCAAATGTATCTTATATATTTGTTCAATCTTATTTCATCACACATATAAATTGTGCTAAGGACTTAATGACTGGTTATTTACTTTATGTCTATTCTTAACTTCTTTCATAAATTCAGCCAAATGTTTGAAATTAAAGCTGTTGAGGTCTAGGATACCTGTACTACATTCAAGAAGAAAGCCCATTTGTATTCCTGAAAATGGCCCAGATTAGGATATGGGCTCCACTTAAATAACATATTGCATCGTATAAAATAAAAACAGTTCACTTATACCTCTTAAGCTTCTTACCAAACACATGACAAACTGTGACAAAACTGCGACAAACCCGATACTGCGTCCTCTGGTTTTTCTAGAACGCTGCCCCTCATTAGAGAGCACTCTTTCTCTCACTCTTTAAACCTAAGGGTCATTCTCAAGGATAAACAAAACATTTACTTTTTACCAGGGGTCTTCTTTTTAAAATGGCATCTCCTAAGACCCAGATTTCACCTTTCCCAACAAACTCTGTATGCTGCTTTCACAGTAAAAGCTTCTCAAAATGAGGAGATGAGGGAAGTAATTGAGCTGAGAAGTAATTTTCCCTTCTCCTTCATTCACGTGCACATGAATAATGAAAACCTGGCACATCATCTCAGAATATCTGCTTATCTCTCACCTGGGTAAAGTAAAACTATGTAGAAGTAATAGAGCTGGTAAGAGGAGAGTCTGAAGATATAAAAGAAAACGTTGATGAGTGGCTCAAGGACTAAGGCTGGGAAGGAGATAAGGACAGGTGTAGAAGCAGATATGCTTTGGATTTTGATTTTGCTTTGGGAAGAGTAAGGAGTCCTATCTGACACATGCTGACCTTCTATTCTTTTTAATTTAATTTTACTTTTTAAATAACAACTATATATCAGGTGTACAAGTTTCAATATATATATACATAGTAAAATGATTACGACAGTCAAGCTAATGAACATATTCATCTCCTCATATGGTTAAGGTATCTTTTGTGTGAGAGAGATCACCTAACATCTACTCTTAGCAAATTTCCAATATACAATACAGTATTATTAACAATTGTCACTGTGTTGTACATTAGATCTCTAGAATATATGCATCCTGCATAACTGAAACTTTGTACCCTTTGACCAACATCTCCCCAAGTCTCCCCACCTCCTTGCCCCTGGTAACCACCATACTCTCTGCTACGTATTTGACTTTTTTAGATTCCACAATAAGTGAGATCATGCAGTATTTTTCTTTTCATGTCTGGCTTATTTCATTTAGTATAATGTCTTCAAGGTTCAATCATGTTGTCGCAAATGGCAGCATCTCCTTCTGTTTTAAGGGTAAATAATCCAAAATCTATGTTCACACGAGGCCTAATACTATGATCAATGAATATTTGTTGGTTTGATTTTAATTTCCTTTAAAAAAAAAAGAATTATATATGGTAAATTTTCTTTATGCCCTATACAAATAGAGGCACAAAATAAGAATTTAAATCCTGGGTACATTTACTAATGTTGTCAAATAAGAAAAATAGCCACTTTTTGGAGTGAAGATTCAATTAAATAATGTATAGAAAGTGCCCAATGCCTGTTATGTAATAAACACTCAATAAAATTTATAGTTATTCCCAGTTCTCAGTTTCCTGTCTACTTTCCTGTCTTTACCCAACACAGATCCATAATGATACCATGTTTTAATGTGATCAAATTCTTAGGACTCTACTCCCCACTCCCACCTCTTTCTCACTAGGTCCAAGAAGAGGAAACAGACATATTTTCCCCTTTATCGACATAAGTCCTCAGTGTTTGTGGGTTTTTTTCCATACCTCCAAGACATCATCTGAAGAGGAGATTTGGAGTTTCATAAAAGATTTCATGATATCTGTCTTCTGGGAGAACTGGAAATAGAAATTGAGCTGTAAATGCTAGACTGTCATGCCTGAAAGCAACTTGTATTTTCCATTCTGGATTGATTTTAAAACATGGTATCATTCCCAAAACTGTTAAGAATAATTCAGCTTCTACCTCCACACCCTTCCCCCTTTCCTCTTAATCCTGCACTCAAATCAGATGGCACGCAAGGTTTTACCATTAAAATCTGCCCCTCAAAAACTTAAAATCTGGGTAAGCACAAATCTGTTAATAGTTAGAAATATTTTGTGGAAATACATTTTGTAAGTACTCTGCATTTAGGGGGAAAAAAACACATTATTTGAGATGTGCCTTATTGATGTACTGTGACGTTTTGGGACAAAGGGTTAAGAACTAAGTCACACAGTATGACAACAGAAGGGTTGGAGTTTTGATGAGTAAAGACACAAAGGTGGGCAGGAAAATGAGAACTGGAAATAATAATAATTAAGTTTTATTTTGCTTACTCATAAATAAACATTTCATTTGTGTTTGGGGTTGCTATCTTTATATCCCAAGGAGATAAATATCATACCAAATGGGGAAAAGGGTTGAGTAGTAAGATGCAAATTCCAGACCAGCAGAGGGAGTTGGTGGCAAAGGGATTCAAACACCAAAGCTGAATCCATAATTAATGTGAGTCTTTAGAGGCTGAGCAGTAAACAAAGTAAATTCCACCTGTGCCTAGAATGTTCTGCCGAGGTTTCATAGCTCCAGGCTGTTTCACAACAGCTAGGGAAACCTAGGGGTCCCCTTGAGGACAAAGAAATAGAGAAGCAATTCCAAATTGCTGTGAACAAGTTGCAAGAGAGCATCAATCCACAGGGGGGTTCACTCTGTATGAGCAACTCTTGAAGAAATCACCAGAATTTTTTGTTTATAAAACACGAGTGATATTTACCTATAAAGTGACCAGGCTCTCAGGGCTAGCCCTTGTCTGATGCTATAAGGACCCCTGCGGAACTTCCTTCAAAGAACCTTCTCATCCAGGAAACCAGAAGTTTATACTACATTCCCCAGGACCACCCTCATCCTGTAAGAGTATTGTGTTGTTTGGTGGTTGAACAAGAGAAATGAATGCTCTTGGGCATGCTACCTGAAACCCTTATGAACTTGAGCCCTCATATGCCCAGTCTTAGTATGGTGACACTTTCAAAAGCAACACAAATCTACTCTGAAAACCAAGAAGAATAATGGAGTGTTTCTGGTTTTCTTGAAGAGATGAGAAGAGTCTTCACACTGCTTCGCACAAACAGAATTCCCTAAATACCCTTTTGATAGCTATGAAACCCTCCCTCTCCCCACTGCTCTGTTATGCTCACCTTCACCTCTTCCTTTATCCTCTACCCACCCCAGCATTCTCTGCTCACGCCTCCAGGCTCCCAACTTCTGACTGCAATCAGCTCCAGAAAATGAAATGAAGTTTATTTTCTTACTCTAAGCCTTTTCCCCTCATTTTTATTTTACAGAAAAATTTATATTCAGTGATGTGCATTGATCTTAAGGTATAGTTGATAGTTTTGAGAGAGATAAAGATATAGATATGAATATAGACATAGATACGTAGAGATAGAGATGGAGAGAGAGACGATATACATATAAATATCTGAGCAACCAGCACACAAATCAAAATATAGAGCATTACAATCACCCCAAAAACTTTCCTCATTTCTTTACCCACTCACTCTCCACCCCCATAGACAACTACCATTTTAATTTCTATGGGCATAGATTAATTTTGTTAGTTTATTAACTTCACATAAATAAACTCAAATGTGTGCTTTTTGTATCTGGTTTCTTTCACTCAACATTAGGTTTTTTAAATTCATCCATAGTGTTTCATGTTTCAAAAGATCATTCATTTATAGTGCTGGGTGACATTACATTAAATCTATACAGCACAATTTATTTTTCCATTCACCATGAAAAACTGTGTTGTTTCTTGTTTGAGGCTATTATGAATGAAGCTGCTATGAACATTCTTGTACATGTTTGTTGTAGACATATGTTGTCATTTTTCTTGGGTGAAAATCTAGCCATAGAATTCCAGGGTTATGGGGTAAGTGTATATTTAACTTCCAAAGAAGCTACCAAACCCTTCTCCCAAAATATTTTACCAGCAACATGTGAGAGTTCCAGCTGCTCCATATCCTAATCTAGACTGATGTTATCAGACTTTTTAATTTTATCCATTCTAGTGAATGTAAAGTATGTCAATATCACTTTAATTTTTACTTTCCTAATAATTCATGATGTTGAACACTTTTCATAGGTTTATTGGATATTCCTATATTTTTCGGTGAGGCGTCTGTTCAAGTATTTTGACTTTTTAATAGACTTATTTGGTATTTTACTATTAATATGGCAAGATAACAAATACACTCTGCCAATATGTATTTTGCTTTTTCATTTTCTTAATAGTGTCTTTTGATGAACAGAACTCTTTACTTTTTACGAAGTTCAATTTTACCAGTTTTTTTGTTTGTTTGTTTTTTGTTTTTTGTGGTTTGGGCATTTTTGAGTCCTCTCCACAAAATCTTTTCCTACCTCAGGAGTGCAAGATATTCTCCTGTGTTTCCTTCTAGAAGTTTGAAAGTTTTAGCTTTTACGTTTTGGTCTATTAGCAATTTCAAATTAATTTTTGTGTATGGTGTGAGACTGTGGACAAGTTTCCCCCCTTACACACATCCAATCATTCCACAATGATTTATTTAAAAGACTTTCTTTTCACCATTTAATGTCCTGGTATCTCTGATGGAAGTCAATTATGAGCATCTCTTTCTGGACTCTACTTCTGTTCCACTAATTTATTTTTCTTTATGCCAATGCTGCACTCTCTCAATTTTTATAGCTTTATACAAAGTCTTGAATCAGTTAAAGCAAGTCTCTCAAACTTTTTTTTTTCCTAAAATATTTGGCTATTCCAGATCCTATATATAATCAAGTACAGATTTTAGAACTGACGTGTAACTTTTGTCAAATAAGCCTGTTGGAATGTTGATTGGGGCTCTGATAAAACTATAGATCAGTTTGGGAAGAAGTCACATATTAAAAGTATTAAGTATACTAGTTTATGAACATTATATGTATATTTATTTAGAGCTCTATTTTCTCTCAGCAAAGTTCATAGTTTTCAAATGTCCTACACCTATTTTATTAAATTTATTCTTATGTATATTATTTTCATACTATTTAAAAATTGAATTTTTAAATTTTCATTTACTATTTTTATTGTGAATATATAGGAAAAGGTTTCTTTTGTATATAAAGCTTGTATCTTGTGATCTTGCTAAATCCACTTATTAGTAAATTATTGTACATTTATTAGGGTTTTCTACATAAACGATAATGTAATCTATGAACAAAGACTTTTATTTTATCCTTTCCAACCTTTTGTCTTTATTTCTTTTTCTTGCCTTACTGTTCTAGTAAGGACCTTCACAGTACAATATTGAATAGAAGTGATGAAAATAAGCATTTTTGCATTTCTCCTGATCTTAAGAGAAAAGCACTCAGTCTCCCACCATTAAGCACAGAGTTAGCTATAACTTTTTTTATAGATACCCTTTATTGAGTTCTATTTCCAGTTTGTTAACAGCAGTTTTACTTTTAATCTTGAACAAGTGTCAAATTTTATCATATATGTTTTCTATATTTATTGAGATGATCATATAGAGTTTTTTTTTTTTTTTTCCTGTTAATGGGGCTGACTCACATTGATTTTCAAATAGTGAACAACCTTGTATTTCTGGGATAAACCCCACTTGCTTTTATTACCCTTTTCATATATCACTGGATTTGGTTTTCTACTGTCTTGTTCAGGATTTTTTAAATCTATGTTCATGAAGTATACTGGTCGTAACTTTGTTTACTTATAATGTCTTGGTTAGGTTTTAAACTCGGGGTTATCCTGGGTTCATAACATTAGTTGGAAAATATTCCCCTAACCTGTTTTCTGAGTTTATATGAAATTGGTATTAATTCTTTCCTGTATGACTGATAAAATTCACCCATAACACCATCTGAGCCTGGAGCTTTTTCAGGAGTGGGTAGTTATTACACATTCTATTTCTTAAATAGACATAGAGCTACTGAGATTTTTCACTTCTTTTTGTCAGTTTTGTAAGTTGGTTATTTGTCCTTTTTGTATGTTACTGAATTTCTTGACATAAAGTTTTTCATATCTTTTTAACATATATAGATTCTGTAGTAATATCCTCACTTTCATTCTTATTAATGATAATTCATTTTTTCTCTTTTTTCTTTGATTATTCTTGTTCGGGGCTAATCAATTTTATTAATCTTATAAAAGAAATTTTCTCATGGTAATTTTCTCTAATATCTATGTTCTACTTTACGGAATTCTACTTTTCTCTTTATAGTTTCCTTCTTCTGTTTACTACTTTGATCTATCTTATATTTCCAAGTATGTGAAATAAAACATTTCCCTCTAATAACTGCTTTAGCTGCATCCTATGAATTTTAATGTTGTTTTTTTATTGTAATTTAGTTAAAAATATTTTCTAATTTCCTTTTCAACTTCTTCATGGACTTATGAATTTAGAAGCATATTATTTAAAATGTTCAAATATTTTGTTTTTTTCCCCTAAAAATCCTATCGTTATTGATTTCTAACTTAATCTCATTGTGGTTAGAGAACATGGTCTCTAAGATTTCAATCTCTTAAATGTGTTGAGACTTTTTTATGGTCCAGTATATAATCTATGACATTGAACATGCCATGCGTACTTGAAAACAATGTGTGTTCTGCAGTTGTTGGACATAGGTTCTATAAGTGCCAACTATGTAAATCTTTATGCTTTTTTTGGGGGGGTTCCACTTAAACTATCAATTACTCAGAAAGGCTGTTAAAATCTCCAACTTGTGTATTTTATTATTTATCCTTTTAGTTCTGTCAGATTTTGCCTTGGGTATTTTGCAACTCTGTTAGTAGATGCACGGGCATTTAAGATGATTATGTCTTCATGATTAATTGTCCTTTTGTCATTGAAATGTCATGAAATATCCTCCTTGGTCTGTGGTAATAATTTTTGTCTACTTCATCTTAAATGACAAAGCTATGCCAGCTTTCTGATACTACTTTCTGTATAGTTTATTTTTTAACCTGTTGTCCCCTAGTGTATAATACGTTTTCACTATTATACTTGGCCACTTTCATGATATTCTCCTTATCTTTATTTTTGGGCAGTTTAATGATGATATCTCTAAGTGGATTTCAAATCTATTTACCTTGCTTTGGATTTGTTGCTGATGTTCTTAGATATGTATATTAATGTTTTTCTCCAAATCTGGGGAATTTTTAGTCCTGTTTCTTCAAACATATATATTTTGTGATGCTCCATTTACTCTCTTCTCCCTCAGAGACTCCAATTATGTGTATAATAGATTATATCGTCCCAGACATCACTGAGGCTCTGTTCATTTTTTAAATATTTTTCTTTCCATTCTTTAGATTGGACTTTCTATTTCAGATATTGACCTTTTCATTTCTATAGTTGCTATTTAGATCATTTTTATAGTTTCTATTTTCTTTTTGCTGACATCTCCATATGTTCCCTCACTAGGACCACCCTTTTCTTTTAAGTCCTTGAACATACTTATAATAGCTATTTTAAAGTCCATGTCTCCTAAACCTAACCTCCTGGCTATTTTGAGGTCTATTTCTCTGGGTCACATTTTCCTGCTTCTTCACATGCTTCAAAAGATTTTTTATTGTGCACTGGGTATTGTGTGTGACACATTGTAAAGAGCCTATTTTATGCTGTCTTCCTTTTAAGAGTTGGTGTTTTATTCTTAAGGTATAGCCCTTACTTGAGGGCATAGTTTTTATTCTTAAAATGTGACCTTTGTGTGTTCTCAAAAGAATGCGCAAGTCATTCAAGGAGGTCTCCCCATCTCTGCGATGGAACTCCAACATCGCCAGCACCAGATGGACTCAGGTTTCTGTGTCACCTCTCACCCCCACAGAAACTGCTCCCTTGCTCTCTGCTCGACCTCACAGAGTCCTGGCCTGCACGTCCACAGCCCAGGCCTGGGCTACAGATCTAGGTTATGTACTCATACAGATTTTTGGGTCACCCTCTGAGCAAATTATTCCTCTCCAGCACTCTACAAAGTTTTAGCAGCCCCAAAAGCCAATCACTGACTCTCATTCAGCAAGCTTCTCTTAACTCCTCCTCACTTTTCCACAATTAGAAAGGTGTCTTGAATCCAAGAGCCAGGGCAAACAAGTGCCTTATCTCACGTGTTTCTATTTGCTCAAGAATCTCAGTCCCACTCTGCCTATTATCTAAGACCTGAAAACAGTTATTTCATATATTCTGCCTGATTTTAGAGTTGTTTATGGTGGGAGGATTACTCTGTTGTGGCCGGAAGTGAAAATGATATCCCTTAATGTTTTTCTGGTGAGAGTCAACCCCACACAGGAATGTTAATGACTAAATACCGTCAGCTCATTACATCTCACGCCAGGAAAACTTTTTGGACTCCTGACAAATCTATTACACAGTTTTCTCTCAGAGGGATCATGTGTTATATTCGCTTGTGGCAAGTGAATCTCTTCTGACTTGCAGCACAGATCCCACCTTCCTTTCTCCTTCTGCTATTGTGTTGGGCGACATGACCAATTTCCCGACTGCACATGACTGCATACACCAAAGTTTGCTCTAACAAATTTTGGAGCTAGGATCTAAGTGTCTGTCTTGGAAAGGAAGCAGTCAGCATCAGGTTCCAATCTTCCCCTCCTGCAGGGTCTGCATCTCTCACCAGAGAAGAAAGATGCCGGCTCCCCTAATCCATTCCCTAATGAAAGCAGCTGGATACCAAACACTCCCAGAAATATAGAGATGCTCACACTCCTCATGTCACAGGCAGTCCTGAGGCTGTCTCACACATAATGAGGTCTGCCATGAGCCAGAGAATAAGTGGTCAGAGAAATCCCCTTTGTTATAACATGGAGGAGGACAGGGTGCACACTCATATGCCCAAATTCTGGACCTGAAGAGTCTTCTGCTTGGAATAAAGGGCTCGTTCCTCCTTCCCCATCATGAGAACTTTCTCATTTATTACAAACCTGACTTAGAGAGCCTGAGTCATATCTATCTTAATTTATGGTTAAACAAGAGTCTCATATCTGGTCTCTGTTAATTTGCTGCAAGAAAGCTACTATGTTTTTCTCTTTCTTTATGTCAGCCTCAATCTGCTTCAACAGGAGCAAAAACTCAGAGGCTCTGCAGGTGTGTGCTGAAGCAGTTATGTGGTAACTCAACTACAAATAACTCTGGCAGAGACCTCATCCAAGCAGACATTCCAAACTGAATATACTTAGAAAACCTTCCTCTTCTTGTTGATAAGCAGTTAGGAGCTTAAAAACTCCCAGTAGTGCTCTGCCCTTCCACATGCTTTAGACCATGTCACACAGTCCACCACAGGAGAAAAGTCCTGGGAGCTTTCCATCAGACACTAAGAGCACACGCTCTGACGGTCCCCTGCTACATCAGTGACATCCTCCACGCAAACTCGAGTCTCCTTCTTCCTGGTCTTCTGTAAAGGGCTTCCTTTCTCCAGGATCTGGAAGAAAGCCCCTATGCCAGTGCTTGCAAAGCCTGCTTAACTGCCAGCGCCACAGCAGCAGTCCCAAGGGAACCACCTTCTGGTGGGGGGACAGGGCAAAAGCCTGTCTCCACGCTGTCCCTCCTTCCTGACCCCTCCCTCCCCATCTCCTTCCAAAAGCTAGAGTTTCTGAAACTGAACCCTGCCTGCTGCTCCCCCCACCCACCCCAAGTATAGTCTATCTCCTACCCTCAGACCACCTGTGTCACATCCCTAGAATTCTGCTCAATGGTATCTTTTATCTCTACATGTATTTGATATGGAATTAACTTTGGAAAGCAAGTTAAAAAATAAGAAAGTTAACGCTGGTGTCACCTTAAAATTAACTTCTCAAATACCTAAATTCCAGGATTTCGGTAGTGCAAATGCAAATTTAAAACGTCTCTCATGTGTGGAATACATTCAGCCAGATCATTTTAAAATCACATTAGTCATATTTCCTTTGCTGCCCAGTGATTACGTCAATTGAAATATTATGATGGTGCCTGAGCTACATTTAATGAACAAATTTAATTAAGACTAGCATTAAAACTCTACCCAAGAAGGTTAATAATTCTTGAGGAAAAACTTTCCAATTTTAGTATATATGCTGCCGAAGCAAGCATGAAAAACATTCATAAGAGACAAATCTGTAATTCATATATGTCATGCAAGGAAAATAAAATATATTACCCTTTACCAATATAGGCCATTGCTATTTTTGTACTAACTTATTTTTTTATTAAATTTATCGGGGTATATTGGCTAATAAAATTATATAGGTCTCAAGCGTATAATTCAATAACACATCATCTGTATATTGCATTGTGTGTCGACCATCCTAACTTATTTCTTTAAACTAGCCTAAAGTTTAAAAGAAAAGAATTAAGAGTTATAAGAGAAACTCAGTTCCTAAAGAGCTTAAACTCTTCTCTCTCTCTCTCTCTCTCTCTCTCTCTCTCATACACACACACACACACACACACACACACACACACACACACACACACTAGCTAACTGTGAGTCACGAAGCTCTCTTTTTTCCAAACGAATTCTGTCTTGTCAACATCGGAAATGAAGAGAAACCGCAGCAAGCCTCTGAAGAGACATCTCTCTGAGGACAAAGTGCAAAGTCAGATGTCTCACCTCCTCTGGAGAGGAACCAATGCTGCACTCCCGGAGACTGCAGCCTCTCCTGGAGCTGAGCCTCAGGGGTACCCCCTCCTCAGCCTGGCTGCTTCTCTCAATTTCCTGCCATCCTGTGTGAAAACTTAACCTGCTTGATTTACTGCTGACCTGAGGTCTGGAATTCCAGAAAGGAGGAGGGCAGAGAGGTGCTCCCACAAGGTGAAAGGAAATCACTTTGGACCCAAACAAACTCAACCTCTGCGGGTCTCTCCCTGACAACATCTTCCTCTTCCACAATTTATGCAAAATTAAAATCTTAGATACACTTGATATACATTAGGTTATCCGGTTAATTTGCTGTTTTAGCAAATGAGTGCTTCTTTTGAAATAGTCAAACACACCTCTGTAGAGCCAAAATACGGAAGATCTTTTCAGTAATCCTTACTCTTTTCAAAATAAAGTCTTTAGTGCATTCCTCATAAGACAAACCAAGTCTTTTCGGATAAAAACAGTGTCTGGTATACAAAAAATGGTCGCTCAGTGTTAGCTATTAGTATTATGACCTTGTTCAATTGCTGAGAATGATGAGATTGAAATTAAAGTCCTTGACTCATCGGGGACACAGTCTTGCTCAATGAGTGTCTTATTGCTTGCTTACTGCAACTACAGAAATCGTAAACATTCAAAAAATGCTTGTTGAAAGGCAAAGAGGTAAGGATGGAGGGGAAAGAAAAATAGAAAGGGAAAAGAAGAGAAGGAGAAAGAAAGGAAGCTAGCTAGTACCTACACATGTGATATCTACACCGAGTGGCAGTTTAGAAGGGAGTAGGTTTATTTTCATTACAAGTCTATAACTCTAAAAGGATTGTAAAATCACCCAACCACTTTAGCCAAATTGTTCCTAAAATGTGTCCCATCTGTGCACTTTATCCCATGACATGTTATAGTCCTGGGGTGTTTCCTTCTCCTTCCCAGCTATTAACAATTTATTTATTCTTTAAGCTCAGTTCCAATTACATTCCATGAAATGTTTCCTTATCTCCCAAAGCAGAAATAATCTCTTCTTGTTCTCAAGTATAAGAGTTATAGTGTATAACACTTTTATCGCCTATAACCAGTTTTATTTTGCTAATTATTTTTTTATAAATTTATTTTTGATCACCTCAAATAAACTGCAAGCACCTCTGTGGCAGAAACAACATGACATTTTAGATCACCGCCCATTGTACACCCCATATTTTGCTCTGGTCCTGAATACCCTCCCTGCCCCTCTGGATCCACACTATCCACCTTTCTCCCACCTGCTCTGTGCCCTAGAAGACTGATTTGTATGATTACATCATCTGGCTCTGTGGGTCCCAGATCTGGCTGTGATCCAAGCTCATAACTAGGGATAGGACTCCAGATTTAGAATGTTACATTAATGTAGTAGGGCATCTGCACCTAACTTGTGTAAACATGATTCAGTTTATTGTATCATGCATGTGTGGCAGAATGCCACTATTGTTCTCTGACACATGTAAAGCCCATGCGGTCCCCTAGCACAGAAGCATGCACCACCCCCCCAATAAAATTGGTGCCTACCATTTCATTCGTAGGTCGGCTTCCCGTGTGTCCTTTCAACTGGGCATCTTACCACCAAAACCTCCCCTTCTTAATCAGCTCGGCGCTGACAGGCTCCCTCACCGTGTGACTTCCAGTAGGTTAGGCCAACTGGGAGCTTGGGAAGCTGGCCACTTACTTCCCCAGTTCCCTTCTTACAAAGATGCAAGAGCTGGCTGAGGCCCCGCTGAAGGTCAGAGCCCCTGTGGAGCAGTCCTCACTACCTGGTCCTCTTCACCTGGTCCTCTCTGCCCTTCAGGTAACTGGGTTCTTCATTTCAGGGTCTGCCTCTGTTACCAGCCTCGATACTGCATTAATTTATGAGGTCTCCTTACCCTGTCCCTGCCCATGTCTTTACAAATAGAACTTTTATTAAATTTCTCAAATTATCATAATTTAAGTACCTCTTCTATTTCTTGTTAGGACCCTGATGAATCTATTTTCCTCTTTGTACTTATTATCTGAAATAATCTTATTAATTTATTTGTTTATTTACTGTTTTATATTCTCCCCCTGCACTCCCCCCAAAACAATAAATTTCATATGGCAGGTATTTTGTCACCACCATTACCCTCAGCTTCTAGGACAGTGCCAGGCAGAGAGAAGACAGTCAATAAATATTTGTTGAAGATAGATAGATAGATAGATAGATAGACAGATATTCCAATTCAGAGTAATATCTCTATATGTTTAAAAGATATTTCCAAAACACTAAGTTAGTTATTAATTCATTTTTTCAAGGTTTAGACAAAGTGCTAACTCAAAGTCTGAACGTAGCATTTCTTTAAGCACAATCAAAAGACGAAATGTTTAACTCTGTACATTATTTCCCTGAGAGTGAGCTTCCAACATTAAGGGAAGCAAAGCAGAAAAATCCCAGAGAATATGATATAGAATAAAGGCAAAAAGACATCTCCAAATAATCTCTTTTTTTTTGGCCAAGGGAAATATGATACCTGCCAAAAAATTAGGCCCTAATTCAAGAAGCATCTCTGACATCACTGTACACTTGTTTCCTTACTCAAAACAAAAATTTATCACCCACTGTTATTGAACTGATCCAACCACAATCTCCCCATTTCCTACCTAAAGCTAAGCTTTTAAAATATTAGGACCTTAATCCTACCAAAATGGGAAATAGTGCTCTTCTCATATGAATACCTAAAAAACTAATTCAGGTATTCAATACAGAGAAATGAAGGGAAGACTGGAAGCGAGATCCTGCCCACCTCCTTTCCAAATGATACATCAGAGAGACCAAGAGTAGGTGGATCAAAGGGAATAGTTCAGAAAGATCTGAATGTGCCATGGCAGTCACGCCATTGAGGAATCAGCAGTTCAACAGTGGGAGTGCTTCCCATCCCCGACAGCTGCTCACAGGGTGAACTTTGGTCCACAGTTCCAAGATGAGCTCACGTAGGTGTGGCAAAAGGCTTGTCCCCTATAATATGTCCTCTGACAAGCTGTAACAGCTGTTCAACTGCCTCACAAATGGCTATTTTCTTTGGCTAAATACAAGATCACTGAATTATCCTAGTGAGAACCACAAGGGCCCTAATGAAGCTGATATGATTTGAAAACCAATATATGAGGAAACTAAGTATAAAGATAAACAATATTCTCAGGAATTTGGTAGTTATTTGAGTGGCATTTTCTATCACTTAAGAAGATTCATATTTAATCTTCACTTTCAAATACTGATGAAACATCTCATAATTTGTTTTGATCGACACAAAATTAAATTGCACATACATTTGATTGGAGCCTATGACTCGTTTGCAATAGAACTTCCTGACTTCCACCTCATTTTCAACATCCTCAGCTATCTCAGAGACCAGACTCTTCCAGTTCTCAGGGCTTTACTGCCACTGGGTCTGTCACCACATTACCACTGCGAGGCAGCCCTATTGCCAGATCTGTTCGTGAATGAACTGGCACTTGACAGGTTTCCTCCTTGCTCAGAGCAGCGACCAGAGGCAGTATGAGCTTATTCAGGTCTGTATCTCTGACTTCTGAGGGAAAGCCAGAAAGTTGGTGCTTTCAGCTAAGGAGTCGCAGGGAAGTCTAACTGTGGGTAGCACAGAACTAGAGCTGTGCTCTCTCCAGCCCTGCGTGCCAGTGAGGTGGAGCCAGTCAAGAGGTGAGAGAGGCTGGTGACCAGAAGCTGGAATCCAGGACAAGGTGCAGCTCCCGCCCAAGCACAGGCACAGGCCAACATTTGGCCAAGGGGGTATGCAGAGTTGTGGGGAGAAAATAAATTTATTTTAATAATGTTTTTACTGCTTCCATTTTAAATTTTTATATTTTATCTTATATATATACTTTAATATCTTTTTAAATTTTATATATTTATAATATTTCATACATTTTTCTATATGTATGTTTATGTACACATATGCATACTTCTCACATATGGTTTATAAGGAAATAAACATATATTGGACATGATTCTTCAAAAAAATTTTAATAGGTATATAGTCAATCAAGAAAACTTGAAGGCTGATGCTGTAGAAATGAGATGGACACAGAACAGTAGGCACGAGATGGACACAGCAGGAAGAGGGTGCTAAATGAAACGGTCAGGATCGACTCTGTGGGGCTGGAGAGCACCCGCAGGGCACGGGAGGAGAGACTGCAGAGGGAAGGGGCGGCGTGGATCCAAAGAACAGCCTGGAAGGAGGGTCCACAGCACAAACACGGGGACTGTGACCACGAGGAAGAGAAAGAGCCATGCACACTGTCCAGTTAGCTATTTCCTGCTGGGATAAGAGACTCCGAAAGAAACCAGAGGGACATGGCTGACCCCACAGTCCCCCTGGCACCTGGTCACTAGCAGTTGACAAAGCCAGAGAGGCTGTGTTGACCCAACGTCTTTTCTTTCCCTTAAGGCCTCTGGTGCTATTCCCCACCCAGGAATGAGTCTTCTGTTTTTAAGGCTTCACACTCTCTGAGGCCTCTTACCAGTGTTTCCCCGTTTCTGCCATCTGATCCTTCTAGTTCTGGCTCTAGAGGGGAACGCTCTGACATCTCGGGACTCCAGAAGTGGATTTAATGCTCTGCCCATTCACAATCTCTCAGAGCACGCGGGGGCTCCGCCCACTTTCCTGAGCCCCCAGCTTATTACTACAGGAGGGGAACTGAGGAAAATCATACTTAATAAATGTGTATAAATATGGCCACTTTTCCCATGTGTAGCAATACGATTTCTCTGGTTTATTTGTTTGTTTGTTTGTTTTTTATTTCAAAGCTGGAAGCTGAGAAGAGAGAAGTCGGGTTCGCTGCAGTTAGTTCCTCACTGCGCATTTCTTACACAATCTTGGCAAAGATTCACAACTCCAGTCAGCCTCCCTCGTTTCACTTCCCAGATGTTTTTATGCTCCAAGGCCAAAACTAACACAAATCACTCCTTCCTGGTTAGACCCCAACTCCATCTGTCCCTGTCCTTCTTCTCATCCCATTACAGCCACCCCCAGCTGCATGGATCACAGATGCAAATTTTATTACGATATTTTCATTATAATATTTACACGAGCACACTCTTGGGAGGTTTGTCCTCTGTTAGAAGCTATACGAATGGGACTCATACGGCTAAAAAAGACACGAAGACCATAATTTCACCCCCAGGACAGTCCCAAGTGTGTGGCTTGTCAGAGAGACAAGGGAACTTGGTCATTCTTTCCCATTTACACTGTGTTCTCCCAGGTGTACTGTGAACAAACTGAAAAAAGTGAACTTGGCTAAAAGCCTCTGCAATGTCTCACTCCAATTTTGAAGGCTTGGAATCCAGTTGAGCTTCTTTTCATCACTGAAATAACTAAACTTGTTCTGGAATCTATATTTGTGCACTTTAGCCATAATTATCAAATAATTAAAATTTACTAAAGCGTACTTAAAATTTTATCATCTGGAAAAAAACAAAACAAAACAAAACAAAACAAAACAAAACAGACTCATAGATAGACCAAAAGGGGAGGGCAGTGGGGGTACACGTGAAAAAGGTGAAGAGGAATATGGACAATAATATTGTGATAAGTTTGCACTGCACAGTGACAGATGATTGTACTAGACCTAGTGGGATGATCACGTTGTAAGGTATAAAAATGTCAAATAACTATAATATTGTATATTGACAATAAATAAATAAATAAATAAATAAATGAAATTTTGTTATACACGTCCGCACATTTTTTCTTAAACTTTAAAACACATACAAATCACCTGGGACCTTAATAAACTCTGGTTAATTAAACTCAGACTCTGGTTCAGTAAATTTGAATGCAGCCTGAGATTCTGTATTTCTAACAAGTTCCCAAGTGATGCCTACGCTGCTGCTCCAGGGTCCACACTTTCAGCAGCAGAGGCTTAAAGCATCCTACCTTACCTTCCTTAAGATTGTCGGCATTTAAAAATATAGATGCAACTCATTTTTGATGAATTATTGTATCTAAACTTGCTGAGTTTTTACTTCGTAAATGCGCGAAAAGTCTCCTTTACAAATAATAGCCCATGTGGTTGAAACAGCAGGTAAATGAAAGGAGAACCAAAGAATTCAAGAAGAACAGAGTTCAATTGGATCTCAAACAAGTGTAATTCAGGGTAGAAAGAGAAGTAAGTCACTGAGCTGAATGTAAATGATAGTAAAAATGAACCCAGAAAAGAACTTCTTAACATATCAAGCAAATGTGTATAGTGTCTGAAAAACATAACGATAAAAAGCTTCACTTGTCTTTATACAATGATTATAAGGAGCTTGAGAAAATACAGACTATAGAAAAATGGAAATTTACAGTGCATAGGAAAAGAAAACACATGCAAGAACAAGAAAATGAAGATAAAAGCCAGCTGCAGATCTAAACGACGAAAATGAATTTTCTTTTGAGAAAATGACTCACGCAGGCACTAAATTGAATTACTAAATCAAACTAGAATCTTTTGGATTTCAGGATAAACAGCACAAATGCACACTATGAAGAAATGTATGAACACTGACACTAGGGGTTTTAAAAACTGCAACTTGTCTGAAACTGTGCAGGCTCTCAATAAAATTCGTTAGGCTTATGTGTCTAACCCTTTACCTCAAATCAGATGTCTGACTGAAAACAGACATCTGTTTGTTTTAATCCTCATTCAAGCCTATTTAAGATTCAGGACTGTGTTATCTGCACACACTGCCTACCTGGTAATGAATGGTCGCTAGAGGATGCTGGCTATAGGACTATCCCCTCTCCCACGGTAATGACATCTACAATAGGTCTAGAGTCCAAAGATAACCATGGATCGCAATAATTCACTTTTGGCAGCTCTATTTCTTTTTTAATTAACATCTTTTCCTAGCAAGAGAGAAGACCACGCTGCAGAAAGCAGATTCCTGATAAGCACACCTTGACAGTGGCAGATAAACAGGATTTCTGAGCTGAAGGATCAAGGCCAAGTAACAGGTGACAGCAATTATTCACCATAGCCATGCAACAGGGCCTGGTGGGGTCGATCCCTTCAGTAAAAAAGATTCACTATCAAAGTCATGCCTAAGTCTCCGCTGAATGAAAGGACAAACTACTACACAAAAGCTCTAGCACCTTCCGAGGGAAAAGCAGCTCTGTGGCACATCCACGTCATGTATACGATTCGAAATAGCAGTCTTGGCTCTCCTCAGCCCTCAAGGGGTGTTGGAGGATTCTTCTCCGTTCAAAATTCCTAAGCGAAGTAAAAGCCACATTTCTTCTAGATAGAATAATTTAATCAACCAAGATCACTTGTTTTTCCAAATGTTGCTGAACGCCTAGTAGAAATACGGAATCGCTGTTTAGAAGCCAAATAACAACTAGCAGGTCCCCTAAATCATTAAAACTGGAGCTCTGAAATGGGCATGGTGGTTAGTTAATTCGGAGAATTTAGCATTTTAACACTTAACAGGAACTGAATTTCCATCCTACCGATCTCTACATCATATAACAGAGAGTGCATTTCTGGTTCATCAGGCTCCACTTAACTAAGGCAAAGCACATAGCTGTGAGGTAACTCCCAAAGCCGCAGTGCTTAAACGAACAATGACCAATTCTTAAACAGGGCTTTTTAAAAGTAACACTGTCATCAGCTTCTCAGTCCACATACCACGGGCCCTTAACCCCAGCCAAGTGTGTCTAAACGCTTCTCTTCCAGGCCCACCCGCACTCTGGGAGCCGTCTGGCCCTGGGCAGAAGCAAGCAACGCTTCAGTATCGTGCTCCATCTCTACTGCTGAGACATTCTGCAACCGTTACCTGCCTGCTCCCTAGGAGTGAGACGCTGTGGGGCCCAGGCCGGGGCAGGGGGTCCCTGGCCTGTTTTTTGATCCTCTGCCCCTGCCCTGTTTTACAGTTTCCTCCCTTGGTTGGCCTCTTGGCCTCTGTCTTTCCTCAGGATTAAACTGTAGCCTGCCTAGACCAGAATGACACGCCAGACTCTTCCTTGGCCCTCAGCCCTGGCCCGCCACTCCCTGCCTCAATCTCAGCCCTCACTCGGCTCTCGTTGCCACCCAAATCTTCGTATCACAAACAAGAAGGAAAAGGCTCTATGTTATTGTATCTCATCTAAATATACACTGATATATCTCAGTTCAATTTTAATTACTTAGTGGCAGATAGTGAAAAGTGGCAGTGAATGGCTGACAAAAAGAAGTTACCTTTTGTTGGTGACAGTGATATTAATATGTGTGTGTTAGGAGTCAGCTCAGATACCTGGTGACCCTGTGAATGAGTGATGTGCACAGTGTCCCGTCCTCAACAGCGCTGCTCAGCTCCTGCAGACTCACATCTGTGGCTTCTCTTATGGAGTCAGTCGGTCTTATATTTGGTATTCTTCTTTTCCTACTATCTGCTATTATTTCCAGCATTTTTCTTTTCCAAAGAGCCCTGCCTTCTCATGACATTAACATAGATCCTTTAAAATCATTCTCTTCACATTTTGCACTCTCTAGATCAATGGAAGCACTCCATTCATTGGTGCTAATACTTGATAACATAGGGTAACAAGCAGGAAGTATCGCATATGGCTCCCCATAAGACCTGTATATGAAGAACCATAATACAAAATGTTGAGCCATAAAAAAAAAGATGAAACACCATAGGAAATCAGAGGAGATGATATTACTCAGAACTATGATGATTCAAGGATGTTTCGATGAGAAGGTGGCATCTAAGTTTTCTTGAAAGATGCAGAAATTTTAATCACATGGAAAGAAGGGAAAGGGGATTCCAGACATAGAAAACTAAATAAGCAAATGCAAAGGGGTGTTGGAATGCAGTGGAAACGACAGAGACCTCTGAGCTAGAAAAACAGGGTTTGGAGCTCTGCTCTACCATTTATTACCAGGAAGGGCCCATAATGTCAACTCTCTTTCCCTTCATTTGTAAAATGGAAAGAATACAACCTTTTACATAGGATTTTGTGATAAAATATATGATTGAAACCAATCAATTGCCCTACATATTCTAAGCAGTCAATTCTAAGCAGGGTATTCGTTCACAGCTCAGCTGGAAGGAAGTGCACATGAAGGCGGTGAGTGGGGAGCTCGGCTAGCGATGTGGTCTGACCTCACACTCAGCCGGCCATCGCCATCAATGAGTATGGAGCATGAGAGCAAAGCGGACAGAGCTGTGCTTCAGAGTAACTGAATCTGGCAGCAGTAAAGATAGACAGGAAGAAGGAAGACTAAAGGTGTGAAATCCAGTTAGGTGTAGAGTAAGTCACACAAAAAATAACAAAGGTGAAAATAAAAAGAGAGGGCCAATTCTAGACATTTTAAATTTGTAACTGCTAAGGTTTGGTAGATATATAGATGTTGGGATCAAAGGTAATGGAAAAGAGAGAATTGGATGAAAAGACGATGCTATTGACAGATTTAGAGAACCCAAAAGAAATAAGTTTGAAAAGAAAAAAGATGAACGTAATTAAGTTTGAGGTTCCAGCAGGACATTTGTTCAAAACGGTTCTAAACATTCAGGAAAATCTTCAAAAACGAGAGCACAGTCAGGCAATGGTATGCAAACTGGATCATTTATTTCCCGTGTGACATTAAAGGACTATTGTTTAACGTTCTGAGTCTGGCTCAAGCAGACAGCCCTCCTATTTGCTGGCGGGGAGCCAGGCATGGAATGCAGGTGCCCAATGGGCCTCTCTTGGTGAGAACTGGTGTCACCGGTGAACAGGCAATAGCAAACAGGAAAGTTGTTAACAGCTGTTTGTCATATCTTGGCTGCTCAACATCGAACCCCACTCCCTCCTGTGGGGAAGCCTTCAGTGTGTGGGTTTTAATAGGAAACCAAGTCCGACTTCTCACTACAAAAGCCAAAGGAGGCCACAGGCTCACAGTCCTCACCCTGAGCAGATGGAGCATGCACAGGTGTCTGAAGCGTGGCCAAACGGAAGTTTCTGCAAGATGACTCAAATTGTGGAGCAAGAGAAACAAGGACAAGGGGAAGCTGAGGACTCAGCCTTAGCGGTGGCACCCAGCAGTAGCAGAAAAATCAGACCACTCTGCTCCCCTGGGTTTCTGCCCACACTCCTATCCTAGCTTCCTAGACGTTGGTTCAATTTTTAGAGCTACTCAATATCCTTCCAAGAATTATTTTTTTTTCAACTTAAGTTAACCAGAGTCAGTTTCTGTTACCACAGAACCTCAAAACTTCGAAGCTTTTCTTCTGCAAACAATTTATTATGTATACATAAAAAGCATTACAGAGTAGTGAGCAGCCAGGACTCCAGAATAGAAGTCCCCTGGGTATGTCCCCTAGCTCCTTACTAGCTATGGGATCTTCAGCAAATCACCTCACACCCCATGCCTCAATTCTCTCACCTGCAAAATAGGGACCCTAACAGTAACCTCCCTCCTTCATGGTAGTGTCTTGTCAATGAATTTGATAATATAAAGTGCCTATGAGAGGGCTTGGCATAGAGTAAGCATACATGTCAGCTGTGATTATGAAGATGTGATGACACTAATGGTATAGGTGCCCCTCAAATAAACCAGTCTGCTGTCTTTAGCACTTTGGAATCTAATTGAAGAGGCAAGGGGCGCACATATTCTATATTCCATAAGTAGGAAAGGATGGCATAGCATGCACGTACGGGACACAAACGTGAGCCTAAACCCTGCTATCGTGTCGATTTATGAAATGTTCTTTTTTAAACTAGCCACATTTAGGCCACTGAAATATTAGGCCATACTCCAAGGCTATGAAAAACTTCCAAAGTCCACCAAAGAATCCATGATAGGTTAGGATTAAAAGAGAAAATGAGCAAAGGACATTTGTTTCAAGCTTGAACAGTATCAGAAATTCAAAAGCACTCCCCGGCAAGTCTGTTTTAGCGTCCCGCAGGGCTTCTGGTCAGATACGCAGAGATCCCAAGCAGAAGAAAATTAAGATATGACCTCATAAGATCCTTCCTGAGGGAATGTGAGAACTAATCCCCCAGGCTGAGAAGTTAAATATAGTCCAAAAAAATATCTTTTCTTTGGAGCAGAGGATGCTATAGAATTCTTGAACCTATTCTCAAAGCCAGTGTTTGAACTGTGTATCCCTTTAGATTTAAGCGTGAGTTGTGTGGTGTAGCATCTATCGATAGCCTTCAAAAATTTATACATCCCTGCATCACCTAAAACAATATTTAGGGATTCAATTTCAGCATCATCTAGAACTACTGCTTTTGAGGAATCGATTTCATTTTTTCCCTATAAATTTCTAATTTTCCCAGTACCATTTACTGAAAAAGACCTGTGGCTCTGTGGTGCCACTTTCTGAAATAAATCAAGTGTCCATATTCTCGAGTCTGTTTCTGGGCTCTCGTCCCTTCCGTTGATTGATTTTTCCATTCCTATGCCAGCGATACACTATCTTAATTACTGTGCTTTAATTACAAGTCTTCTTTCCTGGTAGCTCAAGTCCCCTGACATTCATCTTCGAAAGTGCCTCAGTCATTCTTGGCCCTCTCCATGTTTATATACACTTTAGAATCAGTTTGTCAGATTCCACCCAAAAACCCCCCTGGGATTTTTATTGGGATTCCATTGAATCTACAGGTCAGTTTAGGGAGCATTAACATCTTTACAATATCAAGAAAGAAAAAGAGTCAACAGACCTCAGCTGGAAGAGATTTAACACTAAATTAAATTCTGATTTGGGGCTATGACAAGAGACTGAGGGTTCTATTTACTGAAATAAGACTGTGTCACTTAAAGAGAAGACAGGACTTATTACCTGAGAGTAACCAGAAAAGCAGGGACTGCTCGATTTGTAATCCAGGTGCTGAGAAGATTTACTTCTCTGTATATATTGCAAAGGGAAGATAAGAGACACAACTAAAGCTGCATTTTGATTATATCATAAGCAGGGCTCGTTCAGCTGGCATCACTCAATACCAGTTTGTGCTTTTCTTAGAAAATGTCTTTGCACATCTTTTGTTAGATATATTTTATTAAAAGGTTAGTTACCATATCTTACATTTTCCCATTGCTTATTACTAGTATGTGAGAATGCTTCTGAGTTTTTATGTTAATCTTGTATACTGTAAAGAAGTCCTCTAATAGTTGACACTTAGGGGTTGGGGGGTTCTATGCAGATAACATTGGTAGGCCAAATCTCTTTTGGGACTTGTACTTCTAGGCTTCTGTCCCATGAGGACACCAGGATGTCATATTTCTAGCCTCGAAGGCTGATTCAGTTTTTGTTCACCTGGCCCTGTTTGAGTCCCCAGGCTGCCTGGACCTCCATTACCCTTTACCTGCACAGGCTGAACTTCTAGCCACACTTCCTGCTCCTAGACTATCCCAGGACCAATGCCCAACAAGCCTATGGCTGTGGCTCCAATCACCATTTTCATTTCTGTTCTACAGAGAGAAAGGTGATTTTTCTAGCCCGAATATATAGTTTCAGTTTCCTATTTTAATATTTCTGCTGCCATCAATTGTGTTGGTAAGGAAAGGAATTAATCAAGCTATAAACCCCCATGACACCTTGTCAGAAGTTAATACAACCATCTTTATAATGTCTTGACTATAGGAAACATTTTGAATAAAGCACAACATATAAAAAATAAGTGTGAAATTTTAAGAGATCATAAGGCAAATCATGACAAAACCAAGATGTTTTTAGTTATTTTGCCTAAAGAACAACCTTAATAGTCAGTCCAGTGTTTTCACATATTCTACTGAATGTTAGAACATGGATTATAGTTTATTTTCATATTCTCAGAGTCAAGTATATCATAATGCTAAAGACTCTTAGTGGAGTACTGCTTGACTTAAGGCAGGCCACATAACCCCCAGAGCCTCATTTTTCTCATCAGATAAATCGTGTTATAATAACAATTACTTCAAATAAACCGTAATAGCATATAAGGTGGGAAAGAAGATGGGAGTTAAAGTTCTTACATTGTTCAGTAGGAGAGAAAAGGTACTAGCGTGTTATAGACTTTAAGTTAGATATGCATGTTAAAAAAGGCAGGGTGATGATGAAAAGGATATGGAGAATAAAATTTTCAGGGTAATAGAGGAAATAATGGAATGAGTAAAAGAGAAAGAGAAAGAGAAAAAAGTTTTTCAATCAGTCCAACAGCTGTGCCCCTGATCGTGTCTCTACACTCATCCAGCCTACTCTGTGCCCCTTATGGCTGACCTTGTATGGATCACACCCTGAGGCTCCCTTGCTTGCTGAACTCCTTGTGATCTCAGGCAATAGGAGGCAGAATGGAAGATCAGAGGGAGCTTAGAAGAGTGAAAGCCGGGCATATATTTCCGGGCATATATTTCCTGGCTCCATCTTCATAGGGCTACTAGCTTCTGAACGGAGGCCTCTGCAGATTCACGCATTCATTCATTTCTGAGTCTCTCTCTCTCTCCCTGCTTCTCGTCCTCCCTCCCTCTCTCTCCGCCCCGCCCCCATTTCAGTAATTGTTCCAACCCTGTAGCAGTTTAAATTGAGTTCTCTGAAAAAAAAAAAATGTTTAAGTCCTACGCCCTGATACCTGTGAATAATACCTTATTTGAAAATGGGATTTTTGCAGATGTACCCAAGTTAAGATGAGGTCATAGTGAAGAAAGTGAGCCCTAAATCCAATGACTGGTGTCTTTATAAGAGAAAAGATAGGAGTTTGGTGTGCTGAGGCACAGAAACTCAGGGAAGAAAGTCATATGATGATAGAGGCAGAATGTGGAGTGATGCAGCTACATGCCAAAGAATGCCAAGGATTTCTGAGCCACTGGAAGGTAGGAACAAGGAAGGATACTACCCTAGACTCTTCAGAGAAAGCATTGCCTTCTAATACCGTGATATTGGACTTCTTGTCTCCAAAACGGTGAGGCAATAAATACGAGTTGTTGTGAGCCACTTAGTCTGTGGCAATTTCTTAGAGCAGCCCGAGGAAACTAACACAGTCCCCTTGCTCCTCCAGGCTCCGACCGAGCTGTTCTTGCTAGCTCCGGAGCACCTCAAGTCCTCTGTGGGTTTGTTTTACCCCATAAACCAAGTGACCTTTGTAAATAGTCACTTTAACTACTCTCTTCAAATTACTCAAAATCAGAGTTCAATTAGTTTTTTAAGATTTATTGGTCCTTTGTGTATCTTTGTATATTATCCACACTTACAGGTTAAAGGTATTATCTATAGTATAACATACGTTATAAATATTTTTCCAGTTTTGTTGCTTGATTTCTAACTCAGGATGCAGTGTTTCTGATTAACTGGATTTTAGCTTCTGATGTAGACAAATTTAGCCATTTTTTTATTTCATGACTTCTCTTCCATTATATTTTTATGTTAAGAAAGGCCTTGTGGTGCTCCCAAGATCAGAAAATTTGTCATCTATATCTTATTCACCTTATTGTATAGTCTCATTTAAAATCTTCAGTCCATTAGGAATTTATTTTGGGATATGTGAGGTTTACATATATGTAAACATGTACTTAAATATGCATTAAGTTCTTATACATAAAGTAGGAACTCATATGTCCAAATCTTAATCTGGGCTAAAATTTGTATAAGCTAGAAAGGCTCTTTTTTCTTTTCATGGTCCAATACAGTAGCCAGTAGCCACAGGTGGCTATTGAACACTTGAAATGTAGTTATATTACAGCATAAATCAAAATATGCGTTGATTGTAAACTACACAGGAGATTTCGGAAACTTAATCCAAAAACAAAGCATGTAAAATATCTCAATAATTTTTAGGCCAATTATATGTCAAAATGAGATTTTGATATATTCGTTCAAATAAAATATATTATTAAGATTAATTTTTCCTGTGCATTTTCCTTCTTCTGATATGACTACTAGAAAATTTTACTAATATATTTGGCTCACATTTGTGGCTCACACTACATTTCTATTGGACAGTGCTGATCTAGATTCTAAGTTCTAATTAGGCTTCATTGGATGCTTTTCAGTTTAGGTCCTACTCAAAGTGTGGTCTCTAGACCAGCCTCATAGAGTTCACCTAGGAGCTTATTAAAAATGCACCATCTCAGACGCTACCCCAAATCTGTGAATGAGATCTCCTCGGGTACTCCAAAGCACAATAAAGTGAGAACCATCACTTTAGATAAACATCCAACACTTGGCTACCTAATCTTTCACCACCCTAATGATGAAAAAAAGAGAGGGGAGACAACTTCCACGACACAGAAGAGGGGCATACATTTCTGTTATTTGTAAGGCACTCAGGCTATAGTATTGTATTATAGCAGCCCAAATTGATTAAGATACAGTCTTATGTTTATAATCAGGCAGTGTAAATATTATTAGTTTTACTTCTACCATTTATAGGTTTCTTTTGAGGGGTAAAATTACAGAATCTACATTACCAATTTGTACTATAGCCTCTAATTTTATTGCTGTTTCTGTGAATAATCTTTGGTTTTGAGTAGCACATTCTTTGAACCTGGCTTACTTTTTTCCATGATGACTTACAGCAAGCACCTCTCTCAACTCTACTTTAAAATATTTTTTTTATCACCGTATCTGAGAAAACCTTTAAAAACTGCTCTTTAGTCTCCTACTTAGAAACACACTATTCCAAAAATCCTTTTTTCTTAGAGATTCAAATTTTATTTCAAAAATACCCTCCTCAGTCCTTCTGTACACTACCCCCCCTACCCCCAAGGCAGATGCCCATATCACTCTCCCTAAGGGAACTGCAGCAACAGGACATTTGCCCCTAAAAATCACCTTGCCAGGTAAACCCTATCAAATGGTCATTCTCCGCCTGCCATACCTCACGGAGTATCAAACATTGAATTGTTATAAGATGCAGTGGGAAGTACAAAGGCGTCAAGGCTAAGTGTGGCCCATGTGAAGTAAAAATAAAGATGTAGGAAGACTGACTGTAAGTCCGCAGTAGACAAATACCAATTGATGCCCCAAAGGTTGGAATGAACAGACAATAAACGTCTGGCTTCCATTCTGTTAAATGGGTCATCTTATCTAATCATGAGCCAAGTACACACTATTTCCATTATTTTAATTTTAGAATACTCTTTAATATCTGGCTGTACAGGCACATTTTTATTATTGTTTTTAAAGATGTTCTTAGCTATTCTTACCTGTTTTTTATTCTTGCAGAACTTAAGGATCATTTTGTCAAGCTTAATTTCTCATGGGTTTTGCCTAGATTTGCACTATTATCTATAAACGTACATTGAATCATCCAATCCAAGAACGTGGTACATCTCTCCATTTATTTGGGCTTTCTTTTATATACCACAATAAAATTTAATAGTTCTCTTTCCACAAGTCCCGTACATTCGCTGGTGGATTTACTCTTAAGAAGTTTACACTTTTGTTTTCATTGTAAATGCTATCATTTTCTAGAATTTTTTTCCATTTCACTTAATTATGCAGTCAAAAAGTTCAAAAATTATAGGAGAATAAAAACAAACTCTCTTGTCACTTATTCTGCCAACCCTCCCTCTTCTCACCAGCAGGAACATTTATGAAGAGTTGGGCTCATATCCATCAAGACAATTTCCATGCTCTCTGGAATTTGGTGAGTTTTTGGCTTGTTATGTTTTATATAAACAAGATCACACTACATGTTTCCCTATGATTTTTCATACAGCAGTATGTCTTAGAAGAGTTTCTTTGACAGTAAATATAGCTGTAACTATCTATAGCTGTATATGAAACTAGTATAAGAATTCGACAATGTATTCAGTAAATTTCTCTACTAATGGACATTTAAATCACTTCTGGTTTTTCACAATGAAAATACTACTTTGCCAATCACCCTTGTACAAACATCTATGTGCATATACATCGGTATTGTTGGAGAACTTTCCGAAGATGAGATTTCTGGGTCAATAGTTATAAGTATTTAAGAAAGTTACTATCATATTGCCCTGAAAAAAAGGATTGACCACTTTGTACCAACATTATGAAAGGGTCAATTTTCCACACCCTTTATATTTAACATTACATTTTCACTCTCAGTTTTTGGCAATTTTCCAAAATGTTGTTAAATAATTGTGTTTTTTTCATTCATATCTCTCTGAGGATCTGAGAGATATTTTTATATTTGTATTGGCTACACCAATATCTTCTTCTACAACCTGTCTTGTCACAGCCCCTTTTCAATAAGCCATGAGTTTTCTCCTTAATCCCATGAATCTGCTGTAGGAGCTCTACTTTTATCATGAATATGTATCTTTTGTCTGTTGTGTGTACATCCGATGCTGTCATTTTCCTTTTAACTTTGTGGTGCCTCTCGTCAAATAGAAACTTTAAATTTTTATATGGTAAATGCGAGATTTACAAAATATGTACAATATTAACACATTAAATAAAAAGATCTAAAATTGAGTCTAGTAACTACTATAATTTCTAAATTATAACCATAAGCAATATTTCAAGATATCTGCAGCAATTATAATGTGCTATGGAAATATCTATGATTTCTACCGGTGACAATGTCCAGATACTGCTGACTCATTATAAACTGAAGGAAACAGTAAATTTCAGATGGAGTAAATCAAAAATAAAGATGTAATTGTTTTCTGATCCAAATTTGTAAACTCTTTGGTCTAAAGTCATCTCATTATTGAATCCCTTCTTAAACACCCTCTGGCAGTGTTAACTATTTATTCCTTTATGATCCCACAGCTGTCTACATGTGCACTTATGGAGTGTTCTACGCCAAGTGCTTCACTTTCCTCTTCTCATTATCCCCAAAAGGCAGTCAGCCCCTGGAGGAAAGAACCAGGAGAAAGCAGAGCTGAGCCAGCCGATGCCCTGCCTCAGAACCCTATGTATAATGAGCCAGCATGAGTTATAAATAGGCTGATATACTGAAAACTCGAGGTAAGCCATGTTTAACAAATTAATGAAATTGTACTTGGAAAATATGCAATTAGAATTTATTTTCAAAATCTCTATATTACCACCTGGTAGTTCACATTTTATTTTGGAGCTGAGCTTCCATCTCCAAAGACTGAATCAGTATTTCTCAACATTTTTTAAAGTATTGTTCTTCTGAACAGCCTTTTTTAGGCATTTTTTTCTTACCCCTTCCATAAAATTTAAATATCACACATATACTGTATATCTATTTATGTACCCTGACCCTTTCGAAAGCCTAAAGTCATTGCTGTTATTTTTCTGCTCCTGCTAAAACCATTATTACCCCCATTAAAGATTCATAGACTAGATGAAATTCTGCGAATGACTGAACATACTTATATTCTATTTTCATGACACTAAAAAATTATAATCATTCTATTAATTGCCCAGAAACAGTTATATCTTCCCCTCCTTAACCCTACAGGCTAAGAAATTATAAGACCAAAGAACACAGTATAAAGAAGATATAAAGAGAGGCATTTAAAAAATCCCAATTGAACTCCCTTCTTGCCACATAATTCAGACTTTCCCTGTTTCACCAAATAATGTCTTTCACATGCTTCTTACCCCATATGTCATTAGAAAAAAAGCATGGGATGCCTGAAGTTACAATGTGCACAAGGCACACACATATGGATCACCAGTAAGTTGAGAGTTACTATAAAGTCTCTTTGAACTTTGCCAGCATTTCAGAAAAATGACTCAAACTTTTGCTGGCAAGGGCAAAAATAAAGAGGCACAGCAGCACTGACAGTCCTTTGATATTAGGGGGTGTTTAAAAGAAAAGATGCTAAGTCTTTGTTGGAACCATGCACTAAGAGAGAATGGAAAACCTCATTGACTTAAAAGCTAAGTGGAAATTGGTTTGATCATATTTTAAAACCTCAGCCAAGATTTCTTCAATACGATAACACAGTATGTTCAAAAAGATTTCTGTACCAACTATAGCAACCTGTTGATGCCCTAAGAGCTAAAATAAAATAAAATAATAAAATAAATAAAATAAAATAAAATAAAGTAAAAAGTAAAATAAAATAAAATAAAATGAAATGAAATAAAATAAGACGACTCTGGATCAGCAGTTTTGCAAGCAGAGACTATAATAGTTCATGAATTAATTAAATACCACAAAACACTATATTTTTCCCAGCTTACTTAATATGTGTAAAATACATTTTTAAAACCACACGAAGTGCAAAATCTGTCATAAAATAAAAGTATACTGAAAAACTGTCAGGCACTCTGTATTTGCTGTGATGATCATTGGCAAATAGTATGACGTGAGTAAAAGTTTTTCAGAAAGGTTCTTTCCTAGTTTTACTTTTAAGTTCCTTTGTAGAAGGTCATATTTTCTCCAAATTAAGAAAAACTATAATACAACACTTATTGGAGTTAGCACAACTTGATTTGTTTTTAGTTTTAATTTGTATTGAAAGAGTTATGCCACTCTTTATTAGGCAGTTGTGTTTTGTTCCCTATTTGAAAGTCTCAGTGTTTATTTACAAAGCATTTTTATGTTATAAAAACAGCTCTTTATTTATTAATAAGCATAAATACCCATGTATGAACAATAAGCTCCTGTGGTTTTAAAGGCTGGAGAGAGGACAAGACATAAATAAGAGCCAAAGCAGGGTGACATTCTGGTGAGTTATATTATTAAGAGAGACTGACCATTGCTTTTCATTGTATTCTCCACACCTGGTAATCAATACTGGGCAAATAAACAAGTAAATTTCATTTAGTGCTAATCCAGACAAGTGAAGTGTCTCCATCTGCATCAAATACACCATAGCTATTCATTACTCCAAAGATTTTTATTGTCTCTTCATCTGGATGATCTCTCAGCCTTGTTACCACTAGTAACAGAATTGGTGGTGTAGATACACAGAATGCCACTTTTTCCAGCTCAGACCACTATTTATCTCTCTTACCTCATGGTATCCTGTGACACAGCCTAAATGATGGCTCCCAAGAAGGCAGCTAGAATTTTCCAATCATCGGTCTCCCCTAAATGACCTTCAGGACAGATCTCATCATCATGCCTCCACCCTTTTGACCTCAGTCCCCATAAGAAGGTAGAGCCCCAACTCCTAGACTCCCTTACACCACATGGCTCTGTACATCCCTTAACAGTCTCACGTGCACCCTTCCTGGATCCTTCCCCTCCCCTTTACTCTTCCACCATACCTTGGATAATCCAGGCCTGTCATCGGGAAAGTCTCCCTGTGCTCTCACCGTCTTCTCTAAATGTTCCCATCACCTTCCTGGTGTAACTGAAAACAGTAAGCCCCACACACTAGGACATGGGTGACCCTGACATCATGTCAAGTGACAGCTGTTTTCCTCCCATACCCCTAGTGACAGTGGGCTGGGAGTGAGGTATGTATCCTCTTTGCTGCTCCCAAGCAATTTTTTCTTCCTCCATCTTAAAACCCACAGTCCCTTTGAGGCACACGTCATCAGATACACAAACTACCTCTTCTTATTAGAATTATCCACTATATTATGAATACTCCCATCATTTTCTTAGAACTTTTTTGCTATGGTTCTTTCTTTTGGTAACTAGTCTGATAGAGCTCAGAGATTTCACACGCATATATTACTCATCCAAGACAGGAGCTGGCAATGGGCATAGCTCAGAGGTAGAGCATCTGACTGCAAAACAGAAGTTGGTGATGCTCTTCTGGCTGGTGGACCTCTCAGGTCAGCCATTCAAACCTAGTCAAAGAAGGTCCTCACACTTCAAATAGTCCTCCTGTTGTGAGCTATAAGGATCATGTTAACAGCATCAAACCAGACAGTGAGGGGGACCAACAAATCCCTGTTTATGGCAAACAGAATTTTATGGCTCCTTGTATAGTTAATTCCTCATGCCAGCTGGAATCAATTTTGGCATGTGGTTTAATTTAAGACTCCAACTTGATTTTATTCCAAGTACTTAACCGATTTTTTTCCATCTAGGATGGAGGATCTAAAAGTCACAAAGGAAGAAAAAAAGACCTGACTACAAAAAAAGCTTTAAACTTCTATACATTAATAATAATATTGCAAATAAAATTAAAAAGCAAGGACAAGTTGAAGAGAAGAACAAATACAAAAAGTCGATATGTATACTATAAAGGGACTATTTCCAATCAGTATAAACAATGCTGACATCCTACAAGAAAAATAGGTAGAAGAACAGAAGCTCACATAAGACTAAGTAGAAAAACACAGGAAAAAATGTTCAACATCACTGGTAAAAAGGTTAAACAATCTAATATTTTTACATATCAAACTGGAAAAGACTATTTTAAATAGATGCAGTGATGAAGTGGATTTAGTGAGGTAGACAACCTCATACACTCCTAATGAGATAGTAGCTCCAAAATATTTCTCAAAGCAATTAGATGATACAGATTAAAGATCTTAAAATGAGACTATTCTTTGACTCAGCAATCTCCTTGTAGGAATTTATCTTAAAGGAATCATCAAAGATATGATAAAAAGATATACATGCAAACATATTCGATACCCCTTGAAATTAAAAAAACAAACAAACAAAAAAACAAAATATATGTCAACAAGGAAATTAAATATATGATAGCAAGCATATATCATAAAATATCCTGCATCTGTTTTCAAGGAAAATTTAATAATTTGGGCAAACATCCATTCACTGTAATTTTAACTGAATAAAATTAATGAAATAAAAAAATTACATGTGATCTCTATTACACACACACACACACACACACACACACACACACACATACACACACACGAGTATATTTCTTCATAAGTACATCTCTCAGGCTTTGTGGGACACACGGCGTTAGACCAGTAACAGCCATAGCCCAACTTCAATAGCTCTGGCACAGCTACTCAACTCTAACCCCCCGCATTACTTCTGGGCGTCACCGACTGCCTATACATTTCCAAACAAGTTGAACAGCCCCTCAGCTTGCCGGGTACCCTCCAAGTACCACCATGTCTCACTGGGCACTGCGACTGCTCTACCAACACTATCATCACACATGCCAGCTTCAAGGTGACCTGTGGTGACAGAAGAGAGCTTACCCCTTTCGGTCTCTTTAGGTACACTTGGTAGGATCCCAAAGTCACACTCTTTGAGCCATGGCATTTGTGAAACAGGTCTTTGTGGGCCCCAGACATGAGTTCCATGGCTCCAGGACTGACAGACTACTGTAGATGGCAGTCACCAAGAGAGTCTGGGTCTCTCCTGAGGTAGGCTGGGTCTTTCTTAATGGGATAAGTTCATCTTGGTTGGTTCTTTCTTTCCTTAGCATTAACTCGCCCCTGAGCCCAGGCACCAGCAGACTGCAGGCCACTGCCACCAGCTCACAGCTGAGGCGGTGTTCAGGTAGCGCTGGAGTTTTATCACAGGAAAGAATCCATCCTACCAATTAAGTGGCTATCTGCAGACACTAAAAACAATACCTGTTACATGATTTTTAAAAAATCACAAAGGAGACACCACAAAAGTTAACTGGATATTCATTTTATATGTTGGGATTAAGAGTTATTTTCATGTCCTTTTTGAAAGCTTTCTTACATTTTCAGTTTGTCTAAAATGAACATGTATTGTATTTAGAATTAGAGAAAGCAATTAACATGGCTTTTAAAGAAAGCTGAAATTGCTTTCTAGATCCTAGATATAGATGAAAATAAACACTAAAATGGAATAATCGTTGTAAATCTTCAAATAAAATAAGATTAGCTGTTAGGTTTATAGAGAATATACAATTTCATGTTGGTTATTCTGTGGTTTTGCATGATTCCAGTGTGTTCGTAACAATTCCCAATTACCAGTCACAATATTTACATGAGTGATCATATAGAATGTCAATTTGAAAGCTTGATGATAACTTAATTTATAATATTGCATAACTGTGGTAGCCATGGGCCTGGGCTGCTCAGATCGTTCTTCAAGAGAGAACCTGGTGGGAGGAGCGTAGTTAGCCTCCAGCCTCCAGCTGCCATACCCTGGCCAAGGCCACACTCTATCCCAGCTGCTCCTAGCCAGTGATTGAGTGTAGTGGGGTACTCAGGCTGGCCATTCCTGCCAAGTGGAGGATTGTTCTCATGGTCATCTGGCCAAAACTTTTTCAGAGCTATATTTAGCCTCTTTCTACCCAACCCTCCTTCCATCTGTCTTTCCTTTCACAAGTATCACCCTCCATCATAGTCCGAGTCTCCTCCTACCTACTCCTGCTCCTTCGCCCTATATCCTTTCTAGGTTTCTCTCTCCATGACTCTCCTGCATGTCTAATGCCATCGGAAAGTCTGCTTCTCAGAGCACCTGAACTGACATAATAATCAATAGTGCTATTTTGTATTGGATGTTACAAGGTTTTAAAAGAAGGGAATATCGTTATTGTAGCTACATAGCACATTAAATTTCATGAATGCTAAGCAGCTGTTTATTATCAAAAGTATTCCTGTGACAAATACTAATCTAGTTCTTAGCTTTCATATATTAGAACTACTCTTTAAATTATTTGACAAATATAATTGATGAGCACAAAATATTAAGTAGGAACTATAATTGTTTTCATATAGTACAATAATTCTATACATTCTCATGTTTCAAATAGCACTGATATACATACACACACATACTTTCCAGCATAACATGCTCAAGTCTTCCAAAGGAAATTATTTTAATGAGAGAAATAAGTCAGCAATCTACCCACTAAGTACAAATCAAGGCTTAAAATGACATTTATGATATGAACTGGGTAATTATTACATTAATAATTTGAATTGTATTATCATCAGAAAAACATTTATTTATTTTGTGTCTATGGTGTCCTGGATGTTAACAACCAGACAAAACTGCAAAGCAGGTAAAGCTGCCTAAGACACCTTCTCATTCATTTTTAGTCTTGAAGCTCTTCCCCACGCCTCTCTCCATCTCACGGCTCTTCCCTGAGTCATTCACCTCTGTTCCCTGCAGACCTCACCTCCCTAAAAAGCAGTTTCAGGCTTCGGGCTTTTTCCCTCAACCAGTCTCCAAATCCAGGTATTCCATTCTCTTCTGAATATTTTTATTTTTTATAAATGTGATGACAGTTGGTGTCCTCTAATGTGTTAATGAATGACAGAAGCTTATAATACAGTTGCTTTTCAGGAAGAAAATAATCTGAGCTGCAGTTAAATTGTCCTGCCAAGCTAAGCCTGTGATCTGGATCTAAAGGGATTAAAGGCAAAGCCTCACTGATTTGATAAGTGACATATAGCTGACTTCCATTTTTATGCTGAGCCACAGCTTTCTAACTATTCCTTGACAAATGTGTTATTGCAGGCTTTTCCCCCCGAAAGACGTTAATGTGAGGCAGCTGCTAAAGAACTGTGTGGAGACAAAAATTTCAAATAAGAGAGCTCTACAGAAAAAACATTCAATCTGTTTATAAGTATGGTAGAAGCCCAATGTAGTAAACGCTACAAAAACCCTAACCACTGTTAAACTTACCAAGTCTGGACTTATTTTCTGTTGTTGATGCTTATTTAATAACATCTGATTTCCTCCTTAGAATTTATAATTAATTTACCAACCATTTAAGCTCAGTCACGAACCTACTTGAGAAAGGTCCAGGCCAACTCATGAGAACAACTGGATCTGAGCCATTTTATATAAACAAAGAATCATCTGACTTCATAAATTATCATGGGAAATATCATAGGAAGGAAGAGATGGGAATGGAAAACTTAAATACCTTCAACAATTGCTTGGATCCTGTCTTTTAACATATAAGATATTTTGTGATATAGGTTCCCACCATTTCTGTAAGTGTTCCTTGTTTTTTAAATGCTTTTCACACACATTATTTCATTTAATTGTCAAAACAGTCCTGTGCTGTAAGTTTGTATTGGCTCCACTCTGCAGATAAGGAAACGGCTGTTGACAAAATTTTAGTGATTTAAACAAGACCCACATTTACTGGGTGGAAGATGGGGGACTACACCCCAAAACTCTACCTTGCAGTTTCGTGTTATGCCAGGCAGCCCTTCCTTCTCAGCATAGGATGTCAAAGAGGCATTCGTGGCTACTCAAGAAAGTGTTTCTGAGCCACAAAAATTTACATTATAGGATTTAAGAAGTTAAAAGTACTATAAGTGAGAAAAAAATATTCATATGTATCTCTCTAAAAACCAGGAGAGTACATTTTCTCTAGCCGAACTATAAAGTATAGTATTTTCTACTGGAAGAGAATGCCATCAAACTAAGACTAATTAACATTATAATACTAAATATACGAATATAGTGAATGTTATTCATTAAAATCATATTCGAAATCTGTAGTGAGTCAAATAACGCTCTAATTGGAAGAAGAAAAAAAAAAAACTAATGCTCTGGTTGTCTGGACACTGGACAGCCAAGTGTCCTGGAGAGTTGATGGTTTACATCTCTAGGCAACCATTCCTGAAAATCTTAAACTTAAATACATGTTAGTCTTCCTTTAAGTTTGAACGTTAATTCTCTTGTTATAAAGCAATTAGCCTTTGTTCTTCAGATTGCTGCACTGCTGTGTTTTTTTTTTTTTAATAAATTTTCTTTTTCTCCCTTGGTCATAAAATTGTAAAGACTCCCTGCTCACTGCAATCATGTCTCCACCAGGAAACTCTCTGTTAACTTGCTTTTTCTAAAGGGCCGTGCGATGAGAAACCAGACTATCACATTAAATTCATTAGTGCCACAAACATTTATGGAACATTTTGTATTTATCACCAACAGTCTGGTAGTGTCTGGTAACATGAGTTTCATGAGACATGGTCCCCATTCTGCAGGAATCCACAGTCTAACAGAGAAGATGAGCAAAGAGAGGGACGAAGTCAATCCTGGCTTAGCAAATGGACCGGTCGATGTCTATTTTGCAGAGCCCTGTTTTCTTACTTGGTAAGTAGATGTGTTTGAAACTGCCATACAACTGAGCAATAAGTAGGTAAATTGTCCTTGCTTTCAGGGTCTATTTTGAATTACAACTGTTTCTGCAAAGAAATCTCGGTTTTCTTGTAAGTACTCATTTATAGCTTCATGTATAACATATACATAGTTAAATACAACTCAAGTCCCTAGAACATGAGTTTCATGAGGGCTTGGGCTTGTGTTTTCTTTACTGCTGATACCCTAGTACCTAGAGCATTTAAATGTTTCCTGATAGCACAAATGCTCAAATTGCAATTATATAGTGCCTTACTATGTGCAAATCGTTTTCATATCTATTATTCTCTTTTAACCTACTAACACAACTAAGACGAAATCAAGTACCACTTCCATGTTAATGAAATCCCCTGTTCCTGGTTTCTCTATGTCCTGTCATTATGGCCTTAGTGCTGTGTGGCAACCCTTAAGAATGATGTACATATCCCTGCTTTAAGAACCTACAGCCATGCAAACATTTCTTTCCACAAGAAAGAGCTCTTACAAATGAAAGAACCAACGTCAATAATATTAATGATTTTGTGTTTTATACTATCTATTCCATCTGTTATACCTGGTTTATGATAGAGTAATCTGAATTGGAAAGTGATATCAAATTATGGTAATTATTCTGGGGTCCACAGACTCACCTGAAGGGTTTGTTAAAACACAAATTGCTCTCCTCCTACCTCCTTCTAAAGGTTTCTTTTTCAGTAGGTCTGGGATGGGACCCAAGCATTCACATTTCTAACAAGTTCTGTGATGCGGATGCTGCTTGCTGACCCAGGGACCACACCTGGAGAACTACTGATCTGGAAAATCATTCTATTGCTACCAGATGCAAAAATATAATAACAAGCATAGTTCCATTATTGCAATTACATCAGTATGCCTTGTGCTTTTATGTTTAACTTTTTTTGGTAAATATTTTTGCCACACATAAATCCTCACAGAAATCAATGTTTCTTTAGATGAATTATTTTATAAAAACTAGAGCCTCATACACTCTCTTGCTAAAAATGTGTTAAAATAAGAAAAAATACACAACACAAAAGGGGTGGATAACTAGAGAATTGGGATAACACTAATTATTAAAAATTAAATATTTTCATTTAGAACATGTTTCTTTTGCCCAAACAGATAAATGGTAATTTGCTAAAATTTGCTGTTTAAATAGAAAATTAGACCCATATTTCCAAAGGCATGGAATTTTCATTATAGAATCAAGTTACTTGGTTCATAAACTTAGTATGTAGAAGCTTCAGGCTTCTGAAGGACAAACTGGAAAACAGCTGTTATGGTACTTCTCTGCCTCTAAGCCTTAATTTCATAAGAGAAGAGCTAATTTTTATTATTTATAATATAACTGCTTCATGATGTTTCTTATTATAAAATTAATCCTGGATTTTTTGCAGTTTTGTTTTTCTGAAGTTAAAAAGGTGATAATTAGCTATTCAGTTCAGGGCTCATGAAGAACTAGAAGTTGGTGAATTTGATTATGAGTTAAAATGCCATCTCTTTCATACACCCATATTAAAATCTATAAATTTGTATTTAGTTATTAAATGATCCTCCATGTTAAAATTGAAATATCTACATATAATATATGAATATATATATACTGAAAGGTCTAAAGAAAATTGAACAAGTTTCATTCTCTGTTTTAAAGAGTTGATCAATCACAAGACTCACTGATTCTCAAGTCCGTTGGACTGGTTATGTGAGCAGTCCAAACACTATCCTCTAAGGCTACACTTCTCAGATGCGCACACACACATACTCCATAGATTGATGCAAAGCAAACCCAACTCCTCCAAAACAATAAAAACAATTATTACAATACTTTTGAGTTATTAAATCTTTTCCCCCAAATAAGGTCAAATGGAGACTCAGCAAAAGAAAATACTGTAATGATAAACTGCTTCCAAAATTGCAAAAAGTATATATATAATATGAGAGATTACTAAGAAGAAAACACCTCTGCAGTTACCTAACGGAAGGTAGAATTGTGAAGAATTCCTAGTCCCCATGTGTGGAAAGAAACTAGATCAGGAGCAGCAGCTCCCATCAGTGATACACTATTTCGCAACTGGGTTTGTCAGGGGGTTTATGCTTCCTCTAATGCATTTTCTCATCATGAAATCAAATACCCCTGAGGGTAAAGTCCATTTGCGAAGCTCTTATTTAAAAGTCCTGAAAGGGAAGGGTAGAATTGAAGCAAATGCCCAAGTCCTAAGACTCCTGCCTTCAAAGGTCTCACTATTCCTAAGGGGAATTTCATGTTTCATAAAAAAGCACGCAAATGAGACTTTAAAGGACCAGTAAAAATTCCCTAAACCAGGACAGGAGTTCCTTCTCTTCTCTTGTCACAAAAGAGAGAACAAAGGCAAAGAACGTGCAGACCTCTGTCCCTGCAGACGCTGTGCCAGTCACCCGTGTGTGGGTGCTCCCATCCTTTCCTCTCCCTTTTCTTGCTCTGCTCTGCGTTTCACAGGATGACCCTGCAAGCCACACTTTACCGTGTTTCTTGACAACTGGGTCCATTAGGTTTGCATATTGGGACGTGGCCGGAGACCAGAAGGCCGAAGAAGGGGAAACCCCAAAGTTCTTCACCTTTTCTCTCTTTCCAGTGATATGTGTAGCAATGGTCTTCCCTGTGGCCTTATCTACACACACACACACACACACACACACACACACACACACACACGCAAGCATGCTCATTGTTTTCAATTTACAAAACCGAAACCCATTGGAAAAGTAGAATTCTGGGGGCCTAAATGATCCCAATTAACCCAAAAAGTACTAACGTGGTATCTAGTAGGGTCTTCCCATCATTCGACCTGCCAGGCCACAAATTATACACTGTCGAACTAGTAGTTGACTGGGGCTTGACTTTGCATATTAAGCAATAGTGTCATGAATACCAGACAATGACAAGATTGCACAAGGCCCACTGGTACATTTCTACTATCACAAATAAAGTCTTATATATAAATCTCAGCTGCAGTTTCCCATCTTAGCTGGTATTAATCATACTGATTTAATTTATAAAATGTCTCCAATATTTTAATTAAAGATGATTTCAGGGGGAAAAAAAAATACTGCTATGTAAATGCTGTGTTATTCTGATGACTTCTAACACCCTGACCCATTCTTAGATATATCGTGCTGCATTATTTACTCAATGCTGATATAAACATTTTTTGTGCATGTGAAGCAGAACTTCCTCAAGAAAGACTTGTCACCTGAGAATTATAACTTTCAGATGTCCCCAACACAGGCATTCTGATTGTACCATTTACCATCTGTTTGATTAGGCACATAATCTACTGCTATAAACCTCAGTTTCCACACCTATAAAATGGTTTAATAACAGGACCTACCTCATGGGGTTGTTGTAAAGATTAAATCAGATATTCCATATAAAGTACAATGGTATTGCCTAGCACAGCATAAGAACTCAGTAAATGTTAGGTATTATTTTATTGCCAGCATATAACTTCATGCCAGTAACAAAAAGGGAATATAATGAGGAAAAGTTGCTGACTTACACATTATTTGATTCAAATAATAATAATAATACAACTATCAGCCTAAAATATCCATATAACATGTACAGACCCTATTTTTAGCCTCAGCTTTCAACAAAAAGGTATAATTGAATTACTATATGTCAGTGTTACCTAATCGAGTTTTCAGACCAAGAAAAATTAAAATTAGTTAGAAGGAAATAAGGAGAAATAATTCAGTGAGCAGAGGAATAATGTCTGAAGCATGAGGTTCTGACAAACATCAGATCGTCAGGAAACTATTTCCAATAACCCTATTAAGCCCTGAAAAAGGCTCAGGTAGGAGCCTATCCAATCCTAGTCCCAGACCTATACTTAGGAATAGCATCACTAAAATTTGCTATGTTTGCATCCCCTCAAAATTCCTAAGCCCCAGTGTGATGATATTTGGAGGCAGAATATTTGAGAGGTAGTTAGGTTAGATTAAGTCATGAGAGTGGGGCCTTCATTATGGATTGATGCCCTTAAAAAAAGAGGGAAAACAAGATCTCTTTCTCCACCATGTGAGGATGTCACAGGAAGATTGTCTCTAGACCAGGAAGAAGCCTCCACCAGAATCTGACCATGCTGGCACCCTGATACTGGACCTCCAACCTCCAGAACTATGAGAAATTTCTGCTGTTGAGGCCACCAATAAGCCACTGTTCTTGTTACGGCAGCCCAAGCTAACACAAAATTTAAGTAGAATTTTAGGCCTATCCTCTATGAACCTAGAGATTTTCATTAAAAGCATATATATCCTTTCTTCTATGAAATACTGTTTTCTGTTCTCTTTCAGTATCAGTTTGTTACACAGGATATCTCATAGATAGCTGTCAAGGGCCTAGTTAGACAAAGCTGATAAAGACCGTTTTTCTTAAAAAAAACAAAAAAACAAAAAACAAACAAAAAAAAACAACTATAGATCTAGAACCATGAAAACAAATAATTCTACTTCATATCTCAGGATATATCAATATTTCATATATGTTAATAGGAAATTTATATTTATCCACCTTTTAAAAGACATATTCATTACTCTATCCTACTAGGCATATTTTCAAGCAAGAAAGAGGAAAAAAGAGAAAAAAATTTTTGAATGGGAAAGATTGTGACATGCTTAAATGGTACATCATAACTCAGAATAGATTATATATAGGTAATTAAATAGAAAATTATAAAATATTGTTGATAAATGAAATACACTATAAATATTCTAGTTTAAATCTAGGTATAGTAAGAAGAGCTAAAATGTTGCCTCTTTTCCCTTGTGCTGTTAAGATTGTTACCATCTGGTTACATCAGATGGATTCTTAAGTAACTGTATTTATCATTTAGAGAAATGGAGACCAAGAACCTGGAAATTTTTAGTGGCTTGTCCATGGGATAGGAGAGGAGGGGAAGTTTTTCAGAGGAAGACTTTCCCATACTTGTTCAATTTCCACAGCTTCCCAGAAAGTTTTCCCTGAGGTCAGGAACTGATATTTGATGCCCTGCACTTAATGTTAAACTAATCAAAAGCACAAGAGGTAGGTCACGCTTTTGAAATTCAGAGGCAGAAAAGGGACAGAAGCCACCTGGCAGGAACTCTCCCCACCCCCACCCCACCCCAAAAAACAAGATGCCTCTATTCCCTTCTCTTACGTACAACCAACCAACCTATTTTATTATCCAGAATTTATATCCCCTTACCATAGAGTATCTTTTGTTGTTCTTTTTCTGGAGTTACAAATGGTATATTTAACTCTTTTCCTTAAATTTTTGGTTTCATGGATACTATCTATGAAAAATTGGCATCTAACTCAGTGGTCTCTGCTTAACACTTTACAAGGAAGCAAAGGACTACAAGTAATCACAGCTTATGTTTGCATACTGCTGCAGCTTACAAAAGCTTTCAATCATATTATCTCTTGTTACTCATCACAAACTTGTAAGGTAGGAGAGAAAGAACCTATCATTATTCAAGTTCTCAGACAGAAAACTCAATGTCCAGAAAACAGTTGTTAATATTGAGTCTGGGAGTATGGATGAATGAAGGGGACAGACAAGAGAGAAATAATTGGTTAAATTTTTTTATACAAGGTCTTACAACTATTAAGTGATAGAATTTAAATTCCTTCCAAAATTTCTGACTCTGGATTTTATATATACAAACTGAGAACTGTTCAAGTCTGAAATATGAGTTAGGGAGATTTAGCAACTCCAATATAAATAACCAAAAGCATTAATCATTTGAATGAAGGAAAAAAATAAGAGACTTAGTATGCATACTATCTATAACTTAAGACAAATAAATGTATAAACCCAATATCTAGGAGATCACAAGAGAGATAATAAAACAAGATGATAAAAGGAAATCGTTGTTTATCATTCTTTACAACTAATATAAAATTGCACTATTAATCTGTGTCCACTCAGTATTAAATTAACTAGTTTGTTAATTGGGAAAATGACACATGAAATAATAAAAAGTCAAATAATTCAAAGAATTACAAAGAAAAAGCAAGAGTTCTTCTCAGACCAAATCCTCAGTCTTCCTCAGTTTCTTCTGCATCCTTTTAAATATTTTGTATATAAGTATGTACACACACAGAGAGGATCTTGGGTATACAGCTACCTTTTTTCAGTAAGAAAATATCTTGGTTTGTTTTTCTAACTCAACATATACATATCTACTTTTAAAAATTACATAGGCTTTTCCCCCACCATAAGGTCTTAAGATTTCCAACATTAATTCCCTTCTCACAGCACTTTTCAGAGACATGTGTATTTCCTGTGATTTGGAGCTGGTATTTAATTATTTATTATATATTAATTTATTATATATTTATTATATATTAATCATTTCTTTACTAGAAATCATATGTAAAAATAAAACCATCAAGATTTACTTTGCAGAGAGTAATAACTATTCAGAGGTATAATATGATACTAGAAAATATGCTATATAGCCCCATTACAAAAGTGACATCAAAATACAACCCTTGTCGACCAGAGTAAAACTCAGAAAATGAACTAATGTCAGAGTTGACACCTTATGGCCCATCCACATAGACAGGAAAACCAGCAATGTCACCATGTGAAATTTGCAAGCAGGACAAATCAGATCAGTCATCAGAACAGTACCCTCCAGCGTTTTAGATGGAGGAAACACACAGAAATCCTATAGAATTCAGTAAACTACCACAATGAAACTTACTGCTGAATGTGCTTTGTGACTTAAGAAGTATATGCAAAAAGAAACTTTTCCTTCATTGCTTTTTCATTTCTCTGGTAGAGAAATGAAAGTGGAGTTTGACTTCTACCTCCAACAATGATAGACTAAGTAACTCAATCCAATCCTCCCATTAGATAACTAAAAAAAATTGTAAAAGACAAAATACATAAAGAAATAGCCAGTTGAAGGCATCAAAGAGCTCCCAATACAATAAAGATCTGCTGAGAAGATGGCAGGAAAGGGAGTCCAGATTAATACACCCCAAGTTTAGAGTGACTTCTTCACGTGGGGACTATTCCAATTTCAGAGGGGAGAGCTGGGAGGCAGAGAGGCTGAGTAGAATTTGCAATGGCTTCTTACTGCTCAGGTTACAGAGATTGGTATCCAGAGCTTATAAAGTTGGGGAGAGCCTTCCAAATTCCTTCACTTTGAGCTGGGATCTCTAACAGTGATCCAGTGGGAGTCAAGGTGAACCACGGGGTGGCCTTCAAAAGGGCTGCAGCTCAGCTTTGAATCATCTCATTTCCTGAGACTAGAAATAGGTAATTCTGGGCTATGAGTCTCCCCAGGTGTCCAAGAGTGTTAGCACCCCCAGGCAACTGGAAGAAGCAAATAGAAATCTTAATTGTTAAAAGAGATTGTGGTCTGTTTTAGGTTACCAAATGCTGCATAAAAATATTAGTCCAAACTCAGTGGCTTAAAATAATATTTATCATCTCACAGTTTCTGTGGGGCAGGAATCTAGGAGCAGCTTAGCTTAGTGTTTCTGGCTCAAGATTTCCAACAGGTTTCATTCAAGGAGTCATACGGTGCTATAGTCATCTAAGCTTTGACTGGGTCTGGAGGAGAGAAGTCATGCTTAAGTTCACTCACATGGCTGTAGACAGGAAGTTTCAGTTCCTCCCCATGGAGGCCTACTCATGGTTCACCCTGACTCCCTGAGGGACAGCCGTTAGAGATCCCAGCCCAAAGTGAGGGAGATTGGAAGGCTCTCCCCAACTTTTAAGCCCTAGATACCAATCTCTGTGACCTGAGCAGTAAGAAGCCATTGCAAATTCTGCTCAGCCTCTCTGCTTCCCAGCTTTCACCCCTGAAACTGTGGCTTCTCCCAGAGCAGAGGAGCTAAGAGTAAAAGAGGGAGACCAACATGGAAGCCACAGTCTTTTATAACCATTGCTTCTGCCATTTTCTATTAGTCAGAATCAAGTTGCTAAGACCAATTCACACTCAACAAAGGAAACCATGCAAAAATGGGGTCATTGGGGACCATCTTAGAGCCTGGCTGCCTCATCACCCTAGGCTTCAAATTATTTTTACACATAGTTCTGTAAATATAATAGCCACATATAATTAAAAATAACCATGCTAAGCGAAATAAGCCAGACATAAAAAATTGAAAACCACATGATATCACGAATAGGACAAACAAGCAGAGACTTATAGACATGTACGATAGACTAGTAGTTACCAGACAGTAGGGGGATTGGGGGCGGGGGGTGGGGGAAGCAGATGGGGTAAAAGGAGTCAAACATGTAAAATTGGAAGTTATGTAAATTATATCGAGTGAATAAAAAAATTATTTAGATTCCCCCCAAAAAAGAACGAGACATCCCAAGTATCAATGATTCAGTTTGTAAAGTTAAAATGGAGTCTAATTAAAAACACCCTAAAACAAAACAAATAAAAAAGATAACGAGGAATACAAAGATGAAATACAAAAAGAAAAATGCGATAGAAATAATGAACAACAGATGCACAAAGCTCCATATACTGGAGCTGAATTGTCAGAAAAAAAGTCTTTCAAAGCTGTATATTTATTTTGGTCACAGAAAACAAAAAGAAAAGATGACAAATTTTAACAGATAACTTTAAACCAAAAAAAAATAAATAAATAAAGCCCTAGATTTCTACTTCCAGGCATGATGATGTAACCAGGGCTGGACTTTCCATTTTGTCATAAATAACTAGATAACTGGACAAAACATAAGAAACAACTCTCTGAGACATCAGAAAACAGACAGTGTAATAACTATGACCCTTAAGCAGAGAGAAACAACAAGGTGATTGTTACAATCGCCCAGCCTAGAGTCTGAGAGAAGACACAGGACACAAGACACTGGACTCCTGAACCAGAGATGAAAGACTATTACTTACAGCAAAAGCAGTAATCGTAGTATTCAGCATATTCCTGTCAGTTTCCCAAGCTCAGTTATTAAGGGTGAGGTAGAGAGCCAGATGATGCTTGCATACACAGTAGGTCGCTTTACAGGAAAAGAACACTGAGCGTAAAGAACTCATTGTTTTAAAGCAAGCAAAAAGCAAGCCTGATCTTTGTCCTGAACGGAGACATTAGTCCTTCAAGGTTGCTCACTGTAACTGGAAACCTGATAAATAATCCAGGTAAAGAGCAGTCAGGACCTCGCATTCTTGGCATATCCAGCAGGACGTAGGACCTGCAGGAAAACTGACCTAGTCTCAAGCTAACTCTCAACAAAATGAAGCATATAGGCTAGGTCAGAATTATAGCTCTAAAAACTGAACTATTCTTTGCCAACTGAAGAAATCAGATTGTTTATACACAAAATGTTTATTAATCAAATAAGAGAATTAATGTTAGAGCTAGAGTTAAATGATTGATCCAAGATTTTACTTTTTTAGCTCAAGAAATATAGGTAGTATATATTATACTTCTTACATATAAGGGGATTTAAGATTTAACTAGATTTTACTATAATGCCTTTTTTTATGACAACTTCCTTTATTGGCCTATGAGTAATACTTGCTCAAAAAAAGTTCCTGACTTTTTTAAGAGCTTAACTAGCTTTCCTATATTCACAGGTGTTAAAGGTTTATACACAAAAACTTCATTAGTGTCTAATACAGAAAGAAACAATCTAAGTATTTGGTGTAATATCTATGAAGATTACACAAGATTGCTGATCTTTAAAAAATTGAGGAAAATCCACAGCAAGAGATAGTTTCAATTATATCCAAAGATCATTCTAACTAATATGGTATACATTTTTTAAAAAGAGAAGATTGAAATTTATTTATGAATATAAAATCCATTCATATGTTTATGAAGTATATTAGTATAGAATAAAAAGTAATTTATAAATTTGATATACCATATATGTCTTGGTTGTTGAGTTGTCTGAAAGTATGAACTCAGGATCGAGATCATAGTATTATGTTATATATTTAACTTGAGTCTTGTACAAGTAAGGGAGTATTGCCAGCTATGAAGTGATAGTTTGTCATAGAACTTATTAATGAAAAAGGCATGTCTCAATATTTTACTTTTATTAAGACTATATTTTAAGAGGTTTTAATTTCAAATACATTTAAACAAGACAGCTCATTTTTTAAAATTGCTAAAGTAATGAAAATATTCAAGAGAAGTATTAGCTAACTTTTGAAACACTTGTAAGATGTTTATGGAAATGTTAAAAGTTTTAAAAATGTTTGTAATTCACCATAAGCAAAGAGGCATATTTTCAAGAATAGTACTTAAAATATTTACGTTTTTTTAAAAAATTTAATAAAAATATATATTTATGGGTTGAATTATAACTCAAATGCATGCCGAAAATGATACTTAAAGATACTTTTGAAGAAATCATCTAGAAAGCAAATCATCTTTTTGTAAAATAAGTGGATTTGTATAAATCAGACCTGTTTAAAGCAAAGTTATATCTTTATATGCTTTATGAATACTTACTGAGTGATATTCGATGTCATAATCCTTGAAGTGTGATGAAATCATTCCGACATGTGTTTATGCCAAGATTATTGAATAAGCATGAAAACAATATGAGCATACATGGCACGTTTAGTCATTGTGATGTGTACTATCTGGCAGGTACACATTTAAATTAGTCCGACTAAATAGAGTTTGTTTCAATGCCTGACCAACATTACCCTACAAGCAAAACCTCATCTGCCTGCTGTCCTATTTGGTGACTGATTAGTTGTTTCATATACAAAGAATTATTAAATTTGAGCAGCACTCCAGCTGGACATTCTTACCCAATGACAGAGATTTTTATTGCACATATATGTTTCATGAGCAGTAATTTCACGTTTTAAATGTTTTAGAATGTTTCTTCAGCCCATCTAAATACAAGTCATAAAACAATCAAAATCAGAATGTGTGGCAAGTTATTGAATGCATAAGGTAGAACCATTTTTTATTACACATAGAAAAATGTAAGCATTTTATTTAAAAAGTTTTCCAGAACTTTCTTAGAGCACTTAAGTCATCAAAAGCTCCCTGATGCAGAATAATCTTCCTCAGAATCATTCTTTTGCCTAGCCAATTCTCTATGTTAAGCTTCCAATTTATTCATTGGACACTTTTCCTTATGAATGTTTTCATTAAAATTCTCATCTGCCATATAGTATAGGATTTCATTTGCTCTAAAGTCATGTACTGATGGTATGTCATTTTAATTTGTTATAATGGTATTCAGTTGAATAAAACAAGATTAGTCCATTCCATAATAATACTTCTTTATCATTACTGGTACAATGGGTTCTCTTAAAAGAAAAATCCTATATTCATTAATTCATTCATTAAATTATTGACTGGTTCCTTCTCTGCATATCAAGTATTACCTAGCTCTATGAGGCTCAGTAGTACTACTACTATACTTTAAACTACTCATTAATATACCAAATATTTATTGCCTACTATCTGCCAGGTATTGGTCTCCTAAGACCAATAAAATATGGACTATGGTATTGTCAAGCCACTTGGAGTCCAGTGAGTAAAGGGATAGAAATGTAAAAGAATAATCAAAACACAGATTAAGTGGAATAATTAAAGCATGTAAAATTTATCTATTTATTCATTGTCTTCTTCAACCAATAATTGAAAGTAGCTTACAAGTGACCTCTGAAAATATATAAACACAGAAGGATAGAAATAAATTAGGGAGTCAGGATTAAGAAAAAAATATGGGTAAATGATAAGGAAGCAGTAAAGCCAACCATAAGAGTACTATAACTTACCATATACCACTGTTAATGGAGGCGCAAAAAGACACAACCTCTGCAAAGGAATATTTGGCAATATTTAGCAAAATACAAACACCTACCAAGATTATGTATCATGAAAAGTACAATTTGATCTAACAGTCTCACCTCTGAGAACTTATCTTACAGTTACAGCTCATGAATATAGAGTGACATATGAAGAAGTTTATTCATTACAGCACTGCTTATAATACCAAAAGATAAGAAATAACCCAAGAGTCCATCAATGAATGAAGTCATCAGTGAAACAGCACATAGTACTTCTACTCAATGCAAAACCTTCCTACTCTAAAATAGAGTGAGAAAGCTCTCTGTGTGCTGAAATGGAAAAATCTCCAGACTCAACTTTAGGTAAAGAAAGTAAGATGTAAGAATACACACACGTGTGCATGCGCGTGTACACACACATGCACACACACACTACCCTTAGCAAAGAAAAAGGTGAAAGGAAATAAGAATATATATTTATATTCACTTGTATCTGCATAAAGAAAAACTAGAAAGACTCACAGAAACTAATTTAAGAGGTTGTGTATAGGAGGCAGAAGTGAATGGTGAGTAGGAGCAAACCTTCTCAATATATAAATATCTATTTTTTTTAGTTTTGGATGTCATAAATATATATTTTTAAATAAAATTTTAAAAAGAAAAATGTATACTATAAAATAGTATATAATCACTACAGGTAAACTGGAAATTAGCTCTGAAGTTCCCACAAGTCAAATCAAATGGAGATATGATATTGTATTATTACAAGAATAGGGATAAGTTTTAAAAATTTTTTTTAACTATTTCTTGAATACTGAGATCTGAAAGAAGTTTCTCAACTGTACACTCATTAATTGAACATTCTGTGATCCAGTGAACGGCAATCTCAGCAAAATCTTTTAAATACATACCCAAGAGCTTTCACATCATGCCTCTGCTGAAAATTCTCCAGTGTTCTTCCATTTAAGCAGAATAAATCCAAATATCTTACCATGGTCTGCGACACCCTACATGACTGGCCCCTACCTAACTCTCCTCTCACTCTTCACCTTGATCTTGAAGCTCCAGCCACACTGGTCTTCCTTCTGCCTGTTGACCACAACAAGCTCCTACCTGTCTCAGTGCCTTTATACTTACTGTTCCTTTCTGCCTTCAGTACTAATCCTCCAGGTAGTATTAAACAGCTGCCTCCTTCTCATCATACAGGTCTCAGCAAGAATCCCACCCTCCTCAGAAGCCTTCCCTCTGGCTAAAGTAGCACCGCGTCACCCCCAGGCACTCTTTAACCCATCACTAAGTTTTATATTCTCTATGGCACTTTCTACAGTCTATTGATTTCTTTATTATTTTCATTTTCTATTTGTCTTCTCCCACAAGAAAATAACTCCTGAAAGCAGTTCCCTACTGTATCTTATATCTCCAGTGCCTAGAACATGACTTGGAACATAATGAGTGGCCAATAAATATTAGTTGAATGAACGAGTGAGTAACAGTGAATGAGCGACTGAGAAAGAAAATGAGAGAAGAAAGAAAGGAAAGATCAAAGGGAGGGAAGGAAGGTTGAAGGAAGAGAAAAAAGGAAAGAAATTTTTTAATATTCAACAAGAGCCAAACTGCTATAGCTAATATTAAGATCTGCCAGCTAACTCTGATGTCACCTGGGGTAAGATTTTTAGACACCAACAGCTTATACACAATCTTCAACCAATGTCCAAAGTTTTGATGTCACTGTATATATGTAGTAGCACATTTCATGAGCTATGTGTGTCAAGAACATTCATAGTGGGAAAGTCCTAGAAGTTTCACTACTACTTAGATTTAGTTAAGATTTATAATGTATGTTTTCAAAGCATCACCCCTCAAAAAAAATTTTAATAAAACAGGGCCAAGGATTCGAAAAGATTTTTATCACCACACTTTTCTATTGTAATACTTGATCAAAGTTAACTAAATGTCATTCTAGTAGAGACTGAGTTTCATATAGACTTGGGGTTTAGACATGCACATCTCAAAACCAAGAGGAGTATTCTGGAAAAGGGTCTACTGGCCTAATAGGTTTTTCCAAGCTATGCTCTAGAAGAAATCAAACATAGTAACTTCCTGTTTTTCAGCCATAGCACAGTAGCTGAAGGGAAGAGACCTACAAATGGTTTCCATTTATTGGCCTGGAATTTAACATCATTCATTCATTCATTCATTCATTTGCTGGCTGGATTTTATAACCATTGCCATGTGGCTTCAGGACACACTGACTTACTTAAAGTTCCACATGAAAAATGTTCCAACTCCACAATGTATCTGACAGCCCAGTTTTGCATCAGAATGATTCCACAATCTACACAATATGTTAAATTACTCATACAAAGATTATTCCCTATTATTTGCATCTGTTAAGGCTCGTGTGTTTTATTTATTCCAGCATAGGTCTGAAATATATTATGGTTAAAAAAAAAGTGTTCCTGATAATGCTTTTTTTAATATCACAGCATGAGGGTAACTGCTGTGGAAGCCTTCCCACTTTTGATCAAACTACGCTTTCCTTTCTTTTCAAGGTTAGCTGTAAAAAGAAGAGTGTTTCTAATTGAGTTAGAAATGATTTATCTCGGGACCATACCGGCTGTCCTCAATCACAGATAATGTTCAGTTTTCAGTTAATAAATCTTGGGTCAAATTTAAGAGCCACTGATCCTTCCGAGACATATCTGTACAATCCTAACAGGACTGTCTCAGGGAGCAAACATCTCTGCCGTCACCAGAATCGAAGCCTCTTGTGGTCACGTGCCTAGCATTTGTTCTGTGTCTTTTCCATTCTCTAAACTTTAGAGAATGCTTTAGTTTCTGAGATTGGACTTTTTCTGGAAGGGTAGTTCTTATTAATGCAATTCTATGCCAAATCTTCACAAAAGGTGTAGGAAAAAATACAAGCAGAAAGCAGAGACTAGAAATGCTCACAATCCAGATTTTGAAGGTGATGCACATTTCGGCAGCTGATCTGAACACTGCTGGAGCTTTGAGACTGAAGATGTGATCATGTTCTTACTCTAACAGTGATACCATTACGGATTCCACTATTATATATGACTTCCGTCCTGTGAGTTCCTAGCAAAAACAACTTGTTATTTAAAGTATAGCTTTGGGCAACGAAAGTGGTTTGGATTGCATAGAGTTATTAATTAATACAACAGCAAAAGTCCAAAACACAGAACCACAAAGAAGCTCTCTGGCCTGTTTCCGCACTATCACACATATGTAAATAATCCAGTTTTAAAAGGCCCTTCCCTCCTATGCTTTATCCCCTTGACAATGATTGTAACGCTCTGTACTGAGATCTCTTCCAAGTCTAACTTTTGTGATTACAGGACAGTATGCAAGTAATCTTGGTTCCAATTACTTTTTCTAAATCTTACAATAACAAAAGTATCCAAGAAATAAGCTCTGTCATGTCCTTAAAGACAAATAAGACTATTGTCATCTTGTCAATCCATCACAATCTTCACCAAGCAGATAACATTAGAGTTAACCTGGCATAACTGCTGAGCACACACACACATTCTAATGTCATAGGTATATTTTTAAACAACGCTACCCTTTTTACCAACGTATTAGAAGGTCACCATTTTCTCCCTAAAATTTTGGCAGATGCAGCACTTAGAAGAAATTTTTTATTACAATTTATTGCAAGAGAAAGATTTTACTCACTCACTAAAATTTCCAAAATTTAATGCATTTTATAATGTTTATTTTTAATGAGCAGCTAACATTGATGGAAGCATTGGCACAACTGCCTTGGATCTCAAAACTTGATATTAAATACGTATGTTTCAGAGATGATCCAATCCTGCTCCAAACACATACACATGCACACACGCACGGAATGAAATCTCTTACTAGTTAACTAGTAGAGGCTGCTTCATTGTACTAATAACATTTCAGATTGAAAACAAATTTGAAAATCTTTCAATAGTATGTATATTTTAAATATCGACTCATTTGTTTTAATAATTAAGTAAAATTAATCCATGTAAAGTAGTGGGAAGCAGCAGCATGATACCTGGCTAGAAAAGGTATGTTCTGGGCGCTGCTAGACTACTACTTTGCTGTGTTATCCTCCCTGAGCCTATGAAATGAAGAAAGCAGATCAGCTGGACTCTACCACCTCTTCAGCCATTGCTCCAGAGATTCTAAGTCTATAGTTACTTCAAAGCGCTGCTTCAGTGCCACAGTTCTTGTTGACCAGTCTACCTCCAAGTACAAAAAAAGAAAAGAAAAGACCACCAGCACCACAACTCCGGGCTCTGTGAGTCTAGACAGCCTAGTTCCCAGGGCGGTGGGGGCTCACTTCCCCACGGGACACAGCAAGAATCTCATTAGACTCAGCTTAGGCTGATGTCCTGTCATTTCCATCTCCTTGTGCCAAATGACCATCAGTTACCATCCTGATGGGAGTAACTGACCCTAACCGTGACACAGAGCTGATGTTATACAATGAGGTTCGAGGAGAAGTCACTTGACACCCAGGTAATACATTAAAACATTTTTTGGTAGTACCTTGCCCAATTTTGATAAAATGGACAAATTCAGCAGATATGGCCTGAGAAGGGTTATGATAATCAGAGGTTCAGGATTCCTCTGGGATCAAGGCCTGAGTCACATATCACCTTGACGAAGACGGGTGCTAGCTGAGTGTGAGGGGATTCTAGAATGCGCAGAAGAGGGAGATGGTGGTGCCAACAGCAGTCTCCAAACGAGCAGCAGCAACAGGGCTGTGGTTCTTCCTGCCGATCTTCCCTTTTTAAGTTTCCCCAAGAAAAGAAACCAACAGAAGCCTGGAGGAGCAGTTCCCAGATGGGATTAACTTACTATAGGAAGCCCAAGAAACACAAGGGATGCTGTATTAGTTTCCTCAGGCTGCTATAATAAAGTACCTCAAACTAGGCAACTTGAAACAACAAAAATTTGTTCTCTCACAGTTCTATGCCAGAAGTCAGAAATCAAGGGATCAGCAGGCCATGGCCCCTTCGAAGGCTCTAGGAGCCATCTTTCCTTGCCTAGATCTCCTGGTGGCTCCTGGCATTTCTTAGTCTGTGACAGCATAACTCTAGTCTCTGTCTCTGTCTTCAAACAGCCTTTCCCTCTGTCTTAAACCTCTCTTTTTTTCCCTCTTATGACACCAATTATTGGATTAAGGGTCCATTCATCCAAGATGATCTCATATCATGGGCTTTAACTTAATTACATCTGCAAAATCCCTCTTTCCAAATAAGTTCACAGTCACAGGTGTGCTGCTGCAGGTGGTATACTGCCCAGAGTCACCTTCAGGCCCCAGGCATGCATGCCTCCAGCTGCGGGAACTCTAGAAATGCCTCTCCCCCTGGAAGTGCCCTCAGCCAAAGGGAGGAGCTTCACTGAAGACTACGTCCCTTCCTCAGGGGAGCCCCAAGACCCAACTCAAGATAGAGCTGAAGGGCTCTTCCAGCCCAGAGCTCCTGGAGGATGGGCTGAAGTCAATGCTGTATCTGCATCATAATTCGCTCTCTTCCTGTGCTCAATCCTGCTTCCCTCATTCACTCCCTTCCGGGGAGCATCCCCCAGGGAACCCCCGCCATGCAAGCCGCCATCTCAGCATCTGTTTCCAGGAACTTGGCCTAAGACACTTGGCCACTTACTAGCTGAAGAACTCTGTGCAAGATACTGAACCCCTGTACTCCTAAGTTTTCTCATCCACAAAATGGAGATAAGAGTCGTGTCTTCCATGCAGGGAATTGTGAGAATAAAACAAGTTAATTCATCCAAATCTCTTAGAACAGGGCCTGGCATAGAGTAAGTATTCAGTGAATGTTTATTATGAGCAATTATTATTATCACATCTTCTTCTGTAAAAAGAATACTCATTAAGGAATTAATTTTTATATTAATATCACATTTTTGGTTCTCTCTAAGTTATAAATCAGTAGAACAATGAAGCTAAAAACCGTTAAGTAATCGTTTACATTATTTCTGATATTCCAATTATAACAAAATATGTTAATATTTTTTAAGATCATGATTACAGTATCATAACTTCCAGGTTAGTTATTTTTCAGCAAAGGAATAAAATCATTTCTGTAGTCTTTATAAATATCAAAGGAACGAATCTACTTAACTCCTGTAAACTCATACATTGATTCTAAATTTAATATACCAAACCCAACAAAATCAAAAAGGAGAAAAACTGCAATTTAAATGGAAGCCTTGATATTTCAGAGTAGCTCTGAATCATATATCAGTGCCTGACACTATAGAGTTTCGATGACCAAAGTTATACATTAAGCTTTGGAGAGTAATATAAAGTTAAGGATAGATTCATACAGTTGATAAGTTGAAATCTTAAAGGAATAAATTAGCAACACTTTTTTGCATTTAATGCAGCTATATCTTAAATTAGTTTTTCTCAGGATTAGGAAATACCATTTACGGCCATGCCTTATCTCATTATTTGTTAGGACAAGGTGAGTAAACTGTAGTAAGTCAATGTAAACAAGGAAAAGTCATCCTGCAGACGGAGGACTCAAATCCTATTTGCCGTTATGCAGTAAACATTTCCTGCGCTGCTCTGTGCAGAAATCTCACCCAGTCCAGTAAGGAGTGGTCCTAAAGGTAATGTCTGGTCGAGTTTCCATGTCTCCACTTGTAAGAAACAGTTATAACTTTTTAAGTGCTTACTATATGCTAATGTTTGAAATATATTATTTTTGATTCTCAAAATAACCCTTCGAAGTACATATTATTATCCCATTTTCTACATGAATAAAATGAGGTTCAAAGAACACAGCTTATAACATGCAGAACTAGACAGACTCCAGTCTATCTGTACTCTTTCAACTCACTGTCTCCCACTGAGTACATAATTATTAAAAAGCCAGCTTACATTCTCTATAGAAGGACTAGAAAAGTACTTTATAATGTTGGCATTCCTTCAAAAAAAATATATTTAATATAATTGGTCTTTTTTTAAGTTTCAAACTGGTTTGTTTATTTTTCAAGTTAGAGGACAGAACAAACTAAAAAGTTGAAATATTGCTATATTCTCAAATCAGCTACCCAATTTTTTTTGGATAACAATGAGAATTATACATGCCTTTTAAAGACAGGTTAAAGGACTAAAAGCAGATTGTTAACTTGAGACATTTAACAAAAAGACTAGTGCTATTTCTGCTAATATGAAAAATTCATAGCTTCATATTCTGACAGCAAAAAGAGGCACTAACAAAGATCATGTTTCTTACATGAAATGGGAGGTGTCTGGTACTAAGTTATAACATAAAAAGGATATTAACTGTCTTACTGTATTATAATGTTTATGGTAGATGTTCCAATGACAGTACTGCTTTTCAGAAAGTCTGAAGATGCTGTAGGTTATGCCCAATTCCAGAAACAGCCAACACTCATTTATACGGGTACCCTGCAGGTCATTCCAATTTATTATTGAACGAACCTTACTGTTATTATGTACTAGGTATTTTAATAAGCATTTAGCAATAAGCAAGACAGATAAAGCCCTCTGCCATCATCTCGTGAAGTTTATAATGATCAGGGAAAGATACTACACAGGTTACCTGCGTGAGGTGTGCTACAAAAGAGGCTTATTGCATAATGCATATAATCTATGGATGTTCATAAGACAGGACTTAATAAACACTGGTGAAGTGATGAGCTTACACATATTTCCAAAGAATAAGTAAAAGAAGCTGGAGGAAGGGGAACCCATAGCAAAGATGACAAGGATAGCACATTTCAAGCAAAACAAAAATCCAGCGTCTTAGTCATAATAAAGCTGCCATGATAAGGTACCATAGAGTGGCTGGCTTGAAAACCAGAAATTTATTTTTCACAGTTCTGGAGGATGAAAGTGCAATATAAGGGTGCCAGCATGGTCAAGCTCTGGTGAGAGCCGTCTCCTGGCTTGCAGACAGCTGACTTCTCACTTCTCAGATGATAGAGCAAACAAGCTCTGGTCTCTTCTTACTAAGACACTAATCCTATCATAGGGGTCCCACCCTGCTGACCTCATCCAAACCACATTACTTCCCAAAGGCCCTGCCTCCAAGTACCATCACATTGTGGATTAGAGCCTCAACATAAGAATTTGGGGGAACACATTCAGTCCATAACACAGAACAAAGGCCTGAGGTAAGAAAAAGCATGGTGCCTTCATGAAATACAAAGGGATTTAGGAGAGTTCCCTGGAACAAGAATAGAAGGGCAGGAAGAATAGTTTAGGCAAAAATTTTGAACTTGATCTTACAACAACTTCAAAGTCACTGAATGCTTTAAGCATGAGTCATATAATCAGATCTATGTTACAGATGATTTTGAAAGAGAGTAATTATCAAAGTAAATGTCAAGTTCCATCTGATATGGCACAAGAGAACAAGCCACTTAGTAAAAAAATAATTGTGAGATATTTTAGCTCTAGAGTTTTGACTTATAGAAAGAGAAACATAGCAAAATCAACTTCTACTTAGACAAAATTTTCTTTGGCATGTTAAAGCTTAGCCTGAATGGTTTTTAACAATCCTAGCTGGGGTTTTTTTTGCATTTGGATAGGGTTTGTTAAGGACTGATTTTCCTCAAATTAGAAGTGGGTCCTAGCCAAACCCAAATACGGTAGAAAATATTATCTATTTCATGAATTTGACTTTTATTTCTACTTTTTTGTGAAGAATTATCATCTATTCAGTTAAGATTCTAGAATTATAAATACATGAAATCATTGAACCTAGATGAAACTAAAATATACTGAAATGACTTTAATTTGTTAACATTTACTACTGGTAATGTTGATCCATGAAACACTGAATCAGTAAACCTTTGTGGCTCTACACATTAGCTGTCAATCATAATCTAATATACTATAAATAGAGTAAAATTCCACAGGTTTTATTTTCAAAGGACTCTTATTAAGTCTTAATCATCTGAATCTTATTGAGATTTATAGAAATTTGAATTTAAGGGAAAAGCAGTTTTGCTTCTGTATGGCCAAGTATACTCCTAGGACAACCTATCCTCCTGCATATAACAACAAAACTCTGAATAAAATAAAATTATTAAAAAAAAAAAAACAGAAGGCTCTAGGGACTGAATAAAAATAGTCAGATTTTCACAAGGGCTCGAAAAATTGTAATGGACTGCCACTTTTTTTTTTAAATAGCCTTTTACCTAAAGACAGGTGTCAGTCAAGGCTTCATTCAGGGTGGCTAAAGCACCAATAGAGGAACACGTAGTCTTTTTGAACTGAAGCTTAAGACAGAGTTGAGGACAATCACAGCCATTAGAAATGGAAAGGAAATCTCAGATAGGAGAAAGCCTTGTGGGCAAGCCCCAAATACTCTGTAAACTCCAACTAAATCTCTGACTGACTCTTGAACTACACATGTATGGGGCACACTGAAAACTCCCTGTTAAGGAAAAGCATAACTGAACCGAAAGACTTGTGCCCTAGTGCCCAGAAATCGGTTTTCAGCTTGAGTCCAATCAAGTTAATTGCCTAGTAAAACAAAAATATCAACACTATTCAAAAGAATGTAACAGAATCCAGAGTCTACGCACAGAGTCTCCATAGTGTACACAATGTCCAGAATACAATGCAAAATTATTCAACATGTGAATAATTAGGAAAAAAACAAAGAGGCCAACCCCAAGATGTTCTGAAAGTTGGAATTCACAATGACTGTAAAGCAGCTATTATAGCTATGCAAGGTAAAGGAAAACACTCGTAACGAATGGAAGAAAAAAAGGAAAATCAGCAGGAAAACAGAAACTGTAAAATAGAACAAAATGGAAATTCTACAAAAAATACAATATCTGAATTTTTTTAAATTCCTTTGTTGTGCTTAACAGCGGAGATGAGAAACAAGACAGTACACTTGAAAATAAAGCAATAAAAACCATTTGATCTAAAGAACAGAGAGAAAATTATTGAAAAGGAAAATGAACAAACCCCTCAAGACCTCTGATTAAAAGGTCTAACATATGTGTATTTGGTATTTCAGGAACAGAGGAAAGAAAGAATAAAGCAGAAAAAATTATTTAAAAATTTTTAAAAGCAGCCTCTAGAAAGATCGCTCTTCATACATGGAATAAGCTTAACTTTCTCACTAAAAAAAAAAAAGTTATCTTTATAAATTACAGACAAAAGTGGTAACTACTTCATATGTTAAAATGCATTTAGAGAAATAATAGCAAAGTAGCCCGAAGGCATTATGAATTTAGATAAGAGCACAATTGTACTCCACAGGATATATGGCAAAACTGAATATTACCATGTTCCAAATCATTTTGTGATATTAGAAGTATACTGTAGTATACATAGAATCTATATTTTTAATTCAAGTAAACAAATTACCTAGAGTACATTAATTAATTTGTAAATGTCAAACATCAATTTATAAATTGCCCTTCTTGTCACCACTTTCTCTCCTTTATGCTGGATCCTAATAGAGGCAATGGAAGTGGGGTAGACATAAGCATGACAATGAGATTCAACCCAAGAAAAACTCCATATAAAAATTCTTATAAGATGAGTCCAGGAAATAAAGTATCTGCCAGCATTGAAATATAGTATTCTTGTTTCTGCAGAATGTAACAGAACAGCTTTTGTATTATTTTTAACAGTTCAGTACCTAAAATAAGCTATACTTCAAAGAAAGGTAAACAGTGCATAAGCTTAGATTGCTTTTTACTTCATGACTTGGTGCTTTTATAACAGACATTCTTAAGAACTAGACAACTCATTCTCTATGTAAACAATAACTTCCTTTGTGTTTCCATATATAGAAATCAAGAAGAGTACACAACAGGAGAAGTTTCTAACTAGACTACTGTTAAAAATCAAAGAATATTCAAGTCTACTTATGGTAAGGCTAGAAATAATATTTAATCTCTTGAAAACATATCCATAACAATAGCTATTTCTACACAGTTAATTTAAATAAAGAATAAAAGAATTTTCAGAATAATCTGAACAAAAGAGCTCTTAAAAGTAGAGGATAGTTTCCTGTTTAAAAAAAAGTTGGATTAACTGTCAGTTATCAAACTGATGAGAAATTGCCTTGAGTTCTGTTTTGTTCTTTTCTCTTTGCTATCCTCATGAACACAAACTAAACTACAAGTCTTTCTTGCTTTTTGCCACAATTCATTCTCCCGAAGCATCACATAGATGCTATTTTCTTATCTGAGGATTTAGAATGAAGATCATCAAAAAAAAAAAGACATTCAACAGTTAAAAATTACTGCCATCATTTAAAATAGAACATAGGTTCTAATTTCTATAAAGTTAGCATAAACAAATAATTTACTTGATTACATGAGGGATCTTAATATAGCAAGTGTACACATGACATAGAAACACAACTGAAAAAAGTTTTACATTAATATTAAAATAATATTTTAGTATACATTTCCTTTTTTGATATGCACTGCGAAGGAATGATTTGTTTTGTTTTGCTTTCTTAAAGGAGGTATCTAAATAAATTTTAATTGATATCCTTTTCTTTCTGTTGGTAAATGTCCTATAGTAAATGATTATTTACTATATAATTAATAATAATAATAAAATGATTATTTATTTTATAATTAAGTCCATGCTCAAAGTAGTGTGTATCAATGAGTGTTTGTTAATGGGTGCTATGAATGATATTGTTCCTCTTTATTCTAGTTAAAGGGAAATTCAAAGCATCTCTTTCCTCTCTTTTTCTCATTTCTACTACTGAATGAAAAAAAGAAGTTCTCTGGATAATCAATAAAAACAAAAAAAGAAGATGCAAGGCCACCGTGTTCTAAGAAGTCAATGCTTTCTCCTTCCCTGGGATAACTTAACATCTTAGGAGACAAGTACTGTAAAACAAAGCCTGATGGTGCCTCTTTCTTAGGAAATATCTTGACCTTCTGAAGAGCAAAGAAGCATTCAAGGTAATAGAAGCTGTGGGACTGACACATATGACCACAGAAGAATCATAGAAGAATGTCAGAGAACAGGCTACTCTAATCTTTACATTAAATCAAGAGGGTCAAGGTATTCTCAAAGCTCATGTAGCTCCTGTGTCTGTTAACAATAAGGAACAGACTAAATTTAAGACTGAAGTTCCATGCAGTAATTAAGAGAGTACACTTTCCAATGTCTCATTTGAGGTTTGAGATCATATTTCTATCCATTTCACAGGACTAGTCATTGAGATTTTTAAACTAAGAGACTGACATTTCTTTTATCACTTTCACTTAGCTCATCAGTTTAATCAAAACTCAATTGAGGCTACACATAATAATAAACTGGGAATTTACCTTGTGTCAGGCACTGCTCTATGCACTGGACATGCATTATCTCATTTATCTCCACAACAGCCCTATGAAGTAGGTCCTATTATCATTATCCCTATTTTTATGGATAAGAAAATTGAGGTTTATAAAGGTTTGGGAACTTGCTCGAGGTCAAGTTACTAAGTGACAGAGCTGAAATTTAAACCCATTTCTGCCTGGCTCCATAGTACAAGATTTTAACCACTAAACCACTCTTCTGTCCAAAACAAGGACGGCTGGAAATAATGAGCACCAGTAAACCTCTTCTACCGTCTCTACTAAAGAGCTTCCACATACTTCATCAGTGGGCAATCTGAGATCTGTATTTTATGGGAAAATGGTAAAACCTGAAATGAAGTGAACAGCATGTGCTTTATAAAAGGAAATTCAAAACAGAACTACTAAGAAATAATGACAGTTTCCTATTGCATACATAGGGCAGGGTTAATATGCCCAAAAGCCATAGAGGAAAAAGATAAAAGCAAGATTATCTAAACAATAATCAAAACTAAGGCATGTTTCTCTGTTCGATAGAATATCCTATCTTAACTGATTCAACACTTTCTTCTCATATGAAAGACATTAGTTAAGAGCTTCCATCAACTACAGGATATAATATTAAGAAATGGGCAATAATAAATTCCATGTGTCATTTTTATACATTAGCAGTTTATTTGCTTCACAACTTCCTGACACTAATAGATGCTGAAGAAGACCCCTTTAGCTCAGGGGGTCCTGAATCCACCAGCAGGAGATATCAAACATTGAAGAAGATAATAGCAGATTTCCAGAACCCTTTTTAAGTGGGAAAGGGCCCTCAACATATGGCCAGGTCTGGTTAGAGATGGGCGAACAGGTAGCATCCTCAATCGTTACAGGGCACTGAGGAGAAAACTTAAGCAAAGGGGGCAAGATGCCCATAGACAGATGTGACTTGAATTTACTGTAAACAATGGAAGAGCTGGATGGCTTTGATTTAATCAGAGGAGAATTACCTAGTCCTTGGGGATTGGATGGCACAGGTACAAAAAAGTCTGAAAATAGGAGGCAAAAACACAAGTTTTCAACTTCTAAACTCTTCTGAGTAGGAGGCATGATTTACCTGTAAAGAAAGAGTAAAGGGACCAAGATATGATGCTTAAAGAGAGTAAAGTTATGGGAGAGATGTTAAGATGAAGACAACAGAATTGTCCAGCAGTGTTGAGGGCCGAGCTGATACCATACAGTTATAACAGAACTGATCATCACTTGGACTTAATCCAGCAGTGTCCCACACTACAAGCGTGGGGATGGGGGGAGGCAGGCCACATGTAGCTGGATTAATCCACAGTCAGTAATGTGTGCACAGGCATGGAAGAGCAAGGGCTATTCTGGTGCCTCTGGGAGTCCCAGCTGGACAGAGAAGGAACCAGAGAAAAGCCATTGTTTTTATTACACCTCACAACCATTGCCCTAGTTCAGCCTCTCATTGCTGAGTATGTGTTACTACGAGAGCATTATCAGGGCTCTCCTCTGTGGTTTCCCTACTTCTTTCTACTAATTCAAGGCAAATCCTACTAAAACCTTACTTTAACACAGATCGATCTCTGTTATAAAACACCCACGCCTCTCAGTTGCTTCCATAACGAAGGTCAAACGCTTTAGGCAAACACTGCAAGTCCTTCATGGGGCCATCGCCCCTTGTCTTCAAAACTCTTCCCTTTACTTCACTGCAGGAAACAGAAACACAATGATTATTCCAATTCATTCTATATTCACCTGGACTATGCAATCAAAAATAGAGTTTTAATTAAAATTCATATTTGTTAAGATATTCACCGGATCTACCTGCACCTCAAAGCACACACTTCTTTTAAATCAAGATTTTAATTGAGATTTTAAGCAATTAACCTGGCATTTGTGAAAATGATCTAGCATAATTTCCCTAACAGGCTATGAAAGCATAAATCATTTCTATGGTTGCTCACTTTTAATTTATAATTTAGAAGGTGAGGGGCTCATTAGTAGAATTGTGGTGTGTGGTTGTTAATAAAATGAATTTATCATCAGATTTCAATCCTCAGAAGAAAGAAATACTGATCACAACTTTCAGAAATCCATCCTGAGTGATTCTCTTTTAGAGGTGATCATGCCTAGAAATGTCACATTTTTATGAGAGAAAAAAAAAAGATGTGCAATGGAATGCATCCATGACAAGTGGTAAATAAAAACATATATATCGCACACAAGACTCCTAGAAGGTCCATATCTAGTGAAAGAAACCTCTATGACAATCACTTCATAAAGAACCTTTCCCACATCATGGCCCCTTAACTCTTACTGTACCAACGACTCTCTACCACATAGCATAGATCACCTCAAATCCTTACCATAATGTGTTGCTTAAACAAATTACAATATATGATATTGTAATTTGGGCCACGGGATACCAGAGATCTGGTTAAACATTATTTCTAGGTACATCTGTGAGGGTGGTTCTGGCTGAGATTAACATTTGAATCGGTAGCGTGAGTAAAGCAGATGCCCCTCCCAACCCAATGTGTGTGGGCCTCATCCAAGGCCTTCAGACTCCAACTGAAGTAGACCACCAGCTTTCTTGGGTCTTCTGATTTCAGACAGCAGATCATGAGATTTTTAAGTCTCCATAATCACATGAATCAATTCCTCATAATAAATTATATATAGTTGATATTTTATATATAAGATTTCATAATACATTATATATTATATATAATAAATAAAATAAATTATATATGCATTATATATTAATGTATATTTATTAAATGCATTGTTTGTTATATAATAAATTTATGAAAATATGTAATTTGTTATATAATATAATTTATTATATAATACATTTGTTATAATAGGTATATTATAATATAATACATTTCTATAATGTAATTTGTTATAATAAATGTTAATATATTTTATATTTTATATATATACATAAAATCATGTGAGTTAATTCCTTACCAAAATACACACACACGCATACACACACACATATTTTTTTATTGGTTCTATTTTTCTGGAGAACCCTAACTAATACAAACATTTTATAGATGAGGAACTGTGGCCAGAAAAGTTAACAGAGATAGGAAATGATGGAGTCAGAGCTGAAACCAAGTTTTCTGACTCTAAGTCCAGTGCTGTCTTTTTCCATGACATCTCAATAATAGATTCCAAAGAGTAATAGCTGATAAGCAGAATAAGACACTAAGGACCCTATAGACCAGAGTCATGCCCTGTGCACCTGAGAGGGGTCAGGTGCCTGCACTAAGTCTAAGTGTGATGGTCAGTGCCCTGAAGTGCATCTCCGAAAATTCATGACCCACCCCATGCCTTCACCACAACTTGTATTATCGCCTGGCCTCTCTAAGACCTTCACAGTGATTTTTTAGGAGGGTGGGATAGGGGGAGCAGGGATTGTTCTTGAGAGAGAGGCCATCTGAACCTTCCTCAAGACAGGTGGGATTCTGTAATCTACAAGGAGTTGTTGTTACAAGCGTCCAAAGTAAGTAAAACAGATTTCTGCTTTCATTGTCAGAAACATATACTTCTAACTAAAAACCTAACATGCAATTTAAATTTTTTCTGCTCCTTTTTCCATCTTTGAGTGTAAAAGAATTTTTATTTGAAATGTTATTTTCAATGAGTCCTCAGCCTTTGCTGTATTAGGCAAAAGAGTTTCCTTTATCATTTCTAGAAACCTTATTTACTAACATTTAATAACATGTAACATGCATTGGGCAATTACTGTAAGTCAAGTATTGCTCTAAGTACATATATATTAATTAATGTGTTATCTCCACAAAAACTTTATCAAGCTGACATTATCATTATCCACATTTTCCACATGAAGAAAGTGAGGCACAGTGTCCAAGATCCCACAGCTAGTAAGCAGCAGAGCTGAGATTCAAACCCAGGCATCCCAGCCCCACAGTCTGTCTACATTTTCATCACTGCATAGAGCCTAATTTTAACCTTCAAAGCTATGAACGCTCCACAATGTAGTATCAGTCATCTTTTTGTTACAGAACCAAGAACTAGGCAAATTATCAGAAAGTTATATATCGACTATAACTACAGATAACATCCCACAGATTCTAGGTTATACTCCCCCTATTACATATCCAAATATATTATCCAATCACCTTTCCCAAGTGGGAAAGGAGACAGGAAGTAAAGAAAACTGATGGTCTTGGGTAGCAGTTGTGTGGGGGAAAGGGAGAAGAAAGATATAAACATGAAGTCTGAGAGAGAATTCTATGATGGAATCTGAGTGCCTAAGATAGCTCATCAAAGCAAAGCCACAGGCATATACAGTACATGCTGGAAATAAGGTATAAAGCCCAGAAGAGTCAGATAATTGAGTGAGGTGATAGCAGATGATTTAGACATATCCTGGAGACAGGCATTGCTGTGGAAATCTCACATGCTTTTGGTGTATTTGTACAAATAGGACCAGTCCATTTAAAGGAGTAAGAATAAGACAATCATGTATGGGTAATGCAATTGTATGACTGTCCAAGCTGGTACACACTGTGGAAGTCTGGGAGCATGTATGAAGGTAAGTAATAAAAGTATATTGGTAGTAAGGTGAGGGAGACAAAAAATAAAAGATAAGCAATGCAATACGGACCATAAAATTCCAAAGGACCAATGATAAAGTATATTAAGCAGATAAACTTTATAATAAAGTTAATATCTATTATATATAATGTCAAAAATGAAAAAGTAAACACCTTGACCAGATGAAACTCTTACTAGCAGACGTATTTTTTTTTTTTTTTGCTTTGTAGCTCTTCAATACAATTCAACAAAGTTTTTGATCTTCTAGTACATGAGATTGAGGACAATATTAATTACAAGGGACTCAAATATTAAACTGCAACCCCACAAGGTCCTCACAATCCTCTGTTTTACTAAGAAAAGAAAACTGTAGCACCATAAAGAAATTAAGAGAGAACCAGACAGAACAAGAAAATATTTAGTGGGAGGAGGTGGTATTTGAGATATGCCTACAATCCCTCCAGTTTAAAGAACAGGCAATAGAAGACAAGAAGTGATGATGGACAGAACTAGGCTGACAAACATAGGTGTAAATAAGGTAAGAAACACCATAGGTCTTGACCACTACTGTGGTCAAATTTGTCAAAGATAACAAACACTAAGATTTTAGGAAACATCTTCCTTAATAAAGTCTCCTACCTCCTAAATTGGCACTAGGAGCCTCTTGAGAGAAAGGGCCTCACGCTGTTCCTGAGAACCACCTGACCTCAGCATCTTTCACCATCATGACCACTCAGACTTCAGGAGAGGGGCTGCCACCCCTGGACACTCTGACTAAAGCTAATTAATAACACTCCTTTCAATCATATCATCACCTAAGGGGTGTTTTGGGTTCTCCATTTTTACCTCCATAGTACAGCCGAGATAAAGCTAACACATTTAGAAAAAGTTTACTAAAGGCTAGGGAGTTAATAAAAAGGAAATAGCCTTCAAATATATAATGAATCAGAAACAAGATATGGTCTAGTCCTTTTCAGCCCATGGAGCACAGCGGGAATCAGGCCCTCGCACGCTTCATGTCTTCCCACATGGTAGACGCCATTTTTAAGGTCTGCCGCCCACGCACCCCACCTAGCAGGTTCCTCAAAGTCAGACCACGACTTTGTGAACAAGCACCGTCAGGTGCTCTCTCTCACAACCCACGTTTAGAATCTCGAGGCATTGCTTTTTATCTAACTGATTAACAGGAGATGGGACCCTGCTCTTTACCCCGCAATTCCCAATGATGCAAACACAACCACGCCAACAAACAGCAAATACATCCCACCGATACACACCAAATGCATAAACACATCTGTAGAAAGGACATATTCATGAAGATAGGAGAGTTTCCAAAAGAAGCTGACTAATGAAGTTCGAAAATAAAAGAAAGAAAAAAGTAGCAGTAAGGAAATGAGTTCCATTTGGGAAATGTTAGATTTGAGGTGCCAAAAAAACATCAAGGTAGAGATACGTACTGAGTAGAGAAATGTTAATCTGGAGTTTGTAAGGGAGGTTGACCTGGAGATGCAAAAAATAAAAAAAAGGTGAAGTTCTGGGAATATATAAGAATAACAGAACCCTTGAAACGTCTCTACCACACTGAGTGGGGTGGCACAAGAGGAAAGGGGCATTTGGCAAGACAGAGCCAGTGTGACAAAAGGCAGTGAAGAAGATGCACTTTAAAAAGAGGAAGTGAGCCACAGTCCAAAATTCTTTAGAGAAAATGATCAAGGCTATGACAAAGAAAAACCCACTAGATTTGAAATAAAAGAACAAAGCTGCCTTTGGAAAGGCAGAATTTAGTATAGTGATGGAGGAAGGTCAGAATAAGGCTAACGAGTGATCAGCAAGTGGAGGCAGGGCATCTGTCACTTGCTCACGAGGACTGACAGTGGAAGGGAGGAGAGAGAGAACCTGTTGACACAGGGACATCGCCCATTGTACTCACTGCTGCATCTCCAGCACCAAGACCAGTTCCTGGCATGTAATAGGTACTCAATAAATATTTGTCCATTGAATATTATTTATTTAATGAATGCTGTCATTTGCTTAAATAAGTGAATTGGTGAATGAATAAATACAGTGCTGATATTTGAGGGATATGAGAGAATAATCTTGTTATGGAATATGTGTGATTCAGGTAAGAATGCTGGCGTTATATTAAGATCCGGTACTGATCTTGGAAGTTAAGCAGAGTCGGGCCTGGTTAGTACTTGGATGGGAGACCACCTAGGAAGACCAAGGGCTATAGGCGTAAAAATAAAAAATAAAGGATTGTAAGCTGACAAGGTCCTTGCAATCTGTGAGGTCAACCAAAAATTGCCTCACCTAAAAAAAAAAAAAAAAAAGATCTGGTACTGAACATGCCCGATCTCATCTGATTTCAGAAGCCAAGCAGGGTCAGGCCTGGTTAATACTTGGATGGGAGACCACCTTGGAATGCCAGGTGCTACAGGCATTAAAAATAAATAAAGATTAGATAACAGTAATTTAAAAAAAAAGACCTGGTTACTAGATAAAAGCTCTAGGTACAGTTCATATCATTGAACTTAGTGTGGGTAGAGAATGAAGGTCCTGCCTAGAGGTTGAAGTTAGTCTTTCTGACAGTAATCTGAGGAAAGAGAATATTTAAGGCCAAATAATAGAACTAGGCAGCGGGAGGGGGAACCCTGAGTGTCTGCAGAGTAGAAATCCCTCTATGCCTTGACCATAAAAGCACCAAGAGATACTGACAGGAGCTCTTGAGGGGTGGGCTGTTAGAAGGGACTCCCCACATGGGGGAGAGGGTCAGTGGGGAGCAAAGAATTAAGGAAGCCAATCCAGTTACCGCACGATTGTGAAAACCCTTTGGGGCTAGAGGTCACCTGTCTCAGGCTGTTACTGGTTCTTGTATTGTGTATTAAATCCCTTTGTCCTGCCCACATTTAGAGTCCTTGGAAAGTTCCAGCCTGGGTATGGAACTGGGGTAAGGGTTCGGCCAGCCCTGGAGGATGCGAGGATGTCCAGCACTGTGGGGGCATCAGGAGCAGAAATAAGAGTGGATATGTGATGGGGAGAAACCACCAAGATGCCTTGAAGGTTCAAGGGTGTGTTTTATTAGATGACATGGTAGTTCCTTACAAGGAACCTAGGACTGAATTTTCTTTTCCTGTTATCTCTCATTTTGTTTTTGTTTGATTCTGATAAAGGAGTACGGAGCAGATATGAGGTCTATAGGAAGAAAACTGGCAGACAGCAACAGAAAGAAGGTAGAGTTCTAACAATGTATTTAATGTGATTAAACAAAGCTCTGGAGGGAAGGAGTAACCATGAGACCCAAAGGTTAGCTAGAGAGGTTCCTTTTTACAAAGTGGTATAAAAAAAGATCGAGAGTAAAAAGACAGAAAGCTGTTCATTGCAGCATTATTAGCAATAGCCAAGATATAGAAGCAACGTAGGTGTCCATCAATAGATGAACAAAAAAAAGATGTGGTACAATGGAATATTACACAGCAATAAAAATAGAATGTGACAGCATGAGTGGACACAGAGGGTATTATGCTAAGTGAAATCAGTCAGAAAGAGAAAGACAAATACTGTATGATTCAACTTATACGTAGAATCTAAAACAAACAAAACAAAAACAGATTCACAGAAACAGAGACCAAAGGGATGGTTGCCAGGGGGATGAGGATGGAAGGATGGGAGAAGAAGGTGAAGGGGAATATAGTCAATAATATTACGATGAATTTGCACAATGACAGATTATTACTAGAGCTAGTGAGGTAATCACATTGTAAAGTATAAAAATGTCAAATTATATTAAACACCTGAAACTAATATAACCTACATAATATTGTATAACAACTATACTTAAATTTTAAAAAGAAAGCATACAGAAGATACGCCAGTGAGGCTTACCTGGAAGTTATGGGACAGTCAGCTAGAGGACTTATGAAAAACAGATGATTGGGCCAGCTGCTGTGAAGAGGCCACTGACAGCCCAGTGGAAAAGAGAGTTTCTGAAATCTTCAGGGACTAGATGGCTTGAATTTCCAGAAATTCTAATCAGTGCTACTTAATAATATCTACAGCAATACTGGGCAACCTGGAAAGGTTTACTGCAGTTGGAGGTGCAATCCCACACTTGAGCCAAGGTCAGCTCACCATAATGGATCCACCACATACCGAGTCATAACAATGGGTAAACTCACACCTCGTGGCCAAATCATCTCACAGTGTTAGAAGGGTTCTAAAGACAGGTTCTAATCAAAAGAATCGCAATTAATCCACCCTGCTTATTTTCCTTTAAATGGAGCCAAGTTGTACTGTTTCATATCAAGAGGCTTAAGGTCTTCCAGATGGAAGAAATCTAGTCCAACTCCTCACCTATTATGACTTTGTTTTTAGAAATCCACGACAGAAACCATCGGCACACCCTGGCATCCATGTGCTCCTCTCCATTCTCAGCTTCCTTTTCAGTACATCTGAGGCCACGTGGCTGAGCTCTGACCAACGGGACATTGGTAGACCTGATCTAAGTCACTCCCAGGCCTAGTCCTACCTTGGATGGAGGAAGACCCGCCAACTTGCATCACATTAGACTCTGCTTGAGAGGCAAATAATCTTCCATTATGTTACTCACTGACGATTGTGGATTTGTCCCTTTCAGCAGCAAGCATTCATTGATTTTCAAGCCTTCTTTTATTAACCTAGCAACTCAGAGTCACCAATCGTGCTAGATGAAAGGATGGAGATTATTTTTGCCCACGGATCCAAAAGATTAAAATATATACATATAAGCAGTCATAAAGCTCATATTTATAATATAGTAGCATCTTGCTTATCTAAAGGTTATAATTTAAGATATAACTTATAAAGGCCAAAGCCTCCCCCTGAGAACCAGGAAATAAGCCATAGTGGTCTTCAAACAACCCAGCCTGAGAGCAAAATGAAGCTTTAGAGCTTCACTCACTAGTTAGCCTCGCAGGTTCTATTTATTACTCAAGTTTTCTTGGAGTGAATAAACCATTCTTGGAAATCCGGTTTGTTATTTCACATCAGACAAGAAATAGGAAATTGGAATCAATAAGGAGTGACACTAGAGGATGCACACCACAACCTCCTGAGAGCAAAGAAGAGATCAGAACTCTAAAAGGCAACACACCCAAGAGCAGGGTAGAGAGCCTGCATCTTACAAAGGATGATTGAGCCCCACTATTCCTCAGAGTCCTGAAGATACCACTGGAGGAGCAGGGCCCACAACTGATAAAAATGACTCAATGTCCTCAATTAGCCTTCGTAAGGTTCCAAAGAAAGTAGGACTGTGTATAAGAAGTCTCTGGTTACTTGATGGTTATTCAAAACAGTTTCAGTGTTTAAAGGCATACATTTGTTTGTTTGAAAAAACTAATATGTGAGGGCCACCTCATTTCCCTAGGATGTCACATAATGATGCTCAAAAATATGAGATATTGCCATTCACCTACTGTTTGAGAACGGGTGGTTTCCCCCAAACCAATTTAGGTACATATAACGAGCATCAAGAAACCAGGATTTTATAAGCAAAAGCAAAGTCCAAATATCATGTTATGTAGAAAGGACTCAGGAGGTCATTCAGTCCAAGCCTCTGGCAGAAAAGTTAGGTGGCCAGGGGTCACCCAATTATCTCACTGCAGAGGTGTAGAGCCCATGTCCCCTGTTCTTGAGCTGGGGTATAACCACCACATCACAATTCTCCTTCCCTGGACAGACTCACAGCAGCGCCATCCTTCCCCAGGCCTCCTTTCATTCACTGCCCGGCTCACTCACCTGCAGAAAGCAGAGTCCAACCGGGGCATGCTCCGCAAGGGTGGCGTTGTACACCTGCCTCTGGAAGATGGGCTCGTTGTCATTTATGTCGTCCACGGTGATGCTCACCAGGCAGGTGGCAGACAGTGGGGGCTCTCCGAGATCTCGGGCCACCACTCTCAGTTCTACCATCTCCTGGACCTCTCGGTCCAGCCTCCGGGTGGTGCTGATCAGGCCCCTTTCAGGATCAATGGTGAAGGACGGTCCGCACTCCGCCGGGGGCCGCAGAGCCTCCAGGCTGCAGCGAGCAGGAAGGTGGACCAGCTTGTACCGCAGTCGGGAGTGCCCGGTGCCAGCCTCGTCTGCATCGGAGGCGCTGACCCACAGGACCGCGGTACCGGGGGCCGCGGCCTCAGACACTGAGGCCTGGTAACGCTCTTGGCTGAAGAGAGGCGGCTGGTCGTTGAGGTCAGCAATCCGGAGCAGCAGGGTTTCCTCTGTGCTCAGCGGCGGGGACCCCGCATCCGTGGCTACCAGGCGCAAATCATACAGGTCACGGCTCTCCCTGTCCAAGGGCCCCTCGACGCAAAGGAAAAACACCCCCGGGGAACCGCCAGGCCGCAGTGCGAAGGCTCCCTCAGCTCCCTCCAAGGACAGCGAAATGGTCCTGCCTTCGAGGCCCAAACCAAGCTCCCCGACTGCTTCCTCTTCCTTCTCCAGGTCCCCGTCAGCGTCGGACACTGAGACTCGAGCCACGTAGTCGCCGGGGCGGGCGCCCTCGGAGATGCACGCGGCACCCCCCTCGGTTAGGAAGAGCAGGTGAATGGCAGGCCGGTTGTCATTCACGTCCAGCACAGCGATGGACACGCGCACAGTGGCAACCTCGGGCTCGGCACCTCCGTCGCGGGCCTCGACCACCAGCTGGTGCCAGGCCTGCACCTCGCGGTCCAGCGGCCTCTGCACCCGCACCACTCCGCTCAGCTCCTCCACGGCGAAGGAGGCCGTGTCGCCTAGTGCCTCGCTGCCGCTGCCTGCCCCAGGAGTCTGCCGGGAGCGGATGCGGTAGCGCACGTGGCCGTTAGGCCCTAGGTCACGGTCGGTGGCGCGCACGCGACAGACCTCCGTGCCTGGTGGAGCATCCTCGCGCACAGCAGCGCGGTACTCGCCCTGCTCAAATACCGGCGGGTTGTCATTCTCATCTAGCACCCGCAGCTCCACATGCAGGTGGCCTGTGCGCCTCGGGCGGCCGCCGTCCCAAGCCTCGATCTGCAGTTCGTGCGCCGCCGCTGCCTCTCGGTCCAAGCGCCGCAGCAGCACCAGGTCTAGGGGCTCCAGGGGTGATGAGGACAGCAGCGACGGTGCCCCTGGTGTCCCATAGTGCAACTGGAAGAAGGGTCCTGCGGGGTCCTCGGGAAGGTCAGACGGTTGCACCAGGGTGTAGCCCTGCGTGCTGAACACCCCGGCGTCGGGGTCATGGGCACCCGGCAGGCGGAACGCCGTGCCTGGAGGGCTGAGCTCGGAAACTTCAAGTTGCAGAGAGTCGCGGGGAAAGCGGGGCGAGTGGTCGTTGACGTCGTTGACGCGGATTTCCACCTGCACCACCGCGCCCAGCAGCGTGGCGGCCACGAAGCTGTAGTGGTCCCGCAGCTCGCGGTCCAGACGCCGCGCCGTGCGGATGATGCCGGTGTCCGGATGCACGTGAAAGTCGTCCAGCAGCGGGGAGTCATCCGAATCTTCGGACAGGAAGAAGCCGCCCCCCTCCTGTTGCTGCGCAGCCGGCAGCCCGGCGCGGATGTCGCCGACTAGAGTGCCTGGAGGAAGTCCCTCGTCCACAGAAAGGGAGAGGTTGAACACCTGGGCAGATGTGCCCGAGGCCGCCCACAGCCACACGTGCATAAAGAGCCGGAGCAGGAAGCGCTGCGCCCTGGCGCCGCCGCCACCGCCCAACCGCCCGCGGGTTGACCCTCTTCTCCCGGGTAGCAGGAGACGCTTCCCGGAGGGATCGCCCGGCTGCTGAAGCCCTTCGCCCATCCTCCGCGCAGAAGGGCTCATTGCTATGCCAGCTCCTTGAGTAGGCTCCCGGGTAACTGCCAGCTTGGGGCGGGATGGCAGAAAAATCCAGGAGCCTCTTCAGTGTCTCAGCCAAAGAAGAAAAGACTTTGTTTGGCAAACAAACCCCAGACCCAGGAGTTCTCGAGGTTACATCTGCAACTGGTGAAAAGGTCCTCCGCCTGCAGCTCACGCAGACCGGGACGCTCTGGCTGCCTCTGCCTCTGCGGCCACCTCTCCAGCCCCCGGATTTCTTTAAACGAATCTCATCTCTTTTTCTCTCTCCTTTTATTCCTTTTACATCTGTTCCTTGTTCTGCTCAGCTGATTGTTTTCCCCTGGTAAAATCAGGTGCATTATTTCTTTTGCCAAAAAGCATGAAATTATTTAAAGTGCGCACACACACAAGGAGAGGATGGGGGTCGGGCTAGGGAAGGGGGTGGAGTAAGGGCGGAGAGGCTGAGAGTGAGGGCACCAGGCCGGAGCGAGGGTGGGGGGGGGGGGAAGAGACAGAGAGAGAGAGCGGAGGCTCTAGCTGCAGCAACGTCGGCTGCGGGGAGCGGCAGCTCCCCACAGCATCTCGGGGCACGCAGGACGCGCGAGTCCTGCTGCGACCCAGCCCCCACTCCCGTCCCCGCCCCCTCCCCTCAGGTCTCCTCCCTGCCCTGTGACGCGGCGCACGCGAAGGCAAGTTCCAACCTGCGAGTCGCCACTCTGCGGCAGGGCGCGTTTGCAGCTGGCCCAGGGACGGAGGAGAGGGATGCAAAAGAGAAAGGACCCGGAGATTTGGGCAGTGAAGCGGGTGTGGGATGCGCAGGCGGGGGCGTCTGCCCTGGCTTTGCGTACACAGTGGCGATGGTGGGGGGAGGGGAGCAGCCTCTCCACGCCCTTTTTCTTCATCCCCTTGACCGTCCCTTAAGCAAGCCAGACGCTTGGCTCAGGCTGAGCAGAGAGGATGGGGGTTATAATCACTTTGGGGAGCCAAACTTGTGTTCTTCATTTGGCGAGAGACTCGACCCCAGCGAAAGGATAGAGTCAAAAGCCTATGCGCAGCTGGGGCCAAGATCACTGCAAAGGGTGGAAGGCGGAACTTGGAAAAACCTTCGAGAAACCCCGACAAATCTGTGACACACATGGTGCAAACCACACGTTATTATGTCGCGTTACTACTCAGCGACACTTGAACATCTTGTCACTCCCCTCTGTCACCAGGAATGACGACATTAGATTTGGTTTGCGAGCACTTTTCATACATTCAGCGCCAGCACGACACTGCCAGGATGTGTGTTAAGATGCTGATTTCCGGGCAGGAAGGCCGGATGACTGAGACTCGACCACCTCCCGGCGCTCCACCATCGCCTGTGAGCAACGAAGTTCGCAGGCGGAGCCAATATTCATACCACTTTCAAAATAGCTTGTGTAAGAGCCCAAGAAAAATGCCAATAAATTGCTGTAGTCGCAGGTTTCCCCTCAATTATCCATAATAATTGGTAGAAACTGATAAATGGACTCTAATAAAGAATGTCGGAGGAAGGACACTGTGCCCTCTTTAAGAAAGGCCGGCCATATTTAGCATATGGCCTCTGCAATTTTGCACTTAGGCTGAAGGGGAAAATTAATTTTCTGGATACTCTCTTTATGGAGGACCAAAAGCCCTGCATAGTGGTTCCTTGCAGCAAGATGCCTTTTTAAAATACAGTGAGTTATATATAATTTCTACTCTATACCCCTACCATCATCACTACCATTCACAAAATAATAATAAAACAATTTGTTTTACAGTAGGTATGTTGCATAAATGGAGACATCATTACAATAAATTCAGCTTCCTTTCACCACTGAAGTCTCCTTACCATTAAGGAGATATGTTATGAGTCTTCAGAGTCTTTTCTCATCTTAACTTCTGCAAGCTCACCCTAACTAGTTCCACTGCCTCCACTCTTGCTCTTGTATAAGTAATTCTCAACCGCATCAGGACAGAAGTTTTTAAAGCTAACTTAAATCATGTCACTCTCTGCTTAGATCTTGCCGATGTATTTCCATTACACTTGGATTATAATTCATACTCCTTCCAAGTGTACAGCACCTAACAGGGTCTTACCCACTTTTCTGACTTCATCTCATACTACCACTCTGGATCCAGCTGTACTGCCTCCTTTCTGATCCTGGTACCTATTATGGACCAAATGTTCACGTCTCCGCCAGAATTCATATGCTAACATTTTACCCCCAACGTGATGGTATTAAGAGGTCAAGTCTTTGGGAGGTGGCTAGGATTACATGAGGTCCTGGGATTACTACCCTTATAAGAGACATGAGAATTAACCAATGTCACCCAATAAATCTAATTTAAAAAAAAAAAAAAAAGTCGGGAGAGCTTGCTGCTCTCTGCTCTCCACCATGTGAAATACAAGAAGTCAGCAAGCTGTCTGCAACCAAAAAAAGGCCGTCATCAGAACTTGATCATGCTGCTACTCTGGCCTCCAGCTTCCAGCCTCTAGAACTGTGAGAAATAAACTTTTGTTGTTTATAAGCCACCCAGGCTATGGTGCTCTCTTATTAACAACTGAGTGGACTAAGACTGTATAAGTTTGAATTGTTAGAACCTTTCTGTGCCTGAGAGTTATTTCTTCTGCTTTACAAAGATGTGGCTCTTTCTCATTCAGGTCTTAACTCCAGTGCCAACTGTTTATAGACCTCCCTTGACCATCCTAGCTCAGACAGCTTCTCCACCATAAGCTGTCTTCATATTATAATTAAATCACAGCACCTATCAACACCTGGAAGTAGCTTGTTTTAATCATTTGCTAATTAGACTATTGTGATCTCAACCCTCTTTATGCACCATAAGCACTGCTTCATTCCAGCATTTGGAACAGCATGTAGCACATAATGGGTCTCTAGTCACTAAAAGTGTGTTGGGTGACTGGATGGATGGATGGTTGAACTGATGGGAAGATGAAGGATGTCTGTTAAGGGAGGGGTTTGAAGCCATAACTCAGAATTAATTGGCCATGAGAACCTTCTCTGTGATGAACTGAATCTTCAAAATTTACTCATTTTAATCCTTTGAAGGGGCTTCGTGAACTTATTTTTGAACTTTTTCAACTTATTTTGCAAACTTTACTGTTATCGAATATTGACTTGAATCTAAAAATAAAAGAAAAGCGCTGGTTTCTCTGCATCTTTCACTGACACACTCTTTGTAAAAAGTGGTTTAGTTTAGAAACAAATGGAAAATCAGGAACTTCAAACATCTGTTTACCCATTCATTTTCAGGCTTTATATTTCAAGCATGTACAATTCAAGGTCTCCCGCCCATTTCACAATACCCTTCATTGACTGTTCAGAGCAGTATTCTAGAATTGAGAATTCAATTTAGTTGAGTAAAAGAAGTAAGAGTATTTCTTAAATATGCAAAAAATAATAATAATTTTAATAGCATAGAAGCCAACAGCCTGCAAGAAATGAGTTAAAGTCTGATCCTCTTGAGAGAAGCATCATGATGTAACTGGCCAGAATTTGGGCTTTGAAATGGGCAATCCTGGTTCGGCTCTATAACTTTGGGCAAATTATTTCAACCTTGTTAAGCCTCAGTTTCCTCCTCTCTAAATTGGGGATTATATATCTAACTTATAGGGATGTTATGAGCCTTAAATGAGACAGTGCATGTGAACTAGCACAAAGAACACATTCAGTAAATATTACGACCCTTGCCCTCTGTTTGTGTGATGAAATATTTTGGGGGTGAAGTGTTTTGGGATTCTCAGTAATATCAAACTCTGACTTCTTAGCAACCCCTGAAGGCGTGGAGAGGGAAGATGTAAAACTCCCAGTATCATGAAGCGACACTATCATGAGCAAAAAGGCCCAGAGCAGATCTTCACCTGGTGTGATATAGTTTATGTAATACAGGAAGTCCATTGTCAAAAACATTTTCTCCCAGACTGTAGACAGTCCTTAGCTTTGTAATAGTTAACTTAAATAGTCTAAGTAGTTACTAAGTTCTCAAAGCAGTATTCAAAGCATCTCAAATCGACCTTTTAGGAAAGTAATTATAATTATTACCCCCATCTTACAGATGAAGAAACTGAGGTTCATGGACATGGCAAGTAACTTGAACAAGTCATGTAGGTGTAAGTGGTGGAATTGGAATCTGAACCTAAACAGTTTTGCTCCCATGCCCATGATCTTCTGAGCCCTTCACTGTTCATTTATCGTCTCTGTGATTTTCTGCTTAAAGCAGATTGTTTGGCTTCTGAATTCTCATTGAAATCAGTACAATGTGATAGTAACAGTCTGAGAAAGACCTGGGAGAACTACAGAAAAAAGAACTTTAGAGAGCATGTTTGTGTGAACAGATGGCTCAGAACAGTTACACGGAACTAATCCCCTACAGATACTGAGAGACAACTGTAGCTAAGTTTTAGGGGAATTAAAAGTCATATGCAGATGGGCGGGAGTCTGCATCCCTAACCCCCATGTCATTCCAGGGCCAATTGTATCATTTCCTCTGATTCTTTGAGAAGATAGAGAAAAACCTTATACCAACATTTCATCATATGGTTGGAGAATTTAGATATCCTATAGTGAACCATACTTTTCTAATCTAGTAGAAGCCTGAAGTGGAAGAGTTGCATATACTAAAGTGGTCCCTGCGTTTAAAGATGATAGTATAAGCGGGTCTGACACAGACACCCCAGCAAGTCCCCTTCTCTCTCCTAGACTGCTTATTCTCCTTTCCAATAATCAGTAAGGCAGACCAACTTCTCCCCACTCCCTCCCCCAGACTCCAGACGGCCTACAAAGGCCAATCAAACCTGCTCAAGCATATAGACTTTAAGATTTGGCTTCTCTAACTGTCTTTGGCCACACACACACACACACACACACACACACACCACCACCACCACCACCACACCATCTTATTTCCCTGAAAGTCTTTCTTTAGATGAAATAATCCCAGCTCCATATTTCCCCAACCCTTTAATCATTTTGTTTCTCTTCTCTGAACTCTTTCCAGTTTCCCTATAGATTGTTTGAGATGTGGAAACCAAAACCACACACCATTTTCTACAGGGTCTAGGCATTGCCAAACCTAGGGAGACAGACTTACTTCAATCAGAAATCAAAGCCAAGTCCAACAGGTTCTTAACAAGTGGATGTCGGAACAGGTGTGACACCTCCATTGTGTGACACCTCCATTTCAATAAAGTAACACCTTTGGAGGAGATAATTATTCAGTGTGCAAAGGAAATTTACTTGCTTTCACTCAAAGAAATTTTTAGAATACTCATGTATTTGTACAAGACAGCATGATGGAAAGATGGGTATCATTTAATGCTGCCCACATTTTTCTAGGTGTAATTGTTCTTTGTGTGAAGTAAAGGAAGTCAATCTGTTTCCTGGGACAAGGCAAAGTTCACTGAAATACATATATATAATATATGTTATAATAATTCCAGGCAACAGAAAGCAAAGGAAATACCCAGGACCCTGCCAATCCCACAAATATTCAGTGAGAAAAACACCTGGATTCTCCCCAAGCCACAGCTGCAGTTGGAAAATGCCTGGATCCCATTGAATCAAGGCAGTCAGGGAAAAGAGCCACATCCGGCCCAGTGTGTCTCCTGACTACGACAGGCACACATGAATCCTATTTGATCAAGACACAGTTATTTTGGAAATAAATGGATCCTGCTGGATTGAAGCACAGTTCCCGATTAGCACACGCAGATGGGAAGGTACTGGATATAGATACTATCTATGAGAAAGTCCTTAATACACAGACATTTGGGAAGAAAACTTATGCCACGGATTTTTGGCCCTGTCACTATCTCAGTTTTCTCATGGAACATATGTGGATCTGGCAGCACTGCTCCTTGCTTAAGTTTCCTGGATCACACGGGACCTGAGTTTTCTCCCCGATTCTTTAGATTTAGCAGTGTGTGTACGTAAAGAGAAATGCAAGATTGAATGTCAGCCTTGCTTTTCTTTCGTGTGATCAACAACACAGTAGCATAATCATAATAGGAATGTGCCAGGCCTTTCTGAACACATGTGAATTGAGGGAAAAACCATTATTTCTATCATCATAATTTACGTTTTCCACATATTTCCATTTTTTTTATATAAACTTCTGCATCGAATAAGTTTTCACATGTTTTCCGAATATTGTTTCAGCAATCCATGACACAAATACCACTACTGGCCCTAAAACTAACCTGGAAATTAGGCAGATATTTGCGCAAATTAATCAATAAATTTACCTACTTTAAGGCATATAAAGATTTCTTATAATAGCTATTATAATTTATAAGGACTGACTCAGCGCTTAATACTTTTACAGATGTTTTTAGACTGCAGTCCAGGCTAATCCTGAAGAGAGAACCTGTACTTTAAGAAATCACAGACTTGGAGTTTGAGGGCTCTAGAATCCCGAGGTCTCGGGAGAGCCCCTTCCACCCAGTGACTTCCCCCAGAAAACAGACTGCCATCCCTGGAGAGGCTGTGGTAGCAACTGCTTCCTGAATTCAGGTGCCTCTCAACTCTCCTCTGGTTTACTGCCAATTCCTGTTTCCCATAACTATTTGTATGCAGTGCAAAAAAGAGAGAAAAATAGAGAAATGAAATTCCAGAAGCTCTTGGCCTGGCAAGATGCATTCAATTAATAAACCATAGTCTCGCAGGAAAGCAGGCCTAAGTCCCACGGTCAACAATGTCCATCCCGGCCACTGCATGCTGAATGTTTTCGCCATCATACTAAACTCCGGGATATCTACCAGAAGGAACGTTACTGCATTTGCAGCAGCTTCTCTTCAAACACAGCTTCCTGTGTCTGCAGATGGTTTTTTATTTTTTTTTCCTCTGCTTCCATGAGCCTTTATGTAGGATGCTTTACTTTATTTATAAATCCAGCTTCTGAGTTTTTGCTGTGCATTTCATCTTCAAGAGCTCCTTTGAAGGTATTCAATCTCTCTTCTCCTGTGTTTTTATCCTCAGCCCACCTGCTTCACCTATGGGCTTTATTTGCTGTTCTTTGCTTCTTTTAAGCCCTGGTCTCTAATCCAGGCAGAACAGGTAAGCTTAAAAATAGCCATAAAAAATGTGGTTTAGAGGAGACACTTTAAAGACCCAAATGATAAAGCTCTTCAGGGGACAGAGATGAACGTTAAATGCTGGGAAGCAACCACAGGCAATCAGAGAGGCGATTGCTCATTTTTGAGCAGGTGTGTAGCATGGCTCATGAAGAAAAAGGCAGAGCTGAACAAGGCCATGGAATGGAAACAGTCACCAGTCCTCATATTTTGCAGGTGCCCAGGCACCCCATCCTAACCCTACAAGCATGTCATGCTCCCTTCCTCCTAGACATGCATCCTCATAGTCCCCTGTGGTAGGGCCCCACCAGAGAGATCCTCATCCTAATCTTCAGAACCTATGTATGTGTCACCTTACATGACAAAAAGGACTGCATTTCAAGATCCTGAGATAGGGAGACTGTCCAGGTGGGCCCAGTGTAACCACAAAGGTCCTCATAAATGAAAGGAGGAGGCAGGAGAGTCAGAGTCAGAGAAGGAAATGGGACAATGGAAACTGGAGTCAGAGAAGAAGATGGGACGATGGAAGCTGAGGTCTGGGTAGAGGAGCCGTGAAGAAGAGAGTTCAGGCAGCCTCCAGAAGCTGGCAAAGACACGGAGATATCCCCCTCAGGGCACCCAGGAGCAGAGCCCTGCCAACACCTCGATTTTAGCCCAATGAGATATGTGTCAGACTTCTAACCTCCAGAATTGTAAAATAATACATCTGTGTTGTTTTCAGGCCACTAGTTCCTGGTAATTAGTTATAGCAGCAATAAGAAACTAAAATATCCCTGACAATGCCAAAGCCAGTCTCCCCTCTTCCTTGCATCGTCCATAATAAATAGCTGTGCTTCCAGACCTTCTGTTATCTCTCAAACCTCGAAATTCTCTTTGAAAAGTAGGTGGAAGTTACCACAGCACTGGTTTTGCTCCCAGCCTACATATCTCAAGGGATTATTCCAGCTGGTAATTTGGGAAGATTCATTTCAGAGAATGTGTTTCTTACAATGTCAAGGTAGTTTCTTTTCATTGATTTAAATGCATTCTCCAAAAAATCTTATCTTTTTATAAAATGTTTTAGAAAAACATCTGTGACAACAACGAAAAGCTCCCATTTAAAAGGTCAAAGAATATTGTACAAAGAAAACACAATCACAAGTGTTAAAACTTTAACTAGATGTACATTTGGGGTACAGCTGAGAGGTAGCCACAATTTATCTGAGGAAGACAACAGAGTTGTTGTGAACAGGGGTTAAGAACACAAACTTTACTTTTAAAGCACTTGGCACAGTAGCCGGAAAACTGGGTTCTGGTTATACTGTGGAGGGAAATAAATCCTGACTATGGGAACAAGCTCAGTGTTATATAATAGGCCATGAAATCTACTCAGTGGCGGGGGCAGGGAGGCAAGGGCGTCAATGACCCAAGAGACAGGAAACCTGCTAATGCACACACTAAGAATCTGTTTCTTTTCATCTCCTCATGCTCAATTCTAAACGCAGTAGTTTTCAAACTTTTCTAATCCACTCTGAGATATAAGCTTCATTTCATAAGCCACTGCGCGCACATACACACAATGTAACTGGAACAATAGTTTCATGACACCCTCCGTACCCTTACAATGTGAGATGTACTTTAATATTTCCTAAATTTTACTGTTACTTTTTATTGTTATTGTGTTTTTTAATGCTGGCCAGGACTTACTAAGTGTCAGGACCCACAGTTTAACAAGTATTTTAGTACTACTTACCACGACAGTAAATTTTTCTTCCCAAATAATACTAATGGTTTTTTCATTGTCATCCAGTAACTTCAAATAAAATGGTAGTTTGGAACTGACTACCTTTAAGGTCTCTTCCAAGTTTGTGATTTTATAGTTTTTTTCTCAAGAGGAACATTATTTTATCCAAAGTTTCTTTTTTAATAGCATGAAGCAAGGACTGACAACTTGGAACTTTCCCACCTGCAAATTTGTTAATAAATAAAGGGGCTTTCTAAGATAATTCTTACATTTCCTGTTCTTCGATGATTAATTCATAATCAAAATCAGAAATTATTGAAAATACTGTCACATTTTTCTGCCACATTGGCATTGGTATTTGTGAACTTTGATTTTCAGGAATTTGGGGAAGTAAAGTCACTATTCAGGGACAACGCATTGTGAGTCACTCCCCAAAAGTGTTTTGATTTATGAGCCTAGCCAGCATCACCTTGAAAATCACCTGCCCTCCTCATCACTAAACTTGCTCCAGGCAGGTAATGCTAGCATCCTAAGGCTCAGAGAAATCTGCTCACCTTCACTTTGTTTTCAATAATTACATTTCACAACACACTTCTCAGGTTCTTGCATATGAAACACGAGTGACACTCAACTCTCAGGGCTGAGGAATAGTTAATAAACTGTGCCAACCCCACAGAAATGCAAAACAATAGCAATCACTCATCAGTTTGCTAAGAGGTGACAGATTCCAATTTCCCATTTTCCAGAAACATTCTCCTGATTACTAAGCAACCTCGAACCGGTTAACTTACCCGAGATCTATAGCTTGCTGTAGTGATCTCATCAGTCTGCGTCCCTGATGGGGACTCAAGCAGGTGGTGCGGAGAGCAGCGAGCTGACATATGGAGACATATTGTCTCAATAGGCTGATCCACCAGGCCAGCTAATTTCCCTTCTATTTTGAGAAGAGCAATTATTTTAAATTGCCATAATCAAAATTACTTTGCTCTTGCCCCCAAGTATAGCAAGTCAATAAACTATAATGTAAATGAGTATCTCCAGCTACTTTGATTTTTAAAAATTAAAGATTTTTTTTTTAAAAGGAGAAGCAGAGCCCATACTGTTTCATTTAGAATGGAGGCAGCATCACAGTTCACAGCTTTACAATATGAGGCTGGTATGTATAAAGCATACTAGTTTGGAAGCTCTTGACTATAAAGCAAAAATACTTTATAATTTCGTTTTTAAGTCCCATCAAATTCTTCTGAAAAGCTTTTTTGTTTGGGGAAAAAGGACATGGTCTCTTTTATGGAAAGTTATAGAAGAAGGACAGAAAAAGCATGCTGGAAAGTAGATAGATGTTGGTTATAAGATGGCAGCTGGGAAGATACCAAGAAATCTCTGCCTATGTCAAATGTTTACTTAAAGGGAGCAGTACAATAGGTAAATGCCGTTCTTGAACCCAGAAAAAACTGACCTGCCCAGTCTTTCCAGAAGTAGCACTCAGGCTGATTCAATCAAATAGCACTCCATTTGAAATGTGGCTTACAAGAAGAAATATATTCAGAATCTCAAATAAGGATTTTGAAGGGAAATTTTAAAATCTATATTTAGATTAGGCAGCTCTGAAAGGAAATAGGGTGTTGATTCATGGGGCTGAGAGAAATTATGAGCAGCTAGAATATCGAGGACACATTGTCAGAGGGGGACTTTCACCTCCAGTTTGGACTGAAGTTCCAGAACCTTTCTGAGCCATAATTTGGACTCAAGATCTTAGAGGTCTGTGTCTACTCAATTTTGGAAAGTGTTATACTTAACCCTTGGATTATTTGATTGATAGCAGTTAAAGACATAGCAGTTAGAGACAGAAAAAATAATTAAAATTTATCTAAATCTAAGTGAATCTAAGCTTCCTCTTGTAGGCTGAGCTAGTAGACAGAGGCATAAAACAATAAGAATAATATCTCAAGGTAGAAAAAAATACCTAATTGTCTTCTATGTTATTGGACAAATAAATTACTACATGGTAAATTATCTTAACCTCCTTTTCTTCAAATGTGGGTAAAAATCGGTTTACCTCACTTCTTGCAGAGGGTCTCTAAATATATTAAATTCATTCTTGATGGCCTTTTGGTTTCTTCCAGCAATCTTTAAACCAACATAAAGAGAAGTTTAAATCATCGAATTCTGCTTTTTATTTCTGAAGATTTATCTAACATTACTCTTCTGTTATTAAGACAAACAAGTTGCCTGTCTTTGGGGATCCATCCAGTCATCTATGCTTACACAAGCAGATTATTGGGGTGTTTTAGACTATCACAGGGGGGGCATGACAGCCAAACTTCTCCAGCTGGCATTCCAGAAAGCAATCGTCCAGACCAGTTAAATATAACACAATAGGAATTCAAGGAAGAATCTGGTAGGACAAAATCCCTTCCCCTGAAAGAACTCACGGTCTAGCCAGGGAAGCACATAACTAAAAAATTAATTACATTTCAAGATAAATAACGCTACAATGAGGTGTGAAGAAAACCCTGTAGAACTCAGAAGACAGCTTCACTGTCATTCAGATCCAGTCTGGCTCTCTCAGCAACCACCTTAACATCCTTGGCCCTTGATCCTTCTGAGGCTTCAGCCACCTCCACAGCCTCTCCATTCCTTTCTTTTTGGATTAAGCCAAGCACCTTTTTCCTTTTATTTGGTCTTCCTTGAGATGCTAGCTGCAGCTATAGGTAACCCTCCTCTCAGTCTGTATCACATCATCACCGTTTTTTTCCTTCTGTAGCACTTACCACCTTCTGAAATTAACTCTTTTATTTAGTTACCTGTTACTATCTGCCCTTCCTCTGAAATGCAAGATCTTGTGTATTTTATTTACTTCTCTATCACCAGTGCCCATGACAGTACTGAATAAACTTATGAATTAATGCAGATTGACACTATTTCAAATCTATAGGTTTCAACCTCAGTTGAGTCCCCACAGCTGTTCGACAAACCCTCAAATCAATAACTCGTACTCACTGGGTCATAAGAACGTGTCCCCTATTCACGTCCACACATGATCTTCCCCCACCCCACGAAAGCAATCGTTGTCAGATGGATGTGTTTGTGACTTTTATACGATTCAGAAAATATTAGTTACAATATAGAGAATTTTTTATTATCAAAGTGATAATTATTTGGGGGATAAACTGTCCCCACTTATTGACACCCCTGCACTTGCCCACTCTCATGGCTTCGCTTTCTGCCTAGACCCTGTGATCCCCCAAACCAGGACTTTAAGATCACACACTCTCTCTCTGAAATGCTGTTCTCATTCTCAAAAGAAGGCTTGGCTTCTCCAACTGATGTTTTACAGGCACCAGACCCTCAACCCAATATATCATTTTCTCTGCTAAACTTTTTCTATCTCTCTGATATAATTCATGCATTATTATAATTCATTATAATAATGTGACTATCTGCCCAGTCACCTAATTTAGGACTTCTCTCTCAAAGCCCAAAACAATCACTGAATCCTATTGACTATACTTTTAATTACAGTTCAAATTTCTTCTCTATCTCTTTGACATTGCTTTAATCTGGATAATTAGATCTTGTTTTAACCATTGGAACAGCTTCTTGACTAGCTAGCCTGTCTTTTGTGTCTAAACGTGCTCTCTCCGCTCCACTGTCAACCTACAAAATATTGCCGTAACTATTTTTCTAAAGCACAATCTGATCCCCTCCCCTAAACTTGTTTAAAAACAGTTCAGTAGTTCCTCAGTGAGGACCAGAATTTAATCTCCTTAGTCCTCCATGCGATACCCTTTATCATTTCCCAGCCTCATCACCTTCTTGTCCTCCCAAGAATTCTACCACCTCTCATCTTTTGAGAATTCTAGAAAAGGCCCCTAAATTGTAAACATTCAGATATATTCAAGACCTAGGTACTAAGTCACCTCTCCAGAAAGGCAAACTCATGAACAATCAAGTGACGTTTCTTTACTGGTTGGTTTTATTTCACGTGCTAAGATTCTTCCACACCATTTATTCCACCTTCCTTACAGCAATTCTGTACAATTCCATTTTAAGTCAAATTGCTACAGCAGCAAAGCTCAGAAACACTGCCATCTTGTGATCACAGAAGATGGAAAGAAAACTGATCCTCCCTTTATAAAATGTTTTATAAACAAGAGGAGCTAACTGGAAGAGTCTCTCACTATTCCCCTTTCCCAGGCCTTAAAATAAACAGCACTCAAATAACCATTAGAAACTGTACATTATAAAACTCTACTTTTAGTAGAGTTCTATTGATTTCCCTTAACCACATAATTTAGGGATATTGAAGGAAACATTTACTTAAGCACCATTTGCTCTTATTAGTCCAGAAAACTTTTTAAAGTCTTTTATTTTAAGAAATTAACGTGAGCTCCAGGCCACGGCTGTCAGCTCTATGGGGGCAGCAATGCACTGACTCTTTTTGCTAATATAAATGCAAAACAGGATACATAAAAAGGCCTAAAGAACTACTTTTGAAAGAATAAATCAATAAATAAACAGATAGCAGATATGACAACTTCAAAAATGGTGACAAATGTTTTTCTAATATTTTCAAGAGCAGTCGTTTTATTTTGAAATTTCAAGTCCATCCTGAAACACTGACATACCGCATTGTCTTGGTGATCCCAGGACCAGCAGTATCTGGAAAAACACTACTTTTAAGGTGGGATTTAAAAAAAAAAGAGAGAATGAGTTAAATAAATCCATGTCTATTTACTAGGGGATGTCCTTGCTGTATTAGGAAATCAAGCGATAAATACGTAGCCCAAGTTTTGTAAAGAAAAGAAAAAACATCAAAGTTTATATGTGGATATAAATGTTCATATGAGCACAGAAAAAAGTGTGGAAAGATACTCTGATTACTGCAGGAGCAGTGCGAGTTTGGGACAGGGTGGTGGTGGAGGTCAATAGTTAACTACATTACTTCTAATTATCTCACGTTATTTTTGTAATTAAAAAAATATCAGTTGTATAAAACTCGAAGACCAGTTACATAAGGTAAATATTCAGAGTAAACACTGGCTGAGACTTATATTGCTCCAAAATGGCAGAATAAAAAAATGTTAGATCTGGAAAAACTTCTGCAATCTTGTTCCAATCTATTTCTTTTTATTGCGTAAAATTTCAAACCTATACAAAAAGTAGAAAGAATAGTATAGTAAAATCCCTGGCATGGCTTCAATAATTATTAGAAGTAAATAAATAAATAATAGAGGGGCAGAGAGGTGAAGTGACCCGCCAACCGAGTGGCACACCAAGGACAGACTCAGAGGAATTGCTCAAGGTCATTCAAAGAGTAGGTACAAATGGGCATAAGCAAATCGAAAAGTTAGAAATTCCCAAATTCTTTTTGCTACTGCTTAAAAAAAAAAAAAAACTGTCAAACCCTTTCCTTTCCTTGACTATTTCTTGGCTATTATTTTACCAAATATACTTGGGTTTTTTTTTTTTTTTTTTTTTTTTGTCTGTTCTCAGAATGATTGTTTTCAAATGACTTAGAACTGGATTTCTCATAAGCAGCATGGTAGCCACTGGAGACTTTTTTGTACATAGGAATAAACTAAACTGTTTTGAAAAGTCATCGGTCATTCTGAAGCTCATTTGTATCATGTGACATCATAGAATAAATCTTTACAAATAATTTGTTTTTCACAGAGTCAATAGCTAATTACCATTTTGTGCCTTATAAATAAATCAATATTGAAAAGTAAGTCTAAGTGGATTCATCATGGAAACGATCCGCTGACTAAACAGACAGCGAACCCCGGCATCAGTACTTGGCTTAGTTGCTCTCTTTCCATTTCTGTTTAAAACTGCCTCTCCACCCCTCCATCATTATTATGATAAAGTATGAAAATGGAAAAGGTGAGGCAAGGCTAGCCAAAGATGTAAACTTAAAAATCATTAATCCAAGAAAATGTTTTTGGCTTTTGAGTTATTGAGATGAAGCAGGTTCTATGACACAGAATAGAATTTGCACTCAGCAATGAGCCAAAAAAGAAAAGTATTTGCAAAATAAAATCAGCACTAATCCTGTCAATAGCTCCACTAGTTTTAAGTGTTTGAAACAATTGAACATTATCGCTGAAACTCAGTTTTCCTTTTAACTCTCCTTCAGGGATAATGTTTTCAGGGCAAAGGGACAGACTTCAGCCACCGCGAGGACTATGCACAGGGTCGTGGCGAATGCCAGGAGTCCAGGTCTTTCTTCCCCTCACCCTGCCCCTGCCCCACATCTATCAGTCCTACTTCCCTGAGTTGTCTGTGCTGCATTTGATGTGCTTGTACACGCAATACAATGCTGGCTGGCCCATGAGTTCTGGGATGTTCTATACTTAATAAAATACCCCCAGTTTGGGTGTTATATAATTGAGATTTTTCATGACTGCTGAGCCCTGGGAAAAACACAAATATTTTTTGCCTGGTAGAGGTGAAAGCAAAATAAATGATCAGAGGAAACGAACAAACAGCAAACTATGAAGCCGAAGAGGTCAAGGTGGCCTAGCCCTGGGAGGGTAGTGATATTCTGTCCAGATAATGGGGCGCCTAGTAACTGATGTGTTTTCTTCATTTCCTGTGATTCCTCTTAGCTTCTTGTTGCCACAGGGCTTTTCACCCAATGAATCAATGCCATTCATTGTTTCCAGAAGGAGAATGGGTAAGAACAAAAACAATCAATTAATGTTAATTAAAGTGCTAAATTAATTTTTGTAAATCTATTACAGAAATAACAGACTGAAAAGCAAAGCATTCTTTTGCAAGAATCTGGCTTTGTTAACAGAGATGAGGATTTGTGTTTCCAAAAGCCCAGAGGGTGGACCACTTGCAGCATTGGGCTCACGCTGTAATTCACGCCCAGAGAAAGAAGGCATGATGATGCACAGAGGAGGGAGGGCAACCCTCTCTGGACTGGAGGAAGAAGCATGGAGAAGATGAGAGGGAGCACTGCATTTAGACACCAGTAAAACGGCCAGTCTGTGCTCCATCCCACCCTATACCTCGTCGCCAGCATCTTCATCCCAGAAAGAAGCAGTGTTGAAACCCCAAGCATGTTTAGGTCTTCAAAAGCACAGGAGACCTGTGCCCCATTTCCTGTCTAGAGACAGCTTCACAGAGGATCCTGTGACAATCTAAGCCCCAGGAGAGAAAAATAGCTATGTCTCAGAGTTCCCTTATGAGAATAAAGTATGCATATGTCTAGGTGTGTGTGTGTGAAGAGGGAAGGCCTAGAAAAATTCTACTTGAATAAGTTTAAATCCTGACCTGACTAAATTTCAAACCAGAGGTGATTTGATTGAGTTTTGTTGAGTTGGCAAGATTATTTTTATCAGGACGAGGCAGAAGACGCGGCTTGAGGATTAAATTGACTTTCATAAAAATAAGGCCACCAAACTGAGTCTTGTGACTATTAACAATTCTTCTCCTTTTATTACTATTTATTAATTGATTTCCAGTAAGGGGGTTTGTGCTCTTTCCTTTTGCTCTGGATTGCCGGCCTTTCAGCTCTCATTATTAAGGAGACAAGATCATGAACTCGCAGCTTTTAGTCTCTCAACCAGGTCTATGCGTCTGGTTTTTCTCTGCCATGGTCTCTTCCCTGTATGTTACAGCCATGAGAAAAAAAGAGTGTTTTAAGCCTCCACGACTGCTATGGATCAATTCTTGCTTGGATTCTAATTTAAAATCGATTCCATGGGCAGAAATATGGGTGCTGTATTACTTGCTGAGCATGTCAGCAAATATCCTCCCTACTGGCATTGCTGTTCAATCATCTCATGCCCAGTGTCTTATGGGTCCAGAAGCTCACAAAGCCCTTTCATTTGGCCATTTCTTAACAATCCACGCTTTATGTAACCTGTTCAAAGTTTCAGAGAATTCTTGCTTTCGCTTCTACTATTTCACCTCTCAGGCTGACATATGCTTTCTCAAATTAAAAGACTTCTGGAGAATAGCAGGTGAAAAGATTTTTTGAAGAAAGAATTTTCGACCCTATAGAAAAGAAAATATCAATCTAGAACTGCATTTCAGTGGCATGAGACAAATTGTTGTAAATGTGTCCTTAATGATGAACGCCCTGGGAGTACAGACACGTGTCGTCTCTGCTGGGTCCCCCACAGCTGCGTAGGAGCCAGGCGGGGACTTCGCGCTGGCGGCGAACTGCGCCAGACACACTGCTGACCAGTGCTGAGGTCCAGAACCTGGCGCGTGGGCGCAGACGGATCCAGAACACCGGCTTGCTGCACTCCGGTTCTGCTTCGTGTTCCCTTCCAAGGCGCTAAGCTGTTTTATTTTGGGGCAACAAAGGAGCTGATCGAGTCAGGGTGAGGGGAGGAAAGAGAAAAGGAGGAGGTGAGGAAGTCCAGGTGGAAATCCCTGTCTGTCTGCACAGCCTCATTCACCCCAAGCAGGGGTGTCAGCGTCACCCCACCGGCTAGCAAGAAAGCGGGGTCCGAAAACAGGAAGCAAAAATAAGCACGTCAACGGCTCTCAGACAACCCGTACTGAGCTGTCCGGGCAGAGAATTTTGTTGTTTGTGACCTGCTGCTCCTGTTGCTGCTATAACCCTTGAGGGGTAGGGTAAATCTGTAGAAAACATCAATTGCTTGGCTGCAAAAAGGTACTCGTTTTCCCCTGTAACCCTCAGTCACATTCATAACCTAACTTCCCAGTTATAAAAATTACTTTTCCTACTGAAGAGAACTGTAAGAAAAATGAATGCCTAATGTGGAAATACAGTGGGAAGAACCTACTGTTGGAGGTCAATCTCGGGAGGCGACAGCAAGGCTCCTCATCGGGCCAACCCCTGTTCACGGGATGTCTCCACCCCAGCCTGCACAGCAGTGCCAGGGAACAGCACCCACCTCTGTCACCACGGACCCGGTCTGAGTCGTCACCACATGAGTACTTAAATGTGACTCGTGCGAGTGAGCAACTGACTTTTCATTTGATTTCCTTTCAATTAATTCAAATTTAAAATTAAATAGCCAAATGAGTCTAGTGGCTATCATTTTGAACTATGCTACTCCAGAGGATTTACAGACCTTGCTTATAAAAAGGCTGCTCCTTCAGAAAGGGCAAAGCTCCGAGGGAGCGGAACGAAAGAGGCCCCTGCACCAGACGGAGGCCTAAGGTAGGCCCTACATTTGACCTTGCTGGGGACCCTGTTGGGAGCCTCTGAGGATCCCAGAAGCTGACACTTCTGGGAGAATGGAAATGGACTAATCACACCCTTTAAGATTCTCTTCCAGGCCCATGAGAATTCTACCCCATTCATTGTGTGTAATTGTAGTTTCTCCCTTCCTCCAGACATTTTTCTCATTTGGAGAAGTGTTGGTTGCTAGGAGACTGAATTGCCTTCTCAAGTCGAGTATTTTAGAGGGAAACAATTCACATGATTTTCGTCTTTAGTAAGATGAAAATTTGTAAAATGTTTGCAAGGCATGGTGGAAAAGTCAAGCTTTTACATTTCTTTGTATATTTGTTTTAGCAATTATAAAACCTTTCATTTACTTTTCCCACTGCCTCGCACTGCAAGAAAAAAAAAACTGACTGCTCTTTCTGTAGTATTTCTTAAGAAAGAATAACATTCCTAGGCTTGCTCCCAGGGATGGTGAGGTGATATTTATTCTGCTTACCTCACAAGGGAACTGTGAGTGAGAATCGAAAATAATAACATTTATAATGGAAATTGTAAAGCACCATCAGCCAAAACCATAATAATATTGCACTCAACGATTCATAGTTATATCCAACTACTTCTTCTTACCATGATTTTTGTAAATTCATAAAAATCTGTCTGAACACATCATTTAACAAATAAAGAAACCACAACTTGGAGAAATGAACAAGTTCTCCCAGGTTTCTAACTTTCAGGGAAAAATTCCATTATACCACAGTGATTTCTCTGGGAATATGAACAAGACTCTTTTCAATGTTAAAGCTGACTTTCGTAATTACTGTCAACATTTTAAGCCCAAAAACAGAGTTGTATGAATGACATGAGATTTCCTATGTAATTTACCTAATACAATGTCTGACATATAATAAGTGCTCAATAGAAAAAGCTATTAAATAATAATGATGACGATAACTTAGCTAGTAAGGATCTTTCCTTTCAAATTTCTTGGCCCCTGCTTTAAAAAATCCAGTTGCAGTAATTTTTTATTGACAGAGTACAGAATTCTGTATTGTTTGAGAAATTGGTCAATGTTGACAGTTGAAATCTAAAGGGCTTCCTTCCCTTTAATATCACTGAGCGTCAGAATAATTCACCAAAGAGAGAATAAGAACATTTATTTTACAAAGAAATTATAGTGTAAAAATGAATGATGTGATCAAAAGAAGCTGTTTCATAATTATTTTAATTGCTGTATTTTTCTATGACTTTTGAAGAACCCAAACTCCTTAGAAAGTGTCAGCATTAGAGAGCACCCTGGAGGTCTCTTTTTTCAAAGGAATCTGTACAAGGTACAAACCAAGTACTTAGATACAGACATGCTCCTAAGGGTGACGGCTAGCCTATCTATCTACAGCATCCCACAAGCACAAGCAGCCAGCTGCGTGCTGCCCCAACGTCTCCAGACCCTATCCTGAGGTTCTCAATGTTCAGGCTGATTTTTGTATTCTGGCCGAGCATTAAAACTACCAGGTGAGCTTTTGAAAATACCCAGGCCTCTCCCCAGGACGATCAGTGTCTAGCTCTGAGAGGTGAGGCAGGTCTAAGCAGTTTTAAAGCTTAAAAATGTTCAAGTTCTCTGGGTGAATCTAATGTGCAGCCAGCATTACAAACGAGGGCCCTAGGCCATTCTGACATTAGCTTTCTCTGTCCTGAAATGAGCACTTCCAGGTGCACGGCACCACTTCAGGCCTAACTTAAAAAACTAGAGCTCAAAAGTGCCTCTGCATCACCCAAGAAGAGGTTACTGCCATGACATCCGCACAGCATCTCGTGCCTCGTTTCTTCTCTCTCAATCTCTCTCTCAATCTCTCTCTCAATCTCTCTCTCAATCTCTCCCTCCCTCCTTTCTCTCCCCCACTATGTTCTTTCTCTTCTCCTTACTCTCTACCCCCCTTGCTCACATCTCTTTTCTTCTGTCCCTTCCCTTACTCTTTCAGATCTTCTCTGAGAAATCATCCCCCTCAATATCTTTTGCTCCCTTATTTTTCTTCCTTATCCCACTTTCTCCCAGTTTATCCAAGAAATCTTTCTTTTTTTCCATTTCTTATTACATTTTTGTTCCATTTATGAGCCAAGCTAAAAGCTTGGGCAGGGGAGAGGGGCAAGGGTCCAGACTCGTAGAAACAGTGAAAAGAAACGGGTTCAAAAGGAATCTCTGCCACCAGCTTTCGAAGCCCTTGAAAGTAGCCACCTGTCTCATTTGGAACTAATTCATCCTCCTCTAATTAGACTTTCCTTCCCTTAAGCACCGGCATTCAAAACAACACAGTTTTGTTTTTAATGTAGTTTAACACCCTTCTTGAGTTCGGGGCATTGCAATATCACTACACTATTTTGTTCATGGCTTTCAGTATTCAGTTCTCCAGGTCAGTGGCTGGATGCCTGCAACCCCCGTGGCAGGAGAGTTGGAAATTGAGAAATTTAAGACATTAATGAAAAACTGGTTTGAAGTCATCAAGACTGAGAGTAAACCCATTAGTAATATTAATTACTAATTCAGTATTAATTAATAACTAATTAATTAATGAGCACTGCTTTCCATTTGATACCCATTGCTCTCTGAAATCTTGTGTTGATCTCCCACTTAGGACATTTTTAGGGAGATGCTCATAGATTTGTTTAGCTTCACTAACGATGCATTCTAACAGGCATTGGTCTCTGTGTCTGCTATTTTCCCACTGAAGCGGTCAACACATCTCCGAAATCGTCTTTCAGCAACGTCTGTGCCCGTCTTTGCCTCAGCCCCTCATACTGAAATTCTTCCCCAGTCCTTCTCATGTTTGCCCCAACAGGAGGCTTCTCAGGCTCAAGTTTATTGCTCTGCCTGGCTTTTGCCATCCCTGGCTGTGTCTCCCTTTAATTGTCTCACTTAACTCTGGAAGGAGCGGCTTAAAACCAACCTGTGTAAGAAACTAGTTCCTTGAGATTGGTGTGAATGTGCACAGAAAGAAACTCAGCATGCCAGGACTTTTTTTTTTTTCTTTTTTAATAAAATAAGAGAGAGTCAGGATTAATTAAGCAGTCATCAAGTTGGTTCAGGTCCCTTGGGCTTTTGCTGACAGATCCAGGAACCTAGATATAAGAATGGCAATGTTCTCGGGGAAAACACTTCCTGAGTTCCATATTTCCAATTTACAGAAAGTATATGGCACAAACTCGGCATACAATAGCTATTCAATAAATAGTTGCTGCTCTGAGTTGTGAACTAGAGGCTGTCTAAGGCGATACCAATTGAAGTGTGCATTTAAACGAATAAGATAATTTTGTCTTAAGAAGCCTTCTTTGTCTATGGCAGGGGTCCCCAACCCGTGGGCCTGGATCAGTACTATCAATGGCCTGTTAGGAACCGGGCTACACATTAGGAGGTGAGTGGCAGGCAAGCCAGCGAAGCTTCATCTGTATTTGCACCCGCTCCCCAGCGCTAGCATCACCGCCTCAGCTCCACTTCAGATCATCAGGCATTACATTCTCATAGGAGCATTGGTCCCTGGTGCCAAAAAGGTTGGGGACCATTGGTCTATAGGATTCTTAAATCACCCTATCTAAGATTACTTGAAGAATTCACACTGAGGGAATGGATATGAAGGAAGATAAAAAAGGAGGACCACTGGGGAAGTGGATGGGTTTCAAGATCTTCCACCTCCTAGGTGTGGGCACTTCCTGCCACTGCCACCCTCTGCCCAGACTTCCTTGTTGCCATTATCAACATACCAAAACTAATAATAACCCAGCTTCCTCCAGAAAAAGCAAAAACAAAAGAAAATGAATAAAGCAGGATTCAATGCGCTAAAGATCGAAAGTTTAAGAAATAATAATCTTTAAAACTAACAAGTTAAAAATGGATGAAAAATAAAAATAAAAAGAATGTAAAAAGCTGAAGTAATATTAACACAGCTCAAAGAATAACTCAAAGAATAACATTTTAAATAATTCAGACTATAGTTAAATAAAATTTTTATAAAGAACACTTAGTATGATGAAATCAACAAACCATTATTGAATACCTAAAATATTTTAAAAGAAAAAGTGTTTGCTATAAACTCCAACTCTATTAATGGGCATTTTGCCAGAAGAAGGCTATCATTATAAATATTGACTTCTAAATGCTTAATTCAACAGAACACATTAAGAAAGCATTATTAGAGGGAAAAAAAAGTATTATCAGTAAGCTTGCTAGATTGTGGAAATTCTCTTCCCATAACAAAATTATCATATAGTGAATTAAAATAATTCTCTGCTGTATACACATATGTACTTACACAAACGTCCACATAGATATCTAGGCAAAACCAAAGGACTTCCTTGTAAATAATGCATGGATTCTATATCTACATAGACCAATGTATATAACCATTTCATATTGCTTTTCAAGGTAGCAAAAAGACAGGAATAAATCTTGCTCACACATATAAATTTTCCATGCAGGCATTATTCCCTGGTTATCCAGAGATGCATTGTTAACGCTCTTTAATTTTAATATCCTGTTCACTTCAGAATCTTCCTTTCAGAACGCAAGCTTGTTCTTGCTATTTCATGTTTGACTTGTCTGTCTGCCTGGGAGAAATTTTTATTTTGATTTGTATTCAGAATTTTTTTTAAGTCATCCATTTGAAAACAACTAATATTTGAAAATGCAACCAAATAAATCTTCTCTCATTTATAGCAGCCAGGAAAACCAAGATTAGCAAGTATGAACATGCTTTGCAAGTTTCAACTTCTGTCAATATTTCCGTAGGATCAAGGACATTTGTATTTTTGCATATACAGAAGTAAAACTAAAAAACACAAACATACAGCAAATACATATTTTATTTTTGCATTAAGTTTTAGGCTGCTTATACAATTTTAAAATTCTCTTTACCTGTCTACCTGTCTATTTATCTACCTACCTACCTGTGGGTAGGTAGAATCCAGTGCCATTTAAGGAGCTAGCCTGAGCAGGATAACATCAAATATGTTTTTAATGGTCATTAAATGAAGTCTCAGGATTGAAGATATCTAAGAAGATCTAATTCTTGGAACAATGTATAAAAAAAGAGTTCTAAGAAGCTAAAATTGAAGTGTCTCTTTCATGGATTTAGTGCAAATTCTCTCAGAAAATTGATAAATTTCATTATGGAGTGGTTGCTAGGATACCCCACAAAATCTATTCAAGTAAGCTCTTTTCTTTAAAGGATTGGGCAGGGTTTTCATTATTTCAAAATGACTTTGAAAATCATGATGTGTATTCTCTTAGATTTTGTCTAAGTGAACAAAACAGATGAATGAATGGCCCTCAAGGAAAAAATGATGATGATCAAGGTTTTTAAAAATAATTAGACTCTCTCGTATGATTTACTTTAAAAATAGGCTTGTCAAAGAGATTCAGGCTCTCAACCTGAAAAGAAGAAATAAAACACAAAGGCAAATGGTCAATGCGAAATTCCTTGGAGACAGGTCAAGGCCTGTTACTGAAGGAAGCAAGGAAGAGTTGGCATTTATAGTGGACCTACTATTTGCCAGGTATCATCATGAAAGTCTGTTTTTTCTTTCTGGAATTGAAAGTAGCACAGATGTTTCAAGCATTCCACTTTTTGAATTTCTGTTAATTAACTAATAAAAAATTTGTAATCACTTCTACAGGAATGTTTAAATCCAGTTCTGTTAGAAGAAAGGCTGGATATAAAAAATGATGAACCAGTTTTAGAAAGGGACCTAGGAACATGACTCCTGGATCCAGGGCACACAGCAAAGAAAAGGCCACAGTAAAGTTCATGAAAAGAGATAAACATTTAAAGAAAAAGAAGTGTCATTAGAGTGTTGGAACTGTTTTTAATTTTTTTTTCACTTTGCCCTATGAGAAGAATATTTCTGAAAGTTCTGCCTATTGTTATATAAAGTTGGGCTGAGGATTTTTAAAAAGTAAAGCTGATATCAGCCTTTGATTTGGATATTTTTATCTACATATGTTTTTCTACCCTTAATAGAGTGGTATGTATGTTTTATTTTTAAAAAAATCACATTTTCATTGGTTAGCATGAACAAATCAGAAGAGTGTTGTAGTTTATAGAATTTGTCTCCTTATTTAGACAAAATAAATAAGCCAAGAGAAGTTAGATCTCCACTCACCGGCCAGGTCTTTGATGGAAGGATTCTGCACAAAGGGCAGGAGTAAGCGGCGTGAGCACTCTCCAGGTACAAACCCTGACTGTAGACAGGGCCTCTGCTGAAGTCCTGACACCCAGCATCGTAGGAGAAGTCCTGGGCACCCAGTTCCACTCGAGGTCTCATCAGGACTGAAAGAATGAAGTAACTAAAAGAAATAAAAACAGAGAAGAATCTCATCTTTGCTGAAAGGACGGAAGGATGACATGTCAATAAGTGTTTGCCAAATGAATGAATGAATCGTGCAAAGTTCTAATATCTTCTTAAAATAAGATAGAAAACTTTCCATAGATAGGACCCAGAAATTAAAAAATGAAAACAGTTAATTTCATTACATCTGGGGTACATGCCTACAGCTATTTCTACTAGTATTATGAACGCTTCTTGACAACAATTAAGTATCAAATGTTTGACGTCAAACACCAGGGGAGGAAAAGAAGGGGTGGCACTCTGACCCCAGCGACAGGGGACACCGGCACTTTCCTGGTCACAGACTCATGCACGGAATCTTGTTCCTTTTCCGCACCTATACTCTGGATCATAGTAGTACTTGAGATTTTTTACTCCATCCTCCTTACTTAGAGCTGCTGTGGTCTCCCCAGCATCTCATGGACTCTCCAATTTTGCTCTCCACTTTTTACACTCTCAATGTGAAGGGCTGGCTGTAATACATCACCAGCTGCACACCCTATAAGGATAAAATGAAATATTCTACAATTAACTCCTGTAGAAAACGATACTATCATTCACTTGGAATGCCGCCGAAAGTGTTAGAAGCAGTGTGATTGCAAATAGCTTCCGAGAGGATGGTAGATAGACAAGGCTATAATTATACTCAAATAGCTGGCTGTCATTTATAAGACAATCTACTAAATGTCATACTAACTTTTTGACAAGAGATACTGTCTTCGTAGGTTGTGCTTTCAAGACTTATTTTAAAATAGGCATGCTCAGTACAGGACAACACTTCTTTGGAGGTTCAATGAATATTTTTCTTTAGTTAGTATTTTTGAAAATAAACAGAAACTAAAGTGATTGTGATTTGCTTCACATGTTAGGGAATATGCTGATGGCAGGTACATGTGCTAACATCATAAACATTCATCCTTCTGTTCTCCTCTCCTCTACTCCCTGCCCTTTCCACTCATCACTGAGTGGCAATTACATTGCCCAGAGGAGAAATTAGAGCAGAAATTCAAGGAGAAAGAAACTATGGTATTGTAGTAGTATTATTTTTCACTCTCAAACTAAGATTTTAAGATCCAAAAGCTAAGCACTGAGAGAAATAGAACCTAGAGTTTATAATCTTTTCGAGAGGAGTCAGCCAAATGCCTGTGCTAGCTCCTGGCGGCATCAGGAAGCCCGCCAACCCCTGGCAGGGACCATCCCTTGCTATTTCTATGAGCTCGTCATCTCGCCCCTGGCAGAGAAGCTATGACTTCCCCTCATTGCTTTGCTGCCTGCAGTTTTACCACAGCTCATTCAACAAAAGACTCGTCTCCGGGCTCTCCCTGCCTGAGGCTTTTATGCGCTCCCCTTTGCATTAGCCTAGACAGGAACCCTCTTCTGGAGGCATTCAAAAGCTAAAGCTACTTCTGCTAAGATTCCATACAACTATCTATAATAGAGAAGCTAATGTAACAATCGCCTGAGAAAGAGAAGTTTATTTCTCTATTATATCACAGAAATCCAGAGGAGAGCAGCCCAGGGCGGGGACGGCAGCGCTGCGTTCACCGCGACCTCAGGCTTCCGCGGCGCCACCGCGTCAGTCCAGCTCTGGCTTCCCCCTCAGGGTCAGCTCTTGTCCCAAGACGGTGGCTGAGCTTTCACCTATCACACCTGATTTCAGACGAGAAAGAGTGCAAACTTCACATCTCCGCGCTGAGTCAACAACTTTGAATCGAGCTTGCTTGAAGTCCCACGCAACGTTTCTGATTAAATCTCCCTAGCTCGGACTTTCCCACATGGCCACACGGAGCTGCCAGCACCCTGGGCTGTGCAGCATTTTAGGAGGCTGCATTAACCACCTCTCACCCTCCCTCCAAAAAGTAAGGCTTCTCTTACGAAGAAAGGAGAATAGCTATTGGATGTTAACTCCAAGCCTCCACCATATGGGTCTCTCCCGCAAAATAAATAAATAAATAAATATTTTTTAAAAAAGCTAGATCTTTGGAAACGTGTTGGTGTAGAATTGAATGCATAGGTACATACCTGGTAGATGGTTGGATAATGGAGGAAATTCACCTTTGTTTCATCACAAATTACTAAATAAATAAGTTTCCACTAACATTTTTAAAATTAAACAATGAACAAAGTCACATATTTCAAATGTATGTATATGTGTACACATATGTATATATAATATATACAGTACACACACACACACACACACACACACACACACACGAAGAAAAACATGTGACGTGTGAAGACAATGAAACCCATTCGTAGGCGAGGCCAGCAAACAGCACAGCCGCCCCTTCATAGACTGGGCGGTGCTGCCCAGGGACCTCGGATTTGCAAACAGCTGCTTTGCCAATGACCTTGGGAAAGAGATCCATGTCCTGGAGTGTACAACTCATCTACCAACTCTAGAAGTCAGAGTAAAGAACCCGTAACATTTTTCAGGCAATTATGAAAGACTTAAAAGCAGCAGCAACTAAGAATGGTGGAAGTCAACGTATCCAGGCAAAGAACAGTTAATACTCACAGAGTGGAACCCCCACTAAAAGCGCCACCCCACTAAAACAGCCGTCCTAAAAGTAGGGCTCCCCCTCCTCCCACCTAACAGTGGGCCTCTTCCTCTAAAGAGTGGGACTCCCTTCCTAGATAAGGGCCTCCCAAGTGTGGCACTCCACCTTCTAAATCGGGATTCCCCCTAAAACATGGGCTCCCCACTAAAGTGAGTTATCTCCCTAAAACCAGACCTCTTCTTCCTATGTGTGCGGGGATCCCCACCCCTAAGGGCAGGGCAATCTCCACTAGAGCAGAAATCACTTTCTAGGAGCGGGGCTCCCCCTCTTTGAGAGGATCTCCCCTTCCTATATCAGAGCTCACCCCATAAGAGCACTGTGCGAGCCTAGAGCATAACGCTTCCTTCAAGAGTGGGGTTCCACTCCTAGAGCGAGCCCCTAATAACTGGTTCTTCCCTAAGAGCGTAACTTTTGCACATGAAGAAAGGGCTCGCTCCGAGAAAGGGCCCCCCACAGCCTGCCTTGGGATGGCAGTGGAGCGAACATACCCACATTCTCAAGTCCATGGCTGGCCTACAGGCTCCCTTTCTAGAGAGAGGCTCTCTCCCTAGACTGGGACTCCCCCTTTAGAGAGGGGCTCCCCTCTCTCTCCAGAGAGAGGATCCTGGCCCCCAGAATCTGCCTCGACTTAGCCCACAGCCCTTAGCCGCCGGCCCTCTTTGGGTTTAGCATTGGGTGAAGATGACTGTTCTCTCAGATCTATGAGGGGCTCCCTTTCTAGATTGTGCCCCCAGAAGCAAGGCTCTCCCCCATAGCAGAGCCCCCCCTTAGATCAGGGATCTCCCACTACAGTGGGTCTCCCCCAAAGAGGTGCACACTCCTCCAGAGCGGGGCTTCCCCATGAGAGCAGGGCCCCCCAGAAGTGGGCTCCCTCCAGAATAAGGCCCCCCTAAGTGTGAGGCTCCACTCAGAGTAGGCCCATCAAATAAGTGGGCTCCCCTAATAATGGGGTTCTCTCCTAAAGAGTGGGAGGCCCCTACCTCAAGAGGGGCACCCCTTTGATCGGAACGTGTTTCTATAGCAAAACTCATCCCCATAAGAGCGCACACCCCACTTAGGCGTGTCACTCCCTTCGAGAGTGGGGCTCCACCCTAACCTGGGGCTCTTCCGTAAGGGCACGGCTCCCCCACAAAGTGGGGCTCCAGGGCCCTCTCTAGGGAGGGCTCCTGTAAGGCCTACCGTGGACTTGAGTGTAGTAGTCATCTTCGCCCCAACGCCTGTCCCATAGTAGGCTAGGGGGTAAGTACCTTTCCCTGAGGGGACCCCTTTCTCAGGAGGGAGGCCCTCTTTCGTGTGAGGAAGTTACCCTCTTGGGGACCGGCCCTGCCATCAGGGGGTTGCCCTAGGGGCGGAGCCCCACTCCAAAAGGGAGTGTTCTGCCTGGCCCCTCGCGCTCCGAGGGGGGGAGCCCGCTGTGGAGGGAGGCTCCTTTCGAAGGGGGGAGCCCCACTCCTAGAATGTGATTTCTGCTCTAGCGGGGGTTGCCCCGCTCTTTGGAAGGGATCCCTGTTCTAGGGGTGGCCCCGCACATCGGAAGAAGAGGTCTGCTTTTAGGGAGATAACCCGCTTTCGCCTAAGCCCCGCTCTTAGGGGGGCCCCATGTTAGAAGGGATAGCCCCACACTCAGAGGGGCCCTCTCGAGGAAGGGAGCTCCACTCTTTTGGGGAGTGCTCCACTGCTAGGGGGAGCCCCACTTTAGGAAGAACGGCCCCAAGTTTTAGGGGACCTGCTTTAATGGCAAGACCCCTCTTAGTGGATGCCCCACTCTGGGAGGAGCCTCACATTCGGGGGAGCCCTGATTTTGGGGGGCCCAGCTCTGAAGGGGGGAGCCTCACTCTAGTGGGAAAGCGCCTGTTTGGAGAGAGCCAAACTCTTAGGGGGAGGCCTCGCTCAAGAGGAAGAGCCACGCTCTGGGGGGAGCCCCGCTTTTATAGGAGAACCCCACTCTGGCATTCTCAGGGTGGAAGCCCTGCTCTAAAAGAGAGAGTCTTGCTCTAGAAAGAGAGCCCCTTTCTAGAGAGGGAACCTCCCATTAACTTGAGAGAAATAGTTATCTTCACCGGAGGGCGACCCAAAGTGGGCTGACACCTGTGGGCACTGCCGAGGGAGCCCTCTAGTGACGGAGCCCTCAAAGAGCTGAGAAAGTAATTATCTTCATCCAATGCCAAATCCAGACTGGGCTGACAGCTGACGGCTGTGGGCTATGTCTCTAGGGAGGGAGCCCTTGTCTAGAAACATTTCCGTAATAACATCCTAGTGTGCATCATGAAAAGTTTTTCTCTGCTGCCATCTCATGTACATTTTGGGAATAACACCCGTGTATGTCGTTTACTCATTGCTGCCATCTGGTGTGAATCTTGGGAATTACACTTGAATGTATGTCATAAAAAGTTATCTTCTGCTGCCATCTCGTGTGCATTTTGGGAATAACACCAGAGTGTATGTCATGCAAAGTTTTTCATCGCATCCATCTAGTGTGCAACTCGGCAGTAACACCAGGGAAATATTTTCTCTCTCCAAAGGCTTCTGAGCCAATGAAGACTGTGTCAGACACAGGATTGGGCCCCAGGTTCAGTCATATGTGCCCTGAAAGCTGCCACTGGAAAGTGGAGTCTTTGAGGTGACACCTGGCACAGGTCTTGGCACACCCTGAATCAACTGCCTTCTCATCTGCCTCTTACCTATACATCCCTTCTGCCGCCTTCCCCTCTTGGCTCCCTACCTTCCCTTGGGCAGTTTTTCAACTAACAGTGTGCTTAGAGAACCTCTGTAAGTAACCACATCTTGGGGTAGTGGGGTGTAAACCAAAGAATCATTTTGCATGTAAAAGAGGCAGCCCTGAAGGAACAGACCAAAAGGAACCCAAGTTTGAGAGCGGAAAGCTTGGATATAAAAAGACCATAGAGAGGTCTGTGGAGTCAAACTGCAGCCCCCAGGGAGAGCTGGGGAGGCACCGTGCGGTGGGATTCTGGGCTCCTGTCTGGAGGCTGGAGCTGAAGGGTTTGGGGGGACTTCGTTCCAGGTGCAGCATTTGCAAAATGAGCTGAACACCAGGCTCCTTGGGCAGCTTTGCTAGCAACAGCCACTTCTCTACACATCTGTGCTGAGTCAACCTGTTTAGAGGGTTGTGGATAAAGTTCGTCAGCTGTCCTCTGCCATGAGGTGTCTTTTCAAGGTTGGGGCCGCTCTCAGTTTCAGAAGGCTGGCCTGCTGTGGGGACTTCTGGATCAGGAGGGCCTAAAGGCATATATGAAAGACCTAGGAAACAGTGAAGGTTCAAACAAGGTTCCCCCAAGAGATCTCAAACCCATAGGCCACCCACACAATCAGCAACTATGGGCTGGCAGCCACTCAGCACCCGTACATTTTCTGTCCCTTTCAGTCACCATACGGTCATCTCCCTCATTCTCCATCAACATCCGACTAGATTCAAGTTGTGCTCTTTTTATCCTGCATCCTTACTCTTTGACAAGGCTGAGCTCCTGCTCGTAGTTGATCCCTTCTCCCTCATCCTCCCCTTTCTTCCCTATCACTTCCTCATTCTGTCATTTTCTTTCCAGGCCAATAGCCGGGCACCTGCTTTGTGTGTCTTCAGCTTATTCTCCTCAATCACCAGCTTTATACTTTTGTAACCCTCCCCCATTACTCTTCAGTAATTTCCTTCTCTTTCTGCCATTTTCCAATTAAGCTCAATACCTCATCGCACCCCACTGCTTTCTAGAAGAAATTTTAAAATTGTAGCAAGCCATTAAAACTTTTAAAGAATTTTTCCAGCTCAATTTCAGCACTCCAAGGAAAAATTTAAAAGTATCCATGACTCTCACAGATGAAAACAGAATGAATGTCATTGGAATCCATTATTTTTCTCCATCGAGGTATAAAATCTATATGCAAATTTAATACTATACTATAACAAATTATGCTTCTCATAGTTCTGTTTTAATTTCCTTCAAACCCTATTTAATATAGATTTTAAAAATTTTTTTATAAAAATGTTTTCATGATTCTGAATCTGGTACCAGTTCTTTTCACATGACTTTACAACAGCATTTAATATACTGGCTACAAGTTCTAATCAGAAAAAAAAAATCTTGGCAATCTCTTCATTATAACAAAGTGCAGCAGAAATGACTGATGTCCAAGCAAACCCTAAGATGTACAGCTTTCCAGGAAAGCACATCTTGTTGATCATTTCCTCGTCTGAAAATTCTTTACAATGACTAAAGCCTCTCCTAGTCTTGAAACATCAGTCTGCACAGTCTCGCCACCTTGTCATTGCTCATCCTTGAACAGGAAGTCCCATCCAGAGCTGAGAAGAGAATGGAGTCTCGTTTTTAATGGCTGAAAGGTATGCGGAAGTTCTGTCGGTCCTTTTTTTTTTTTTTTTTTTTTCTTTGTAAGTTTTGTCTCAGAATATTTCTGGATGAATCATGTTTTGAAAAAGCCACTGCTGGGACCAGTTTCCATCACAGTCTCTAACGCTTGGCACCTGGCTGTCCCCTTCTGTGGCATCGGCCAGGCCACAGGCACTGATTACTGCTCACATGCTGCAAGGCTGGTTGCCTTCTTGGTTGGTGGCATTGGAGCACTGTGACCAGGCCATCCAAGCAACGGTCATCTGTTCTAATTTAACTGTTGGCAATGTAAGAAAAAACCTGATTATCTCCCATACCGTGACAGTTAAAAATTCCTTTTTTTATTCTCTTTTCTAGAAATGTTATCTAGACACTGATTTGTTTCCACATTTTGTATCTCTCCCAAAGAGAAACAGTAACATGAGATCTGAGAATCAGGATAAATGTTCTCTAGATACCAAGAAAAAGGTCTTCATTAGAGTCTGTGTCTTAGACCAAGTCTTGATGTTGTATCTCTGTAATCTACCTTCGTAACACCTGGAGAAATTATATGGAAGATATTCTTGAGTTCATCTATCCACACTTCTGCAAGTCATCTGTCATTTTTATTGATACCCTGTCCTGTGCCTCCTGGAAACATGTAAGATGTAGCTTTCCTAAACATGTGTCCAACATGTGAGCAGGTAACCATCAAAAGTTTCTACACACTGCCAAATCTTAAAGGAAATGTTTAGGTTTTCTCCTCCCCAAATACCTATTCCAGTATCCTATGTTCCAATTTCCTGAAAGTAATCTCTATTCATTGAAAAAAAGGCCTCCTGCCATTGTAGATATTCTGACAGAAAGAGTCCAATCACCGTTTCTTCTTTACATTTCTCTTTAAGAAACAGGATAGCAGCAAAAATCAAGCTTCCAGTCGAATCTACCATAAGTCGTTATCAGAACCTGCCATATGCTCAAAAGTATTATCATTGGTCACATGAATGGCAGGACAGACCGCTGTTTTCCTGTCACATTCGATCCTGGCTGAGAGAGCCTTCAGCCATCTGACTCACACTGAACGTCTAAGAAAGTGATCATCTGGCCTTGAGACACGGCTGCTCATTTTATTTTTGTATTCTTTAATTTAAAATATTGCTAATGTTTTAATTAGAGTCGACATTCAATATTATTTTATAAAGACACAGCAGCTCCTTTTAATCTCTGATCAATCTAGAACCTTATTCCATTAGAGCTCCGTAAACTGATACTTTTAATTTTTTCCCATGCCTTTCTAGAGGTCTTTTCAAAGAGTCTCTTTCACTGGCATCATCTACTACAACAGTTTCTTCTAGCCTGTGTCTTGGTGAGCGATTAATGGCACTATGGACAGCTCACAGAAGGACACTTTGAGCCTCACTGTGGCAAACGAGCACCACACTTGCCATAGGAAGATTATCCGGATATAACTTCGTATTATACCTTCTAATGTGTCATCTGGTAAAGACCTGTGGCGTGCAGTCATCTCACTGGCCATTTGATTGAACTAATTGACTTTAAACATCTCTTTCAGCTTTTCTTGATCCTCTTCGGGAATGACAACCGGTTTCTCATTTCTCCAGGACCTTCGTGAGGCCTCTGCTGGCTTTAGCTCAGCCCTGGCAGGAAGGCCTCTCTTTGTTTGACCACGTTTGTTGCATTCACTGAAGTGAAGCTGCAGGAAGCATCCAAGAGCACCCAAATCAAGGAGGCGGCTAGGACCACCTTGCAATATACAAATTTTCTCACAGCACTTTTAGTCAAATGCAAAATTAAAACACACACACACACACACACACACACACACACACACACACACACAGAGATCATGAAAAGCTTTCCAAGAAAGTTTCATCAGAAATCATTTTCATAACCCCAAAGTAGTTTCGCAAGTGGATTCCTATCCCAAACGCGTATCTCCTTGGTCCATGAGAGGCGGCCGGGTCCTCTCTGGGCTGGCCCCTGTAACACTCCTGCCACCATGGCATGGGCTCTACTCTTGGTCCACCGCTCCACCTCCTCCGCCACTGCCCGAGTCTACTAACAATTTTCAAATGAGTCATTGATAAGTCAGGGAGCCCCTATAATAAAGCGAAACAGAAAACAAAATGCCCTGATAAATTCACATTTCTGCCAGTTGCTCCTGTGCTTAATAAAGAGCACGAATTAGTACAAGAGCACCTACCTATAGACATTCTGAAAGTGACAAAATCATCCTTAATATTCCTATACTTTTATACCAACCGTGTGTTTAAGAGATGTATTTAGTCATTCAGAAATTATTAAGTGATTCCGGTTAGCCTATGTCCACAATTCTGCTAACTGTTCTACAATCAAAGCTCATGTTTGAAGAACCCTCTCTATTTTCCAAAGTCTGGGCAGGGAAGAGGCCGCTGACACTTACGGCTGAGCAAACCTGGTCCCTTCCCGCTCCTCGGCCAGGGGTGGCTGTCCCAGGGACAAATCGCCATCTCAGGCACACCGCCTACACAGCGTAGGTCCACCTGCTGCTCTCCCGCCACTGGCCACCGGCTGCTTGGCCAGAGAAGGAACGAGTCGCGGGTGTCCTCGAGAGCGGGGCTGGCACGCGGTGAGGACCTGGGCACGGGGAGCGGGCCCCGGCCTGTGGCAGGATCCCACGAGTGGGTCCCAGGGTGACTCGCCCATCAGTGGACACCGTCTGCCCCGAATCCAGACCTGGGCCTGCAGCTGCTGGGGGTGGGGGGACTAGTCTCCACCCTGCGTGGTCGGCCACGTGACCCCACGTGACCGTGCGCGCCTTCCCGCCTGGCACTCACGTGACCCGCAGAGTCTGCGTGGCTTCTCCTGCACGCGGACCTTGCCTTTTCAGGAAGCCCCTGAGAGGAGCTTCTCGAGGCTTCCCAAGTCACCGGGGTGCGGAGGCGGTCACTGTACTTCAGCATCCCCGAGAGGGTGCGCCGAAGGACCGCCATGGGAAAAGGTGAGGACCGCTGTGGGCCAGGCGGGCTGGAGGGTGGGGGAAGGGTGTCAGTCTTCGGAGAACCCAGCAGAGGAAATTTGGGATTTCTTATTTATACTTTTTCTGGTGTAAGATAGTGAGTACTGAACATAGGTTTATCTATTTTTTGCTTTATATTACAAAGGAACGAACAATCTTTGGGTCTATCGGTATCCTTGTATCAGGGAATTGCTTCTACAGTAATTCCAGCCTGCCTTTCCCCCTGGGCTAACAGCTCCTTCCTTAGGCTCCCTAACTGATGGAAGGGTTCTGCCCAAACCAACAGACGTGGAGATTTCGGCTCTTTCTTAGATGCCACCTCTTCCCCCCGCCCCCTCCTCCTTTCACCGGAGAGAAAAAAATGCTTGGGCTTAAAGATGGTTTTGAGAAAACCAGAAAGCCCCCGTCTTGTTATGGTGCCAGAATTAATGGCCTGGGTGCTGCTAGCTCCTGGCAAGTGCCGAAGCTGAGAAATCACGTGTGTCGGCAGAGGTAAGCAGTATTTTTATTTATCTTGTCAGCCTTTTGGGTCTGTTTCTTCAGGGTTTGGGAGAATTTAGGACTGTCAGTCCTTTTCTTCTCTGATACATTTAGACAGGTATAAAAAAAAAAAATTTGTGAAGCTAGCTACTTGGACTTAGTGACTCAAGATTTTCTTTATTGAAACATTCCTCCCAGAGATGGTCATTTTTTTCTGTGTCTGTGTCTTTTGTGTTTGTGATAACAAGGAAATATCATAGGGATAGGAAGACTTTGGCTTCCTTAGCTAAGCTATAAAAAGTCTTATTGGTTTAGGATGCTGTTAAAATCCTGCCATTAATGGGTGGACTGTGAAATGGGTATAAGTGAATTTAACTATTCTTAAGCTTTCGAATTAGTTCTTTAGCTTCTTGGGTTTTACACATGGTAATACCAACATTGATATAAAAAGGCAGAAGGGAAAGCAAAAGATTTCCCAAAAAGGTGGAAATTTTTTAATTTATTAATATGTAAGATTATAAGTATTATGAGAGATCAATTGGTATTGATCTCTTGGTCTGGCAGGAGGGAGTAAAGAATGGAATATGTTATTGGTGTTTGTTTGTTAGCGTACAGCTCACTGTATTTGTTTTCCTGTGTTCCCCTCACAGTTTGGGTAAACTGTTAGTTAAGGCTCTGGATAAACAGTTATTATCTCTGCAGGAATCTCCCTTCATTCTATAGGTTCCTCTGGTCTGGCCATAGGACTGACCAGCCACATTCCCATTTCTAGCGGTACCTTACAGGTTCCGAAAACAACCTGGTTTAATAGTTAGTCAATTTCCGTAGCTCCCTACCTCTTCCCTGTATCACTATGTTGGAACTGGTTTTAAAGGATTTAATAACTGATTTTTGTCAAGAAATCTGACAAAAATGGAAGGTAATTTTTGAAAGTCTGATTGGGATTACAAAGAAAGTCTCAGAGTCTCCCCCAGGCCCTCACAGCCCACAACTGCCTGAGGCAGGCTGTGCTAAACAAAGGAAATAAAACTGGAAAAGGGCCACTTTTAAAAACATAGACTTCGGTTGTCTAGCCTGTTTCCTTAAAAATTGTGAAGGACAAATAAAAAATACTTTAGCATCATCTCTTTAGCAGTAGATGGGAAGACTCCAAGCAGGAGCCGGGTAACCAGCCTTGGTCCTCCCACTCCGTGTACCATAGTTTCCTGGGCTGCCTAACTAAACTTAAAATTCCCCGTCGCTGTCTGCAGGGTTTGGTAGAAGTTAGAGGTGGTGTGAATCCATAGTCTCGCTTGAAAATTTAGACTGGCAGTTAGAAATATTTGTGAAGCTAAATTCTTGTGCCTAGTGCTAGGGTTTTCTTTCTTGAGTTTTTCCTCCCAGAAATGGTCTTTTTTTTCCATCTGTCTTTTATGTCGTTTGTCTTAAGAAATGCCATAGGGATACACAGGCATAGGTTCCCTTAAGCTTGTCTCGTTCCAGCTGGCCTCACAAGCTGGGGAGCTAAGTGATTCTCTCCAGACTGGTGTCTGTAGGGACCAACTTTGCTGTGGGTCCCACTCTCTCAAAACCAGATGAGGTGTTTTATCTGTGTTCTAGGAGCTTGGTTTTGTGACCAGCAAACTTAACTTCTCTGATCTTAACCGTCTGCAAGGTGCACTGACCGGAACGTACCTGGTGGCTGGCCACACCAGCTCTCAGTGGCGTGTCACGAGGGGCCTCAGTCCATAATGAGCCTCTGTCAGTGGTGGAAAAATTCCATTCCAGTAGCGCCTACCCAGGGCCACAAATTAGCGGTTTTGTGGCTGGAGGTGTCCCACATTTTGTGGGAGATGGGAGACACCCTGTGCCCCCACCATCCTGACCACCTGTCACGAAGGTCTGCCCTCTCTGTCTCTGGGAGAGAAGCCTTGGACCTGTGAGGGCTGCACCTTTTCTTCTCTTCTGCCTTCTTTGCGGAGGCCCTTGCCTGAGCCCTGAAGAGAGAGGCTCATTGGTGCGAGTCGCTACTAAATCTAAAATTCTACCGTCAACCGCCAAACGATGGATCCTTTGACTTGGACCAACTTCTAAACAGGTAAGACATTTTCTATCTTGGGATGGCATTGCTAATTTGTAATATTTGATTGGCTTAAAGTAATTAAACATTTATAGAAGTCAAGAAATAAAATAGAAATTAACCTAGGTGCATTTCAGAATCCTATGAACTGGTAAAATATTTGTTATTAAAGCTGGCTTCATTTAGTTTGATTAAATAGACAGGTTTTTTACGTTATGAACACGAAAATGTATTTGTTTTTACTGGGTTTACAAATAAGCTCATGTTATCTGTATTAAAATGTATCAAGAAAAGAGGTCAGGTAATAATTAACTTTGAAATTTCAGTTTTAACAGATACAAAGAAATAGTTTTGAGGTAAAACTTTTTAGTAATAATTGTATTGTATATATACATGGAAAAGGTTTTCTATGTCTTTAATAACTTGAAACTTTAAATTTTTGCTTACTTAATGATGGCTATTCATTGACTATCTAGACCATTTCCAAATAAGATAAAATAATGAAACATTAATTTCTGAACATAGATTTATCAACTTTTTGAAATTTTTTAGAGGAACTAAATATATTTGGTTCTAGCAGTAAATATGTCTCCTGCCACATTAAAAAATTTTATGTGCTACAAGGAAATATATTTCGGAAATTATTAAATACGTTCATACGTGTATCCATCTAAAGAATCCTGGTATAACAGTTCTTAATTGCTTACTTAGTTTTCACTATAAATTAAGATGGACCTTTGAATTATTTATACCAGTGATCCCCGACTTTTGTGGCACCAGGGACCCTTGCTCCTCTGAGAATCTAATGTCCGATGACCTGAGGCGGAGCTGAGGCGGAGATGCTAGCGCTGGGGAGCAGCTGCAAATAGAGATGAAGCTTCCCTTGCCCGCAGCTCGCCTCCTGCTGTGCGCCCCAGTTCCTAACAGGCCACAGACAGTACCGGTCCTCGGCCCAAGGGTTGGGCACCCCTGGTTTATACCTTTTAGTTATCATGAACAGTGCTGCTGTGAAGATTCACGTGTACATTTTCATTTGAAAGCCTATTTTCAAATTTAAGGGGGTCTATATCTAGGAGTGGATTTGGTGAACTAAACAGTGATGTTTTGCGGGATAGAAATTTCAAACTATGGTACACCATTTTACATTTTCACAAGCAACATTTAAAGGTTCCAGTTTCTCTCGTCATTGTCAACATGAGTCTTTTTCAGTTTTCTGGATTCAGGCCATTCTATTGTGTGGAACGGGCAGCCCACTGTGGTGTTCACCTGCATTTCCGTTGGGACTCCTGCTGTCAAACATCTTTTCTCCACAACCGACATGCACTCAGAGTGGGGGAATTTTGATGGTTGTGATAACCAGAGTGCTCCTAAGAATGTGGTAACTTTTCAATAACATATTTTATTCACACACTTAACATGAAATATGGATCATCTGCAGCTTTAAAGTAAAAGGGAGAGGAAGTTTATCTGAATTTAAGTGCTTTTGGTTTTAGGATTCTGTAGTTTCTAGCAATGTATTAGAGCATGAAACGGATACAACTGCTTGTGTATTTCACACAGCAGACATTAGTTTGTGCTCTTATACTAGAGAATACCCAGAAGAGAAGAAAGGTCATTCTTTGTTTGCTCTGGACCTTTTGAGAGACTAGACCAAAATGATGACTTATTCAAGGTTCCTCTCAAGCAGTGCTCTGCATGTTACTGTCTAGAGAGCAGAGCGAATAAGAGCTTCCTAACTCTGCAGGGTGCATGTCTCCCTGGCAGCAAATCCCGTTCATCTCATGTCTGCTGCGTCTCTTGATTGCATCATTTTCTCTCATGATTCACTTAATCTTACGATCATCTATCTGTACAGTAACATTTTATATTTAGATATGTTAGATGTTTAGGAGTTCAGGTGGTTAAAGGTCTAAGGTTGGGGATAGGGTGTTAGGGGTTAGAATCAGGGTTGGAGGTTAGGGTTCTGGGATCTGGTTATGGGTCCAGGGTTTGTTTACTGGGTTTGGGTCTAGGTCTAAGGTTTATGATTCAGCTCTGGTATCTGGCACTGGTACTTGGGGTCTAGTATCCGAGTTCCATTCATGGTGTGGCTCTGGGGTCCATCTCCAAGGTCTGGGGTCTACTCCATAGTCCAGCTCTGCATCCGGTGTCTGGGGCTTGGGGTCTGGTGGAGTCTGGTTGGGTCTGGCTGTGGCTCCAGGGTCCCTGTCTGGGGCCTAGATCCAGCTCTGGCTCCAGGGTCTTGCGTTTGGAATCTGGCGTCCCGGGTCCATGGTTCAGTGTCAGGCCTCTGGCATATGTTGTTCTGTATCCCAGGACCTGTGGTCTAGGGTCCACCTTGGTGTCCAGGTTCCAGGGTCCTGAGTCTGGCATCTGGTATCCCATATCTTTCAACCAATGGTCGTTGGCTCCAGTTCGACGCCAACAGGATCCCCAAGTTGGGGTGCAGTGAAGAATGAAACTTTATTCAGTGCAGACAGTTCAGTCGTGATACAGCATGGCTGGAGAACAGCACAGCTGTGGAGCAGCCCGGCTCTGCTATGGGTCAGTTACGAAATAGCATGGCTCTGAGGAGGGACTGGAGTGAGGTGACCCTGGGGCATGTGCCCTCCCCAGCTAGACAGCTCTGCTCTGCTTTTACGCTGCAAGCTCCAGTCTGGTCTGGCGCTTCACTCTGCTCTGGCGAGGCGTCTTCAGCAGTCAGCTCAGTGCTGGAGACGGAGGTCGGTGAAAGCTTCATTCTGTAGTGTGGTTTGCATGAGAGACTCATGTGTAGAAGTGGGTGCTAGGCTCTGTTTTTTGAAATTTGATCTCAGTTGGCCAACAGAAACTCTTCTTAGTAGGTATTTCTCAGAGTCCACACGTGTGTCATCTGGCATGCGAGGGGCACAAGGGCTCCTGGGGTAAGGGGTGAGGACAGACCTGGAGGCAAATTTTCCATCCTGGTGAGTGTCTCCATCTCATCCATCCGCCAGTGAATTGAATGAATAAACAAAACAAGGTCAATTCATAAAGACTTACTATTCTGCCATATAAAGAAATAAAGTAAAATGGTGTAGCCGCTGTGGAAAACGGCAGATCTTCAAAAACTTAAACATAGAATTAAAGTAGGATCCAGCAATTCCACTTCAAGGTACATACCCAAAAGTTTTGAAAGCAGGGACGTGAACATATATTTCTACACCTATATTCAACAATTGCATGATTCACAATAGCCAAGAGGTGGAAGCAACCCAGTGTCCATCGACAGATGAATGGACAAAAGAAATGTATACACACAAGGGAATATCATCGAGCCTTAACAACTAAGGAAATTCTGACACAGACTACCACATAGATGCACCTTGAAGTCCTTATGCTAAGTGAAATATGACCATCACAAAAGGACAAATGTTCTATAATTCCAAGCACATGCAATATCTACAAAAATCAAAATCAGAGACAGGAAGTAGTACAAAGCAGTCACCAAGGGCTGAGGGAAAGGGGAATGGGGAGTTAATGTTTAATGAATAAAGCTTCACTGGAGGACAATAAAGTTCTGAAGACAAATGGTGTTTATATTTGCACAACAATGTAAATGCAGTTCATGCCCATAAAACCGTACACTTGGAATGGTTTAAACGGTAAATGTGGTGTTGTGTATATTTAATCATAAAGGAAAAATAAATGAAGTACTGATACATATCACCACAGGGATGAGTGAACACTGAAAACACCATAAGTAAAAGAAGCCAGGCAGAAAAGGCCACCCAGATCGGAGTCATCTGTGCAGCCCAAATCCATCAACATTGTGTAAATGTGGGAATGTTTTAGTCATAGTTCCAAAGAAACGAAATCAGATCAGAACGGAGAAAATCGTTCTCGCACAGTTGGGACAGGTGGTGAAAGGTCAGGTGGGACCCTGGACTGGATTCTCACGTGGAAACCATGATGCTTTCCTCCTCGCAGGTGATGTGGCCAGTCATCCCAGGGATGGCACACCTGTTTGGGATGAAACGCCCCGGGAGTCCTGCGTGTCAAATGGCAAATGTGATAAAGCAATGACAACTGAGGACTCTCAGTGCATAGGAGAGTCTGCACTGCTGTTGCAAGTTTTCTGAACTTTGAAATGACTGGAAGTTAAATGACTATTTGAAACAACCATGTCAACACCATGCCAGAAAAGCAAGGAGGACAGCAAAGTTTGTTAGTGGCCGAGCTCTTTGCAGACCAGAAAAACCAGGTCCACCCGGAGCGGGAAGCACATCATCCTCAGAGTGGACCCCGTGGTCATCAGAGGCGCCGTGGAAAGACCAAGTTAGCAGCCACTACAACTCAGGTGTCAAGAAGATGACCTGGGGTGCGGTGGACGCAGTGAATTCCGTTTGCCACGTCACTCCACTGAGAAACTATAGTAACCGAAACAGGGTAGTATCGGCATAAAACAAACACATAAGTCAATAGAACAGAATGGAGCCGAAAAATCGAACTCACATAAATGGCACTGGAACACTAGACAGCCACACACTAAAGGACCCTGGGCCTTACCTTGTGGCACACAGAAAAACCAGCAATCGTCCACAGTAAGCCCTCACTCTGCTGAGTCCTCAGAAGTCCGACACCCCACCCTCAGCAGTATTCCTTCACAGGAAGCTTCCCCCGACCTTTTCATCCATGGGAGGGTACTGAGGTAAACCACGTCCAGGCACAGCTCCACCTTGTCCCCAAAGCCACAGCACCTCCAGGGCTAATACTGCAGCACCTCAAATTCCTGCAGAATCAATGCTGCCATAGGACCCAGAAAGGGATTCTGGCAGCTCTGGCTCCTGGCTCTCCCAGTGCTTCAGGAAACTGGTCCCATAGAAGTGCTCACTTAAACTGGGCCTGGAGGAAGTATACCTGGGAAGCGGTCTGGAAATACAGGAAACCAGCCAGGAGGAGGCGCTCCCAAGAACTCCAGCCGCCAGAAGTGCAACTCCTACCTCAGGCACCCCCTCTGCCGCCCACAGGCTGGCTGGAGCAGCGGAGGTGTACTCGCCTCCAAGTCTCACCTTGAACCTTGCACCTGGACCTCCTCTGCCACTCACAATCTGGCAGGAGCCAGAATGGAGCATTCCCCTGAAGGTCTTTCCTCACTCACACTCAGCTTATGCCCCATGGAGAATTCGCCTTCGAGCCTCTCCTCCCATGGCTTCCAGTACCCCTTTAGCCCTTCACATATGAGGCTTGTGCTGAAATGGAGAAATCGTCTCCAAGTGTGTACTCCCCCTGTACCCCAGGTACCCCCTCTTCCCCTCACAGGCATGGCAGAACCAGGATAGAGAAATTTCCTCTAGGTCTCTACTCCACCCGACCCAAGTGGGAAGAAAAAGAGTAAGGTTATATGGAAAGCAGCCTCACAGGATGTTAAGATCATAAATTCTCCAGGCAGGTCCTGATGGGTAATCAGCCCTAGGCCTAAAACTTCAGTGAAAGGTTTGAAGCCAGTCCTGTCAATCATCAGTGGTGCATCTGGGTAAAGATGCATTTCAAATGACAAAAGCAATACCCCTGAAGGGGGTATTAACCCTCCCGAAAGCACATAATCTTGTTAGCCATCCTGTAAACCATCCTGGCCTTGTTTTCCCCCACCTGCATGTAATCTTCCTTATGTTCCCTCTGCAACTTCATATGCATTAAAAAGATGCAAAATCCATCCTCCAGAGCATTTGAGACCTCGCTCCTGGACAGATGTTTGGCTCACGTAAAAAGTTACAAAAATTCTCAACAAGTTTAGAAGTTTCTTCCATGGGCACTGACACCCACTCTGCTGCTCTCACTGATAGCAGCCAGACAGAGAAATTGAATCGTTTCAGCCTTTCCACTAATGTGAATGCTGCTTCTATGAATATTCATAGATAAGTTCTTTTTTTGAATACTCATTTTTAATTTTTCAGGGTATATATCTAGGAGTTATATATCTATGAGAATTTTTTCTGAGGTAATGTCAGCTATCATACATACAGTCTGCAGCATTTGACATTGCAGAGGCAAAGTTTTAGGATGAGGGTTTCGGGTTTAGGGTTAGGGCCATCTTTAACAATGGAATACAGAGAGGACTTTGATTGAATGTGCCTTGCCTGGTCCCTCCCTGTCTATCACACTCAGTACCTGATAAACTAGTTATCTCTGATGATAGCTCCATTCCTGGAGCGGGTCTTCTATCTAAATTCTTTCAGGCAATTAGGGGGAAGGTCAAATGTTTTTCCTGATTCTTTTGTTTCTGAAAATAATCAGCTAAAATAATCAATATCCTTCTTTAAAAAAAAAAAAAAAAGGCATGTATTGGAGTGGCAATTTCTGCTTCCCCCTCAGTGTATTCATCCGCCTGGCCTGACGAATAAACTAACACACGAACAGATTTCAGCCTCACTGGGGATCCCCTGCATTAAAACCTGCACGGGCCCCCACGTCACACCCTCCCCTGACCTATAGTATTAAGGACCCAGTTTCAAGGCTGGAGGGAGCTGTTGTCACCGCTGGGGTGACATGAAATCCGGTGTAGCTCCAGCAGCGTGGGGGTGGGGGCGGGGGACAGTGGCGTTGTGTGTTTGTCCCTCGGTTCTTTCCCACTTACACAGCAAAGAATTACAGGTCGGCGAGATTTATAAAAAGTAAGAGTTACTGAAAGTACATTTTAGAAGGAGGCCGGGCCAGGCTAAGGAAGAGTGCAGCCCTGTGGAATTCAGGAGGTGAAGAGATGAGACAGTACGCCCCAAGGGGAGGGGCGGGTTTCCAGCCAGGAGAGCTGTAACCTTGAGGAAAGGGGAAGGTCTGCTTATATTCGGGCTGTGATAGGGGGTCCTAGATGATCCGAATGTGAGGTAACCTTGACTGACGGTTGCTATATTAACTTTGCCTAGTGTGCATGTGCTTACCCAGAATTCAGTGTTATCATTAGATTCATGAACTTCCAGGCATAGTCAGGATATTATAATGACGGTATAATGAGGCTGAAGTTATGGGCAGTACTTCCTGCGCATGAGTTTGTAGCTGGTTTAGGCCAGCAGCTTTTATGGACTTTGTCCTCTAGGATTTATCATTTATAACCCTAAAATGGAGGTGTTTCTAGGAGGTACTTAAGGAAGGTCTTCGAGGGAAGTTTCTCTGGTTACAGAGCTGGGCCTTCATTCCTGTGGCACGAGCCTGGGTAACTGCCAAACACCTGCCCCAGCATGCCTGGAGCTGGAGTCAGCGCTCAGGCAGCTTCCAGCAACAGAGCAGCCACCTTTCAACTGGCCCTCCACCTTGCTGCCAAGAGAGGACCGGGGCAGGGGGTGGGCCTGAGCTGCTGTCCGGGTGGAGCCTATCCCCAACACTGTTTACCCACCCTGGCTGGGCCCCAGAGTCCCTCGTCAGCAGCAGCTTGGAGTCAGCCTCGAGTACTGAAGTCGCTGTGCTGGCTGCTCGAGACCCCTCGGCTGTGCCTCTGAATCCTGCTGCCCAGGGCTCTTCCCGGAGGAAGCCAGAGTGAGCCAAGGCCACTGACCCACCACTGGAACCATGGTAGGGCCACACGGGGCAGCCGGTCAGCTCGGCTGGGCTTAATTGAGGCTCGGCCCCTGAGCAGGGTGCAGGAAAGCAAAGTTAGGTCGTATTTGAGGCCAAGGGAAGGCCATGGGGAGGCCACAGGGACCCTCCTGAAGGGGACTTAGGCCCGTGAGGAGGCACTGGGTTATTGGGGGAAGGCACGGGAGAGGAGGGCCTGGTTGGACTCCAATCTACCTTGGGTTGCTGTGTGAGCTTGGGGAACTTACAATATATGGAGGATCCCAGCACAGCGCTTTGCACTCAGCTGGTTTCCAATAAATGGGAGTCCTATCCCCCCAGACTCCTGTGACCTAGATGCCAGGAAGGCGCTGTGAAGTCTCCTAGATGTGCCCCTTGCATGCTGGAAAAGCCTGGTGCGGAAGATGAAGGCCACTTCCAAGTCCTTGGACCACAGGCCAACTTATGCAGCCCCTTTCCCGATCATCCTGCTCAGCCTCCTCCTGGGCCCCTTAGAGAGCTGCTCAGACTGAGCCCAAGTCCTGCTTTCTCAGGCTCCACCCTGACCTCATCCTGCTTCCTAAGAATGGGCAGAGTCTTCTGTGATCTGCCCACCTGCCCTCATCCCCATGACCCTGAGCAGTGAGGATGGCAGGGAAGGAGCCTAGCTCAGCACACAGCCCCAGCATCCCTTCTCTTCAATGACAGGACAGTGGGATGAAGGTCAAGGGCAGCCATGGCCACCTATCTGTGGTGACTTAGCTTTTCTCTGTCACAGGTTCATGGGTACAAAGGAGTCACATTCCAAAACTGGGCAAGGACCTATGGCTGTTGCCCAGCGATGTACTATCAGCCCACATCCGTGCAGGAGATCATGGAGGTGAGTGTCCATCTTAGCTCAGTGCCCACAGGTCCAGCCCCTGGCTCTCCAGCTCATCCAGGCCCTATAGACCAGACTCTGCCCCAGAACAAAGGCTGGGAAATGGGCTTACCAAGCTAAGGACCCCAGCGCACCCCAACTCTGCTAGCCAGGTAAGATGAGTGCAGTGCAGTGCAGAGCAGAAGAGGAGGCTGGGACAGCAGAGTGGCTATAAGTAGATCCTGAGCTGCAAGAAGTTGGAGGTGTGCTAATACTTCAGTACCCGAAGGCCCGTCCTAAACTATGCTGGCCTGCACAATCGCGACTTACTACAGGTGAGGCTGTTGTGGGCCGACGTTTCCCTAGAGGGCCACTAAGGACGAGGGAAAATAAAAACAGGTTGTATAGTCAATGGAGCTCTAGGAAGGTGGTGTTAAACAGATTTCTTTATTCTAGAACTTGAACCTTTAAACATGCTGTATGTGTGTTCATTTGCTTGTGGAACTCCTTACAATATAAACTGAAAAACTGGTGTTCCGTGGACCAGTGAGAGTGTTTGAGCAGGGATGTGAGGGTGAAAGGATGTGGATTCATTTAAGTGGCATCATGCATTCATTTATTTATTCATTCAGTGATCATATAAACTGCCTACTCACACTGGGCCTGGGGTAGACATGTGATCAGGCTTGCCTGTAGAAAAGCCTCCAGCCAGGGGAGCGCATGGGAGTCCCACTTCGGGATGTTTCCTTGCTTCTCCATTCCACTCACTTCCTGGCCCTTCTCTCTTTCCTGGAGTGAACCGCACAGCGGCCTCCAGCCAGGCAGGGGCCCTGGAGGCCAGTGGGATGCGCGGCCTGCACAGCCCTGTGTGCTCCTGGCTGTGCCACAGACAAAGGCCTGAGCTGGGGCTGACCCAGGCATTGCCTTGGCAGGTGCTGGCCCTGGCCAGGCAGCAGAACAAGCGGGTGAAGGTGGTGGGTGGTGGCCACTCGCCCTCGGACATCGCCTGCACCGATGGCTTCATGATCCACATGGGCAAGATGAACCGGGTCCTCCAGGTACTCACAGCCCTCTCCTCCGCCTCTCCTGGCCCCCAGGCTCGGCCTCCATCCCAAACCCCGAGCAGAAGCTCATTAGCCTGTCCCCTATGGCCTGATCCCCTCCCTGCCCCTGAGTCCCAAATTCTTGACCCGCAGTCCAGAGCTCTCCCTGAGCTTGCTCAGGCTTCTTGTCAGTTTTACACCCCCATGGCCATGGTGAGGATGTCCACCCCCTTTTCTACCAGAGCCCACATCCCATTTGGCTACCTGGAGTGGGAGGTGGCTGGAGCTAACCACAGGCTGAGACATTCTCACCCACGCAGTCGCGAGGACTGGGCGATGGCTCAGCTCATCTCAGCCTATGCCGGTCTGTTGCAGGTGGACACAGAGAAAAAGCAGGTGACCGTGGAGGCTGGCATCCTCCTGGCCGACCTGCACCCACAGCTGGACAAGCACGGCCTGGCCTTGTCCAAGTAAGAGCCACTTCCCCCATTTTTAGGTGGGCCAATGCTGCTCACTACCCCCTGCCTGGGGCACTCAGGGGCCTTTAAGCAGATAGCGGAGCAGAGTCCATGACGGGTGACACTAGGAGATGTTAGCTTCTGGGCCCTGAAGCACGTGCCCTGCTCATATCTCTCTCCTCCCTCGGGACCCAGTCCTCCTCAAGTGGCTGCCTGCACAAGGCTCATCTGCCACTCAGAGGGAGTTAGGATGTCCCAGCATGTGTGTCCCAGGGGCCACCTGGGTCTACAAGGATGCTGTGGGGATTGAGTGGCTGGGGAAGCAGTAGAGAAGGACAGAGCTGTGTCAGGCCACGTGCTAGTTGGTTGATGCACCATCTCATTTCATCATTACACCAGCCCTGAGAGGGAGAAACACAACCCCCACTGAGGGATGAAGAAGCCAGGGTTGAGGCCAAAGGGCTTATTTACCAAAGTCACTGGCTGGGGCATTCACCGCGTGGCGAGCCGGAGGCTGCAGGACACAGTGCCGTGCTTAAGAGACAGATAGCGGTGTGGTGGAGACCTCAGCTCCAAGAGCAGCCGGCCTGGGTGTACGTCCCGCTCGCACCCCATACGAGCTTGTGTCTAGTTCCTTGACCCACCTGAACCTCAGAGTTCTCATCTAGAAAAGTGGGTCTATAAAATAGGGGTGCTCAGAGGACTGGATGAGTAAAAGACGCCCCACATATTAAGTAAATGTTTGCTCTTGTTCATTTTCCTGGCTCCATCAATGCCTCGTTCCACAGCCTCCAGAAGTGAACTGTCCCCCGGGGCTCCTTATGTCCATCCCCTCAGAGGCCGAAGCCTAGTTTTTCATTCCGAAGCCCTTCTCCCTGAGGGCCTCACTGTATCCACTCTGCTTTCTCTTACTGCCATCACAGCCTCACTTCCACATTCCTCTTTCGTCTTCATAAACTTCACGGAGAAGGGAAGAAAGGTCGCAGCTGGGTCGACCACCCTCCCTTGTACACCCTTGGGTGGCTCTGTTTTTCACTGTGATTCATAATTCTGTGACGAACATTGTGCTTGTGTCTTCCCACATGCCAGAGCATCCCCCCCACCCCGGGCGGGCCGTCTACAACCCCCTTTTAACATTCCAGTCTTTTCAGAAGGGGCCATATTACCCAACAGTCCAGTGAGTAGGAACAGAGACAACAGTGGACACAGGGTGAGGGGAGGAAAAGGGAGGACGGGAAAAGGCTTCAGTCTCTCTCATCCTCTTACTGTCCTGCCGGGGCAGCCCCCGGGTCTCACCTCTGCAGGAAGGCATGAAGCTAAATTTTCTGACCATCAGCTTGTCAACTTAGGTTGAAATCAGAGCAGAGCCACTGGTGTCCTCCAGCCTGCATTTTGGGGAGCCTGCCTGCCTCGGGGGCTCTGGGTCTGCTGAGGGGAGGGGTCATTTCAAATCCCTGCCTTTCCACACCAAGCCCATTAATTGTGAAACTGTTGTGTACAACGTAAGGCTCCAATCACCTTGGCACACAGTAGACCTTCAGTAAATATTGTCTGTTTTCTCCTTTAATCTGGGGCCAGAATATCTCAGAAAGCTCCTGAGAATTGAGCCTCTTGTAGTCCTGACCCGCTCTTTCCTTGACCCTGAGATCTGGGTGGATCTTTCTAATTTCTGCCCCTGGACTGCATGCCCCTGGAGCAGTACAACTTCACTTAAGGAATCTGGTCTTCTTGTGTACACAGACTCTTTTATTCATTCCAGGGCCTGGAACTCTGGCCTGAAGGAGGCGGGTTTTATTCTAGATGGCCTGAGGAGCCCCTGCAGGTTTCTGAGAATGGTTTTTCCTTCCTCATGACTCAGGGAGGTTCCTACCTATTCATAGCAGCTTGGGATGTCTGTGTGTCATTTGACCCAGGTCTCACGGGACTTCTCAGGCCTTACTAGGCTAGATCTAAAGAAGTCTTAGCAGGAACACTGGGGCCTTGGGTTGGTGGAGAAGATATTGTTGATGGGTGAGGGACAGAGAGAAGGCAGCGTCTAAGCTGTGGAAACCCCAGAGCTATGCAGGCAGGCCCCCCCTCAGAGCTGGGCCATGCCCCTACCAGCTCATGTGACAGGCCACTGAGGTGAGGAAACTGAGGCTCAGAGACAAGGAGGGCCAGCAAGTCAGACAAGCAAAGTCATGGGAAGTGCGAGACAAGAACCCAGGGAGGAGATGAATCTACTATTCTGCTCTGAGAGCCTCACACCGCAACCTGGGGGCCGCTGTCCCAGGGAAGCCTAATTGATTGGTCCCTCGTGTCTTTCTCGCTCTGTCCTGCTGAGCCCAGCCTGGGAGCCGTGTCAGATGTGACTGCAGGTGGCGTCATTGGGACCGGAACACACAACACGGGGATCAAGCACGGCATCCTGGCCACCCAGGTGAGTGTGCCTGCCTCGTAACGCTCTGCTGACTGCCAGGGAGAAGGGAGGGTTGGATGGAGCCCCACTTTACTGAGTCTCCTGAGAAATCTCATTCACCTGGGGCCTGTGGGCTCAGCTCCTCGTGGGCCTCAAAACCAGCCCAGGTCTCTTCCTCTGACGGAGACTTGGCAGGTACCTTCCAGGAACAGCATCTCCTGCTCTCAGCCTCACCTGTCCCTGACAGACACGAGTGACAAAGGAGCCCTCGTGCGTGTTAATGCACTGTTGCCTCTCAGGAGCCTCCTGGCTACCCTGTGGAAAAGGGCAAGTAGGGCAAGCTGTTCATCCTCATTGAAACCGGGAGCCAGGCAGGGCAAGGGGCCTTTCCACGGTAGCAAGTCCAGCGGTCAGAGGGTGGCCGGGACTACCTGGAGCCCAGCACACGTGGGCCTCGGATCCACACCTGACCTTCATTGAAAAGCATATCTTAAACTTCCCAGGTGCCTAATGTGGAGAACTGGTTATGAGCACAGGCTTCAGACTTAGACCTGGGTTCAAAACTTGCCTCTTACCTGCATGTAGATAGGTTATTTAACTTCTCTATACGTCCCTGTTTTCATCTGGAATGTAGGGAGAATTCTTCTTGACCCAGGAGGAGTAGATGAGATGGCATCTATCAAACGTGTGGCTGACGCGGTGCAAGGCCGTGAAGCCTGCATCAGGAGCTGCCCTGCGGAGGGCTACCTCCTCTCACGTTCATGTTAGGAGGGGCTTCCTAGCAGGCAGGGTGTGGAGCAGGCTGCAGGGCGCACACGCGGAGGTGGCTGCCCCTCCATCAGGGATGGCGGAGACCTCATGTTCTGTCGGCACTCCAGGGCTCGCCAGGTGGTTTTTGCCCCCGGGAGCTCATCTGTGCTACGGCCCCTGGAACATCAGGACTGAGCACTGGGGCTCGGCTGTGCATCCCAGCTCCCCTGTTGTCTGTGTGACCTGGGGCAAGTCTTTTTGTCTCTGGCTAGCTCAGTTTGCTCCCCTGGAAGATGGGGATGATCACGACAGCCATGCATGTGGGGCTTAGGAGAGTGCACACAGTGCTCGCTGGTGATGGGTTTGGCGTGTCAGGCAAGGCTTTTTCCAGAGCTCGTACTCTGCTGTGAAATTTCAGCATTTCTGGGGGTTAGACCACACCGACCACTTAAGTGTCCCCTAGTCAACTAACCAGGTATATGGCTCTCCCTCTGAGCAAGACAGAACACTGGAGCAAGCATGGCTGAATGTGATAGCTGGGAATCTGGGTCCCCTGTGCTCTAGCCTCAGTGGCATCGACATCAAAGAAAACAGCCCAAAGGCGGTCTCTAAGGGACTCGCTTTGTATTCTGGAACACCATGAGGGAATCCTAATTCACAGCTGCCACGCCTTGAAGCCCCGCTTGGCATTCTCATCAGCACTGTGCACTCACCCTGACACCTCTCTTCCTTCCCCCCTCCCTCTTTGTGCCACGCTGCAACCTGGGGGCCACTGTCTCAGGGAAGCCTAACTGGTCCCTTGTGTCCCTCTTGCTCTTGTCCTGCTGAGCCCAGAGAACCACCAGGTCAGAGAGGGGCAACCCAAGGGGCGGAGTGAGCGGGGAAGGGGAAAGGCCAAGGCTCCACGTTACCTGTTCCCCGCCACTCCACGGGTAAGAGCCATTGCAGCCAAAGCATGATACACTTCATAGGACCTGATCTCCAGGTGCGCAGAGCCCTCGATGGATATGTCCTTCCCCGGCCCTCCCCAGAGCTGACTTTACTGCCCACGAGAGCCCAGTGGTCACTGGGGGTGAAGGATGACACAGTGGCCCTCGTCCCAAGATTTGGCCACAGTCCTAGTTAGCTCTCCAGGGCTGATGTCAAACTGATTGCCTCAGTTTCTCAAAATGATCAGCAGAGTATGAAAAATGACTCTGGCCACAAATCAAAAGGCTCATGAGAGTTACCAGCTCCTCTCAGACAGCCCAGCTCAACAGGACCGGCGCTGGGACAGCAGTGGGGATGCCGCCGTTGTACTTTACACATCATGCCTGGGGAGGGAGCCCGGGGAGAGGACTGACACCCTTCACGTCCACTGCACACCAGGCACTTAGCTGCAGCTTCACACGGTCTCTGAGAGAGTTATTCTCCTTCTGCAGATGAGGAAACAGGTTAAATGACACGCCCAAGGTCACAGAACCTATAAAATCACTGCCCACCTTTACTTGTTGCTGGGCCCTGCTGAAGTATCTCACTGGCCAGTTCTCATTCACTGCTCTGGCTCTGACACAAAATCTTGTTTTTATAAAAATGGTCCCGACCCCCTCACTACCACAGAGGGCCATCATGCTCCATTTCTTTCCCTTTCTCCTGTCTTGTCTTGGCCGCTGTTAATCAGAATTAGCTCAGCTTTATCTGTTCTCTGACCCTGAGTGCTCAGCCACCAACTACATGTGTCAAAAGCAATTTCGGTCCAAATGAGTAGGTAGCAGAGTATGGAGAAGAACTCAAACAGGCCATGAGAGAAGATGCCTCTGGAAATGGGACCAAGGTGAAAGATGCCAGAGATAATCATGTGTCTCCAAGGAGCATCCTACTCTTTGTAGCACCCCAGAGGTTGCTAGGCAGGTGCATCCAAGTGAGAGACCCTGGTTCCTGAGGCGAGAGGATGGACTCAGCTTGCCTGAGGTGATGCCCAGGAGAAGTGACAGGCAGAGAGAGGCTGTGGTGGGGGCAGTGGGCTGGTCTTACCGCAGATGCACGCATAGGCTCCCTCTGCCTTCGCCAGGCCCTCCGCCCGGGACCTCGCAGCTCTCTGGAGCCCAGGCTCATCTTAGTCCTCCTCGGGGCAGGGCAGAGGCTTGCTGCATCCTGACCGTGACGCCCATGGAATGAGCAAAGCGGTGGTGGGAGGACAAGACGTGCAAGTCCCATGGAACCTCACGTGATGGATGGTTCCCCTCTCCCTGCCAAGGGCTGACGCCACTCATCCATAGTCTCGCCTTCCCCATTTCCCCTTTCTCCCTCTCTAAAGACTGAGACCCCCTTCAGGCTGTGACTGTAGACCCTGCCAGGAAGGTCCCCTGTGGCCAGATGACAGTGATCTTCCCCGGCCAGGTCACCCTGACTTCACTTGCAAAGACAAACAGAGAGGTGAGGGCTTCACCTGAAGGGTGCGGGAAATGTCCGCCTGGATTCTGAGTGAGGCTCTTCTCTCGCTGCCAGGTGGTGGCGCTGACCCTGCTGACAGCCGACGGGACCATTCTTGAGTGCTCGGAGTCCAGCAACGCAGAGGTATTCCAAGCAGTGCGGGTTCACCTGGGCTGCCTCGGAGTCATCCTCACCGTCACCCTGCAGTGTGTGCCCCAGTTCCACCTGCAAGAGACTTCCTTCCCTTCCACCCTGAGAGAGGTACTGGTCTCTTTCTTGCCACTGATCAGCCTCAGAAAATCAATGGAGGATGTCAACAAGTGGGCCACGCTCCGCGGACAGCCTCCTGTGGCTCTGCAGGCCCCTTGAATGGGGGAGTGGGCTGACCTCACCATCCCCTTCTTGGCCTTGGCGGCACTGTGACCAGAACCTTTTCTGAGCAGGGCAGTGAAGCTCAGAGGACCTGCAGGGATGGCAGAGGTACAGCCAGAAAGGAGGCTGGGCAGCGACTTGCCGACTTGCCGTGGGAGACACGGCGCCAGCAGGAGCTGACTGCTCCTTGAAGGGCATGGATTCCCAAGCGCCTCGGCCACAGGGAACCCCGATTCCCTTCATAATGTGTTTTTCACAGCAGGGGGTGGGTGGACTAACTTCCACTTTGCCCTGTGCCTGAGGTCACATGCAGGGAATTTGGATCTGGATGATGGCGGGAAAGAGGGGAGGAGGAAGGAGGGCTGGCTTCTGATTGAAAGCAGTGTTTTTTGAATGAATGAAAAACTCATGTTGGGTGGACAGACTGATGGAAGGACAGACGGACAATCTTAGCCAATCTCGGCCCTGTTAAAGGAGGAACAGAGAGTGGATGGACCAGGTATCAGGAGACTCAGCTTTAATGTGCTAGAAGGAGCCGTGACATTCACTGCTGGGACCCTGGGCCGTGCAGTGAGATGGCCCAGGATGCTAGGACACGAGAAAATGGGGGTTTTCCGCTCTCGTGCCCAGCCCCTTCCTCCAGGCCAACCCACCAGGGTTGCTCTCGCAGGAGAAAATCAGCTCCACCCAGAGTCTTCGGTGGTGACAGCCCTGTGGGCCGTGGGCCTGACACCCTGTCAGGATTGAAGCAATAGCGATGGAGCCCTGGGGTGTCTTTCCGAACACCTCCCAGGCCTGCAGCACAGCAGGAAAGGCCCTTATCTTCAAATGAGGAAGCCTGGTGGTCTCTGACATTCACTGTGCCAGGCTCTGTGCCCGCAGCTCTAGGGTGGGGGTGGGCCTGGGAAACTACAGTCTACGACAAAACCTGGCCTGCCGCCTGTTCTTGTATGTACAGTTCTGTTAGCACGCAGCCGCGCTCATCGTTCACGTGTTAGCTGTGGCTGCTTTGTCATTATCCTTGGCAGAGCTGAGTAGTTGCAACAGAGACCATGTGGCTCTGCGATGTTATCTCAGTGTGTTCAATAATGAGCCGTGCTAGAGCAGGACTCTGCTGTTCGTTTCACTGAGGACCTAAGATGTGTCAGGCATTGTGGGGATCAGAGGTGATAATGACGATGATGGTGATGACAATGACAATCTGAGTAACAGTAGTAGCAGCAACAGCTTATACATATACTGTGCTAATCATGTTCCTGACACCATTTTAAGCATCTTCTAGGCATTAGTACATTTAATCTTCAAAACAATCTTGACATGGATTCTGTTATTAATCCCATTTAACAGGTGGGAAAACCAAGGCACAAAGATATTAAGGAACTTGCCAAACTTGTATAGCTAACTGTTTAAGCCAGGACAACTAAGAAATCATTGCGATCCTCTAACCCACTCAGGGAAGTCAGCATGGAAGTAGACCATTTTAAGGTCCAACATATTATGAGACATTCCGTGCCATTTGGCAACATTAGGACAATTTTAAGAATTTCCTTTTGATGGGAAGAAACTAGGCACACCCTGGGCCCTGACTTCCAGGACTCCCCACCATCATCCTATGACCAATGCCATCTTTCCTCCTTCCTTCTGCTGAGCTCAGGTTCTTGACAACCTGGACAGCCATCTGAAGAAATCCGAGTACTTCCGCTTCCTCTGGTTCCCACACACTGAGAACGTCAGCGTCATCTACCAGGACCACACCAACAAGGTAGCCACCCTGTCACACTGCCTGCAGTCCCTGCACCCCTTCGGCTACAGGGTCATCCCTATGGTCAGCGAGATGTGAGAAGGGAAGCGGCAAGGGGAGCGTAGCTGAGTGTGAGGAGAGAAGCAGAGACGACCAGAGGGTGGAAGGAAGAAGGAAGCTGGGCCCAGTGGGGGTCCACTGTGTCCCTGGGTAGGGATGTGTGGGGGCGAGGTCAGGGGTGGGGGTACAGAAGACAGAAGTGTGAGCAGGACAGGATGGGGTAAGATACAGAACTAGGCAGCTGGACTAGACCTCAGAAACCGCCTAACACATCCGACCTTCCCTCCAGTACCCCCATCTCTCCCACCCCCAATTATGCAGGTGAAGAAACCAGTAGTTTCATATCTTTCTCTCCTGTGTTTAGCAAACAGGCTGCTTCTCAGCAGAACAAAACAAAGCCTTCACTTAGGATGCATGTTGATGGGACAAGTCAGGCAAAGACTATGACACCTACTATGTGTAAGGGCTGGTGTGCGGTTCGTAAAGGGCGATAGCTGGACATGTGGCTCATCGGCTCTAAAGAGGAAGGCCAGATGTATTTCTTTGTATTGCGAAAAACACATGCACACACAGAATGAAAGGGACCGGGGCGTGGGAACTGACTGTGCCACCAAGGAGTGAGGTTTTTAATTGTCCTGGCATGTGAGTCACCGCTCCCGCCCCCCCCCACACACACACACACACTCTACAGGGACACATCTCTCTCTAAGGGGACACCATTAGGAACTGAACTAATCACAAATTCTGCTCCCCAGCCCCCCTCCTCTTCAGCCAGCTGGTTTTGGGACTATGCCATCGGGTTCCATTTACTGGAGTTCCTGCTCTGGATCAGGTAGGAATGCAGGGGCACCTTTTCTGGCATCTGCCATATGCTTTTCGAGGAAGTGATCCATCCAAAGAACGCCCCTACCTTCATGCACACAGATTGGGTCTGGCTCCTGAGGCACTGGTTTTCAATTCTGACTCGCAGGTGATGCGGTGAATCTTTTAATATTGTCCTGCTTTCTACCTTTTCCCCAACCTAAAATCTGTGCTCATGCTTGGGCCCCATGTCTGCCCCTGGATGGGTATTATCAGTGATAGGCAAGGTTTTACAGGACCTTCAGTGGCAACTTTGTATCCAGCCAAGATATCATATGGGATGACATCATATAAAAACTTAGATATTTCATACATACAAAATAATATAGGCAACGTATATTTAAGATATAAATAAGCACCACACACTCAACACCAGCTTAAGAAACAGAGCAACACTAGTACAGCGGAGTCCTCTTTGCAGAACTCCCAGATCGCAGCCCCTCCCCACGAGGAAACCCCCACTCTGAACTCCCTGCGTATCATCCTCTTGCTTTTATTTATACTGTAGTTTTATGAATCCTGAAATAATAAAGTCAGTAGTTCAGCTTCGATGGTCATATTTATCCACGTTGATATGGAGAGCTCTAATTTTTTTTTTCACTGTGTATATATATTTACCACAATGTATCCATATTCTTATTGATAGATATTTGGATCATTTCCAGGATTCTTAGCCATTACAAACAGTGTTGCTGTGAACATTCTCGAACATTGCTCCTGGTGCTTTTTATTATATCTTAAGTATATACTCATGAGTGGAATTCTTGGGCCATCAAGTATGGGCATCTTCAGCTTTATCAGATTGAATTGTTCACTGAAGTCATTATTATACCAGGTTAACTCCCCAAGCACTGTGAGACTCTGTGCACCACGAGCTAGCCAAGTCTACTGCTGACAGCCTCCTATGTTTCCTGGTGATGTGTATTAAACATTATCTCATTACAGTTTTTGATTCTTATGCCCCTCATTATTAATGAGGTTGCACAGCTTTTCAGCTTGTTGATCCTTCAGATTTCTCTTCTGTTAAATACCTATTTATGTATTTTGCCCTTTTTAAACATTGAGTGGCTTTTTTTTCTTTTCTTGCTATTTTGTAAGGTTTTATTTACATGTATTTTGAGCATTAGTCCTTTATTGGCTATATGTGTTGCAACATATTCTCCCTGTTTGTGTCTTGTCTTTCACTTTTATGGTGTTTCATGGTGTGCAGATGTATTTAACTTTAATATATTCAAACTTATCCATCTATTCTCTTATCTTTGGGAATTTCATGTCTTAATTAAGAAAACTTTCCCTGCCTGTAAAGTCATAAAAGCCCACAAAAGGCGCTGACAGCAGGACCCCAAGAGCTGGCCAGTGTGCCTGTCAGTTCTGGGCACGGCCGAGACCTTGGCACGCAGGGTCTGAACCCAGGCGTCTGTCCATCTGAGAAGAGTCGGCCCCTTCCCTTCAGCGAGAGGGCGGGTTGGGGGGGCACATTTAGGGGAAGCCGACAAACTGGGACGAGGACTAACTGCCTGGAAGGTGTTAGGACAGTGAGACTAGAGACGTGACCTGCTGAATGTGGGCGGAGAAGGGACTAGGAGTAGTGAGTGAGCTGAGCCTGGAGGATGTCGCGCCACCAGATTGTGGACTGGGGTTGAGAGTGGCCAGGCTTTCTCTGCAGCCTCCATCACAGCAGCTTGGCAGCTTTATGTGCCTGTGTCTGCGGAGTGCGAGCCCAGTGAGCACTCAAAGAGATGGGGCTCTAAATCATGCACCACGGCGACATCCCAGCCAGGTTGCATCTCCGTGAGAGCTCCGTGGCCTCTGAGCTCAGCCCAGTTGGCTCTACCTTAATGGCTTCTGGACACTGCCTCCCCTTCCTCATCTCTGCAGCTCTGGACACTGACTGAGCTGTGTGCCTGAGGGTGCAGAAGTAAAACTTAAATAACGATTGGGAAACTGGTGATTCACCAGTAGCGTCACAGTAAGACTCACTTTACCCTCATAAGGGGAGGAACCCTGTCTGTCCTGTCATACTTGATCTCCAGTGCCCCAGACAGTGCCTGGCACCTGGACAAAGCTCATAGATATTTGTGTAAGAAATGCCAAAAGAAAAGCTTGATCCATGTCCTTGAGCTGTTGCGTAACAGTCAACTGTAGGGTGATGGTGGTGGCCGTAGCTGACCAGGATGGAGAGGCAGGCTCTGTCAGGACTCAGTCCCTGGAGGGTGAGTCAGGACCAGGGCCAAGTTCAGCTCCTATGAGTAGGACAGCCCTGTGCCCCGGGGCCAGGGGAAGTCCCACCTCAGCCAAGCTGGCTTCTGAGACACCAGAGAGCATCTGCCTTGAGAGAGATGGAGTCCTCTCCGCTCTGGCCCTGCAGCACATACCCATATCTGAGTCTCAGAAAACTCAGTCAGCTTGGGACCATAGAGGGAGCATGAGCTGTGGATTCAAGTGGACCTTGGACTCTGATCCTTGCCCTCCATTCACCTGCTGTGTGACTGGGTAAATCACTCAGCCTCTTCAAACTGTGGTTTACCCGTACAGGGAGTAAAGCAGGTAGCAACGATTGAGTTCTTGGGAGGATTCAGGCTAAGTCCACATGAAGCATGTTCACTGGACATCACTTCCCTTTCTCTTCGCAAGGTCCATGAAGGCTCCCTGTGGCTCACCTATGTGGCAGAATACAAGGCCCTGGATCCACTGGTATTATCTGTAACCCCACACGAGGTGTTCTGAGCAGTTGAGATGGATTTATGGCAGATGATGAGAG
>CM053512.1:18576473-18600808 GCA_028627145.1 Eidolon dupreanum
AAATTCATAGAAACAGAAAGTAGAATAGGGGTTACCAGGGTCTGGAGAGAAGGGGAATGGGGAGTTTCAGTTTTGCAAGATTCTGAAGATCCATGTGAATATACTTAACACTACCAAACTGTACACTTAAATATGGTTAAGGTGGTGAATTTTATGTTTTGTGGGTTTTAACACAATTAAGAATGAAAAACAAACAAACACTGAAAACAACGCTGTCATTAGCAGGGGAATGATGAGGTAAAGTGTGGGATCTCCACAGCTGGACACCCATGCAGCTGTGGAGAGAATGACTTAGAGCCATGCTCACATTCTCTGAGCATAAGTGGCAGTGTATGTAGAGAGCAAGGCCTCGCTTTGCAAAGAACTCAGCCCAGGGCCCGGCACATGGCTGGCACTCACTAAATGCTGAATAATACAATTATTGTGTGCCCCCGCCTCCCCCTTCAGCACCTTCCTGCCATTCCTCGTGGGCTGGATCAATCGCTTCTTTTTCTGGCTCCTTTTCTCCAAGAAGAGGGAGAACAGCAACCTCAGCCACAAGGTCTTCACCTATGAGTGTCGGTTCAAGCAGCACGTCCAGGACTGGGCCATCCCCAGGTAGGGGCTGCGTGGGCCAGGCTGGGGGCGGGGTCAGTGCCAAAGCAATCCCTTTCGATGCTCACTGCAGCCCTAGCACGTAGACAGCCAACCAGTCCTACCCATTATTAGGGGGTGGGGGGCAAACCGGAGGCTCTGGGCCTCCTTCTGGTGCCCACGCTCCAGGCCATTCTGCCTCTTAGGGAAAATCAGTCACAGAATCACTCTCCATTGGCCCGTCCCAGCCATGAGACCAGCTAATAGCAGGCTTGGGCTTGGAGCTTGTGGCTTCCTGCCCAGCTTCTTGTTTGTCTGAAAGATTTTCCCCTGTGTTTAGGCCCTTGGTCAGCAGAGCCCACCCAGCATGCTGGGGGCTGGTGCTCTGCATTGGGAGGGACCCCCAGCAAAGATCCGGGCTAGGTCTGTAGCCCCAGCTGTCTCTAAATCACCCTTCCTCTTCATCTGTCCCCAGGAAAAGCAGAGGTGGTGTCCAGTGATTAGGAGATGCCTCTGTCACTGTGTTTAAGGCCTGGGGCCACCAGACTCTCCAGGTGTGAATATTAAACCAAGTAGAAGTTTTAGAATTAGAGTAACTTTGTCTGAAGAGGAGGAGGCCAGGGACCACTCAGGAGTTGGTAGTCCCTGTCACTAGGCTGAGGCGCCCTCAGATAAGAGGCCATGCAGAGCCTCATGCCATGGCTTCCAGAGGTCTCTTACTGAGGTCTGGGTCTGTCCCCCTGGGCTGAGCACAGAGAGAAGACCAAGGAGGCCCTGCTGGAGCTGAAGGCCATGCTGGAGGCCCACCCCAAGGTGGTGGCCCACTTCCCCGTGGAGGTGCGCTTCACCCAGGGGGACGACATCCTGCTGAGCCCCTGCTTCCAGAGGGACAGCTGCTACATGAACATCATCATGTACAGGTGACCAGCTCACCAGGAGGGGTGACAGGGGTGGGAAGCTTTGAAAGGACCCCTCTCCTTCCCCATCTTTCAAGGCCAGTTCAAATTCTGCTTCCCCTGGCTAGACTTCCCTAATCATGGCAGCAGAAAACAGTCTCTCCTTTGAGCTCTTACACACTTTCTCTTTATACTCTTATGATATCTACCATTTCCAGCCTATATTATGTTAATATAATAATTAATATTAATAAGTAATGTTAATATGAATAGCTACTATTTGTGAAGCTGATACCATAGAATGACAAACATACGCTATCTCATGTGCCTACTCTAGTCTATGATTCTGACAACCTGGAGCACTGTTGAGAAGGATTATGAAGCCAGGTTCAAGCTCAGCAGAAAAGGGCATCTACCAGGCACTGTGCTGATATCTGCTCCCACAACTGCATGATCTTTTTCCCAGTTAGTTATGCAGCAGTGTCTGGTACGAGGCCTGTGGACGTGTGTAGTTTAAGAAGCTCATCTTTTCCAGAATTTCCTGCTTGAGATGTATCTTTTTTCTGCCTCTTCTTTCTGATCTCTCTTGATAATAGCACCTCGCTGACTTTGCAAAAGAAACACAAATCTCTTGCCTAGCCTGAGTCTTACATGGTGTATTTCTCTGGCATATAAAAAAGCCAAATTTTTAGGAGTCCCAGATTCCAGAAAAGAGAGGTTCTGAAAGACACATTCACAAGGCAGCAGCTTATTTCATGTAGGGACAAATGTGGCAAGGCTCAGACCTTGTCTGTCTGTTTATCTTCTCCCTACCTGTGAATTCAGATTCAAAAGTGAGAAACTTGCCATGGGAATGCATCTTAACATTTTGGTTTGGTGGGAGTTTTTTTGTTTGTTTTTTTGTTTGTTTGTTGCTCTTTTTTTTTTAATTTTTAAAACTTCTGACTTACTTAACCTTTTCTGTTAGTAAGTCTGACTTGGCTGGTGGGTCAGGCAGTGAGGACTGAGTATCTAGGTTATGTGGCCATGCTTCCCGCATGTTGAATGAGGTAATTCTGAAATTCCTAGGCTTTGTCAAAAATGATATCTAAAGTAGGAAATATATATATATACACACATACACACACAGAATTGTATATACGTTTTGCAGAAGGAAAACATGCCTTTCACAGAGTCTGAATCTTATGATGTATTTCTTCAGCATACAAAAACCCCAAGCTAATAGGATGCCTAAGGGACAATTCAAGAATGCACTGTTCTGGAGGGGAGTCCCAGAGTCCAGGAAAAAAAAAAATCCAAAAACTATGATTACATAATAATATAATTATAAATATATAATATACATATGATACATTGTATGTATCTATGTATAGACACACAAAATTTTTTGCAATTATTTAAACTCATGATAACTTTCAGATGCCAATTAAAAAATATGTGAGAGGATGCAGGCTTTTTCAGATCCTTCTGGAATGAGCCATGAGCAAAAACCCTCAAGTTGCTGGGTCATTGCTGGCAGAGCCACATCTTGATCTCCGTGCCACATGCCAAGTTCCGGGTGTGGCTCAGAGAAGGTGCCAGGTAACTGCGGGACGGTGCGGGCAGGAACAAGGCTTTACCTCCTTCTGCCCAATTCCCAGGCCCTACGGGAAGGACGTGTCGCGACTGGACTACTGGCTGGCCTATGAGACCATCATGAAGAAGGTCGGAGGCAGGCCCCACTGGGCCAAGGTAGGACTTGCCAGTCAGAGCCTCACCCCCGGCAGCAGCTGGACAGCTGCTGTGAACGAGGGCTACCACCAGAGGGCGCCCCTCTTCCCATTTCTCTGCCTGCCGGAAGCTGGAAAAAGTGGCGTTGAGCAAGTCCCAGGAAGGAGGGGCTCTCCCGACCCAGCTTCCCTCTGCATTCGTGGTCCAGCAGCCCAGTGACTGTAATTTCCTTAGAGTTTTCACAGAAATTCCTCCTATTTCACTTTATTTGATGCTCATAGAAACCCTGTGAGCAGGGTAAGGGAGGGGTCAGTGAGCCCATTTAACAGAGGAAACTTAGGGTCTCTCAGGTGATGGGACTTACTAATTAGCAGTAAAACTGAGGCCAGAGGTCTCTCTACTTTCTATCACACTGCCTGATGGGACTGGGAATGGAGAATTTAATGCTACATTTAACACCTTCCTTCTTTAGTCTCCAGAAACTTCCTCCTGTTTGGGTCTCCACATTATGTGTGTGTGCCTGCATATGCATGTATGTGCGTGCATGCACCTGTGGGTATGGGTGCCTGCATTCATGCACATGCGTGTGTGTGTGTGCCTGCAGGTAGGGATATCACACATGCAGGCACATGGGCACGGGGTGCCTGTTTGCAGCCCCGCTGAAATGTCAGCTCCAGGGACCAAGGCCTCTTGTATCTTGTTGCTTCCACAGGCCCACAGCTGCACCCGGAAGGATTTTGAGAAAATGTATCCTGCCTTCCCAAAGTTCTGTGCCATCAGAGAAAAGCTGGACCCTACTGGGATGTTTCTGAATGCGTATCTGGAGAAGGTGTTCTACTGAAGCAGAAACAGAAAACAAGAAGAGCTCACCCCAGCCCTCCCCAGGGTTGCCTCCGATGAGGCTGAAGGCTGTGTTCTTGGCCTGAGGGGAACAGACCTTTCCCCTGGGGCCTCTGCCACAGAGCCCGTAGCTGCTCCAACCCACAGCGATGGGCCTGGCTTGGGCAGGACACATCCCTCTCCTACCTTCTTTATCCTCACAGCAACCCCATGCAAGGAAGAGAACTCAACTCTCATTTACATCTTCATGCAACACCCCCTTTTCCTAAGTCTGCATTACCACATTCTGTTTTCCCAAGAGATAGAGAAGCCCCAACGTGTTATGTTTCTCTAGGAGCTCAGGGATTCAGTCATTCACAGATTTCACCTGCCTGTGGGAGGGATCCCTTTCTTAAAGGGGTCCCCTCTCCCACCCTCTCAAGAAGACGCCCCATTGGCATGTGTTTGGGCACAGAAGTTGTGTATACTGTACTCCTTTCCACTCTTGGGGGGGTCTTTTCAAATGTTCGGGTGAGTACCCCTCTAACCTGGAACTTCGTCTCCCCTATAGGTAGACCTGTCCATCTGACCTCCCATAGCCTGATCTTTGGCATGCCTATTTCAGAGGATGTTTGGAAAATGGGATTCTCCTTGCTTTCATTTTAATAAAAGTCGAAAATTGATTCACCCTCTCATCCCTCCTCTTTATCTCCAAGGTGATCCTTTGGGGCGCACTGATTTCCTGGCTTTCCTCCAGAGGTATCGGGTCTTAGACTTAACTGGGAAATGCTCTTTATATTCCTTTTGCAAATGTAGTTTCAGTTTGCCTCTGACCTACCCCCTCTCTTCTATGGAACACTCACTGAACATCTGTGAGGTGCCAAGTGCTTTGGGGAATTAAAATAACTTTAAGACAGGTTCCTGGCCTCAAATTTATGTTCTAATGATATATCTTATAACAGGTTCATATTCAAAATATATAAAGAAATCCTACAACTCAACCACAAAATAAAACAAATACCCAATCAAAAAATGGGCAAAGGACTTGAATAGACAATTTTCAGAGAAGATATATAGATGGTCAATAAACACATGAAAAGGTGCTCAACATCCCCAATCATTAGGGAAATGCAAATGAAACTACAATGAGAGGCCATTTCATACTCATTAAGATCACGATTATTTTTAAAAAGTAGTGTTGCAAGGATGCAGAGAAATAGGAATCTTTGTGCATTGCTAGTAGAAAAGTAATACAACGGAGCAGCCATTCCAGAAAACAGTATGGTGGTGCTTCAAAAAATTAAACATAGGATGACCACATGAGCCAGCAATTCCGCTTCTGAATATACACCCAGGAAAACTGAAAGCAGGGACTTGGAGAGAGATTTGCATGCCCCTGTTCATAGCATTAGTCACAATAGCCAAAAGGTAGAAGCAACCTAAGTGTTGACTGACAGATGATTGGATAAAGAAGATGTGGCATATGCATACAATGGAATATTCAATCTTCAAAAGAAAGGATATTCTGACACATGCTACGGCATGGATGAAACTTGAGGATCTAATGTGAAGTGAAATAAGGCAGCTACAGAAAGACGACTGTACAATTCCATTTATGTGAAGGGTAGTCAAATTTATAGAGAAAGGAAATAGAATGAGGAGTTAGTGTTTGACAGTTTCTGTTTGGAAAGATGAAAAAGTTCTGGATGTAGTGGTGCTTTCACAACAGTGTGACTCCTTAATGCCACTAAGCTGTACACTGAAAAATGATTAAAATGGTAATTTTATGCTATGTATTTTTTACTCCGATAAAAAATGAATCTATATTTTTGTTCGGGGAAACCAGACTGATGTGCATAGGGTATTGAACGGTGACACCAGGGAGAATGTGGTGACGTGTCAGGGAAATGGTGTAGTGTGGCTACCTGGCCAGCCCTCCCGGACCTAAGCTCCTCGGAGCCCGGCTCAGCCAGAGGACCCAAGTCCATGGCCATGAGAGCAAGGACTGACACCTCAGCAGGACCAGCTGAGTAGTTCTCAGGGCCCAGTGCAGAACAAGGATTTCAGGAGGGTGACAGCAGAGCTCTAAATTAAGCACAGGATCCTTCTGACACTGCCTACGTAGGTCCATCGCCCACAAAACCCACCCTGCTCACCACCACCAGGCGCACCCGCTAGTTTTGTGGGTTAACTTACTGTGGCACTGTGTGTTATTTCATCACACGCTACTCTAGGTGTTGCTCCGAAGGTATTTTGTAGACGTGGTTAACACCTACCACCGGTTGACTTTAAAGGGAAATCCCCCCGACAATGTGAATGGGACTCAGGCAGCCAGCTGAAAGGGCTTAAAAGCAAAAGCAGAGTTTTATGGGAGAAGAATAAATTCTGTCTTGAGAGCTTTTAATTGAGTTCCCAGCCCATGGGGCTACAGATTTCAGGCTTGAATCATTTGAACCAATGCCTTGAAATAAATCTAATCTATACATTGATTGGCTCTATTTCTCTAGAAGGCCCTGACTGATATACAAAGAAAGATGGATTGGCAAACTTAATACAAAGGTAAGCATAGCAGGCTAAATCCTGTGTTCTACAGATGAGGAAACCAAGGCTCAGAGAGGTGGAGAACTTTATCCAACGTCACACAGCAAGTCAGAAAGGCAACACTTTCAAGTTTTTACCCAAAGTATGTCTCACAGTCCTGTATTTTTGATAGCTCAAATTTAATATTTTTAAATCTGAATTTTGCATTCTATTTTATTATGTAATTGTGTTACAAACATTCAAGTAATGTTTTATTTTTCAAATCTTTGGATAACATTTCTGCTCTAGAAAGGAGTGCCATGTTTGTTTTGTGATCTTCTGGCAACCCCCATCTACCCCAGTGGGAGAAGTACAGACATAAAGGGACAGATCTCAATGGCTTAAGTCTGAAACCCTGAAATTTAATAAAACTTCAATTGCCGGAAGGCTAAGGCAAAAGAATGTTCTGAAAATAGGCTTTCTAATTACCAGAGAACCCAGATGTCCTTTCTGGTTCAGGCTTTTGATGAATATAATTTCCTCTTCCTCTGATTCGGGGTCTTTTGATATTGAGTAGTGTGTACTGAGCCTAGCAACTGGGCTCCTGAGGGCATCCCTGATAAGAATTCCTTTTTCTCCCCTTCCTCGCTTCCTCCTTACTAACCTCTCTTCCAGATTCCCACTGGCTGGCTTCTCTCTCACACAGCACTGACCTAATTGAGCCTTGGGTAGCATGACCCAGCTACCTGCAGTCTCATCTCGGGAGACCTGGAAAAACACGGTGGTGAGGCTTGGAGCATGGTGCTCTAAGACTGGACCTCTAACAGCGGACAGCGATTGCCAGCAACATCTAAGAAGAAATAGATATGGTGTTTCTGCAGGCCAGTGTGAAACTAAATCAAAGTACAGCATCGGGGCTGATGGGCCATGAGTGGCTCTCAAAGTCGAACTGGGGGGAGAGGTCACCAGCCCAAAGGAAACATGCAAATTTCACCAAGTAGAGGAAGTGAAGTAGTTTCACATGGTCCAGCATTTACTGTTACCTTCTTGGTGGATTTGGTAATCATCATATCTATTAATAAACGCTGCAGAACCAAGTCCTTTTTGCGTTGTCTTTAGAATTATTGAATACTTCCTAGGTTTGCAAGACTGTTCCATCACAGCTAGAATTTACCAGGCAAATGCTGAGGCTGGATAGGATACTGAGGTGGGAAGCGCTGGGCAAGCTAAGAGGTGGCATTAATGTTCCCATGGACCCCGGAATCACCCAGGTTTGATCCCAATTCTGCCACTTAACAGCTTCATGCGTGCAGATAAATGGTCTCTTATTTCTACAGCCTCACTCTCAATGGCCTCTCCCTGGTACATCTCACACCTGAACTTCATGCTTAATTATGAGCAAAAGCCCCCGGATCTGTTCATTGTGGAGTTTCAACTCATTTGGAGGCACAAACTTGAAACCATTTTAGTCATTCTGACCCCTGTTCCCATCGCTTGATAACATCTCAAGCTGATTTCTTTCTTCCTGAAAACACAGTTAGTAAAGGATCAGTTTACTTCGGAATGTCAATCTCATATCCAAATCAAAGCTCTTCCCCACCCACGTCCTAGGAGGATGGGTAGGGGCGGGAGGAGGGCGGTAAGGGAAACACACTCTACCCTCTCAGTCCTGCTCAGGTTCTGAACCTTCCAAAGCAGAGTAGGAAGGGGGCCTAGGCCAGCTCTGGACCCCTCCTGTCCTCCTCTTCCTGGTCAAGGCTATCTGAGGTGAGCCGTGTCTTGCTTGGTCAGGTGACTTCAACTGCTACTACCAGGTGGTCTCCTCCAGGCAGGATGATGGTTTCCTTGGGCCGGCCTTGAACTTCACTCAGGTCCCCTCAGAAAGCAGCACCCGTGTACCCCTTAGGACCCTGCCAGCAGTCCAAGCCCCCAGCCCACTCTGGGTGGGAAAAAGCTACTGTTACATGGTGAGCACTTCCCTTCAGTCCTGTCAGTGTGACGCTGATCAGACTCTAACCCCATTGCAGATGGTATCAAAAGCCTAATTGGAGGCCCTTTGCGGGAGTGAAGCCTGAGTTGAACGGCCCTTCTGTCACCTCCAACCCCACCACTTGGTGGTGAGCTCTGCTCTGCGCGCACACACACATACACACACACACACACACACACACACACACACACATAACATCCTGGCTCCCACCCCTCCCCTACTCCCTGCTACTTCAAGGTGAAGAACAGGCAAACTGGTCCCTTCCAATAGCCTGTGTGGGCCACAAGGAACGGGAGTTGGGTGCTTTCCCATCAAGGCCTACCAGATCACGTGACACTTCTCTAATGAAGGCTGCTCCTGGAAGTCTTTGGGATGTGGAGTTAATAACCCCTTCCCTGAGGGCAGTTGTCTGGACCTAACGGGACTACAGGAAGCGGTTGGCCCAGGTTCTAGGGCCCATGGTTGGCCCATGGTTGGCCCATGGCTGCTGGTTACAGTTGCGCAAGCTGCACACTATACAACTCCAGTGTCATTTCACCCTTTCGTCATCAGGATATAGTTATAATTATATCCTTACAACTTTCTGGCAGAGGCATGTCAAGTGTCAACATAGGGGCTCACAGCAGGGTTGGTGTCACAGAGTCAGATGCCAAGCCCTGTCTTCTCAGAACAAGGCCTGCTCCCATTTGCCACAAGAAACCGAGAAGTCAGAAACCAAGGGCTCATTAGCCACAGAACTCCCCTCCAGAAGTACCCACATCTCATCCCTATATCTTGGTGATCTCGTTTTCTGCCTCAGTCTTTCTAGTGCCTCAGACTGAAACTTCAATCAGGGACAGTGGTACATCCAAGGAGCCTCAAACCAGGCCACTGTGCAAAGGGTCTTGGAAGAGGATGGAAAGAAGGTCCCAGGGAACCTCACAGTCAGCTTTAGGCTCTGTCCTTTCAGGTGCTAGACTAGGAGAGTTTAAAGGAAGTTGTATAAAAAGAAACAACTGGATATAATGGCTGCCAGAATCTAGCAACGTTAACAATAGAACACCAAAAAATAACTTTTGAAACATGATACGTAAAACATACAATTTACAATTATGGCCATTTTAATGAATGCCTTCTGAACCCATAACCCTAATTTCTATATATAACCAAGTGACTCATATTAACTTTACTCTGAATTTGATAGAAATACTAAAACACTAGCTTCTTTTCTTTGGACATAAGCTAAGCCTTAGAGTTTGTTGCTTGTGTGGCAGAGATGCCTATAACTTAAGAGAGAGAGACAAGGGACAGTGACTTAAGAATATTCTGCACTATTCATTTACATGTGGATTTTGCTATAAAGCTGGGTTGCAGCCAGATTTTTTGCCATTTGAAGTATATTTGATGGACAGAATTCTGTAATTACACAGTTGGCCCTTGAACGATGCAGAAGTTAGGAGCGCTAACCCTCCACGCAATCAAAAATTGTGCTTAACTATGTATTCATAAATGGAAAGGCTTACCAATTTAACGTTGATAAGCATTAGTCAGGGCCACCTGCTGGCAGAACAGGGTACTGCATCCCAGCTATATTTCAGTCTGAGTGAATAGTCATCAGAAAAAGCCCTAGCAGAGGAGAAATTCCTGTAGTCCAAGCAAAGCTATAGTGGACGAACAGTGCCACAGTGAAGATGGTGCCACAGGGATTCCAAGCCCTTACAACTAAAATGAAAACTGCCTCATTTTGTCTTTTGGAGACGATAGTTTCCCTAAGGAAAATATCAATTATATATTAAACACCCAGTATGCCTTATTATTACCCCTCCCTCACCCTAATTGTCAATGAATTCCTTCAGAATATTCCCCTCACATCAACAGTTTTATAATGGAATGGAAAAGGTTCACTTTTCGGGAAGTTATTTATTAGCTCTTCCTAAAGGTGAGGAAATTCTTGAATTGGACCAGCTTCATTGTCACATTTCCTTTTATCCTCAACCATATGATGCCCCTATATCATCTTAGCCACCACTTTTTCTTTTTTACTTCTGCTTCTTTTTTATTGCCCACACCAAAACGAAGACGAATAGGACATAGAAAAAACCAGCTCAAGAGAGGCCGCTGCAGAGCACACGGGCAGTTTTATTGAGTTAATAGCATGCAGGGGATGTTCCTCCCACGATCAGCAAGGGCCGGCATCAGAGTGCAGAATCCAGAGGGAGGAGAGGCGGGGCGGGGGCAGAGGGGCTTCGAGGTCAGGGCCTGGTCACTTGGTGGCATGCAGAGCTCTCTCTAAGGGGATCTGTGGCTCTTCTCAGGGGCAACTAGACTCAGATGCCCCTATATTTGGAAAAGCAGCTGTCACATCTCACTCCTCCCTGAAAAAGAAGGGGGAAGGAGAAGGTGAGGGCTCCATATTCACTGAGAGGCAGCAATCAACACTCACATTTTTATCAAACAAGAAAGAAAATCTTCCAAAAAAATAAATAAATAAAATTCCCAGTGGTCTCCTGGCTTCGTGTCTGGGCTCCGGCTGTGGGAACAGTCATTCGAAGGCTGGGTACTTGGCCACGTTTTCAGCTCCCAGGGGCCGCTGGGCCTGGCAAGACTGAAGCTGAGGCCAGCATACTCACCGGTGCCTTTGGCGGTACTCCTGCAGAGCTTTCTCTGCCACAGTCTCCATAAATACAGGGTTGTCCCAGGAGACTTCTGGGACTGTCACAGTAATGGGGTCGGAATCAAAGAGCTTCAGAACCACCTTCGTGAAGCCATTGGGAACACTGGAGTCAGAACTGTGAGAAGATACCTAGAAGGTGGAGAGGGAAGAAAAGGGCTGAAATATTGGCCTCACTGGATCCATTCTGCAACAAAAGTCAGATTTAAATTTGGACAGTTGGGTCCTTTTGCTTTTTACTAATCTCAACGTGTATCACCTCAGTGAACAGAAATGCCCTAATTCAGAGACACTCGTTGGAAGGTGTAAATGCCACCACAAATGACCAGCCCAGGGGAAGCCCTGCGGAATAAAAAATTTCCAAGCCACCATGGTGATTTCCAAGCCACCATGTTTTCTTTGAGCAGCCACTGGCCAGGCTGTGGTAGAAAAGGAATCAGGGAAAGAAAATAAAAAGGTTCCCAGTGCTAGAAAGAATGGTAGAGAACGATGCACAAATTCATGAGCTATCCCACACGGTGGAGGGCAGCGAGGCAGCTTCGTGGAAAGAGCACACGGTCCTAAGCCAGACAGACAGGTTCCGATGCCCAGGTGATTCACCTATCAGCTCTCCGACCTCAGGCAAGCTATGGAACCTCTCTCACTTTCCTCAGCCATAAAATGGGGTCATGCCAGACACTGCACCTCACTGGGTGACAAGGCTTCCATGCAACAATGTACATAAAGGCCTTATATTCACTGCCATATGACGAATGTTCCATCAGAAGCAGAAGCGGCTCCCCTAATATCTTCATCCCCTAATATCTTCATCCCATTTCACCCCCCAGGGGAGGGTCACATCACCTGCAGATCATGCTCACACCCCATCTTCGGTGTGTGGCCGGGACGCGACTCACCGTAGTGACCTGGAGAGAATACGGTTCTTCGCTCTGAGTGAGATTAGCCAGCTGGGACACCCAGTTAAACTGCTCATTCAGCTGCTTCAGCAGAAAGGAGGTGTTGAGCATCTTCTGCTGGTAGGACTGGAACAGCTCGTCGTACAGCTTGGAGAACTTCTCAGCAAGCTGGAGGGAACTGTTCAGCTCCCGTCGCAGCTGGTTCTGGGAGGGGTCGCTGGCCGAACAGTCTGCCCAGAGATGAGAAAACAAAAGGCAGACATGTGAAGGGAAAGCTAAAAAGGTAAGAAACGCGAATGGAAACCAGTTCGTGCAGCCAGAACCTGAAGCCGGGACCTCGTCTTAGCACTGGTCCCCAAACCACTTGTCATCAGTCTGTGACAAAATTAAGAGCTCACCCCAGAATGCAGATCAATACACGGCTTCCTTCATCGAGAAAGTCTTGCTCTGGAAAACAGTGTCATCTGAACCAAACAGTGTGCTTGGTGACATGGTCGATTTACCTTCTGGTGCAAGACCCTTATCTCCTTGGAGACGGTGGTGAGCAGCACTGACCACGCTCTGAGGAGCAGGGACCTCAGTGCCCTACGTGCTCAGACCTGGAGCTGCCCTGGCTGCTCCCATCCCCCCACGACTCCTTCCCGGAGAGGGCGGATGTTACTCAGAGCTGCCATTTGTGTGCCGCCTATTATGTACCAGATACCACGTAAATGCTTTGAATATCCATTATCTCTAATAATCAGATGTATTCTAAGAACTATCAGTAACGAAATTTTTTTTACCAGTAACGAAATTGAGGCCCTCAAAAGTAAATCACTTGTCTAAAGTCATAGATTAAACAACCTATGGGGCCAGCATTGAACCTGGGGCTTTAACTCCCAGACTTAGGCTCTTCCTATTCTGAGTCTGAGGGTCTGGAAAATTCTCCAAGCTTGTCTTTTGGGCATATCTACAGAGTTGAAAATTCTGACCCCAAGAGTCTACACGGCAGAGAAGCCAGCCAGGACTGTTGAGTAGCAAAGCACAGCAGCCTGGTGGCCGGGGCCCTTGGCTTCCCGCCTGCCCACCACGGCTGGTCACGAAGCTCACCAGGAGAGCAGGGGAGACCGAGCTCATTCTTTTTTGGTCCCCAAGCACGGTCCCCAAGCACTGACCGCAGATTGTCAGATTGATAAGAGCTGGCAACTACCCGCTACCTCTTTTAAAAACTACTGTTTTTTTCTCTCCGTAAATTTTTCAAAACTGTTCCAAGGAGAGCACATCACATCTAAGCACGGCAGGGGAAAGGAGACCTTTGCACACTGGAAAAAGGTAGTCGTTTATATTAAATCAGTAAATGTAATCATTTGCATTCTAACAAAATAAAATGTTAGGTGGGGCAAGAAAGAGGATTACTAACAAGAAGCTAGGTTGGAAAAGATAATGAATAACCTTAACTCTTTTAGCAGGAAATAATTTAAAAATAAGAAAAGTCACTGAGAACCGAGACTCAGTCTAGAGCAGTAGATCCCATCGGGGGACGATGCTGCCCCCCAGAAAACATTAGCAAGGTCTGGAAACATTTTTAGTTATCCCACCTGGGGGAGGGGGATGGCTACTGCTATCTAGAGGGGAGAGGCCGGGGACGCTGCTAGACATCCTCCGGCGCACAGGACAGCCCCAGTGACAAAGAACGATGTGCGCCAATATGTCAATGGAGCCGAAGTTGAGAGATTCTAGTCTGGAGTTCCTGGCCAGCGCATGCTCATATGGTCGCAAGCACCTTAAATGAGAGGTCACACGTGCTCCTCCACGGAGAAAAGAAGGCAGCTGTTGAGGTAAGCTGTGATCGGTGACCACCAAGATCAGGGCCGGGGGTGCCAATCTGAACCTAGGCATCTATACGTCTTTCCTTCTGGCCTTCATATGACTAACTTTCTACTAGCGAGGCACTATGTAATTTATGCTATTCTAACCATGGTATTTCACGGGAACAGCCCCAAAAGGCTTGGCTCTGTACCCATCTACACCTTTTCATACATAGCCTCTTATATCACTTGTATTTATTTTGCAGTGGCTTCTAAAATTATACGAACGAGCCCAGAGTATTTAACCGGCCTCTGAAGGCCGGCCCTGGCAAACCCAAACATATTAAATAAGAGCAAAGCCACAAGACTGGTCTTCTATTTACAAGAGAAACAACTGACTCTTTCTGAGCACAGGCTATAATGAACCAGGAAGTATTCTAGATGCTTTTATAGCTATTATCGCAAAGTAGGAAGAAACCAGACAGCGTCCAGATCTGATAAAACTGAGGGGAACAGCTGAAGGGAGCTATATCTCCTCTGCCTCAGGGACCAACCAACCAACAGCAATGCTGCTGGAGAGCTAAGGGGCCACAGGCAGTGACCCCTGTCCACTGGGGACAGAACACAATGCACCGGTTAAGAACACATCCCGAACACCTAGCTCCCCCATGTCAGCTGTCCAATAATCTTGGAAAGTTACTTAACCTTTCTCTGACTGATTTTGTACCTCTGTTAAGATAGAGACAATAATTATACTCAACTTAGGGCCATTCTGAGGAAATGCGTAATTGCTTGCAAAATGTTTAGAACAGTGCCTGGCACATGGTAAGTGTCTGCTAAACGGAAAACATACTATTGAAAATTGTCTGCAGGGGAAAATGAGGATGTCTACCATGCTTGGCCCTCAGAGGAAAAGAATAACTGGGGAATATCAAAGAGTGATGACTTTTTAAAAAAGCATAGCAGCCCCTCCCTGGACCGCCTATCAGCTGTGTGCTGGAGCATGTGGCAGGCAGTCTATATACTTAGTTTCCTACCTTCAGGTACGATTCCACATCCTGACCCTCATCTACAGATAAGAGGCCCAGGCAAAGCGAGGCAAAGGGCCTCCCTGGTGCCGCGGCTAGAAGGCAACAGAGCTGGAATCTGAACTCCCTTCTGTCTGACCCCATCGAGGCAGCCCCACTGAGGCACCCGGGACCCAAGGCTCCCCGACTCACCCACTGACAAGATCTCCTGGCACTTCTCACACTGGTCCTTCATCCTCAGGCATCCCGTAGAGTTGTGACGGATCTCCTTGCACACAGAGCGGTTATCCTGGTCTTCTGGAGAAATGAGGGAAGAGGAAGTCATGCCGAGGGGCCATACCTAGCAATCCGGTGATGGGCTACCCAGACCTCTCTGACCCCCCGCACACTACTGATTGGACCTTGGAGATGGTTCTGCAAGCAGAGCAGGTTGGAATTTGCCCGCGGACACAAGCCTCTGGTCAGGGCTCCCTTTAAGGGCTCCCTTTAAGACCAGGTGGTGGTTCCCGGGGTTTCCCCAGCTGGGCGTGGCGTCCCCTCTTACCACACCCACCTGATGAGCCCTCTCCTGCCTCCACACTCCCTCAGCTATTTGCACGCTTACCTTTGGCATCACAACCTAGTCTGCTCTGCATTTTACCTGGCTCCTTTCTCTCCCCCTAGCCAGTCATCAAGCCCCTCGAAGGCAGGAGTGGGATCCTCCTTAAATCCTCCTTATAACACAAGCCCCCCAGACCCCGCTACGGACATGCAGTAAATGCTAGTTGAATTCAACACTCCCCTGTATTTCCAATGCATTTCAAGCCGAACACTGCTGCCAGTTAAACTACAGCATTTAGGAGATGGTGTTGGCCAACCGGTGTCTATTAGTTCAATGAAGGAAGTCACTTCTGCAAGTATTGGCTTTTCATGTCCAAATCAGACTTCACTCATTCAAAAAATATTCATTGTGCGCCCATTCTCTACCAGGCCCTAAGGTTACAGCTACGAATGGCTTTCTCAACTATAATATGGGCCGATTATATAATTCGTTACCAATGCACACATGGGGTCCACAGAAAGCCACCTAAGTTCCCAAAAGGTTCTCTAGAGGGGAAGGTTCAATGTGATGCCCACTAGTTGCTCGAGGGGCATGGTAAACCCGAGAAAACACAGACTCCAAGTCCCGCGAGGCTAGACTTAACCGGTCCCATTTTACAGGCTGTGAAAACGTGGACACACTCCTTTATCTCTCTGTCTTTGTTTTCTGTTCCTTCAGTGGGTTACTCCTGCCCTCATGGGGCTGCTGGAAGGAAATCGAGGTGACACACACAAAGTCCCAGCATAGTTCCCAGCATCTGATGGGTCTCTCAACCAGCTGACAGTTCCCACCCCTTCTCAGGAGAAACGAGACATCTTTCTAACCTGCCGTGAAGTCCTCCATCGGGAACTGGTAGGGAAGTCTGTGGAGGTGGCCATCCATGACCTGCTGAGCCTGGTTTATCATGTCGAAGAAGGGCTGGAACATGTCCTGGAAGTTTGGGGTTCTGAACATGGGGAAAGGCATGATGTTCCGTGCCAAGCGGGACTTGGGACTGAAGAAGAGAGCCCTCTTTGGGGACGAGCCGAAGGACGAGAAGTAGGGGGTGTCCAGGGACTCCCGGGTGAAGAACCTGTCCTGGAAAAGTTCGTCCATAATACTGGACACACGTTTGAATCTGTCCTCCATGGCGTCCAGCACGTGGGTCTGCTGCCTGTCGTTCTCCAGCAGGGAGTCAATGCGGTCCCCATTAGTCCAGAGATAGAAGGGAGAGCTCTGGTTCAGGAACTCCTCCAGCTGTGGTGGGCAACACAGGAAACCGTTAGGAGAAGCCCACTGAAGCCCCGGCCTCCTGCACTCCACTCCTGCTGGCATGGGCCAGGCCTAGCCCCTCGCTTAGCTGGGGCTCCTTAGAGTCACATGGCCCATGCCGAAGGGACTGGGACTGGCTCCCCGCTCTCTGAACTGTCAGGCCAATGCCCTTCCATTCTACCCACCCCGCTAGGGAAGAATTTATGAGGCTAAGAGAGTCCCAGAGCCTACCACTCGAGACTGGTCTGCTGTCCTTTTTGACCACTAATTATCCCCACCCCTGCTCAGCCAAAGGCCAACTGATATGCCTTCCAGTGAATAGCAAAATTCATGAGTCCCGATGAGCAAGACCCTCAGCAGAGGATGGGATCAACATTAATGTAATAAAAATTCTCAATTCCTTCAGTCTAACTGGACACAGCCATAAGAATCTTCTAAGAGATGGCCAACACCTGGCGTAAATGCTTTTTATGACTCCACATTTCTCCACTCACAGCAATCATTACTAATCGATCATGGCTTTCTGGGCCCACATGTAGCCAGAACTCATCATCTGCATCTGGCCCCTGAAAAGAAACTGTGATGCTGTGATTTCTGATAAGGAATACATATTCCTAACAAAGAGCTCCTAAAACCCTTGGAATGTCCTGTGATGAGGACAATAAAGGTGACTTTCATCATGTTAACGAAGTGACTTTTGGAAAACACCTAAGGATGAGGCTAGTTTCTAGGGGAACCAACCATGATTAGAACATTCAGTGGCAACCCCTGATTTCTGGGTATAGAAGAGGGGCTGCAGGTTGAATCAGCTGCCAATGATCAATCATTTAATCAACCATGCGTATGCAATGAAGCTCCATTAAAACCCCAAAGTACAGGACTGGTGAACATGTAGATATCTGAGGAGAGCTGCATGTCAGGCGAAGGCATGGAAGCTTCGTGCTCCTTCCCCATACTTTGCCTTATCCATCTCTTCCATCTAATTGTTCCTGAGTTCTATCCTTTTTTAATAAACCTGTAATCGAGTAAGTAAAGTGTTTCTCTGCATTCTGTGAGCCATTCTAGCAAATTCATCAAACCATTGGAGGGGATTGTAGGAATCTCCAACCTACAGCCAGTCAGAAGCAGCGCAGGTGACAATCTGGACTTGTGACGGGCATCTGAAGGGGATGGAGGTGGGGCAGTCTTATAAAACTCAGCCCTTATCCTGCGGGCTCTGATGATACCTCGAAGTAGATCGTATCAGAATTGAGTTGAATTGTAGGACAACCTGCTTGGTGTCAGGGCTTAGTGTGGCAAAAAACCCCACACATTGGAGTTGGGTGAAAAATGACAGAAATATTTCATTCAGACCTCCTCATTCCCCACTCAGAGCCTAGGCTGCACTTAAGGAGCATTTTTCCCCTTCTCACCTGGTGGCCAACCAGCCCCGACCCGCTTCTGCAGACGCGTGCGTAGAACTTCATGCAGGTCTGTTTCAGGCAGGGCTTGCATTCCTCCCAGAGGGCCATCATAGACTCATTGCACACCCCCTCGGATGCCTTCAGCTTCATTTCAGTTTCCTTGGTATCAGTTAGGGCATCCTACAGGAGGACACAAGGCCAGGTTAGCCACACAGAAACCACGGCAATGGTGCAGGGCTCTCCTCAACCCAGACAGACCTTCCCACGGCTGGCTGCACGGTGTGCTAAATCCCACCCCTGCTCTGGCTCATTAGTTCCTTCTTTCATCTACCTGAAATTCCCTCCTCCTCCAGCTTTACAAATCCTTTCATCTTCAACACCCGACTGCCCCTTAGTCCTCCCCAGCCTCTCCTTCTCTGACACTGCACTGAGAGTCTTTACCCCAGGATTGACCTTTGACTTATACCGCACTTCCTACACTCGACTTCTGGTGCTAACGTCATCTTCCAAAGCTCCTGGAGGTTCCCTGAACCTTATGTGTCTACTGGGACCATGGTCCCTGACATGCAACAGGAATAGGCAAGCTTTCAAAATCAAAGTCACCAGACTATCAAAACTCTCTAACATACCCATATCATTTGACTCAATAATTCTATGAGAATCTATGCCAGGAAATCCTGCAATAAAGGACAAATTCTCATGCTTAAAGATATTTGTTCCCATATATGTTTACAGCACAAAGAAAAAATACTAGAATTAATCCACATGCTCAAAACTAGGGAACAAGTTAAGCAAATTGTGGTACATACAAAGGGCCAAGAAGTACAGCATTATAAGGGATGTTTGCAATAAATTTTAATATTATAGTAAGTATATTTCCTGTTAAAAATTCATGATTTTGAATACAGCCACTGTCAAAAAGGTATAGGGAAAAAAGTAGTAAGAAATAGATCAAACATTAACAGTGAATTGTCCTTAAGCATAAGGGTTACCGAAAAACTTCCTCTTCTACTTTTCTATATTCAAATTTTGATGAATGAGTGTATTACTCTTCAAAGGAGAATGAAGCAGACCATGAAGACACTGTGAAGATCCAACCAGGAGTTTGAGTTATCCTATTGTCCCGCTCTCTGTCCCCTGTTTTGTGCTGGAGAAGGCCCCCACACCTCCTACTGAGCCAACTCACAAGCGCCAACTACACCTACTGGTCACTTTCTTTCAGTGTCACATATTCCTCAACTAAGAAGCAGTGGAGTCTATGGCCATGCTACCCTGAGCAAGCCCGATCCCATCTGATCTTGGAAGCTAAGCAGGGCCGGGCCTGGTTAGTACTTGGATGGGAGACCACCTAGGAAGACCAGGTGCTACAGGCATAAAAAATTACAAAATAAGGGATTGTAAACTGACAAGGTCCTTGCAATCTGTGAGGTCAACCAAGGGTTGCTTCTCCTAAAAAAAAAAAAAAAAAAAGCAGCAGCAGCAGTGGAGTCTTTTCCCAAACCCGATGAGCTTTATCATAAAATCTGGACTGTCAAATGTCAAACTCCAATGTTAACCATAAAATGTGAGAACAAGACTTGGTCCTCCCACAGGAGCTATTTGAAGATTTTCACAGAATGGTGAGAGCTAATCCTGATGCCAAGAAAGGGCACTAGATTTCAAAGTAAGTTAGAGCTGCATCCAGGCCAGTATCTCCTTAAGTGGCTTCCCTGAAACTGTGCTAAAGCTATCAAGGGAAAAAAATGGATTCTCTAGTCAGTTTTTCTTGGAAAACACTGAGTTAAAGGAAGTTACATGGGTTTCTTTACTGCAGAAGTTCTCAGAGGCTTTCAAATGTTTTTACTATGCTTTACGAATCATGAGGGTGGCAGGTGTCCCCATCTTAGAGTCCTGCTTCATCAGGGGCAGGGTGGCAATGGGAGCAGGTTTTTAGGATACTCTTAAGACTATTGGTTTTTAAAATACATTATTCATTGAATCAGTGTTTTAATTTTGTTGCACTATTAGCACAGCCTGGACCTGCTATGTTCATTATCGGACTTAGGGTCTCTTTATGAAGTAGTCTACAACTCTGGACAGATACGGGGCAATACAGTATGTACCTGCCTTACCCCAAAGGTGTCGCCCCCACTAGATATGCTTTCTGAAGGTAGCGCGCCTTCCCCCTCCTACCCTGCGACAGACCCTATCCAAAGCCTACTTTGGATCTCAGCCATTGTCAGTGTTTAGAAAAATCTATTGAAGTGAATCTGCGTATCAGGCTCTGGGCCATGCTTATAACAAAAGCACATCCAAGCTCTCACCCTTTGAAGCTTTTGGAAGCAAATAAACCTTCCCTATTTCTTAACTATAGTCTCAGCATCAGGTGAAATGGCCCTGGAAGGACTGAAGGTCAATAAGGCATCCCAGCGGGACATCCCACTAGGAGCCAGGACCTGCCCTCCCTCCCCTCCGGTGAGGAGGGTGAAAGCGAGGACGTGGTCACCTGTCTCTTCCTTACCTCTTTCTGCTTCTTGGCCTCCTCTAAGCTGCTGAGCAATGATTTGCGCTCATCGTTCGTGTGCTCTATGAGGGTCTTGATCTGTTTCACCTCCTTGAGAGCATTCTTAATTTCCTTATTGATGTATTTACTCCCCTCAGTGGACATTTCTACAAGAGAAGGGCAGGGAGGTAGAATGAGGCAAGAGGATGAGATGGCGCTGGGGATATCTCTTGGAACCTGCCAGAATGGTCAGAAAGGCAGCTGGGTCCAGGGGCTGTCAAGGCTGGGAAACCCCTGGCAGGCAGCCTTCGGTCCCCAGCTACGCTCTGACACAGGTCCCACACACAAGGCTCATTGTGGACCCAGGGTCCGAGAAACACAAACCATCGGAGTGGGCACACCCCATTGAAGGGTCAGCGGCACTGTGCCCCTGCCAGCCAGAGAACAAGCCTGCCCGGCCACAGAAGAAAATTTAAAGGAAAACAAATCCTAGAGGCATAACCTCTTAAGCACCGCAATATGAAATATTATCTTCTGTATATAAATCTTTCTAGAATTCAGTTTAATCAAACACCTGGACTTCTCCAGTGCACGGCGACAGAGACAGCAAAGATGAATGAATAGCACTGTTCCTCAAGGAGACTGTGGCCAAGGCACAATACCACGTGACAAATACGATTAGACGATGTCACCAAAGTACCAGCTAAAGCACTGAGATGGATACCTCACGTGCACTGTCTTTAATACTGCTGGCACTATGATTATTCCCATTGCACAAATGGAGAAAAGGGAGCCCAGTGAGATCAAGATACTTGCCCAGGGTTATACAGCTAAGGAGTGGCTGAGCCAGACTCATACCAACGTCTGATCTTAAAGTTTGGGTTTTTTCACTATTACACAAAGGACTGGTCAGCAGGTCAGACAAAAGTGGGGCAGAAGGATGATGGGTTTCAGGAAAGGCCTGACAGAATTGGGGACCACCAGCTGGGCTCTGAAGGATGACAAGTCTCAGACTGAATGATAGTCCCCCTTCCTTGCCCTGTGAGCAGAGACTACGAAGCATGGTGTTCTCCGTAGGAAGGTAGAGATACATATACTAAAGGCTATGGAAACTCAGAAAAGGGAGGTCCACAAAGGCTCAAATGGCCCAGGCCCTGTGGACTTTCACAGAGGAGGTGTGTGTGCCAGGCCACGCAGACTGGGAAGGAAACAGCCGAACGAGACGCGGCAGCTCGAAAATGCTTTCAATACACCTGAAAATGCCTGGAAGCCAACCTGACCACAAAAAGCCTAGGCCAGGTGGCCAAGGAGAGGAGGCTCAGATCATGGCACAGCAGAGCAAACCAGACCTGATAAAATCGTCTTTAACTCCTGGGGTCCTGACAAGAAGGGAGTGTGCCAAGGGCGGCACTCTGGTCTACTTACCCTGCAGCTCTCTGTCTGAGAATGCCTGCCCGTTCTCCCAGGTCACCAGCAGCCCCACCAAGAGCAGTAGAGTCTTCATTTTGCTTCCTCCAATTCTGGAATCCCAGCACGCCTCTGTTTGCAGAGAACAGGACACTGTCATGGTAACAGCGAGACAGCCTGCTGGTTTCCGGCCCAGCCTGCTGCCTGCAGCAGCTCCCCAGGAGACCTGCAGAGGCCTTGCCATTAGCTATCCCCTCTCAGCTGGCATCACCGAATTTTTATCCCCAGGGAAATTGGGAGAAAAGATCAGACTTGCCAATGAACACTTTCAAAAGAAAGTAGAGGCAGTGGGTACAGAGAGGGACCACAGGACAGCAGCTTAATACAGAAGAAACAAAAATTCTGGAGTCAGAGCCCTGGGCTTAGGTCCAAGCCTTCCTCTTCCTCCTCCTGCATAATAGCTAAATATGTGTGAGCAAGGCACACATGCTTTCTGCGTCTAGAAAGGGGTCTGTCTGATACCTGCTCATATCGGACAAGCCCTAAAAACACCTCCACTGGATCACTCATCTGGCCTTCTCCTGTCTCCCCAACGAGTGGGGACGGCATCCCAGAGATGACAGCCCTCCTGCCATTTGCATCACTAATCCTGCCCACAGCAAGTATCACCGATGGATCACTGCACTTGTCCACTCCGGGCCTCAGGACAACCTAAAACTGGTTTTAAGAGTCTGAGGCACTGACAACCAACCCTTCGGGTTGACACAGGAAAATAAATCCATTCGCCACTCCTAGTTGTGAGACTCGAGTCAGGCTGCATGGATTGCGGATATAAATAAAGAGTGGAGCCAAGAAGGAAGGACAGCTGTCCTCAGGGAGTAAAGAAGAAGGGACAAAGTCAAAGGGTTAAGGTTGGGACCAAGGGGTACTTGGGCCCTGAGGCCTTCCCAGGAGCAGTCCCTCGGGAGGACGGGTGCCTCCGCTCTGCCAGGTCCCTTTCACAGGCTCATTCCCTTTAAACCCACAGCAGGGTTCCCTGCCAAGGCGTTCCTGCCACCACTCTGGGCTGGCTGCCCTGAGCCTGGGGACAGCCCGGTCTTACACAATAGATCCTTTCCCAGAAGCTGAAGTTGTTGCATAAAACAGAAACCCCTCCCTCTGTAATCCACCTCTCTCCCACCCCCACCCCCAACTGCTTATCTGAACTCACCCATTTCTCATAACAGAACGGGGAGGTAGGGTGCCCCCTTCTTGAAACTCTGCATGTCCAGAAACTGCTCTCAGCTCAGCAGGCCCATCTGGATGCTTGGCAGAGGATTAATAAGGCAAACCTCCCCTGAAGAATAGTTAGGAAGGCAACCGAGTTGTGGTTCCCAAACCAGCTGCCCAGAGGACAGAAGCAGCATGGAAGAAAGAGTGGGTCTTCGCCGTCCTCAAAGACAGGGTGGGCAGCTGAGCCAGGGCGCTAATTCAGGCCTGCTGGAAGGTCCCGGTCTAACAGGCTCTGCCCTAGCTGCTCACTGAAGCCTGAAATGCCTCAAGCAGGGCAGAGCCTTTGTCTAGACAGAGAAAGCCAGCACAATACACTCTTCGCACCATTCCCTGCAAGGCCCCCGGTGGCAATGACTTCTGAGAAATTCAGAAAACAAGGTGTTGGGTCCTAAAGAAAGGAGATGGAGGGCAGCCAAAGGCAAGAGCACTGGATAAGGAGTCTGGAATCCCAGCAGCCAGTACAGGGTCTCCCACCAGGAACCTAAGGTTTATGCGGAGCTACTCAACTCAGAGCCAGGAAAGAGATCAGTCTTCTGCCCAATTCCTCCACCCCAGAGAAGAGGCCGAACCCAGAGACAGGATGGGGCTCCCCCATGGCCCACGGCAAGCTCATGGCAATCCCAGGATGAGAACCCAGCTCTCCCAACACCCAGTCCAGTAATCTTTCTTTGACACCAGGTCATTTAAGTCTCTGGGCCTCAGTTTCTTTGTAAAATGCATCTGATGTAGGTCTCAGAGATGTGAATGTATTTTGTAAACACAGCGTCCTATATAATCGTGGTAAATTCTGACTACTTTAGAATTTGATGTAAGACCAAGCGTGAGCACTGACAATATCTCTTGGAGAGGTGGGAGCAGGTAGCAGGTTTGGAAAGGGGCAAAGGAGCAGAAGCAGGCACACAGAGGTCACCTGTGGTCCCTCCGTGATTGTGTGTCTTTGCTTTAGTGAAGTGACCAGCTACATTAAAGTACCTATGAATCACCTGAGGGTCTTGTTACAATGCTGACGCTGATTCAGAGTCTGCTTTCGCACATGCTTGCAGGCGATGTGATAACCGCTAGTCCAAGGAC
>CM053512.1:18601308-18626652 GCA_028627145.1 Eidolon dupreanum
TAATTATATTTTTAAAAATCAAACTTTGGAAGACAGGCAAATAGATCTGCCTTAGTCAGCTGAAGCAGGGAAAGGGAGGAGGGAAGAAGGGACTAGGAGAAAATAACATGATTCACAGCCAAGACTGTGGTCCCCTGGGAAGGATGGCTTGATTACTCCAGCTACTAAGCAAATGAGGCTCAGAAGATTTAACTTTAAGGGGAAAAGTGCAAATTTTGAAAGCACCATAAATATATCACTAGGTTGAGAATATTCTAAGTAGATCATAGAGGTCAACTGGTTCAGCCCTCCCACAAAACTTGAATCTTAACCTCTCCTCCCCCAATCAACATCCGCACCAGGCGGTCCTCCTGCCTTTGTTTGCACACCCCCAAGGAACTGGGAGTTTACTACCTCTATGCAAGCAGTTTGTCTAGTAAAGCTGTTTATAGTTAGGTTCTTCTTTTGTTGCATCAGAGTCTGGCTCCTGCCAGGGCTCACTCCAAGCCCTCTTCTGTCTTCTGAACCACACAGAAAATCCAATCCACCTCTTCTGCTAGCCCTTCAGACATTTGAAGGCAGCTAGTTTGGCTTCTCCCACTGACCCCAGGCTTGTGGCTGCCTGCCCTGCGGTCACGCGCCCTTTGGCTTTCTGGACCTTGCCTCTCCTGAAGTCCTGGGCCCAGACCTGAGCCTGCCAATACCAGAGAGAACTGACCACAGAACAGGGCAGGACCACCTGTCCTTCACCCAAACACTCTAGATTAGCTCTTAGTTAGCAGCTGAGTCACTTGGTTGATTCATAGAGAATTCATCATCTTTCTGGCAAGGCTTCCGTTTAATCATTGTTTTTCCCATTGTGGACTTAGGCAGTCAGGTTTGTGGTTTTAAGTTTGGTTTCTTTTCTTGGAGGTGGGGAGCATCAGGAAGGCAGAAGGGGAAAAGTAAAAAGCTTTACCTGTCTCTTTATGCTTAGCCCACCACCTCTCCCCTAGTCTAATATCCTTGTTATGTGTCCCCACTTCCACCGTTGTCAGTACCACCAGCATGACAGCTTTACCGTCACTAATATAACTGGAACTAGCTAGAAATGGACAAGAGCAGAACCCTGTGGCCTGTAATTAGGAATCACTCTTCAGACTTTAATTATTTAATGGGTATATTCAGTCAATTACAGGTTCAGGAAAAAATCATGGATAACAAAATCATATATAGTAAAATCAGCCCAAAGCTGATATAGAAGATTCTCAAGTGTTTTTCGGGACCTCCTGAATATTCACTCTATCAGTTGTATTTCCCTTATCTTCCCATCTAGGACCTTTTTGGGAGAAGAGGTGAGGCCAGCCTCTCCTGAGTTGCTTATTACAGGCCTCTAAGGAGACAAATATAACTGAAACTATCTTCACTGTTGGCCATGCCGCTGACTGGTTCTGCAATCTACATTTCACTCCAGGATTGCTCAGCAATAACCTTTTGCTCTAATTCTTAGACGAATGGGCATTTTTTTCATTGCGCCCCAGATGTTCCTCGGGTCAAACCTACTTTTTTCCCCAACCACCTAGAATCCAACTAATAATTAATTGAGATCAGTGGTTCTTAATAGAACTATACAGTGAGAAGAGCTTTAAAAATTACCAATGCCTGAGTCCCACCTCCAGACATTATGATGGAATTAATCTGGGGTGCAGCCAGATAGAGCCTCAGGATTTTTTCAGCTCTCCACGTAATTTTAATGTGCAGCCAAAGTTGAGGACCACTGCTTTCCAGTTTACATGTTGCTGCCTTTCACTTTGCCTGTTTAATCCTCTCTGAATCTCTATGTCTCTGATAAGAGTTTGTGGCATTATTCTCGTTTTATAGAAGAGAAAATTGAGAGTCAAGGGAATCTGAGTTAGCAAGGTTTTGCTTACACTGAGCTGAAATCTGCCTCTTTATAACTCCTTCTTTGTCTTCTATATTTTTTCTAAGGTGCTATATGTTAAGTTGTCTCCTCCTCTACAGGACAGCCCTTCAAACATTTGGAAGCAAATATTCTACATCAACTTAAATGTTATTTCCTTGAACAGGTCCTCTGCCCTCTTCTCATTGACTGAGGTTACCAGATACCTCACTCTGTTCATGTTTGCCCTGAGGGTGCTCCATTTTGTCATTGTCCCTCTTGTGTGGCTTTAGGTACAAATACAAGACACCAGCTTGGGCTGAACAGGCGAGAGGGCTGCAAGACACTGCCTGTGTGTGAGTTGATATGCAGCTTCCTGAGCCCCTAGGGCAACATCTGCTTAATTTTATACTGTTATAACACACTGTGCTTCCCAAATTGGTTTATACTGACCCCTCGGGCAGGCTGTGGTATGCCGAGAGTACACAAAGACACAGAAGCAACGGGCTGGAGTCTTACTCAAAGATTTAGGAAGAAAAATTAATCTTTAATAAGTAATCAATTTCCTCTCTCTTTCTCTTTCTTTCTTTTTTTCTTTCTTTCAAGTGTCTCTTTTTCAATTCCTCTCTAAGTCTCATGCTTCTAAAATAAATAATTGGTGTCTATTTATATATACATTTATATTTAGAATGTGTTTGTATATAGTATAAATAATATGTATTACATATATAAATGTATAAGAGATTTTATGCCTTTCTTCTTAAAAATAAATATCAAATTATATTATACATATTACTTTGCAGTTTGTTCTTTTCCATCTAATAAAATATTATGGACATCCCGCCAAGTCAATATACACGTCTAACCCATACTTCTCAGTAGCTACATATTTCATTCAGCCATTCCCTTATTCTAACTTCTTCTGTCACTGTAAGCTATGCCACAATAAACAGCCTTCCGCATGTATCCTAAAATGTTGGTGTCTTTATTGGTATAAGGTAGATTCTCAAATTGAGATTGTTGGACATTGTTGTCCTTTGGAATTTTTGCCAATCTGATGGGTAAAAATGACATTTTGCCACCTTAATCTATTCATCTGACTATTGTTTTCAACTGTTTATTTTTAAATAAAGTTTCCTCTTGTTTTATATTGGTTTGATGGGATTTCAAATCCACTTGTTTGTGATGTAGGTGAAGTTGTTTTGATTTATTTGTTTGTGAATTAAGTAGTGAAGTAGTTTGCTGAGGAAACTGTGTTGGGATATTGTCATGACATCTGTTATTGATAAGTACCAGGTAGCTCAGCTGATTAACAACTGGGCACTGCCAAGGGCCTATGGATAAGATCATATGGAGAAGTAACTATGGCTCTTAGACTTTAAATATCAAGGGTTTGTGAGGCCTTCCTGAAAGCTCAGTCTGGGGGAGGCTACTCTTGGCTGATCTAAATAGCTCACCAAAGACCTTTGGGGCATTACCTGCTGCTGCAGTAAAGGGAACTTTTTTTTTTTTTTTTTTTTTAACCAGCAATAGTGAAAACTGTGCAGTTGACCCCAGAAAGAAATCAGCCTGCCTGTCAACACTGGAGCCTTCGTTCCCTAGCATGGTGCTCTAGCAGCAAGAAGGGACTTTCACTTCATGCTGGCAGCTGAACATCAGCTCTCAGTTGCTAAGCTAACCTTTCCCAGGAGATCCAACTCATATAAAGAAAGGTATACCTCGACTAAATTCGTACTTGATTTCATCTCCCTTTACCTGGAACAATAATGTAATTAACCTAACATTGCTTTGGAGTATATTGTTTCTTTATGGGCTTATTAAGACACATTATCCTGTATGTTTTTGGCTTGTGAAATTATAATTACTTCAGTGAACTCAGTGTTCAACCATTTGACAAAGACAATCTCGATCTCTGAACATAATTTGGCCCCCCCAAAACACTTCTTTTGTGACTTGCTTATTCACATTATTTGCTGATTTTATTGTTATTCATTTGTTTTTCTCTCAATCTATAGGAACACTTTAAATAAATAAAATAACCCTGCATGTGTTGCAAATAGTATGTTTGCCAAACTAGCATGTGTCTTTTGTTTTTGACTATGGAGGCTTTGAAGTTTTTTATGTAGCAAAAATTTTTTTTTTTTAATAGTTTCTAGGTCTTTTGTCTTAAGAATGTCTTCCTCTCACTACAATAGTTATTCTCCTATTGTGTTCATTTCTATATTTAGGTATTTAATCCAAGTGGAATGTGTGTGTTTGTGGAGTGTGTGTGGTGTGCAGTGTGTGTATGATGTGTGTTTGTGGTATGTGTGTGTGTGTGTGTGTGTGTTTGTGGTGTGTGTGTGGAGGAGAAAGGTGAGGCAGGGATCTAGCTTCATTTTCTTCCAGATACACAGTCAGTTATAGTAACATGATTTATTAAATAAACCACCCTAGTCATGCTGAGTTAAAATGCTAGTCTATCATCTATGAAGTTTCTCAAATAAATTTAGATCTGTTTTAGGACTTCCTAGTTTATTCCTTTTATTTATATCTTTATTCATGCATAACATATTGTTCTCATTACATATATTTAAAACAATATCTAATATTAAGAAAGTAATCACTCTCACTTTTCCTTTACAAATTTTCTTGTCTATTCTTGAACATTAATTCTTCTGTATAAAATTTAATTTTGTCCAACTGGAAAAAAATTGTATTGTACCCTGAACACACCCTATCTCGTCAGATCTTGGAAACTAAGCAGTGTTGGGCCTCGTTAGTACTTGGATGGGAGACCATCTAGGAAGGCCAAGTGCTGTAAACTTAAAAAAAAAAATTGTATTGTAATTATGTTGCACTTAATACACATATCAATTTTGGAAGAATTCACATTTTTATGTTCTTTCTCCCTATTTAGAAACACAACATGTCAAAAAGTAATTTAAACTATTATTTTTATTTCTAAATGAATTTTTATCAAAGTAAGATATGCATATAATTTTAAAATATCAAATAATACAAAAAGTCCCAATATAGCCACACACTTCATTGTTTCTCTAGCCTGCCACCTCCCTAATCCATGAAAACTATTATTTTTATATTAAAATAAGTATTGCTTCATTACGATATGGCATGCAATTTTTCTATCATTTTTTTTAAATAAAAAGAAAGATTTCAAATTTTTGCTACATCTGTCATTATGACAGTGGAAAAGTTAGAGAAATCCTAACTAAACATATACTGAAATTTATCAGATTATAGTTTGAACATTTCTCCTCTTTCATTCAGCTTTGTGCTCCCATTCTCTAAGATATGGTCTAGCATGCAGTAGGTGCTTAATAACTACTTGTTAAATGACCCAAATTAATTTTTCCATTAGTGCAATCTAAGATCCCATTTATTTATTTTCAGTAGTCTCACCCTATTTTTGATTTGCATCAAAACTGTATTAACATGAGGATAGAGAACATATCCTCAGCACTGGCACAGCTCCTATGTATTTGTTTAATAAATGAATGAAAGCCACGCTTGGTCAACAACTATCAACTAGATCTTTTCCTCTGGATTACCAAGCTTTATCCATTGCCAGGGCAACTGATGGCGAATCTAAATGCAAGGTTTAAGTTTCTTTCTCTTGAATTTTACCTTATAAATGCACTGTAGACAGCTGTCAAGATTGTTCTGAATTTTGGTCTTCCAGTTTTGAATGAGAAACAAAGAAATAAGTTTGCCTCCTGGGTCTCCATCCAGAGTATAAATAGAAATTTTCATTGGGACCCCCTCTTATCACTTTAAAAGCCCAGCCTCTTGAAAGACTAATATAAAGAAATTCCTATGTACCAAATCCTTTGGAGAATATCTTCCACAAAAGCATTCTTGTCCCTTCAGCTCTAGTCTGTCCATTTTAATATGTAGAGTTCCTGGCCACCTGGATACAGGAATTTTTCTAGTCTTATTTGCAGTCATCTAAATTGTAGGATTCCTACAGGGAGCCCTTTTCATTGTCCAGTGGATGGTTTATCTGAAAGAGGCTTCTCCTCCCTACAGATCATTAAGATTTCTTCTTTTTTCATTTATAACCAACTCCAAATGAATTCAGACATTTTCTTCCTGCATTTATAATTGATTCAGATGAACAATCTAAGCAGTTTGTCTTTACTCATTATAATAATCCGGAAGATTCGTACAAGCTCTGAAGCATCCTGTTTAATTAAACTGCTTTTCTCAGAACTTTACCCTTGATGAGTTTATAAAAAAAGGCATTAATTTGACATCATGAAGCCCCTTTTAAGGATTTCTCAGGCTAGAAGAATTCATATTATATAGCATCACCCACCGGTAAAAAGTGGTATTACAAGGCACCTCTTGGACACAAGTCCCCCCTTACCCACAATTTCACTTTCTTTGGATTCAGTTACATATGGTCAAACGCGGTTCAAAAATATTAACTGGAAAATTTCAGAAATAAATAATTAATAAGTTTTAAACTGCACTTCGTTCTGATCAGCACGATAAAATTCCACGCTCTCCTGCTCTGTCCTGCCTGGGACGTGAATCATCTCTCTGTCCAGCGTGTCCACGCTGTATGTACAGTACAATAAGGTGATTTGAGAGAAAGTGGCCACATTCACATAACTTTTATTTCAATATATTTCTACAATTGTTCTATTTTATTAGTTATTATTGTTAATCTCTTACTGAGCCTAATTTATAAATTAAACTCTATCATAGATATGTTCGTATAGAAATAAAGATAATATACATAGGGTTCAGTACTATCCATGGTTTCAGGCGTCCGCTGAGGGGTCTGAGAACACATCCCTCATGGTTAAGTGTAAACTACTATACTCAAAAAATTCCAGTGTTGGGGGAGCATTTGCAAACTTGCTCGCCAGCAAATGTCATCAGGTTGGCTCAAATAAACTCATAATTTTTTTTTAAATTCCAGTATTGGTAAATGCAAAGTGAGACAAGAATCTATAGACATGGGAGAGATCTCAGGTGAATTTCTGGGAAGATGCAATATAAGATAAGAAACTTAAGAACTGTGAAAATATCCCATATTTCAGAGAATTGGCCAAAACTTCTCTGGACAAATGTATACAATTGAGAATGTTGATGAATTTTTCCCCAGGGAATTCTATTACTTATTTTAAATGGAAGCCAATAGGAAAATGGAATTTAAATTTTCCTTTATGGCCAGCTTTGCTGGAAACTGCTATGAAATACCCTTGGCTTGCTATTTATGTCTTTTCAAAAATATTTCACTCCTGTGGAGTGTTGGTGGTACAGTGGTGAGCATAGCTACCTTCCAAAAATGTTTTGCTATTTAGTTTCCAAAAGATTGATTATTTGAGTGAAACACTAGCATTAGCAAAGTAGTAAAACTACATGGAGTTTGAATCCATAGCATTATAGAGCTTTTTGAAGGAAAAGGGGTGAAAAACCTTGCAAAGGTCTGGGTTGGGGAAAGGTTTATTAATGAATGTCAGGGCCCATCAGCATCCACGTTTCTCTCTTTCCTCATGGTAACCCACTTAGGGCATACTGCCTTTGGTTAGGGCCATGTTACTGAGTTCTGGCCAATGGGGTGTGGTTAACAGCCATTATATACTTCTTTTAGCCTCTCTTGGGTTATTTTCCAACCTGAAATCTTCCAATCTCTATTTACCTTCCACAACAATCTTGGAGGCTACTTATTGAAGATGGTGACATCACAGGGAATGAGCATCTTGGATCCCCAAGTCAACATTTGTAAGAGAAACACCCAATCTGCAATGAATGTGATATGAATGAGAGATAAACTATTATCGTTCCATCCTTAGACTCTTGCATCTATCTGTTAGAGCTAGTGCTACTTGCTCTAACTACTATAGAAATTGTTATCTTGAAATGAGATGCCAATGTAATGAAAACAAAAATATGCAGCATGAGTTTAGCAATCTGGGAGCAGAAAGTGAGGAACCTGATATTAGAGGCTGAAAAGCTGGAAAATCTTTGCTCAGCTGGGGCCTTTACATTACCTGAGGGGTCTTAAAATCTCCACAGACCAATAGTTACCCCGTGTCTTTCATTCTTTTGTTTTCCAAATGGGCATTTTGTTGTGATGATTTGATCTATGCTTCTCCATTTGGATTGGAACCACTTCCAGGCCTGATGGGATGGAAAAGACAGAATCACAGGGAAAGCCGTGGAGCCTTGGACTCGAAGCTCAATTCATCCTCTCTTCCGTTTTGCAGCAACCTTAAAGCCATGTGTCGAAGACAGTAGTAAAACAAGATAGAAGGTCACCATTTGGAAGAGAACTGCCCAACCCACACTGGATTGAAATGTGAGTGAGAAATAAACTTTATTATATGAAGATAGTGGGATGTAGGGATTGTTGCCACCGCCACGTTACTTTGACTAATTAATATAAGGGTAGGGAATGCCTATATTTAGAAAATATACTGAGTAGGAGAAACCATTTGAAAAAAAGAAGGCAAAGATGTTTAGAAGGAGAAACAGGATGTAGGATCAGATAAATTTAGGGATAAGAGGGATTCAAGAAGGAGTTGCCAATAGTGTTTGTGATAGTTAATTTTATATGTCAAGTTGGCTGGGCCATGGTGCCCAGATATTTAGTCAAACATTATTCTAGATGTTTTTAGATGTGAAGTTGTTGTATTTTTGTTTTTAGGACGTGATTAACATTTAAATCAGTAGACTTTAAGTCAAGCTGATTATCCTTCTTTATGTGGTGGGCCTTGTCCAATCAGGTGAAGACATGAATAGCAAAAAAGACTGACCTCCCCAGAGAAAGAATGCATTCTGTCAGTAGACTGCCTCTGGACTTGACTTGTGACACCCATTCTTCCCTGGGTCTCCAGCCTGCCGGTTATTGGTTCTGTTTCTCTGGAGAATGGTGACTGGTACAGTGTTAAATCTACAAAATAGTTGAATAGGATACAGATTTTGGAAAGGCTATCATATATGTAAACTAGGAGGAAGGGAGCAATTTCAGTGAGCACTGTGGGCAAAAGCTACATTCTAAGAAGGAAAAGCGGAAGTAATATTCTAATGCTGGAAAAGAGCATGGATTGGGGAGGAAAGCATCAAAGGCATAGGTAAGGGAATTGAGCTTTAGAAAAAGGTAGGTGTTTTTTGCCTGAAGTAGAAAAGAGAAAGGAAAGTCTAGGGTGCAACCTGGGAGGTTTCATTCTGAACAAACAGCAACACAGCTCAAGAACTGAAGTGAGACTTTCTCCCTTCATTAATACATGGAAGCTTCCACCATTAGTGGTTTTGTTTTTCCTCTCTAAATGACCTCTGCTCTGCAGCTATTTCCTTTGACTTTCAACATAGGTCTGACCTCAATCAACTGCCCCCTACCCACCCCCACCCCAGCTCAAGTTAAAAACTATATTAAGCCATTCCCCTTACCCCATCCTACCCCAAACCCACTCTATCTGGTGTTGCACCTCTGTGCTATAGTCCTGGCTGGGCAATATCCTAATAACCTCATAATTTGGTCTCTCAGGGGCAGTGGGTCCAGTTGATCCTAGATCTATCCCATTGGTTGTTGATAGAATTGTTTGAAACTACAGCTGAAAGCTCCTATCCAATGGCTTGTATCATCTCTAGGAAATCCTGTCTCCTCCTTTCTTGGTCTGTGATCTGTGATCATCCTTTACACTCCTCTTTCTGTCCTCTTCCTGGTCTGAACTATTCTGGTGCTTTGGCCCTTAGCATCTGCCAACTAGGACAGCTCTTTCCAGCCACTCCACAGTGCTTGGTTTCCTCTCCCCAGAGTCCTTTTGGAACTGGTGCTCATCCTCTGAACCTCTACAGGGTTGGAGTCCAGCTCTGCCCGCCTACAACCAGACACTAGTATCTTTCACTTTTTTTTACTGATATATCTGCATTATTATAGCAAACCCACACAGTAGATGTATTTTCCAATCCCAAAGGGGTAGGAGGTGGGAGAGGATACTCCCTCACATAAGACTTAGGCCCTTTTTCTCACCAAACATCTTGGATCTAGCCAACTAAGGAAAGCATGAAGAAAACCAAGGGTTATGTTTTTGTTCTTTCTGTCAACAAATATTTGAGTACCTTCCATGAAAGGTAGCGTAATGTACCGTGACCAAGCCGACAGGTGCTGAATTTGGCCTACCTGGGTTCAGATCCCAAGATCTTCACTTAATAACACATTATTTAACCTCCCCATGTCTCACTTTGCTCCTCTGAAAATCAAGGGCTAAAACGGTGCTTATTTCATAGGGCTACTGTGAGGATTAGATAAGTTAATACACAGATAGCAACTACCTAGGTAAAGTTTCGTTTGATGTGAATATCTCCCTGGTGTTTACAGAGCAGCTCTCCTGATCCGTGCCACAGTCCCAGGAGACTGAAGCTCACATAACCAACTCAGAAACCAGATTCAAGTCTCCAGTAGAACCTCATGATGCCAGGTAGGCAACATCCTCCTTGTTCATGTAAGAAATGTCCAAATATGTTAAGAGTTTTTATAAGAGTTTATTTGAGCCCAACTGATGACAGTTGCTGGGAAGCAAGCTCTCAAATGCTCCAGAGAATGAGCTTGCAGTTTCTTTTATACATTTGGAATTCAAGAGAGAATGTAAGGAAGATGGGGGAAAGCAAGGCAGGGATGGGCTTACAGCATAGTTAACAAGATTATGTGTTCTATTGAGGGTGGTTTTCTTCTGAGGGATCTGAAAAAGAAGCATTTCAAAGGTGTGTTAACCTAGACGCACAGAAACAATGAACAGGGCTTGCTTAAGGCAAAGATAACCTTTTACTTGGGAAGTTATAGGCTAGAGGAGTGACTACCCATCATGACCTGCCCGGTTAGGAATTTATGATCAGATCACCCTGTAGCGTTCATTACTTTTGCTTAGATTTATTACAGTGCTCCTTTTCTTAGGCCCACATCTCTGAACCAAAGTCTCCTCATCTCTAAAATGGGCAGCATGATTCCTGGTTCCCTCTCTCAAGGTTTTTGTGACATTCTGCTGAGATGATGGAGAGAATGCACTTTGTGAACTGAAACTTGTCACCGAAAGTGAAGGAGATTGGAGATAGCTGAACATCACCTTATCTGATCCAGTGGGAAAAAGTTTCTCTGCCCCTATAACCTCACCTACTTTACTCCAAGGGCCAAATGCGTGTGGGCATGGAGGTGTGGGGATGTGGGGAAAGGTGCTGACTGTAGCAATCAAAAGAGACCAGACGGGATTGTCCCCACTCTGTGGTCTCTTCTCTGCTGCACTATTCTGCCACAGAGTTCACACACCCCATCCCATTACTCATTTAATTGTTGCTTTCTTCACCAGATGCAACTTCATGGAGACAGTGGTGGTGTGAGATGTTCATAGAGTTTGGGGCAGAACCTAGAACATGATAGGTGCTCACTAAATTAAATGTTTGTTCCATCAATGCAGAACCACGTATGAAGATCTCAGAGGAGGGCATATGAGAAGAATCACGACTCCTTGCTTGAGGTTAGTTTCCCTCAGATGTCACTATTTACACCAGGGGCCCCTCCAGAAACAAAATCACAGCATTTGGGAGTGCTGGGAGCCCAATTATCTCATGTAGGAAACCAAGGTTTGGAGGGAGACATGAAGAGGCTGCCCAATGTCACTCACCTAGAGTCACAGAGCTAGAGGTGACCAGCCGTCACAGTCTGCCAGGGACTGGGGGGCTTCGAGGATTAGGGAGGGATTTTCTAAAACAGGGACAGTCCCCAGGCAAATCCGGGCGGTAAGGGCTAGGCCTACATCCTTCTTGCTCCCAGTCCCTCACCCCTTGGAAGGGTGAGAAAAAAGACCAGAGCGAAACTCCAGGGGCCCGCAGCCACCAGGCGGCCTCCACTGGGCAAGCGACTGCTCTGGAGTGCCTTCCCTTCCCTGCGCGCTTCCCAGGGCGGCCACGGCGGCGCGGGCGCGGGCGCGGAGCTGGGCGGGCGGGTTCAAGGCTGTCCGCCGGGGCGGGGGCTCGGGGACGCGGGCGTGGGGACACGCGGCGGCACAAAGAGGCCTGGCCGCGGCAGTTTTGAAAATACCAAGGAAGTTGATCTGGGCCGGGGCCCAAGAAGTGACGAGCAGGGAGGGAGCGAGGGCGGGAGCGCGGGGCTCCGGCGGCCGCAGAGCTCCCCGGCCTCCAGCGGGGAGCGCGCGGGCGGCGGGATGGGCGGCGGGCGCGGCGCCCCAAGGCTGCGACCCCGAAGACCCTCCCCTCGGCGCGCCGCCTGCGCGGCCCGGCGCTCCAGCAGGACTGCGGCACCCAGCCCAGCTCCCGCGGGCGGCGCGTGAGCGGCGATCGGGCGCCCCGTGAGGAGCCACCAGCTTCACCCCGGTCACCCCGCGTCTTGGACGCCCGCAGCGGGGGCCTCCCGAGCCCCGGCACAAGGGACCATGAAAGGTAAGCCCCGCGCTCGCGAGCTCTCAGGCGAGACCCTGCGGAGACCCCCATCCACCCGGTCCGGGGTCGTGGGGGGCTCCTCTCCCCGCAGGCGGGGGTGACGAGGGGAGACTTCCTCCCCGCAGGAGTTCGGGGGTCTTCTCCCCGCCTCTCCGACCTACCCTCCTGCGGAAGGTATTCAGAGGACAGCGTGAAGCCCTGAAGTCAAGAGGAAGGGGAGCGGGGGAGCGTGGAGAGAGCTCCCACAGCCCTGTTCTCACTGCCCGTTGCTCTAGCCCTGAAAACGACTTTAAATTCCAGAGAAGTGTCTGGTCCCTTTAACCAGTCAGCGCAGAAAGGTGTCATCAGCAGAAAGGTGTCACTTCTAGCATTGCAAATCCCCATCAGGGGACACATCTCAGAGGCTCCTGTAGCCCCCACCTAGCTCCACCTGCCCAGGGGCCCGGCCTAGGGTTCTCCTTCAGGAACTTCAGCCCCCTCCTCAGGAGAGACCAGCTGTGTCTGGGTTCCTCACCTCCGCCCTGCCCTTCCCAACCTCTGAACCCTGGCAGACCCACGCTGTCCTCTGACCTTCTGGGGACAGAACAGCAGGGGAAGACCAATGGTCCGGGCCTGAGCTGTCCCCCAGACAGTGGGTCACCAGTATGATGGCCCTTGCAGCTAGTTCTTGGGATGGAAACCAGAACCAGACTTGGTCCCAGGCGCTCGCACCTGGGCCTGGCTCTCTCGAGGCCTGGGAAAGAGCGTTGCTGGGCTTCATGTTCGTTTTCAGGCTAAGGGAGAGGCAGGCTATGGGACAGAGAATCTTCCATGTTTTTCCATGCTGTTTTCTGTGCTTTTCAATATCCTTTTGTAGCACCCAGGGCGATGTTTGTGCTCCTAGCAGTGAGAACCTTACTACCTCTGACTTATTCAGTGTTGAAAGTGAAAAGAACCTTCGGGATCATCTGCAGGGCTTTAAACTATACTCTCACGTGGTGTTGAAGAAGCAGCTCTGTCTGTCTCTTACATATAAGGGCCTGAGGGTTCCTCTGACTGAATACAACCTCCATGTTGTACAGTTGGGGAAACTGAGACCCAAACAGGTGGGTATGTAACCTGTCCATCCCCACAGGGCCGCACTCTTGGAATGCCTCACGCTAGGTTCATGCTCTGCTGCCATCGTCTTGAAATTCTTAATAATTTCTTAACAAGGGTCACGCACACTTTCATTTAGCACTTGGCCCTGCAAATCATGTTACAGGTCCTATACACATGGGAAGGGACTTGCTTAAGATTCACGGCTGGTCATAGGGACCGGAGCCCAAGGCTTCCAGGCCAGACTGCTCGCTGATATACCCTGCCTCTCATTGTTTCCTTTCCTCTGGCCTCTGGCCCCTCTGTCCTTCCTGATGGCCTCACCATGTCTTGGGCTGTCTGGGATGAGGCAAGCAAGTTATAATCAACCCCAGGGAGTTCGCGTGGCAATGGGGAGGAGGCTCACTTATGAAGTTTCTGTTCCCAGCTACCACATCTATGGAGTTGTACCCTCCCCAGTCGGCTGGCTGGGGGCAGGTCATTACCCAGAAGCCTCCTGAAAGGTCTTAGACCACATCTCACCACAGGCCTGGGGCCCACACTGCTCTGGGCCTTAATGATGATGCTGAGATGCAGCACATTCTGAGTGGTTTGGCTCCACCACTCCAGACAAACACTGTAAGAGAAAATACAGTGCAGGGCCAAAAGCCTCTGACGTGGAAGAGACATCCAGCTCCCAAGGAAGAGGGAGTCAGGAACACATGACACCTTTCTGAAACTCAGCAAGGCAATTCTGCTCCTCTGCATGGAGAAAACAGCTGGTGTGACTGAATATTTAGAGGAGGACCTGAGGAGGACTGGCGAAAATGTGTCATCATGTCATCGGGTCTCAGGGTCCTCCTGGCCTGCTGTCTGGGAGGCTGTGCATCCCAGGAAGAAGCCCCAGGCCTGCCCCTCTCATTTCCTTTCCTTGCTCTCACTCAGCAATCTGACCGCCAGTGGGGCCAAATTCCTGCCCTCTGAGGGAGGCCTCAGGGCAGCTCCTGTGTATTTTTCCTCCAGTCTTGGAGAAACCTTCCTGTGTTCTCCCATAACATCCAGGGGCCCAGGCTGCAGAGCTGCGGGGGAGGGCGAGGGGTGATGCCCAGGACACCTTCCCGCAGGGTTTCCCCCCCTCTTCTCTGGGAGCCAGGAAGAGCCACCACCTCTGCCAGAGATGGAAAAGGCAGGGCAGACAGCAAATATTTGCCCTTTGAGATCTGTGGAGTATGAATAATCAGGATTTTTTTCACCCACATGGAAAAAGGAGTGCCCTGCAGAGCAGGGGGCCGCTACCAGAGTAGCCCTTCCCTGAGGGGAAGCTGCCTTCAAACTCTCCTCCAGGGCCTCCCCAATCTAAGAATTACATCTGTTGTCAAAGATTCACCATCCCCACTCAAAGGGAGAGAGGGGCACTGGTGGGAACAGTACTTAGGAAAACACGTTCTCTGAGGAGCACTGCCGCCAGTGGCCAGGTGCCAGGGCCAACCCTGCCAGCCAAGGTGGTTCTGCCTTGAGGCTCTGCCCACCTGCCGGCCAGGCATCCCAGACGGCTACAATTTTTTATGCAAGCTGGCACCTGGCCCCAGGTGCAGCCCCTCTCACACCTGAGGAGCATACAGCTGCCACTAGCCCCTCGGTGACAGTCTCACCTTGGAGCTTCCCCCTGGCTTGTCTGAGCCATTATGAGTCACCTGTGGGGTTGTTTCTACACCTCCAGTGAGATGGTCCTGCGGTGGGATCCCTCCCAGCTACACGAGGCCCTCCTCCCCAGGCAGGCTGGTTCACAGCAAAGACGGCTGGTTTGAGAGTCAAAGATGTGGGCTTTAGTCCTGGCTGTGCGTGAGGTTCTAGTCACATCGTTTCCCTCTTTGGGTCCCATTCTCCTCCGGGGTGTCCCTGAGACTCGTCCTGCTCCAATGCACTGTGACTGGGCCTAGGAGCTCTGGGCCTGAGTACCACTTGGGAAATGGAAGTGCCTTGGTGGTGAGCTGATTAGAAGCAGGCCATGCTTTGTCCCTCAGAGACTTGTCCTCAGCTGCCACAGATAGGGCAGAGCCACACCCCACTGTTCCCCAAGTGTGAGAAGAACAGCCCCTCCCCACAGAATCAGAGAGCAGTGCCCACATCCCATGGGCAAAAGTCGGGCAGGGAGAGAAGGGGGCTGAAGAATACAACAGTGTGATTCCAGAAAATCCACCTCCCACAGCTCGGTAGGGGAAGATTATATCCACTCCTGAGCAGGCAGACTGGGTCCGCTTTGAAAGCCTGACCTCCAATCCGGAGTCCGGGGCAGTGAAGGAGCTTGAGACTAGAAAAAAATGGACCCGATGTGACACAGGTGCAAAGAGACACTAAACGGCCTGAAATGGGGCAGGGGTGGGGTTGGGGGGAGCTCAGATGTGAAAATCAGCTCTAAACACACGCACACTCTCTCTCACACACACACACACACACACACACACACACACACATGCAGTGTGCAAACATACTGGTCATCTTGCCATCCAGTTGGCATAATTTTAATAACTGAAGACTCATATCCCATAGCTAATTTGAGAGGGAGGAAAAGAATTCTGCTTCTCAGTAGATGTTGGTGGATAGCTTGGCAGTTTTCATAAAGTACAGGCAGCTGTGCTGGGTGTTAGAATTGGCAAGTATGGCAAGCAGCATGACAGACTGTGCCACTCATATACACACTGCCCATGTATAATCATGTTTAATTTAGTGTGTGTGTATTTCGTGAGCGCTGAAGCCCAAGGTTAGGCCTAGCCCTGTCACAGACTAGCTTCATAACTATATAACTACGATGACGTCATTGATACTCCCTGGCCCTCAGTCTCCTCATCTGCAAGTAGACTGGATGATCTTTGAGGTTCTTTCCAGCTCTAAGGTTCAACTCTATTGTTTTTCCTTCTATGATGTCTATCTATATCTATCTGTCTGTCTATCATCTATCTTATCTATCTATTTATCTATCCATCTACTGAGATTTTCTACACACACACAATTTTCCCCCAGACTAAGCCACAGGGTAGTATTAGGATGTGAATTTCATGGGTGTGGGGACCCTGTCTGCTTCCTTGCTGTCTTACTCCCACACAATGCCTGGCACATAGGAGCTGTCCACTACATTTGTTCACTGGGTACATCTGAGCCCCACACTTGTCCGAAATCCTTAAAGACAAGAATCACACCATAGTAGCCTTAGACCCTAACCTAGATATTCAGTGAAGATTTATGCTTCTAGTTAACAAACATTTATTGACCACCTGCCAAGTGCCAGGGCTTGTATATCCATGTATGTCTAATGTCTGAGAAAGATGCAAAGAAGAGCCCAGACGTGGTTCTTTCTCTCAAGGACCTCACCCTTTGCTAGGACACTTAAGATTTGTGCCCAAATTGGTGTCATATGAGAGGTCCCAAGGAGGCTGTTCAGGGTGTTATTGGTTCTTTTCCCATCTCTCCTCCTTTGCTGCTCCTCTTCTGGAGGAATCTATGGTTTCAGCTGTGGGCTCCTTGGTTCTCACTGGGCACCCATTCCTTGAACAGTCTCAGAGGTTTGACACGGGAATCAGCAGATGATACCAGATTTACTCCTCTGAGTCGCAGTCCCATCTTTCCAGCAGTGTCCTGAACATCTTTAGATGGGGACTCGCAGACACCTCCTTCAAGGCTCAGATGAGATACCTTCACATCCACCTGAACCCAAGCATTATTATGGGATGTTGTTCCACACTTTTCAGTGAGCGAGCATGCTTTTTGAAAGGAAGCTTGCTAGTTTAAAGGTTAGCAAAAATGGTTCCTGCCCTCAAGCAGAGATAAGACACACACACACTCTTAAGAAGAAAACAAAATAAATAATCAAGGGAGATAATGCAAATGAACCAATGAGTGGTATATGTGGCAGATTCAACAGGAATCGCCAGAGATGAAGAGAGCATTTCAAGTTGGGCAGTTCTGGAGGACCTTAGGAGTTGAAGGGTAGGCAAGATTTGGATCGGGTCATTCAAGGGACAGTGAGGAGAGACAGAATCGTCTTGGTCAAAGCTGGGCATTATGTCATTGGGCGAGTGTGCTTAGAGGTGATGGGTAGACATTTGCCTGGGGTTGAGAAGTGGCTGAGAGACACAAGAAGTCACAAGACCAGGAGGCCTTGCTAGGGACTTCCACCGGTGTCTTGTTGACATTGGAGAGGCCCTGGAAGGATTTGTCCAGGAGGTGGCCTGGTTGCTACTTCTCCCTGGAGACTTTGGGGAATTTCTGCTTTTAGAGAATGAGAGGAAGAAAATGAGCTTGTGAAGGAGCCAAGAGGAGTGGTCAGGGACTCAGGCAGAGAAGTATGACAGTAATGCCATGGAAACTGAGAGGAGAAAGTTCCAAGAAGGAGGTCAACAACATCAACAAAGTTGACTGTTAAGCAGAGCTAGCACAGGATCATCCGATCCAGAGAAAGCCGGGCTGCACAAGCTGAGAGGTGGACGGGTAGATCTGAAGCGAAGGCACAGGGAGGCCTCGTGTCAGAGAAGTTTCAGAATGAGGGACCTAGGTAGTTAAAGTAAGAAGCAGGGCCGGGCATGAGGGGCTTTTCAATGTGGGGTTGGCCTGCGCTCGTTGGGAGATAGGGAGAAAGAGAAGAGCGAGGATGTAGAGACCCAGGGACATAGGAGGCAGGAGTGGGTGAGCTTTGCCATGGCGAGCAGACAGTTCTCTTTCCAGGGACCTGAGGGAGGGATATGGACAGACATTTTGCATCACTAATTGCAGTTAATCTTTTTTATGATACATATTCATTATGAAAATTTTTTTAAAATTCAGAAAAGGAAAAATAATAGCACTCACGTGAACTCCTAGCCCTCAGAGATAACTTAACAAGGTCTGTAGGAGCTCTCTTCCAGAAATCCTGCTGTGTATATTTGCACACAGATTTTTTTCACATATGTAAGATTATACTATCCATGTTATTCTGTATATGTGTTTTTAAAATTCAACAAGCATAGATATCTTTCCTGGGCAATAAATATAGATCTGCATTAATTTTTAAATGGTTGTATAATGTTCCATAGTATAACTTTACAATAATTTATTTAACCAATCACTTATCTATGGGCATTTGAGTTATTTACATTTTGCCTTGAGTTTATTGTAGTCTGCAGTGATAATCTTTACACATCTATTTTTACCTACTTGCATGTATATCCCCTGAGGAAAGAAATCCAGGAAGGGAGAGAGCCGCACACGTGGTTTGCAGTGTGGAAGTAGGGTGCCACACTGGGCTCCACATGCCTGGGCAGGCCACTTCTGCACACCCACTCCTGGACTGACTTTGATGCGTAGCAGCGGGAGGGAGTTAGGGGAAGGTGAAGAGCTTAAACCTAACCCCCACTTTTCCCTTTTTCTCTTTCTCTCTACCTTCCAATGAGCACAGGCCAACCCCACCTTGAAAAGCCCTTTGTGCCCAGCTCCGCTTCTTAGTTTAACTACCTAAGTCCCTCATTCTGAAACTTCCCTGACACAAGGCCTCCCTGTGCCTTCGCTTCAGATCTATCCATTTGCCTTTGTTGATGTCATTGACCTCTTTCTTGGAATTTTCTCCTCTCCATTTCTGGTCTTTTCAGAAAGGGTAGAGGTGAGCTCCTCTTCAGAGAACGGGGTGGGCTGAGAAGGGGAGAAGTAGGGAGTGAGGGTCCAGATGGCAGGACTTGACTGGGGCCAAACTCACGCCCCTCTATGACATGCTCCCACCCGGCTGGGTTTCCCCAGCATAAAGCAGAGAAAACAAGCCGAGGATGGAAGGGCACAGGGCAGGAGAGAAAGCTAATGGCTCCAGGGAGCCGAAGCTGATCCTGGAGCTAGCTAGGCTGGTAGCCTGGGCGAAGTCAGGAGTGTAAAGGCTAGCGCAGCAGGGATTAGGAAAAACAGTGGGAGAGCCTTAAGAAAGGAGCTTCAGATCTCACAGATGCAACAGCAGTAAGCTTTATGCTGCAGATGGACAGACAGACGGTGGGCAGCCTGAGCTACAGCCAACGAGGAGATGAGACCTACAGATTTCAGGTCCAGGGGCCCTGAGGTCCAGAGGGCCAGTGGGCTTTCAACATAAACATTGCCCCCATTAAAGTTGATGGCAGGAGACAGGAGGAAGAAATAACCTAGTCCAGCGAAGTCCTTATCCAGAACAGTGCTCTCTGAAGTGCATGCATCTATAAATACCATTCCCATGGGATCTCATGGAGGAATTTTTTTCAAGAATGGCAGGAAGTTCTATGGTCAAATAAGTGTGAGAAACATAGAATTAGACACAGATTGAAATCGGCTTAGTTTTTTTGCAGGACTAAAATTTTTTTAGTGTGTTAATATGAGATTCTAAGATGGTGACAGAGTATGTAGCATTTTCCACACTTGATTGAAGAATCTTTTTTTTTTTTTTTTTTTTTTACAGAGAGTATTTTGGAGCTAGTGTTCTGTAGGACATGTTTTAGAAATGAATTTCTTGAAAGTTGGAAATTGGTCCTGAGACAGGCATTGGGAAAGGGAGATAAATGACAGCAGCATTTCCAGTAGGATAGAAAAATAGTCCTGATAAAAATGACTGCTACTATCATTTATCAAGTGTTTACTGTGTGCCTGGTAATCTTCATATATCACCTCCTTGAATTTTCCCAACAGCTCTGTCAAGTAGGTGGTGTTCTCACTATTTTTGCACATGAAGCTCAGAGAAGGAAAGGGGGGGTTCCATGTAACAGATAGCATGAACCTCAAGTAGTGAGTGTGGGGTTTGAAGGCTCAGAGGTGACAACAGACATCAAGAAACTGATTCCCACCCTTCCCATCCCCCCTGGATTCGTGGGGTTCAGGGGGAGTAGAAGAGTTGCTCTCTACACAGGAGTGACCAGTAAATATGTGATGGGGGGAAGGTTGGGGGCTGTTGTATTGAGCGAATAGCCTGGGTTCTCTTCTCAACTAGAGGCTGTACCACCTCTTGAAGGGATGTGTAGAAATGGGGTGGACATTTGGAGTTACCACAAGGACCAGGGGCTGCTACTGGCATTTAGTGGGCCAGAATGCCAAATGCCTGCACAGCGTGGGAAAGTCCTGTCTAATGAAGAACCATGCCACCCAAATGCCAGGAGTGCCCAGTTAGAAACACGGAGGGCAAGAAAGGGGAGGAAAGCTATTTAGGATGAAGAGGGCTTAGGCTAAACGGGGAGTTTTCCCACCAGCTCTGCGGTTACTGGGAGCACAGCGGAAGGCAGCAGATGCTGTGAGGGCTGTGGGCTGGCTTCGGGCATTCAGAAAGGGGTAAGGGGTGGGGGCGGGGGCGAGGAAATGCCTGTTCCAGAGCCTCAAATGTGAATTTTAAGAATGAAGGAGCAGAAGGGAGGTGAGTGTTCAGGGAAACCAATCGTGACACCTTGTTGAGCACGAGAATCCAGGGAAAGAGCCAGGCAGGCTGATTCCCATCCAAATATAGACGCATCCACAAAGGAAGCCTCCGGGAGCGGGTAATGGCAGGAGGGTTCTAATGAAAACAATTTTGCAACCTTAATTATAGCATTCTCCAGCATTAGACTACAGCTATTCTGTAATTTTAAATATAGCATTGGCTCCTGAGAAGACTCTCAAATCTTTATTTTTACTGACCCGATTGGCTGTTTTGAAAAACCCACTCTGTGAACTCTGTAGAAGACAACCATCAAAATATGTTCCTTGAGGTTCCCAAAGAAAGACTTTATTCGATTCCTCGAGTCTCTCCCCCTTGCTGACTCTGATGGAAGATTGCAGAAAGGCTAAAGAGTGAATCGACTCCACATTTTTGGTCAACCAAAATAAAAAGCTGGAGTCGGTGGCCACAGTAGCGTTAGCAGTTGGTTAACAGGTCCAGGCTGTTTTCCTCCTCCAGAGGAAGTGAACCGAGCTCGGCCCCCGTGGAGTCAGCAGGCACGCACTGCAGTGTGCCCGCACATGCACCTTCAGTCAAAGCTTCCACAGGCCTCTGCGAGAGCAGAGATTTTAAAAGGGAAAAAAAAAAGTTTCTCCTGTGGCTCTCCGTCCAGTGTTTGAGTTGGATCTTAAGACCTTAGGTATGAAGGGAACAGAGGCGCTTTCAAATCTCCAGTGGTTGCCGCCCCTTCGTGAGTCTGAGCTTACGACACGGGTTGCGAAGGCTGTTTGATTTTTTTTAAACGTACTGCCTGTAATTTGGGTAGAGATCAATAGATGAAGTGGGACCTGGCTGTGCCTTTGGTCGTAATTCATGGGCCTGGCTTCTTTAGTACAGGGACCAGGATGCTCCCTCGTTAGAGCTCCAATTCCTTGCTGCCTCTAAAACAGGAGAAGCAGAAGCTGGCTTAGGGAGTCTTAGATATTTGCTACGCAGAGCAGCATGCTGTCCCAAGCTTGTCCTGACCTTGTCCCAAGAAAGGGACTTTCCTAATGACTTCTAGGTCCAGGCGTTACCATACCTTTTCCAGTGTCCTTTCCCAAGCTCACCCCCTCCTGTCACAATAGCCTTTATCCAGGATCAGCAAAATGAAGAAAGAAAAAAAGAGAGAGAGGCGACAACAGAGGCTATTTCTACCTTCCCTGGACACTTAGCTTCCCTTCAAATACCCGTAGCCTGCAATATGACAACTTCTCTAACCACTCCAGACACCTGGCATCCCATAATATTTGATACTCAGGTGCTCTTCAATTACCCACGGATAATTTATGTGTGGCACAGGGAAGAACCAGGGCCCTATTTTGGAGAGCTGTAAACACCAGTGGTATTCTAAGGTAATTAACTGGGACATGATAGAAGAAAATACCCCTCCCCCATAAAACATAAGAAAGGCTTTTTAACCTTAAGAGAGGAATATCATATCTCTCGTTCAAGTTCTGACAAAGGAAGGAGAAGCAGATCTTAAATTTTGCTGCACCCCACCTCCCCTAGTCCATTCCTTTTTGGTTCAGACAATTTGCCTGTGTATGTCATTTTAAATCTCTACTGCTTTAAGCCTTTGCATCCTCAGTGCATCAGCACTCCCTAGCCATGAAGAACTCTAAGAATAAACATATTTAAACCATATTTTAAGTAATTAATCTTTATTTTTGAATAAAAATGAGTCCTTAATTGAAGCAGCAGAAGTTAACAATTAACTGAGATGCAGCCCTTCTCAAAGGGTCCGTAAACCCATCTATTTTGAACGCCCACTACGTGACCAGCCCTGTGCTGAGGGAAGATCCTGCCTTTGAGAAGATGAAAAACTGCTGGCAGGCCAGACATGTAAATAGATGTCAGGCCCGGATGGAAAAGGCTTCGCCCAGCTCTCTGACCTCTCTGAGATGTGTATGCCAACTCTCCAAGCACTCTGTGTGTGTATTTGGGTCTTGCTTCGGATACTTGGATGTTTAGGGACTAGCTGTCACTAACTAGCCGTCATGTCACTTAACCTCTCTGAGCCTTTGTAACATGACAGGTGGGTTCTGTGACCTACAAATTCCCTTCCCACACCTAACTCTGAGAACACTTCAGAAAGCTGGACACCCCACACTAAGTCAGATCACCCCACTAGGCATGGGAAGAAGCAAGCATGGGAGATGGAGAGGGGGAGTAACATTCTTTTCCTGTCTCTGTCAACCCCCTTGGCCCACCCTAAGGGGAGACTACAGATTCTTGTCTAATCAATCATCTTCTAATCAATCGTAGTCTCTGTGCCTCAAGCCAAGCTTTTCTCACTTCTTTGTCTGCTGCTGCTTCCATCCGCTGACCGGAACAATCTTGGGGTAATGTGAATATAATGAGCTTGTATCTGCAAAGGACTTGGCTTATGAAAGCCTCACAAATGCTTTGGATTGTATTCTCATTAAAATGAACAAAGCAAAAGTGGAGAATTTCTATAGCATTCCAGACATAGGTAAGTTAGGGGTCCCCAAGGTCCATGGCTCAGCCCCAGTGAACAGGAAATCCAAAGGATTAGAAAGAGAAGAGAACTCTTTGGGGATTTGGGGAAGGCTGTGAGTTATGGAACTGAGATGTCAGCAAAGGGAATAGAGCCAAGTACTCGTGAGCACCTCATGTAGAGAGAGCCGAGATCCATGCTGGCAGCTGTCATTTCCCTTCCTATGGGCTGGTCTGCAAAGTACCGGAAGAGTCTTCATTAGTTCCCACTTGCTAATGATTGCCAATTTGGGGGGCGCTCAATGGGAGAGGAAAGTTATGACAAAGCTGTGTGCTTTTTGAGGGAATGTTTGTTGAAGGTTGGTGTCAGCCTTGCTTGATTTAAGTCTTCCCAGATTTCCTGCAAAGGCTATAAACAGTGAAGTGATGAAATTAGCCCTGGAGCCAGAACAGGGAGGAGGCCTAGTCACAAGGGAGGGTAGAGAAGCACCATCGAGGGGTGGGGAGAAGTGAGAAACAGGGCAGAAAGGCCTAGACGATGTTTCTGCTCCAGAGAATGGAAGGAACACCTCCCCAAGGGGTTGGGAGGGCAGTAAATCCGACAGTAAATTCTGGCTGAGACCATCGGGGGTGAGAAGGCCTGGCTGGTCAGGGCGAGCACGGAAGGCACCAAGGAATCCTAATTGGCCTCGCCAGTTTATGAGAGCGGGTGGTAATCCTGGGAACCTCCCAAGCAAAGTCACCCTGTAAATTTTTGGCCAGTTGATTTGATGATGGGGTAGCAGCCTCAGACAGGAAGCAGTCCTGAAACGTGGATTTCTTAGGATACATATAAAGGGATCATGGTGCCCACCATGTCAGCCTTTCTTCTGCCACTGTGCACACCCCACTCCTAAGTGCATACATACACACACACACCACACAAGAACACACCAGCTCTGTCAGGAAGAAGCTACTATGAACAGGAAAACTCAACCAGGATTCAGGAGGCTTTGGCACTAGCTGGTTCTGTGACTTCAGCCAGGCATTAAAAATTAACCCTCTTCCCCCAACTCAGCTTCTTTATTTATAAAATTGGAAGAATGATTTCTCACCCTGTCCATTTATCAGACTAGTTGTAGGAATCAAATGGAATAACGGATGTGAGCCCAGGTCTCCACCATCCCCCAAATTAGCTCAGACTCCCTGAGGGTGGGGCGCTGACATTGGTCTCCTGACCAAGCTCTCCAGTGATTCCATATGCAGGCATAGACCCGCTTCCAGAAAGCATAATACAAAGTCACTCATAGATTCGTTCGCAGTTGTATTGGTTGAGCACTTCTCTGCGCCAACCACGGTGCTAGTGACTTTGGATAAAGCAGACAAGATACACACATTCCCTGTCCATAGATCTTCAACACTGGGGAAGAGAGCTGTTGAATAAATAACAAAAGGTGTATTGCATTCTACAAAGGAAAAATACAGAGCACATGGAAGTGTATATAACAAGAAACTTACTCCTGTTCGGGAAGACTGCTGAGAAAGTGACATACAAGCCGTGACCTGGAGAACAAGCAGAAGACGTTCACGGCAATGACAGTGGCACCTTTAATTTGAGGTCACGCACAGTTTCTCCCCCACAGAGGCCATTTAGGGTTGCCTTCACTACCGAGTGTTCCTCGCCCACTCTGGCTTTTAGCTCTAGCACTGACCACAGTGGGCACAGCATTTGGGAAATGAGGTCCCAGGTGCGGCTCAGGCTGCTTCCAGGTCCTTGTCAGAGCCCCTGGGGCTCCACCACACCCTCAGCCTCTGGCCTGGCCCCTTCATTTCTGCCCTGTTTCTTAACGTTTGTAGGACCTTTGCTCATTACTCTGAGGAGGTGGTAGAGATGGTAGCAAAGATTTCTGAGTTCACCTCATATTCTGGATGCTGTTAAGCAATATTCTTAACTTTCTGCACTCAGTCTTTTTGTCCCTAAAAGTGATACTTTAGATTGTAAAGTTTGTAGGGTTGTGGTAAAGGGTACCTGGAGGCAAGACCTAGCCCTTCATGGCATTCAAAAAGGGAACAAAGGAAAGTAAAACTTGTAGCTTCTGTTTCTAGTGTTACTGACTTAAAATATCCTAAGACTATAAAGTTTAAGTACTAGATAAACTACAAG
>CM053512.1:18627152-18657026 GCA_028627145.1 Eidolon dupreanum
CGTGACCTGAGCCCACGCAAGGTCACATTCCCACTGTGTGTGGGAGGTGGGCATGGCAGGCGGTGGCAGGGAATGGCTGGAAGGTTTTTATTGGCCCTGGTGGGGCTGACTCTTTCTGGGCTCCGGTTTCCAGTTGAGATCATAATAAGACGGTATTCACGGACACTGTTCCGCTTAGAAACACTCCGGAAAGGAGATGAGAGGGGGAACGGTAGGGGTGGGAGGGCGGGGGAGGCGGGGGCAGCAGGTAGGCAGCCTCAGCCAGGATGATCAGCAGTGGTGTCTGCCAGGGAAGGGTCCCTGACACAGACCTGGGTCAGGGCCACTGGGAGGGGTCTCGGCTCCCGGCATACAGGATCCCTTCTCTCAGAGAGACCACCTGGGTTCTGGTTTCCGCTCAGGCACCCCCAGGGATATCATTTAACCTCTCTGGGCTTTAGTTGCCTCCTCTGTGAAATGAAGGAATTGGACCGTCTCCCACCCAGCTCAAAAACCCTAGGATTTTCTTGCCAAGGGGATGATGTAATCGCAGAGTTCTCAGAGAGAGCTGACTGCGGGCACTGGACTTCGTCTCCCAGGCCAGCCCTGGGGTTCACTGCTCCCACCGCCCTTACCCAGTGACCCCTTGCCGAGACCACTGAAGAAAGGCAGGCCTTCTCCTTGCCCTGTCCCTGTGGGGACTAAAGCTGTTTTCCACGACTGCTGTCCTCAAGAAGCCAGATGGTTCTCTTTCCTCTGTGCTCCCAGGCATTCTGATGTGCTCTGGGCAGAGTGACAGCCACGCTCTGCTCTGTGTCCTCAGGGTTGGTACAGCTCTGAGAGGTGGTGACTTGCAGGCCTACACAGCCATAAGGATGTTCAGGCGATTTGACCCCTGGCTTGGGCACTAGACTGGGCTCTTTAAGGAAGGGCCATGTCTTCATCTTGGCATCTCTCCCAGGCCCTAGGCCAGAGCCAGGCGGAAGCAGGGGTCCACAGCTATTTGGTGAATCACCCTCTTCAAGTGTGTGCTGAGCTCTCCCTGCTGTGTGCCAGGCTCTGGGCCCCACGTAGGAGATGTGAGCCATGGCCCTCACTATCTTCCTGGGGTCCCACAGTCTGGTAGGGTCCACAGATAGACGCCGAAGGTTTGCTTTCTCTGTACTGTGACTTCTCTTTCTAAACTAAAAGATTGAGAAAGCAGTAGCCCCAAGACCTTGGAGAAGAGGCTGGAGTGGTCAGGGTGGCCTTCATGGAGGAGCTGCCCTTTCTCTGAACTGATGTTATGTGTACTCGCTCACACTGGGAGGCTTCTGCTTCTCGTGCCTCACTTTCCTGGCCTTCTCTTCTATGTCATCTTACTTCATTCCTCATCCCAGATTCCTAACAGGTCCTGAGCAAAGCCTGGAGTTGGGATTGGGGAACGGGGTGTGGCAGGAGTGAGTACAGCAAACAAAGACCACAGGGGGTGAAGTCCAGGCCAGCCTCTGGAACAGGACAGACAATCCTGGACAGGCTTGGCCTTTCCCCAGAGCTGTCCAGCTCTCAGTCCCCAACTTGAGTGCATGAGCGGAATTATGGACAAGCCCTGAAGTCAAAACAATGAGTGCCCACCGTGCATCAGGCCTCACGCAGGACACTTCTGCATATTATCTCAGAATCTGTGAGTATTCTTCTTCTTTCACAGATGGTAAAGCCAACTTAGAGAAGTCAAGTAACAGGCAAAACCTCCCAAAGCCTGTGGTTGTCAGACCTGGGATTTGCATCTGTCAAACCCTCGGGTGACACAGCACACAATGCACTGCACCTACTTCATGAGAAAGCCTCGTGAGCCCTGCCCCGCAAGGACTGACCTGTCCCCCTTTTCTCTCCGACCTAGGTGCCCCTGGCCCTCCAGGACCAAGAGGACTCAAGGGAGATGTGGGCGTGAAAGGGCCTGTTGGCAGCAGAGGACCAAAAGGAGACCCCGGCAGTTTGGGGCCCCCAGGACCCCAGGGTACCCAGGGACAGCCCGGGGACACTGGACCTGTGGGAGAGAGGGGGCCGGTAGGCCTGCGAGGTCTCCCAGGCATCAAAGGCTCGAAGGGCAGCTTTGGAACTGGAGGCCCAAGAGGACAGCCAGGCCCCAAAGGGGATGTGGGGCCCCCCGGGCCGGAGGGTCCCCCAGGGTCTCCAGGGCCCTCAGGGCCTCAGGGAAAACCGGGGATTGCTGGGAAGTCGGGTTCACCAGGTCAGCGGGGGCCCATGGGGCTGAAGGGTGAACCAGGGATCCAGGGTCCCCCTGGCCTCCCCGGGCCCCCAGGCCCACCAGGAAGCCAGAGCCAGTACTGAGGGGGGCCCCAGGCCCAGACACTGCTCAGAGTGCCAGGAAGCGGGCTCCGGGCACAGCCTGCCCCAAGAAGGCCGCATCTACCGACAGTTGTGGTCCTGCGACCCCAAAGGAGGTTGTCCCCAGACCTGCCTCTGCACATGGGGGTTCCCCAGTAGTGACTGTACCACAGAAAGCAGCCTCTCTCTCTCTCACACACACATACACACACGCACTCACACACGCGCACACGTGCATTTCCCTGCTGGCCAGGGAGGCCCGAGTGGGTTTCTCCAGTGGGGCAGGAGGAGAGGGCAGAAGAAGACCCCCCTCTCCTGTGACTGAGCCTGCCAGGGAGGTGGCTACCTCGGGAGCAAGGTCTTGAATCTATCTCTGAATTGGTAACCAATTCGGTCTTTCCAGTGTCTTCACACCCATCAGCCCACCCAGCAGTTTCCTGGGCTCCCCAGTGGCTGAAAAGACCCAGGGAAACCTTTGCTGAGGACTATGGTGCCAACTCTGGGGACAGAGTGGACAGACCCTCCCCATACCTCCGGGAGCAGAGTCCCGGGACCTGCCCTGCCTTGCGCAGGACAGAGGAGCCCACTGGGGCAGCGTTCTCTGGGCCTGCGCACTGTGCCCCAGAACTCGGCAGTGTTTTTTTCACGCCTCCAGGAAATTCTTTGCTTCGTCCTTGCCTCCACCTCCCAGGAGCATTTCAGAAGGAATCCAAGCAGGAGTTTCATCTGCACAGGGACACTCTCCAGGGCCTGGAGCATTCTGCCAAAGCGGTGCCTAGCACCTGGAAAGTGGGGGTGGGGTGGGGGAGGCTGTGGTCACCGGGCTGCCTATGAAGCTGTCCCCCTTGCTCTCCATTCCTGCGGGGGTCCCCTCTGTGGTGGCTGGGGGAGGACCGACCCCTGTTAACAGAGCAGCTCTCCCTCCTGCACCCAGCTCTCCTCCTGCCCACAGCAGCCCGCCGACCTCACCCCCCATGACTCAGAATGGCCTGGGGCCTCTCTGCATGAGCAGCACGACCAACCGAATGAGGAGGGAAGGCCCAGAACCCCCGCAAGAGGCTCATTTGGTCACCCGTTGCCCACCTCCGACTTCCTGCGAACCCTGGCAGAAAGTTTCCCCAGCAGGGAGAAGGCCACCCAGAGGCTCAACGCACTGTGAAGTCGCCCTGCGTTTGCGTCCCAGCAGAGCCCGACCACCCCTCGGGGAGGGCATGGAGCCGTCTCCTCCCCGACCTGATTCAGAGGCCAGTCCCTCTCCCCATTCCAACAGCCTTAATGCCACCTCCCTTCTCGTTATAGATGTGCAACTGGTTTGTACTCCTCCTCACCCCCACTTCCGTGTAATTCTCCTGTCTACATATGATATCACGCAACATACTATTACTGACTCAGTAAAGAGCTGTTTCCAGAAGGGAGGTGTCTTCTGATCCTTTCTGCCTGACGGGGACATGATGCCTTCAGAGGTTCCACCTCATCTGGCCTTTGAAGAGGAACTGGTGGACAAGTGGTCCCTTAGATATTTAGCCCCACTGTGAAGTCTGGGTCTAAATCCCTGGCCCCTCACTCCAGAAACACTAAGTTCTGCTAAGAGTTCACAGTAGATCATGGTGCCTTCATCTTGGACTTCCCAGCCTCCAGAACTATGAGGAATAAATTTCTGTTGTTTATAAGCCCCTTGGCCTATGATATTATGTTATAGCAGCCCCAGCAGACTAAGAGATGTACCTTAAAAGCTGGCCCCAAGGACAGAGCTCCCTATACACTCCTGCTTCCTGAAGCAGGCTGGCTGATTCACAGGAAACCCAGTTATCCCTTGTTTCCTGTGGACCCTTCAGAGCCAGGCCCTTTGTGGCAGGTCAAGCCTGGTCCCTTCCTTCTTATTTTGTTGTGGCGCGATCAAATCTAAGACCCACAAAGCCAACTGAGGTTAATTATGAGCCTTTATTAGCCGGCCGGCGACTAACTCTACCACACAGGGCTAGAGGAGATCAGTGCCGGGGTCTTTGTTTGAGGCAGTTTATAAAGCCTCTACCTACATCCTAGAACAAAGAAAGCAAGAAAATTACCAAAAGCAGAAGTTTGCCATTAATGTCCTTCACAAAGATAAATGTATCTGGGGAATTGCTAGGTCAAACATAGCCTAGCAGACAGTCTTGTTACCCATATCCTGGAATGTTGCACCCTTTCTGGGAGTTGGCGCCTAGAGATAACATCTCCTGGTTTATTGCTCTTCCTGGGGGCTGTAATGCCTGGAGATATCACCTCCCCGTGACTGATTTACTGGGAAGTCTTCACTCTTACATGTCCTAAGAGAAGCAGTTTATAGAGCCTAAAACTACATCAAACAAGTAAGCAGATTACAGAAGCAGACATTGGCCATCTTTATATCTTATACAATACATCTCCTAAAACTACACCTAAGTAAGTAGGATGACTTCTGGTATCTAAAGATATTTCTTCCCTGTAGCTGACTTAGCTAGTTGGCTCAATTGAGAAGTTTCCACCCTTAACAATCTGTTTTATCTCCTTGTCTTGAAGACAAAAGGGGGAAGTAGGAGATATCACTCAGGTGTCCAGATCTGTCTTATTTTCCAATCTCATTATAGCCCCAAAGCTCTAGGCCTTGTTGCCAAATTAATAAAGCTCACCTTGTTTCCCACGCGGTTCCTGTTCTTCATGGCGATGCCCTCAGACACCCTTGGTCCCTGGTCCTAACCCTAGGAAGACAATCTAATTGCCATCCCCTTGGGTGAAGGGTCTTCCCTGATCCAGTGGGCTGTAACCACAGAGGGAGAGGCAGAGGAAGAGGGTTAATGTGGTAAAATTAGAGGCACAAGAGCAAGAGTGACCATGAGCAAAGCTGGACATGAAATCTGCAACTGGCAGTATAGGAATAGAAGAGTAAAGACAACAATAAGAAATGCTAATAGAAATGTTACTGTGCAATACCATTCTAAGCACTTTACATATATTAACTCATTTAATCCTTGCTATAATTTATAACTTAATATATCTATATATTTTATATCCACATCCATATCTATCATCTATCTATCCATCATCATGTATATATGCACTGTTATTATTCCCACTTTACAAATGGGGAAACTGAGGTTTGGAGAGATTAATTAACTTCCCACAGTCACATAATGTCATTTTTAGACATATTTCTATTGAAACTCAACTGTGTGTGAGTTAACCTCTGTATGCTTCTGCTCCTCCCCTGTGAGTGGGATTATAGTTGAGCCTACCCCATGAGGTTGCTGAGGGGGAAGTAAGATGATTCTCTTGGCCACTTCCCCAGGGTCTTACTCAGCTTGGGTGTCATAACAAAATGCCAGATTGGGTGGCTCAAACAATAGAAATTTACTTTCTCAGCATTCAGGAGGCTGAAAGTCCAAGATCAAGGTGCTGGCTCTTCTTGGCTTGCAGATGGCTGCCTTCTTGCCATGTGTTCACATGGTCATGAGAGAGAGAGTTTGGGGGAAGTAGTTGGAAGAGAGAGAGAAGGGTGCGAGGGAGGGAGGGAGGGGAGTGAGCAAGCTCTCTTCTTAGAAGACTGCAGTCCTATTGGATTAGGGCCCCTCCCTTATGATTTCATTTCACCTTTATTACCTCCCAAGACACCATCTTAGATCACATTGGGGTTTAGGTCCTCAATATATGGATTTTGTGGGGTCACGATTCAGTCATAGAACCTAGCAGTGGTTGACATTCAATCAACATCAGCCATTATGATGGTCCTCAGTATCCAGATTCAGAGCTTCTTGAATTACAGTGGCACTTGTCACTTTGCTCTGCAGATGTGTGGCCAGAACTGACGCCCCTGCATGCTCTCACTCCCACATTCCCTGCATGGTTTGAGCCAGGACCGAACTGGGGAACCATCAGGCTCAACCACTTTACTTTTCAAGTGAGAAACCAAAGGCTGAAAGCAGCCAAGGGATTTACTGCCCATCCCGGACTAGAACTCAGCTCTCTTGGTTCCTGGTCAATGCAATTTCTCATGTCTCTACTTTTGTCACAACTCTAGTCCTCAGGCCACTTTGCTGTTGGTTAGAACCATTGGGCAGCTCCTGATCCTTCTCTCGGTTCCACCTCTTCAAATAGCTCCTGGTACTAATGTGACCATTAAGAATATCTGGACCATTATAAGTACTGCTAAAAATCCCCAGAGCTGACCATGGGGGTCGGCAGGGCGGGCAGTCAGAATCATAAAGCTTATAGCAAATACTGTAAGTCAAGATGTTGTTCTGAAAATGGTAAAAACAACAACAACAACAACAACAGCAACAACAACAACAACTTGGTGCAATGGATCCAGCTGCATCAGACTGAGGGTTCAGGGTGGGATCTGTGATGGGGACCCTCTGTGGACATGGAACTGAGGCAAGTTATGCTTTTTCCCTTCTGGGACTATCATCCGTTGTAGGACCGTGGGCCCAGCACTGCCCCTCTCTGACCTTCAGTTTCTGAAAGTCATCTGAAATGTGCTTGCTTCTTCTGTCCTGCAATTCTAACCAAGTGTTCTTCCTCCTGCCCTGCTTGGTGGCTTTCTTGGAACGTGCCAGGGCCAAGGCGGTGAAGCCTAAACCCGGGCTGAGAGATGATAGCTGGTGGGATTGCAGTTACTGGATTAAAATCATGACCTTCACTATTGGGGTTTTTTAATCCCCATTGGATTTGCAAAGCTTTGAAGGAGCTCCTGAGCCTTCTTCTAGGAAACCAAGGGACTTCCCTGAGGCCACAGGCCTAGGGCATGTCCTTGAGCAGCAGTAAAAACCCGTGGCCTCCTCATCATTCCTTCCCAACAAGCTCACTGCCCCTCCAGCCGAGGTAGGACAGGGGCTGGGCAGAGCCTCTGGGCCTTCCCCCAGCTCCTCTTTCCTGGCAGGGGCTGCGCCAGCCTCAGAAACACCTGTCAAAACAGAGCCATGGGAGAGGAGAGCAGAGAGCTGACAAACAGGGTCTGACCACACCGTACTTTCCAGCAAAGCAGGGCTGGGCTGGGCTGGCAAAGGACTGCCTAGACCCATTAGTAGGCAGCATGCTGAGCAGCCTCCCTGGGGACTGCTGGAACTGCAGAAGCACAGGTCATTTGTTTTCTTTGCCTCCACTTGTCCAGTCCTTTGGTTTCTTCAAGGTGCAAGATTACCTGTTTAAGATGACAGAAGACATGCAAAGGTTGGTGCAGTGTTCTCAGCAAAAACAACCACCCAGAAGCCCATAAAAATGCAGATCAAGGGCCTCCCCCCCAGGCCCACTGTTTTAGCATCACAGAGATGGGGTGGGGTAGGAGGAGTGAGGGGGGAAATGCCCCAGGGAATTCTGATTTCCCATATAAAATTTGAGAACCACATGTATAAGAGACAAAGAAAGAAAAATATTAGTTTTTGGATTTACGTATACGCTCTCATCTGATCCTCACAAACTAAATGTATTTTTATTTTATCAGTCAGAAAACAAGGCTCATTAAAGTAAAGAAATTCGCTCAAGGCCGCTCAGATATTACATGGATTCGAACCCAGGATTTATGGAAGCCAGCTATCCTGAGCTACTTTTTACAGACTGATAGGGTTGGGAATTCAATGTGGCCTCTATTTTGCACCTGAGAAAGCCGAGATTCACAGAAGCGGAACTGTTTTAGTAAACTAGCGACAAAGCTTTAACGAGGGCTGCCAACTTCCAGCATACTAGCTGCCTTGTCACTAGACATACATAACTAGGGATTAGCAAGAGCAGAGCAGGAGTTAGAGATAGAAATGTGCTTTCCATTGTGGAAGCTGGAGGTTTCCGGAAGGGAGCCGGAGGCTGACCTTCAGGGAGGTCACTAACCTCCCTATGGCCTTTTTCCTAAACCCAAATTCTCCACAACAGTGCCCAACTAAACCCTCTAGGGTGAGAGAGAAACTGTTAAATATTAAAACATCTTATTATGTTTCGTCCATTCAAGGTCACGCTTCATTTTCATATAATCAGATTATGTGAAATCTGACATGAGGTCAGGCAAAAAGTTTGGAATGACTAAGAAGATAAATTGAAAATAAATTTATATTTACTATCCTTAATGATAAACATCACCCAAAGTGTGATCATGCCTTCAGACATTGGCCAATAATAGAAATACAGAAAATTATTTATAAATAAATAAATTTGTGTATAGTAGGAGATTAAAAAATAATCAAAAATATTTTTTTAATAATGGTGTGTGACTAAAATATTTGAACATCACTGCCCTAAGCCAACTCTGTTGCTTCTGATGTTCTCCCTTGTGATAAAACAGAACTCCCTCCCATAGAAAGGGAAAAAAATTCTCCGCATCATGATTTTACCCACATTTGTAATCGAATAGTTCCTTCTTCTTCTGAATGCCCAGAACCTCTAAGTACTCCAGATACCTGACTCCCACCCCCAAGTTTACAATGTGGAAATTGCTTGCTCACCATCATCCATCGTTGTCCTTATTTCAGCTTCACAGAGCTCCTTTCTTCCAGAAATAGAAACATTTAAAAAGTTAATAGGCAGTGTGGGGATCACCCTGAATTTATTCACTTATTCAACAAATAGTTATAGAGCTGCAATTAGCTGTCACATGCTGTACGCAGCACAGAAGAGGTGAGCTCCAGAATCATGTTAGCTTCCTGCCCAGGAACACCCTTCAAACCACCTCACAGAGAAGTCGGGCCTAAACAGAGTACAGTGGTCTTACTGGGTGGAAGTAATATAATAAAGGCTGGAGTTTGAGGCTGCTAAGGCAGCCGGAATAGGGTTCCAGACAGGGTACTTGGGCAGGAGAGAGCTGTGCACAGAGTTCTCCTGAGTAGTTGGCTACAACATATTTCTAATTGCCCTTGGGTCAAAAAAAAAAATTACAAAAGAAGTTAGAAAACATTTTGAGTTCCATGACAATGAAAACAAAACATAACATATCAAAATTTGTGTGATATCACTAAAGCAATGCTTGGAGGAAAATTTATAACATTAAACACTTATATTAGAAAAAAAAGAAAGCTCTCAAATCAATGACCTAAACATCAACCTTAGAAAACTAGAAAAAGAAAAGCAAATTAAAATGCAAAATAAATGGAAGAAAAGAGACAATAAAAACAAGAAATAAGAAAAAGAAAATACAAAATATAGAGAGAAATTCATAAAGCAAAAAATTGGTTCTTTGAGATCAATAAATGGATAAGCCTCTAGTCAGACTAATCAGAAATAAAAAGGAGAAGATACAAATTACCAAAATCAAGAACAAGAGTGGGGCCATTACTACAGATTCTATAGACATGACAAGAATAATAGGGACATATTATCAACAACTTTAAGCCAATAAAGTCATCAACTTAGGTGAAATGGACAAATCTCTTGAAAAACACAAACTACCACAGCTCACTCAAGAAGAAATAGGTAATAATAAATGTGGAGTACTATAACTATCAAAGAAACAAAATTTTAGTTTAAAAACCTTTCTACAAAGAAGACTGAAATAGGCTCACTGATGAATTCTGCTAAACACATTTAAAAAAAATTCTACATCAACTTTTCAGAAAAAAGAAGAGGAGGGAACACTGGCCACTAATTCTGTAAGTCCAGCATTATCTTGATAACAAAACCCTATACATATTATAGGAAAAGAAAGTCATTATAAGAAAACTATAGATCACTATCCTTAGAACACAGAGGCAGAATTTCTTAACAAAATTTTAGCATATTGAATCCAACAATATATAAGAAGGGTAATATATCATGAATGAGTTTTATCTCAAGAATGTAAAGTTGTTTTAACATTCAAAATCAATATGATTCACCACATTAATGGAAAATAAACCAATGCTGTCATCTCTAAAGATGCAGAAAAAGCATTTCAAAAAATCTAAAATTATTTTATTAAAACAAACGAAAAAACTCACAGCAAGAATAGAATGAATCTTTCTCAATCTAATAACTTCCTTAAAAAAAAAAAAAAACATAGTTAACATCATACTTAATGGTGAAAGACATAATGCTTTCCCCTAAATCAGAAGAGGCAAGGATATATACTTTTACCACTTTGTATTGGTGATCCTAGCCAATGCAATTAATCAAGTGAAAGAAAATAGAAGATATCCATACATATTGCCCCCTTTATTTGAGGGCAGCTTGATTGTCTATGTAAAAAGAAAAAAAACAACCCTAAGAATTTACAAAAAGCTACTAGAAGTAGTGAGTGAGTAACAAAGTTGCAGAACACAAGGTCAATGTACAACTACCAGCTGTATTTCTCTATGTTAGCAAGGCATAATTAGAAACTGAAATAAAAAACAATAACAAAATAGTACCAAAAATGTGAAATATTTAGTAATAAATTTGAAGAAATATGTTTAAGACTTGAAATTTAGAAAACTGAAAATTATAAAACATTGCTATGAGAAATTAAGGAAGACCTAAATAAATGCACACACATAAAATGTTCATGGATCAGAAAATTGTTGCAATATGTTTTCTATATTGATACATAGATTCAATATAATCCTAATAAAAATCTAATTAGAAATTTTTTTTAGAAATTGATAAGCTGATTCTAAAATTTGTTTGCAACTGCAAAGGACTTAGAAGAACCAAAATAATTTTTTTAAAAGAACACAGAAGACTTACAATACATGATTCACAAAGTTATGATTCACAAATCACGATAATGTGGTATTATTATAGAGATAAACTTATAGATCAACAGGACAGAATAGAGAATTCAGAAATAGTTCTACATATATATTCTCTATTGCTTTTCAACGAGTGTCAAAGCAATTCAATAAAGAATAATCTTTACAACAAATCGTACTAGAACAGTATAATAGTGATATACAATATATGAACCCTGACCCTTATCCCATTACAAAAAAAAATTAAGCTCACAATGGATTGTAAACCTAAATGTAAAAGCTAAAACTATACAACTTCTAGAAAACACAATAGAAAAAAGTTAGTGATGGTGAGTTTGGCAAAGATTTCTTAAATATGATATTAAATGCACAAACATGGAGTGTAAAAGACATTTTTATATTAAAAAAGCTTAGCAAGTTTATCACCAGCAGGCCTGCACACACAAAAAAGAAGTGTTAAGGATAGATTTTCAAGCTGAAAGGAAATGATACCAATTAGAAATGACTTACACACATACCAATAAAGGATGCCATAAATGTTAAGTTCATGGATATAAAATACTTTTCATTTCTTAATTTCTTTAAAAGAAAATTTATTGTTAAAGAGAAAATCATTATAATGCATTGTGAAGTTATTACATGCATAAAAGTAAAATGAATAATAATAGTGGCACAATGGAAGGGAAGTATATTAGTGGCACATTCTTATATCATATTTGAGTGAAAAAAATTAATTCAAGGTAGGCTACAATAAATAAGAATGTATATTGTAATTCTTATAGTAACCACTAAAAAGTAAAGCCAAGAGCTACAGTTCAAAAGCAATTCAAGGAGATGAAATACTAAAAATACTCATTTGCTCTGAAAACAAATGTGAAAGAAGAGTAAATAAGCAAAAAAAAAAAAAAAAGATATAGGTTTAAACAAATTATAATTGCACTAAATGTAAGTGAACTAAACACTCCAATTAAAAAGCAGAGAATGTCAGACTAGATTGAAAAAGTAAGACTTAATGATACTCTGAAAGAGAACATACTTTAAACATAAAAAAAGATGAGCAAGTTAAAAAAATGAAATCAATATACTTTACAAATACTAATCATAAGAAAGCTAGAATGGCTGTATAAATATCAGACAAAGAAGACTCCAAGACAAGGACAATTACAAAGATAAAGGGACTATTTTTTTATGTTTAAAATATCAATTCATCAAGAAAATATAAAAATCTTAAAATTGTAAAAACAGAGTAACAGAATTTGAAAATACATAAAGCCATAACTGACAGAATTAAAGGGAGAAATACACAAATTTTCAATTGTAGGTGGAGGTTTAACATTACTCTCTCAGTAAATGATAGAACAAGGAGACAAAAAATAGGTAAGGCTAAAGAAAATCTGAATTAGATCAATCAACTGGACATAAATGACATATACAGAACACTAGAGCCAACAATTTCAGAATACACATTATTTCAAAGGCACATGGAACATTCACCAAAATAGACCATCTATTGGGCTATCAGATAACTCTCAATAAATTTCAAAAGAATAAAATTAAGCAAACAGTATTCTCTCTCTCTCCACAATGTTATTAAATTAGAAATCAATAACAGAAAGATACATATAAAATCCACAAGTTCTGAGAAAAACGCTTCTTTTTATTTTTTTTTTAATGCCTACAGCACCTGGTATTCCTAGGTGGTCCTCCATCAAGGTACTAACCAGGCCCAACCCTGCTTAGCTACCGAGATCAGAGGAGATCGGTCACATTCAGGGTTGCAAGGCCGTAGACAGAAAAAAACTTCTAAAAAGCCATGGGTCAGAAAAAAATTGACAAGAGAAACTAGAAAATATTTTGAGCTGGTGTTATAAACACACCACACCAAAATTTGTTGGATGCGGATAAAGCAGTGCTTAGAAGGAAATTTAGAGCTTTAAATGACTATATAAAAAAAGATTTAAATCACTGGTTAATATTTCTTCCTTAAGAAGCTTGAAAAAGAAAAGAAATTTAAGCAAAATATGTTGAAGGAAGAAAACAAAATTAAAGCCAAAATCAGACAAAATAAAATAGGAAACAGACAAACAATAAGAAAAGTCAACATGGCCAAAGTGAGTTCTTTGAAAATATAAACAAAATTAACAAACTCCTAGCTAAATTGATCAAGAAAACCACAAGGAGGAAAAATAAATTAACAATATTGGGAATGAAAGAAGGGAGGGACATCACTGTGGATCCTACAGACAGTGAGAGATAATAAAGAAATATTGTGAACAAGGATATACCACTGAATTCAACAATCTAGATGAAATGTAAAATTCCTTGAAAGACAAAAATCACAGAAACTAATACTAAATAACTGAAAATCTCCATAGCCTTACATATTCTTTAAAAATTGATTTTATAATTAAAAACTTTTCCATAAAGAAAACTCTAGGCCCAGATGGTTTCATTAGTGATTTATTTCAAACTTTTAAGGAATAAATATCAGTCTTACACACTTTTTCAAAAGAGAAAGGAACCAGTAAAGTACAACAAGATAAAACTGTAGACCAATAACTCTCATAAATAGTAATGCAAAAGTTCTTAACAAATTGAGTTAGCAGTATTAGTAACTCAATCTAGAGATAATTCATCATGACTAAGTCGAATTTATTATAGTAATGCTAAGTTAAACAATTTTGAAAATCAATTATGTAGAAATTCTTAAGGAATCTACAAAAATATTACTTTTACTAAAATACTTATCAAGGTCACAAGATGTAAGAGCAATATATAAAAATTAGTTGTATCTTTCTATACTAGCTACAAAAAAATTGAAAAATGAAATTCAAGAAATATCACAATAGTATCAAAGAACATAAAATACTTAGGAATAACTTTAACAAATTTCATGTAAAAATTTTACATAGAAAATTATAAAACATTGCTGAGAGAAAATTAAAAGACCAGAAAAAATGGAGAAGTATACATATTCATGGATTAGAAGACTCAATATTGTACTTTCTCCCCAAACTGATCTATAGTCAACGCAATCTCAAAGTCCCTGCATGTTTTTTTGTAAAAATTGAGAAGCTGACATTAAAATATATTTTTAAAATATAAGTGACCTAGAATAGAAAAAAGATATAAAAAATTATCAGGAAAAAAAAACAATTTGGAGGACTTAGATTTCTTGATTTCAGTGGTTACTTTGAAGATACAGTAATCAAAACGGAATGGTATTGGCACAAAGCTAGACAGGCAAATGGAACAGAAGAGAGTCAGAAATGAGCTCAATATTGATTGGTCAATTGATATTTTACAAAGACACCGAAGACATCAATGAGAAAAAGAGTCCTCAAAAATGGTGCTGGAACATTTGGATATCCATATGGGAAAAAATATATCTTGACCTTTACCTCATACTCTATGCAAAAATTAATTCAAGATGGGTAAATATAAAAGCCAAAATTGTAGAACTTTTAGAATAAAACACAGAAAAATACCTTCATGATCTTGGGGTGGCAAAGATTTCTCAACTAAAACAAGAAAATGAAAGAAAAAATTGATGAATTGGATTTCATGAAATTGAAATCCACACATTAAGAGATCCAGTTAATAAGCATGTTACACATTAGAAGAAAATACTTGACAAATAATTTATAAATGGACTATATGAATATCTCTTGCAACTCAGTAATAAGAAGATAAGCAACCCATAAAAATGGATAAAATGCTTGAGCAGATGCTTCACAAAAGATATTAGTGCATGAGAAAATGGCCAGCATCATTAGTGATCAGGGAAATGCAAATTAAAGCCACAATAAGATACCACTACATACCTATCGAAATACAGTTAAAAAGCTGATCATGTCTATAGCCGTGCCACCTTGAACAAGCCCGAGCCCGTCTGATCTCAGAAGCTAAGCAGGGTCGGGCCTGGTTAGTACTCGGATGGAAGACCACCCAGGAAGACCAGGTGCTGTAGGCATGAAAAATAAAAAATAAGGGGTTGTAAGCTGACAAGGTCCTTGCAATTTGTGAGGTCAACCAAGGGTTGCCTCACCTAAAAAAAAAAAAAAAAAAAAAAATTGACCATGCCAAGTGTCAAAGCAACTGCAACTCTCTACATTGTGGGTAGGAAGATAATAAAATGGTGCAATCACTTTGGGAAATAGCTGGTAGTTTCTTAAAAAGTTAAACAAATACCTATATTGTGTTTCAGCCATTCTACTCCTAGATCTAAGGGAAATAAAAACATATATCCAAAAAATACTTTTGCAAGAATAGTCATAGAAGATTTTTTCATAATAACCAAAAGGTAAAAAGAAACCAAATGTCTATCATCAGGAGGATGAGTTAGCAAGCTGTGATACCTCCATACAGTCGTATTCTACTCAGGAATAAAAAGAAAAATTTTAATGTTAGACACAAAAGTATGAATGAATCTTAAAATAATTATGCTGAGTGAAAGAGTATATAGTATATGATTCCATTTATATAAAATTCGAGAACAGACAAAACAAATCAAAAATGGTAGAAATAAGATTAGTGGTTACCTGAAGCAGAAATGGGGTAAAATTGACTGTAAAAGGGCATGAGAGAATTTTCTGAAGTCATAAAAATGTTCTGTATTTTGATGAGGAATGATGGTTTATATAGGTGTATAGATTTGTCAAAACTGATCAAATCACACATTTAAAATGTGTGCATTTTTTGTATGTAAGTTACACATCAACAAAATTGATTATTAAAAATAAACTAGGATATCACATTTTACTCACTACAATAATTAAAATCAAAAAGACTTATAATGTCCGATGTTAGTGAGGATGTTCCTGGTAGAATTTGCCTTAAGTCTTTGTGCATAGACCTGGTGTTTCCTTTGTGGGAATATCTTAACCCACTGAGTTAAAATGGTAGAATCTCTTTGAAAAATTGTTTAGCAATTTCTTATAAAAGTAAACATACACCTACTCTATGATTCAGCACTTCCACTCCTAGGTATTTACCCAAGAGAAATAAAAACATATTCCACAAAAAGAGTTGTGTAAAAACATTCATAACAGCTTTCATTTTAATTTCTCCAAACTGGAAACAGCCCAAATACCCATCAACAGAGGCATAGATAAATAAATTGTGGTGTTTTCATGCAATGAAATATGAACTACTCAAAAAGAAGGAGAAGGAAAGGGAGAGGGGAGGATAAAAAAGAAAAGAGAGAACAACAACAACAAAAATACAAGCAACAACATAGAAAACACTATTTTGAAGAAAGGTTAGACCTAAAAGAGCATGCGCTATGTATGCTATATATAGAATACTCCCATTTATATTAAATCGTGGAAGAGGCAAAGCCACTCTACCACACTAAAGAGGAGAATAAAAGATCAGAATAGCTGCTGCCTCAGGTTATGCACAAGAAGAGCAAGAATTGATGGAAAGAGCATAAGACAAGTTTCTGCTGTTGTGAAAATGGTCTATATATAGACAGATGTATGATTTATACAGGTGTATGCATTTGGTAACACCGATCAAACTATACACATGAATTGTGCATTTCACCAAATATAAATTAACACTCAATTTTCATAAAAAAATGTTCATAAAAATCACAAAAAAATACAAATTCACTTCCAAAAGTTTATGAGTCAAAAAATAAACTATAATAAAAATTAGGTTGAAATAGACACAGAAAATACTTTAAAGGTGTTTTATAAGGAAAAGGCTAAATCTTGAAAGGAATGTAGCTGAGGCAAGACTTGAAGAGAACACTTAGAAAAATAAGAAAGGCTAAAATTAATGAGCTAAGTGTTCAACTTAAAACGTTTGAAGAAGTACACAGAATACACATAAAGTAGAAAGAAGGAAATAATAAGGGGCAGAAATTAATTAAATGGGTAAAATGGGGCTAATAAAATTGATGAACCCTAAGCAATACTGATCAAGAAAAATGAAAGAGGGTATAAATAAAAAATTTTAGGAATCAAAGAGATGGCATAAAAAGGAAATGTTATAAACATTTGATACCACTAAATTTGAAAATTTACAAGGAACAAACAAATTTATAGGAAAACATAACTCACCAAAACTGACTCGAGAAGTAGAAAACATGAATATTCTGAAACCATCAAAGAAATTAATCAGTGATTTAAGATTTTCCCACAAAGGAATCACCAAGTCTATGTGCAGACTTAAGGCAAATTCTACCAAAACATTCAAAGAAAACCCAATTCCAGTCCAACACAAACTCTTCCAGAGAACAGGAAAAAATAGGGAGCATTCTCCAACTTACTCCATGAGGATAGAAACCCTTGTTATCAAAATCAGAAAAGAAAATAGATGTAGAAAAATCATTTAGTACATTAAGTGGCCATCATGACTTTTAAAAAATCTTATATCAAACTAAGGAACTTTTAAAACTAAAATATAGTTATCCACCAAAAAAGTCCACAGCAAATATCTTTTCATAAAGGTGAAAAACTTTTTTGTAAGGTAAAATTATTCCCTTTAAGAGAACCAGACATTACATACCTCCTGATATGATGCAATAGAAAGTACACAGCACCACCTACATGCACTTGCCAAAAAAAAGAAAGAAAATTGACCCTAATTGTAATCAAGCCTCTAGATATATCTTCCAAAGAGAGAAACATGTTAACACCATCATCATGATACTCAGTTGTTGGCCAGTCAAACCCAGAATGATTCAGTTTCTTCAACAAAAAAATGAAATGGGAAAAGTAAAGAGTACAAGGAATGTTATAGATTGAAAAAGACTTACATTCCACTTCTGGTTATTTATCTGAAAAAAAAAAAAACAAAAACATTAATTCAAAAAGATACATGCACCTCTATGTTCATTGTAGCATTCCTTACAATAGCCAACATATGGAACAGCCTATGTGTCCATCGATGGATGAATGGATAAAGAAGAGGTGATACATGCATATGATGGACTATCACTCAGCCATAAAAAAGAAGGAAATTTTGCCATTTGTGACAGCATGGATGGACTTTGAGAGCATTATGTAAGTGAAATAATTCAGACAGAGAAAGACAAATACCATATAATCCCACTTATATATGGAATATTGCAAAAAAACAAACTCATAGATACAGAGAACAGATCGGTAGGTGCAGAGGCAGGGGCTGGGGGGTAGGCAAAATGAGTGAAGGAGGTCAAAAGGTACAAACTTGCAGCTATAAAATAAGTAAGTCCTGGGGATATAATGTACAGCATGGCGACTATAGTTAATAAATATTGTATTGCATATTTGAAAGTTGCCGAGAGTAAATCTTAAAAGTTTCATGACAAGAAAAAAATTTCTGTAACTATCTATGGTGATAGATGCTAACTAACTTATTGCAATAATCATTTCACAATTGATAAGAATACTGAATCATTTTGTTATACATCTGAAACTAATATAATGTTCTATGTCAAATATACCTCAATTTAAAAAAGAGACAAAATTAATTTTCCAGTAAAACCTAATTGAAGAGAAAGACTTAAGAGCCATATCAATTAAATGCAGTATGTGGACTTTGTTTGGATTTTCATTCAAACAAACCAAGTTATAAAGATGTTTTTGAGAAAACCATAGACATTTGAATGCAGATTTGTTATTAGACTATATTAAGAAATTATTAAGCATGATAATGTATCTCTCCAGGCTTAAATCCTGCCTATCCTGTAAACCACCTCAAATGCTGCCTACCCAGATAGCTGCTATTAGTTTACTGAGCCTCCACTTCCTCTTCTTCAGGTAACAATACCTCTATTTTACTTTGTATAAATACCTATAATCCCTTCCTGTCATTCAAATAGGGTTGATCCCATCACTCACATCCCCCCAGTGACTCAGGTCTGACGAGTGAGAATGCTATTGCTCTGGCCATAATCATTGCAGGAATGGGCATGGTACCAAGGCAAGACCAATTAGCAAAAGAGTGTCACCTCCGGTCTTTTGCTGGGAATATTAGAAAAGAGGCACTTTCTCTATGTGGGGTCAGAGACTGTAAAAGCCTGGAGTAGTTGTGGCCATTTGCCTAAAAATGAGAAAAGACCCTGTTTAAGAAAGAAGCCACAGTAGGAAAGCAGAGACTCAAAGCTTGATAATATTATAGCCACACTTCCTCCCATCAAACCAGTCTTCCCCTTCCATCTTCCAATTAATTAATTAAGAGGGAGGGAGGGAGGGAGGGAGGGAGAGAGAGAGAGAGAGAGAGAGAGAATATGCACTCTCTTTAAGGTCAAGAGCAAGGGTGTCTGCTGCTATCACCACCTGTATTGAACATCAAACCGGAGGGCCTATACATTTCAACAAAGAAAAAGAAACAAATGGTAAAAGTCATAGTTGTTGACACATGGTTATAAAAGGCAAAAGGCACATGTGTCTGAGATATTTTTTGCCTCTTATTTTCTATAATGATGAGCTCATTCATTCAACATTCTTTATTTTGCCATTCACCTTTTACTCTGAACTTATGGTTACATGCCTGCCAGTCAGAAGATTCTTACCCTCTCCCTCAGCCCCCCTACCCTCACCCCCACCATTCCAATTACTTGGAGGAGATTTTCTTTGGCCCCTTCTGTTCCCTAATGAACAGGAAGCAGAACAAGGCTGCATGCAACCTGGTGGAGGCATGGAAAAAGCATGTGCTTGTGTCTAGATTTGAATCTCAGCTACAACAAATTGTGACTTTCCAAACCTCACTCTCCTCATCTATAAAGTGAGGATAAGAAAAGCTCTCAGCAGGGTTGTTGAGGTTTAAGTGACAGACTGGGTGTGAAGGTCCCCGGCACACTTCCCAGCACACTCTGGTCTTTCTGCCTCCATTCTCGTTGCTGTTCTCCTTAACGCAACCAGAGCTTTTGGTCTTGTTTTAGCGTAAATAAGACCGCATCTATTCCGTGCCTAAACCCCTTCCAGCAGTTTCCCATTACAGTTAGAATAGAATCTAAACTTTTTTTTTTTTAGGTGAGGCAACCCTTGCTTGACCTCACAGATTTCAAGGACCTTGTCAGCTTACAATCCTTTATTTTTTAATTTTTTACTGGTTTTCCTAGGTGAAAATTCAAACTCTTTAAGGAGGCTCATGAGGCTCGGCTTGCTTTGGACCCTGCTGATTTCTCTAACCCTCTGCCCCTCACTCACTGCCCCAGACATAGTGGCCTGGAGCTTCCTCAAACAGGCTAGGCAGGTTCCATTCTCAGGGTACAAACACTTGTGCATTTCACTGCCTGGAAGTCTCTTCCCCATGACCTTCATATGGCTGACTCCTTCTCATCCTTTGGAACTCCAGTCAAATGTCATCTCCTCAGGGGGGCCTTCCCTGATCATCTCTTCAAAAGTAGGGAGAAAAATTAACAGTATGGGGATGGGTGAGCTGCACATGGAGCATTTCACACCTCCTTCTTGCACGGTCTGATGTGTTCTCCCACTAGACTGTAAGTCCTTGAGGATATATACTATGTTTCATATATTCATCTTTGCTTCTCCAGAATCAGGTGCTAAATCTGTATGAGCTGAAATGGGCCAAATACAGCCATAGGCTAGTGGTTTCAAGGGAGCCGGTCCTGGGTCACCTGACTGACCAACTAGGTCGGTTATTACTAAGCTGTTGTCTCTCAGTCCCAAACTGTGCTCTCTGTGTCTGATTTATGATGCTGGGACTCTGCCAACCTCATTTCTCTTACCCACTTGCCTCCCTGTTATGCTCTGCTCAGAGAGGTCACTACATAGAGACAGCAAGACTGGAGGAAGAGAAAGAATCACTCTTTCCTTTCCTAAGCTTTTGGTTCTTGTAAGCATCACCCCAACCTTCCTTCTTCACCTGTAACAGCAACTGAATCCTCCAAAGTTTGTCCAACACAGAAGCAGTCTTATTGTATCCCCTGTCCCCCATTGGAAACACCAGCCCCAGTTGGCTGGTGCCCCTTCTCAGGGGTCTGGATCCCCTTCTCTGAGCTCAGAGACCCCAGCATCAGTTGAGCAGAGCCCCCTCCTCCAATATCTGAGTTCCAACTTCATGAGTTCCTCTTCCAAGTTTCTGAGTTTCAATAATTCAATCTCGTCCTTTTGTTCTGCCAGCCTGGAGGTGGCAGCTGCTTTCTGCCGTTGTTACCGCCGTGATACCTTAGGGCTCTCTCCTTGCCTTTTCTCTCATGGAAAACTTTGTACCAGTCAACACTGTTTCAGAAGTGATTTCTGCTCCTGAGTGGACCCTGAAGACACAGCAAAGCAGAAAAGAGAGGGTGACAAATCAGACCATTACATCAAGTCTGGGGCCAAGAGGAGCAGAGGCTACTCAACTTAGAAGAATAAGAGAAGCCAGGAAAAACTAGCAATCTGATGGGTTCCTTGGGGTTTCAGGTAGGAGAAAACTCTAAGCCTGGATAAGGCTGGATAATAGGAACGGGTCCAAGAAACTTTGATTTATTCAAAAATATGTATTGAATGCCTTCTGTACTTCAGGTATTCTAACTAAAAACAATGGACAGAAATGGATTCTGTGACTAGTCATTGTACTTGTATTAGTGACCTGTGTATGGTTTGTACTCTAAAATTATTTCCACCTACAGGCAGGAATGTTTTGTTGTACTCATGACTGATGGTCAGTGATGACTTATGATGGGGAAGAAGGGAAGAAAGGGATAGAAAAGACCCAAGATAAAGGGAAAAACTGACAAAGTTTTTGATAGTGACCAAAACAGAAAAAAAAAATACTTAAAAAAAAAGGCGAAAGGAAAATTTAGCATAGAAAACAACTTTTCCCTTGCCATGTACTTTATCAGTTTTTTTTTTTTTTTAACCTACTAATACTTCTTCCTATTTCACTTGGGTGGTGTGGTGGAAAGCAGAGGTTGGGAGAAAGCAAAGTTTCAGAGCTTCATACACCTAGAGAGAAGATAGCATTATGTATGATTAGATGCCGTGAATATGACTAGAGAGGCATTCAGGAAGGACATCAGCTCAGGGCTTTTCAGACTTGCTTAAGAGGAGAAATCTTACCTGAATTTCAATAATAAAATAAACCAGGAAGGGCCACAGAGGGAGCTTCTATGGTACTGGCAACATTCTGTTTCTTGACCTGGTGAAGGTTACATGGGTATTGGTTTTAAACTTATTCTTAAAATCTACATACACATTTTTGTACTTTTCTGAATATAGGATGTAGTTTACATTTTTTTTTTAAGAGGGTGGCTGGAGAACTGGGATAAAGAGGCTCTCCTTAGCATCCCAAGGCACCTCCTTAGAACCTAGAATTCCATGAGAAAGACTGAAAATACTAGGGACCAAACCAGTCGATCAGAAAAGGCTTGAAAATCAGAAGCAGCACCTGAAAGGAGCATGTGTGCAGACAGCCCAACAAGGTCTTGAGAAATTTGATAAGTCAGTTCTGGAAGTGTCCAGGGGAGCCACTCTCTGGGTTTGGGGGTCCACAGGCCACCCCATCAGTTCCAACTAAGGGGCTGACTTGGGGGAACAGTGTGAACAGCTTTTGTTTCCTCACAATCTGGAAAGCTAAGAGGGAAAGGGCTTCATGCCAGGCTGGGGATAGAAGCTCCTGAGGAACGAGGAAATGAAACAGGAGCTGCTGATCAAAAGTGTGATCACCCGGCGGCAGCCCAAAGCTAAACCCAGTGACCCAGTGTGATGTTAATCATGCATAGAGAAGGGTCTCCTTTCTCTCTCGTCATCTTCCCACACCACAGAGGAAGGACTCAGGTGAATAGAGCAGGCTTCCCAAGGCCCTGCCTTTGGGAACAAAAGTCCTCTTGTGTTTGGACATGGCTCTTGTGTTAGGATGTGGGTGTGCAGGTACCTAATTGCTCTAGAATCTGGGAAACTCTGTGTTTGGGGGTGGCTCACCCGGGTCATCTCAGAGCCCCAGGGCATCGCAGAACCTGGTGGGATCGAAACAGGCCCAGGTGTGCTGTCTCAGCTGTGCTCAAGCTGAGCCAGACCCAGCAGAGGATCCTGAGCCTACCCCTAAGACCGATTTGGACCAAAAAGTTATTTAGGTTATTTATCATGAAGGATGCTTACTTCTAGAGACCAACTATCTTCATCCTTTATCCAGAGCAGATGCAACCTTTCCCTGTATTAGGGTACCTGAGAGACTGATCAGAGTTGCTTAATTACTTTGATATTGCCAGCACTTTGATGAGCTTGACTTTCTTGGGCAAAATATAGAAATTACTTAACTCCATACCTCACAGCGTTGTTAAAAGAAGAGACAAAAAGCATATATAATGGTATCTCTGCTTGGTTTCCTCCCATCATATAGCTTACAGGCCAGCTCCACCTATTCACAAATGAGCAGCCGACATGCATTTCAAGAAGGAAGAGAAATATTCTCCATATTTTAAAATGCACATATCCTTTGACTCTTCAATTCCACTCCTGTGTTCTCATCCTGTCCCCCTCTCTGTCTCTCTCTCTCTGTTTCTCTCTCTCTCTCTCTCTCTCTCTCTCTCTCTCTCCCACATACATAACCTGCATACAAAATGACGTCTGTTCAGGATGTTTATTGCTCAGTATATAATAGCAAAAGATTGAAAATTAATCTACATTCCCAATAAGAGGAAACTAAATTATGATACATCTATAACATGGAAAATTCTGTGTCTGTTAAAAAGTAATAAGGCAGTTCTCTATGTACTGATAAGGAATAAATTCCAAAATATATTGTAAAAAAGAGGGAGGATGTAGATAAGGTAAATGGGGTCAAATAGTGGCGGAAGGAAATTTAACTTTGGGCGGTGAACATGCAACGCAATATATATATATATGATGTATTATTGAACTGTACACTTGATACCGATAGCATTTTATTAACCACTGTCACCCCAAAAAATTGAACTTAAAAATTTGTAAAAAGCAAGGTGCAAAAGAGCATGCACATTATGCTATCGTTTATGTGAAAAATATAAAAATATAAATATATACAAAGCTGTTTTTCAATGCCAAGAATCTCTTTGGAGGATCCATAACAGCTAGATACCAGGAGTTGCCTCCGGAAAGGGGAACTGTGGAACCAGGCAACAGAGTCAGGAGGGAGACTTAAATTTCTTTATATTCTTTTGCCTCTTTTGGATTTCATGAATGTGTTAAGCAATTATTTTTATTTTAAAATATAAAAAGGAAAGAAGTCAGGCTGCCTTTCCAAAGCAAGGAGCATTCACACTGAATCCAGATGGGGAGAGAGATCAGCAAATCGTCCGCAAGCACAGCTTTCTGGGGAGCACATATTCTAATCCCCAGGCCCAGCAGTCTCTCTCCCTTGGCCACAGTGGCAGAATTGCTGAGAGATTCTCACTTCCCTTTATTTTTACTTTTTAAACTGTCTCCTTCCCTCCTTGCACTTGTCATGACATCATGCTTCACTTTGATATACTTTCATAACATGCTAACATTTCCAACAAGACCGCTGGTTTCATCCTGATTATAAATGATGTCGGCACCCCTGCTGAGACAGGGGGAGGCTGAGTGCACTCACCCAGTCCCTGTTTCTCCACGTGCGAGTGACTTCTGGGAAGGCTCTGTTGGCTTCATTAATCCTGCTGAATGACCCTTTTATCACTGATGGGATCTATTCTTCCTCCTGACCTCATCCTCAATTCCTTCTCCTCCTAGATCTTGGGTCCATCTCCTTGTGAGTCTTGTGACTCCCTTTCTGCAATTTTCAATTACTTAAATCTCTGTTTCCCTCACCCTCCTCATTCTCCTGCGCCTGATCACAAATCATCCCAGATCACTCAGGTTCCAGGTGAGAGATTATAATACACAGGACTCCTAAGATCGGACAATTTCCATCAAGGCCATGCTGGACCATCGATCTACTTCCCACATATCTTCTTCCCTTCATTCCAACCTCATGAGTCTGAGAACTGTATGCTCTTTGATTACATTTCTTAATAGACATCTTTCTGTGGGGAAAGAATTGTATAGTGAAAAGAGTCCAGATCTGAAACACAGAGACGTTGGTTTGAATCCTTGCTCTGCTTTTTACCAGCTGTGTCTTGGGCAAGTTACTTTTACCTCACTGAGCTGCAGAATTCTTTCTGAAAAATAAGTGTAAGATCTCTTACTTCATAGAGCAGTAATGAGGATTAAATAAAATTTGTAAAGGGTATATTTTAGTGCCCTGACTCAGAGCCAGTGCTTCTCCAACCCCATTTTGCCAACTTCATTCTACAGAAACTATGCCACATACACTAATATATGCAGAAATACCCCTTATCAGGTATATATATTACATGTAAGTCATATGTAATAATATAAACATGTAGATATATATAGATTTATATACATATTGATTTACAGATATATAAATCATATTGCTATGACCCAAGAAACAAGAATTTTTTTAAATATGAAAGAAAATAGAGGAAAAGCATGTATAGAAGAAATAAGGAATGAGCTGATAGTTGAGGAAATTAATAGCTCAGGAGATGAGGAAATGTGCGGGGAATAAATAAACAGCTCTGATCAATAAGAAGGTGGTAAGTACAAGTTATTTATGATTTAATTTGTGAATTTGACCCACCCAGTATAATAGGAATATGGAGGAGGAATAAAAGCTGACCGTAGAGAGACACTGGTGCCTATTTACAGCCTGTTGGGAGTGACTCACTCATATATTAGCAATTGATTTTTCTATGTCCAACATGCTATTGTTATAATATCTTCTTAAAACATTATAGGTACATACATTATATAAATGCTCCACAACCTTAATATTTTTCTTAAAAAGTCAGGTGTCTTTCAAAAAAATTCAGAGAAGATAAAAATCCCATAAATTTTAATACTTATTTACTCATTTACCATTTCTGCTGCTCTTCATTCCTTCTTGTAAATCTAAGTATCTATCTGATATTTCCTGTTAGCATGAAAAATATCCTTTAGCAATTCTTAAAATGTTGATATTCTGGTTCTGAATTCTATGAGCTTTCATTTTTCTGAAAATATTTTTGTTTTCCTCTTATTTTTGAAGGACATTTTTAATGGATATAAAATTCCATCTTTTGGAACTTCAAAGATTTTAGTCATTCATTGTCTTGTCTACTGCACCTCATAAGAAATCAACGATATTTCATATCATTGTTCCTTTGTATATAATGTGTCTTTTATTCTGAGTATTTTCAAATTTTTATTTTATTTTATTTTAAATTTTATTTTTCAATTTTATTTTTGGGTTTGAGCAGAATCGACTAGTAAGTGCATAGGTGTGGTTTCCTTTGTTTTCATCCTCATTTTTTCTTCTGGTTTTCCAATTTCATGTATATTGTCGGACTATTTGATATTTTCCCATATGCCCTGAGGGTCTGCCCATTTTTCTGCTGTATTTTTTCTCTTTATTCTTCAGTTTGGATAATTTCTATTGACTTGTCTTTAGGTTTACTGACTTTCTTTTCCATTGCCAAGGTGCTGTTAAATACAACCAGTGAATACTTTATATCAGTTTATGGCAATTTTCAGTTTTAAAAATTTCCATTTGTCCTTTTTTATAGCTTCCACTTCTTTGTTGAGATTCCTCATTTTGTCACTCATTATGAGCATATTTTCCTTTAGTTCTGTGAACATATTTATCTGATATGGACACAGACCTAAATGTAAGAAGTAAATCTATAAAACTGTGAGAAGGAAACATAACAGATAATTTTTATGACCTTGTGGTAGGCAAAGACTTCTTAGTACACAAAAGTCACAAGCCATAAAAGAAAAATCTTGATAAATTGGACTTTATCAAAATTAAAACCCTCTGTTCTTCAAAATATACCTTTAAGAAAATAAAAAGGCAAACCACAGACTAAGAGAAAATAATTGCAATACACATGTCAGACAAAGGATGTGCACTCTGGATATATAATGAACTCTAACAATTTGATTTTTAAAAAGACATACAATCCAATTTTAAAATGGGGAAAAAAGACTTACAAATACATTTTTTAAAATAAGATATATGAATGACATGTAAGTAAGTGTTCGATGTCAATAATCATCAGGGAAATGCAAATTTAACTATAATAAGATATTATGAGAATGGCTGAAATTTTAAAAACTGACAATAATAAGTGTTGGTGAGGATGTGGAACCACTGGAACTCTCATACACTGATGGAATGGGTTGTAAAATGGTACAACCACTTCAGAAAAGTTAAGCAATTTCCTATCAATTTGAACATATACTTAACCTATGTCCTAGCAGCTCCACTTTTAGGTGTTTAGCCAAGAGAAATGAAAACATATAACCACACGAAGACTTGTACATAATATTCATAAAAGCATTTCCATAATAGCAAACAAACAAATAAACAAACACACTGGAAACAACTCAAATGTTCATCAACAGGTAAATGGATAAACAAATTGTGATTATAGCTATACCCTGGAGTAAAAAAAAAAAAGAAACAAAACTACTTTGATATACAACATCTTTGGTTCTCAAAACCTGCTGAGCAAACAAGTTAGACTCTAAAGAGCACAGATTTTATGATTTCATTTATATGAAGTCCTAGAATACATAAAACGAATCTATAATTATAGAAACCAGGTAAGTAAGTGGTTACCTGGGATGGGATAGCTAGGATGGGATTAACTACAAAGGAGCACTAGGGAAGTTGTCGGGGTGATGTTGTAGTTACATGGATATATGCATTTGTCAAAATTCATTGAACTGTACATTGATGTACACTGTATTGTATATCGTTTATACCTCATTACAGCTGATTTTTTTTTAATCCACCCATAGCTCCCCACTGCTCACAAGTGTCACTATGGTAAAATTTACCAGCTCTCCTGCCAAAAGCTAGTCTCTGCCTCCCCCAAGTCCCATGCCTTTGTAAACCCTCTACTAGACCAATCATCGCATACTATTACATGTCTCTCATTGTTTCCATACCATGAGCTGCTTGAGGTCTGGGGCTGGTGTGACCAACTGTCCAGGTTTTTGGTGCTAAAACTGGGAGAGTCCTGGGAAAACTGGGGTGATCATTCACCTTATCTGGGAGCTTGGGTTCAGTACCATATCAGACACATGGTGTATGTTAAGTAAATGTTTGCTGAAAGCTTACATTATATGGGTTAGTAGGGATCTCAAAGTTGTTCTACTTTGATGCCTTCATGCAAACAGAGGCCCAGAGAGGCTAAGCCAGAGGCAGTGGCAGATCCAGGCTCAGATGCCAAGCTCAGTTGTGTCCTGCCCATGGCTCCAGCTTCTCTGCCATGCTCTTGGGTGTTCTGGAAGGCAGATAAACAAGCCCTATTTAATTTTTATGTAGCAGCAAACATCTTCCAGAGCCTCATCCACAGGAAGCTCCCCTCCCTGTCGCCCGCCTTGCCATTTCCCCACTACAGTGAAGTCATCTGACCCCAAGTGGCCCACAGTTTCTTTTCTTCCCCCACCTCCCAAACCTGTTCCCCGGTTCCAGGCTGCCTGGGATTAGTGCTGACCTTTCAGGGAGCAGTTTGCTGGGAAAGTGCCTTTATGTAAACAAAAACAGCCTTCAGGTTTTCCAGAGGCCAGCTTGTTTTCCCTCTCAGGTCCCTGGCAGAAAAATAACAAGTCGGAGGGAGAAGAGGGTGACAGAGGGAGTGACCCTGCCTCCCCAGACCTTGGGCCTCTGTCCTCTCAGGCCCGTCCCTCAGGGCCTCCTTTGTCAGAACTTGGTTCTCAGTGGGGACAGGGTATTGGGGGGAGGCCAGGGATATTTAAACAATGCCACTGTGTCTGGCAGCAGGAGCTGGATGCTTGACCTGATTAGGCTCAGTAAGCCTGGGGAGAAAGAGGTAGCAAAGGCAAGCTAGAGAAACTGTTTTCTATCCCTACTCAATGGACTTTTCTTCCCTGTGTTTCTGCCAAGGCCTCTTCTCGGTGGAAAAGTCCATATTGTCTTATTGCTACAGGGCCATGATGGTCTCTCTCCCCTCAGCCTGGACAAACACTTTGACCTGTTGTCCCCACATCATCTTGTCTTTCCTTCCAACCAACCAGCTCCCAAACAGAGAGTGTTTATCACACTTGCAGCTCTCCCTCCTCAGACCTTGCCAGGGCCCAAAGCTGGGCCTAGGAGTCCAACTGGCACCCACATGAAAGCCCTTCCTGCTGAGAACCCACATGGAACCAAAAGCTGCACACACCCACAGCCCTGGCCCAGGGGCCCTGAACACAGGGCCACGGAAACTTGGCCTCAAAGCTCCAAGGGAAAAAACAGCCCTGAGCCACACAGGAGAGGAGCCTCCGGAGCGGGTACATCAATGGAGAAAAGAGCCGTGCCCGGGAACACTTAGGACCCTATTGTGCAGCACCTGTGCCCAGCACAGGACGTTTAGAATAGGGAAAAAGTGCTTGAGGCAGCACTTTGTGTTTGTTAGTACAGGTGGAGGGAAAACAGGAGCAATTTCCAATGCGTTGGCGGAAAAGTGAAAGCTGAGAAGTCAAGGGTGAGGTGGGAGGGGATGCGAGGGGGTGTGCGGCTGGGCCCAGAATCCAGGTTTGACTTTTGAAATATTGGCAAAAGGCAACAGGCTGGGGCTTCCGTGAGAGAAACGTCTGGTCTCTCAACTTGGGTGTGGCTGCCCAGGAAGAGCCCGGCCTGTTCCTGCAGTGGAGGTGCCGCCTGGGGAAACTGAGATCCAGGCTGCGGGGTGGGGGAGGGGGGCATTGGCGGTAGGAGGGATTGTGACTTGCTCAACGTGGAGCTTCAGTTACAAACCCAGGACTTCTGACTTCCAATGAAACCTCTAGTACATTTTGAAGGATTTATTCTTATAGAGAAACCTGGGGGAACATACACCCAAATGTCAACAATGTGATTAGGGTGTGACTTAATTTTTTGTTGATTTTTTGTTTGTTGCTCACCTAAACTTACCAATATATACGTATTTTTACAATGAGCAAGAATTACTTGTGTCAAACATTTAAAGGAGAAAAAA